>JAVGVS010000056.1:759074-1421991 GCA_032718565.1 Distichodus sexfasciatus | reverse complement strand
GCAACACACTGATAAAGCGACAATCAGTGCTGTTTTGTTTTCAGAAGAAAAAAAAATCAAGGATTGAGGGTTATCGAGTCTTGTCGATACTGATTCTACCCAATTTCATAAGAAAAGTTGTGAGAATAAAAGCTACAGGTGTATGAGCTTGAAATGGGGGATGTACAAGTTTGTAAAACTTGAGAATTGTGATATTTTACGCTGTTTATATTGTGATGTTTTAACAATTTACATGAATAACTCAGTTTTTAACAGTATGTGGAGTAAAAAAGTAACGCAATTACAGTAAGGCATTACTAACACATTTTCATTAATATTATAATCATTCCATATTTAAGTAAAACACGTTACAACACTGAGGTGTTGGCGCCTGCCCAGGGTTGGTCCCTGCCTAGTGCCAGTAGTTCCCGGGATAGGTTCTGGTCCCCCCCGTGACCCTGACAGGGTTTAAGTGGTTCGGATAACGAATGAATGAATGAATGTTACAACACATTTATAACCCGAAAATGAATGCTGTTTTGTTTTTATTTAAACAAATCACCAACACTACGCAAACCTTTGGTAGATCTACACCACATTGCCCTCCACTGGATGTTGAACGAGCTGCAGTAAACTACATATGTGAGTCTGCACGGCAAAACCAGTCGCTTGTCGCAACGGAGGTTTCCGAGAAAAACGGCCGTTTATGTTGCTTGGGGTAAAATTTTGGATTTTTAGTTTTTAGTGTTTTGAAACAGTGGAAGGTCTATACTGTACTGTCGTGAATCAATTTTGCTGAAAAACTTACCCTTTCCGTCCTAAAAACGTGACTTTCTTGAGGTGAGGAATTCAATTCCAGCAGAATGTTAAAAGTTTGTGTTTTGACCGCTCTACTTCAATATTTACGGTAAATCCACTCGTTGACTAGCGTGAAGATATTTCTCCGGGATCCATCTCCGTCTCCCGAGTTCAGTTAACCTAACGCAGGTAGGCTATCCGTGTGGCTGTGAATGCAGCGTAGGCTAGCGCAAACGCAAACGTAGCCGCGACCGCACCAAGCGTCTGTGAGTGCTACGTCGATGGTCAACTTCAAAGGCAGACTTGCCGTGACGGGAGAAACCCGACTCCTTTGAATGTTGATATCTCAGTCATATGTCGTCCGATTCATTCCATATAGGTAGTGTTTTGAAGGTTGATTTATGCCTTTCATGAACACATAAAAACTCAATTTTGAAAATTTGCGACAAGCGACTGGTTTTGCCGTGCAGTCACATTTTAGCATTTAAGAATGCCTAGTTCTACTCCCGCAGTCGTTAAGTAGCTCAAACGTAATGCAGGAGTCATGTAACGCATCACAATTCAGAGAGTAACGTTGTAAAGGAACAAATTACTTTGAAATTGTCTTAAAATTAGGTGTATTTTTGTATTAAGCGGCATCAAACGTTGTGAATGCTAAAAATAACGTTAATGCTGACTTTTTTTTAGTGAGGACCATACTTTCTTGAATGTTATTTAATAGAAATAAGAGAGCAGCGAACAAGTTGTACACGCTAAAAAAAAAAGAACATTTACGCTGTATTTTTTGAACGGGAGCCATCTTTTGCTGAACTTCATCCAGGAACTCATGAACAGCTTGTCTTATAGGTGAGTCTTGGAAAATGAGAGATTTTACTTTGTAAGCAGCGAAAATGTCGTAGAGTTGTAGCACGAGAGTTTTGATGTAGTTTGCCTTCACTTTTTATGGCTTTTAGTAAGTTTCTGGTTTGTCCATTTTGTGCTCAAATGAAAAATGGCCAAAGTGCAGGCTCGTATTCCGTTTTGGGTTTTGGCACATTGTTGGGTTTTTGGTTTTAGTGGAAAAAAAACAGCGAATGAAGGAGTGCTACATGGATTTCGCACGTTTACGATATCTTTTCGCGTTGGTTGATTCTGCTTCGGTGTTGTACGAGAAGCCGGTTTCCTTAGCAACAACGTCATCGTCAGGTACGGGAAAAATGAGCCGGAGTTTTTTCGCTTCCAGCTCTTACTAGGAGGAAAAAACTCACCATGATGCAACTGAAGTGTAAGAGCATATCTGGTGTCTGACAAACAATAGCCTGGGAACGAGGGCTGGAAAGAAAGAGAGAGAGTGTGTGTGTACTGTCCCTCACCAGTCAGTCTCTCTCTCTCTCTCTCTCTCTCTCTCTCTCTCTCCTTCTTCCTGTCTGTCTATATCTTGCCCTTCCCTTCTTCTCTCTTCTATCCCTTTCATTCTCTCTCTTTCTCTCTCTCTCTCTTGCTTCTGCTTTTTCCTCTCCGTCTCCCTCCTTTATCCCTCCCTCCCTCCCTCCCTCCTTCCTTTCCTCATTTGCGCTGTCTCTACCTCTCCTCCCCTCTCCCTCTCTCTCTCTCTCTCTCTCTCTCTCTCTCCGTCGCTCAGATTTTTCTCCTCTCTCTTTATTTTATTTTCTCCCTCATTCTTTCCATCTCATCCTTTCTTCATTATTACTCTTATTACCTCTCTTCCTCTCCCTCCTCTCTCTCTCTCTCTCTCTCTCGTTCTTGCTCCCTCTCTCCTTGAGAGATGGAACCTGACATTCTTTTCTCATGAAACCTCTCTCTCTCTCTCTCTCTCTCTCCCTCTCTCCCTCTCTCTCTCTCCCTCTCTCACTACCTAATCTCACTTTGACTCCCAGTTTCCTCCACGTCCACTTTGGTAACTCGTCTCCAATTTGTCCTTGCTGCAGTGCCATAGATTTTAAGCTGATCCAAGATGCTCGTTTCCTGGCTATTGTGGGATTGATGATGACCGAACTGGTCAAAGGGCTAATAGCAGTTTTAAGATGCTTTACAGGACTGATTTAGCACATATTTAGTTTTAGACTAGATGCAAACTTTCGCTTGACTTGCTGGACGAATGCTATTTTTCAGCAGCTTGAGAGTATGACCGAGCAGTTAACCAAAACATTATAAGATTTAATTAAAACAATATTTTAATTGAGTGATTATTTGTCATTGTTAACAGCAGCACACGACACAGTGTGCCACAGCCAAATGTGACCTCTGCATTTGACCCATCCATGAACGAGCAGTGGTCAGCTTTTTTGGCAGCACCTGGGGATCAGTGTTTGGGGATGCTACCTAGCTTATGAGTACCTCAGTGGTACCTTTACTGTTCCAGAACTTGGAACGGGCGACCTTCCAATCACAGGGCCAACTTCCTCACCGTTACGCTACCAACTGCCCCGTTCTGTGGCATTACAGTATGGCTTAGGCACACCATGGTTCCTGTCCAAATGACACTGGGCATAAAAAGGTTAATTGTCCGTTAATTATAATCGAGGTAAAGGTTTGAATTGTGATACTTAATGAAGTGATATCGTCCGGCCGTAGTGGAGATTGTGCCTCAGGTGGTTCCTCTGGGAGCCTTAAAGGAAAGTATTGTGTCCAGAGACGCCATTGATGCTAACAATGAATAAAAGCCTTGCCACTGGGATCTAAAAAGTCCCCTCTGGCTTGTATTTTATTGTAAGACTTTATTAGCATCTTTGGGTGGAAAGGCCCTTTAAAGGGATTACACCTCGCTGCCTAATATGATCAGATTCAGGGATTGATGGATTAGCCTCGAGATGAGCACCTGTCAGTAAACAGCGTCGGACTAATACGCTGACGTGCTAATACGCTAACGCTGTGACGCTTTGGGACCTCTAAGCAAAGAGGGGGCCATTAGAGCGGCATCGGGAGCAGGATTTTTGGCCGGCAGGAGGAGGAAAAAAAGAGGCCTGGTAACAGATGTTGAGATTGGACTGGAAATTGCGGGAACACTCTTAAAACAAGCGTGGAGCACTTAGCTGCCGCTCTTCTCCGCTCGCTTCCCCTCATCCCTTCTTTCCAAGGCATTTTATTCCCATGTAGAAAAAGTAGTTCCCAGGAGAAGGAGGAGGAGGAGGAGGAGGAAGAGGAGGAGTCGAGATTTAAACACAGCCAGCTGCAAAGCTTGGGGAAGGCGGGGTGACAGCCAGGACAGACCAGACCTGGCCAGGCTCAGTGTCGACACAACAAGAGTGTGTGTGTGTGTGTGTGTGAAAGAGAGTGTATGTGTGGAGATGGCTTGTGTTACTGTCATTCTCTTACACCTTCCATAACCATGTCTAATAGCAACACGGTGGCGGGCGAAACCACAGCGCTCTTGGCAGGACTGGCAAAACCCCTCCTCCGGCAGAACAAAGGAAGCGTTTTCTTGGTCGGGCCACTGTGCAGTGATCTAAAACACCAACACACACTCACCCAGACGTGCTGGGCTTGAGATGTCTTTCTCCCTCTCCCTCTCTCTCTACCTAATCTCAGTTTGCATTCCAATGTCCCAAAAATCTCCACTTCCTTGATATAGTGTCAGAGATGTAAAAACTGATCCATGATGCTTCAGTTCATGGATTTGTTGGATATTGAATCTTTCATGATGACCAAACTGACCAAAGGACTAACATTAAATTTAAGATTTTACTGAATGGGTTTGCACCAAAACACACCAGATTAAGACCAGATTAAGATGGTGACTGGATGCTAAAGATCTTGCTGGACCAAGTTTTTTTAATTGGCTGGACAGTAGGGCCGGGCGATTAAACAAAAATGTTTTGAAGCTGTTCTAGAATGGCTCACTGACTTAATCTTTCTTATTATTAATAACAATGAATTAGGTTTGTCGTTTCCCCCAGTGAGTGTTTTTGAACCATATGTGACCCGATCTGCTGTAATGAGTCGGAAGTCGGCGTTCTATTTATTTAGATATGGGCAGATTATGTTGAAAAACATCAAAAATATCGGTTTTTCTTTTTTGGAGACCAGATTAATTTTGAAGACCTTTACTTTCATATAAGACCAAAAAAGAAAAATCAATATTTTTGATGTTTTTCAACATAATCGGCCCGTATCTAAATAAATAGAACGCCGACTTCCGACTCATTACAGCAGATCGGGTCACATGTAGTTTCTGTCTAACTCAAAAAAGCAATTAACCCTTTTTGCATAAATTCTGAGCCACTAATGTTACTCAAGAACTGGCACCTGGAACCGTACCATCCCCCAAACAAATGTTTCTCCATCAGTTGTAAAGTGACCCCTACCCAATTCGTACCCCAGCCGTCACGGCCTTGCTTATTGGCACCGTGTTGCGTTCTCTGAACACAGACCAACGCCCCTTCTCTCTGATGTGCTGAGCGTCCGGTCCGATGACGCTGCGTTTCGGCTTGCAGATCTCTAGCAGGAGCGTGAAACACGATTATTGGTTGCCAGTGAAGGGAGGGGAGGGGCCCGGAGCCAATTACAGCAGGCCCGGGGCCGCACGTTTGCGCTGATTTATTTGCCAAGTGGCAGACAGGGTAATGACTTTACTGATGCACAAGAGCTTCAGCGCTGCTCTAACGACCGGAGACCTCACATAAGCCCGCACCTCTTCATCACTGACCACACACCCTCATCCACGACTCGAAGCACGAGAAGTTTTGCAGAGCGATCGGACACATGCTTGCGTGCACTGTTAAGTGTGTGGCTAGCTGGTCGACTACAAGGATGGACGAAGACATGCTCGAACATGCATGTTTTCAAAAGGCTTATCTGTAGATAAACACACATGCACACACACACACATCCACATGCATGCATTTATTTTGTCTGCTGTGAACTACACACCTGCATTGTTGTCTACAGAAAATACACATACACACGTGCATGCATGTGGATGTGTGCGTGCACAAGTGCATGCATACATTCATGCATCCATGCATCTGTGCATGCAGACAACACGTGTGCATGTAGATGTGTGCATGTCGGTGTGTGTGTATGAATGCATGTGGCAGTTTACACACGCAGGCAACACATGTATGCATGTGAATGTGTGTTTGCCAGTGTATGGGCGTGCATACATGCAAATCCAAATACATGCACTCACACCTACAGTCCAGTTTGTCCCCACAAGCGTCCCATCCTCTGTGCGTCGTCATCCTTGTCTCGTAGTCATGGCCCAAACGAGGAGGAGGAGGAGGTGTTGGAGCGGGAACAAGGGAGGGAAAGGAGACGGAGGAAGGTGGAAAGAGGGAGCCAAGCTCTGTAGAGGGAGCACGTTTCTGCGGTCAGCTGCGTTTCCCGCGCCGCATTCCTCCTCATTTATGGACGCTTTCACTGCTGCCGCTCGGCTCTCCCCAGCACAGCGGCGTAATGAGAGATCTGTAAAAGTGCTGCGAGGAATTAAAATCCTTCACGTAAACGAGAAGCATATGTACGCGCTCGTCTGTAATAGCAGCTCTGAATCACACTCGCCCCAAAAAAAGGGAGAGAGAAGGAGAGAGGGAGTGAGAAAGTGGTTTTCATATAATCACAGTAATAGCGTGTGTTTATCTTGGTTTTGGCACACTTTTCACCTCGGCACTTCGGCATCTTGAGCTTTTCCAAAATGTGACGCTGTTGTGTGGGTGTCTGCGTGTGGGTTTGAAGGAATACACCCTCCCCCATTTCCTTTAGAGAGAGAAGACAGAGAGGAAGAGAGGGGAGAGAGAGAAAGAGGTCTTGATTACTGACCAAAGCATTAGACGTCCTCCTGGGTGTTTTTAGGATGTGAGCCATGAAGCCGGGGCTTGGGGAAGAAGATGAAATGGTCCCAAATTTGTTCCATTACTTACACCTGAGGGAACAGACCCAGCTCACAACTCGGTGTGTAATGATACATCGATCGACATCAATATATTGATTCAGTAATTGACAAGCCTGTCAATCCAAAATGATCCAAAATGAAAAGATCAAACATCATGCGTACTGCAGTGTCTCTTTATACTGAGTGATTTATATTAAGACGTTAATCTAAAAGTAAAATTACGTATGACCCCAAAAAATCTGCCATTGGAGAAACATGGTGGCGTAAAGGTTGGGCGTTCACCCTGTATTCAGAAGGTTGTTGGTTTGAATCACAGGACTGGTAAAGGTACCACTAAGGTACTTGTGAGCAAGGTAGCGTCCCTAATCACTGCTCCCCGGGTGGCGCTGCTCATGTTAGCTGCCCACTGCTCCTTCACGGATGGGTCAAATGCAGAGGTGACATTTGGTTGTGGTGCACTGTGTGCTGTGCTGTGCTGAGCTGTGTTCACAATGACAAATAATCGCTCACTTTCACTAATTTTTGTCTATTTTGTGCAGACTTTTATGCTGACAACCATCAAACCAAATATCAAATCCAGAGGCAGCTGCTTCTGTTTGTAGCATTTCATGGGAAACTGGCATTAAAATAATGGAATTCAGATAAAATTGAGATAACATTCTGTTCAATCTTCATAAACTGTGGCAATGTGAAACATTAATAAGGCATGTCAGAAAAATATTGCAAACCTGTTCTTTAAAAGCACATTGCTTCCTCAACTCTCAAATCTAGTTTTTGTGTGTTCCTCATGTCAAATATTTGGAGAACTGTAAAATTATTCTAAAATAAAATAAATAAATAAATAAAATTATTTAGAAGAATAATACAGAACATATGACCGATTTGGACTTTTTTCTGGAGTTTTTGCTGTTCATTTATTAACACTAAACCAAATGTCCTGCGTGATTCCCTGGGCTTTGCTGTACCCTTTAATGCTATTTGTCTGTAATGCCCGATTAAGGAAACCCACGTCAAAACAAGACAAACTCTGAAAGACTTTCCCCTGACCAGCTCAGCTCCACTTTACCTGCCGCTCTCTTCGTTCACCCTGTTAATTGGGGCGCAACATGGAGGGAAATGCCAAATTTTCCCTCTAAATAGGTTATCTGCAGCAGAGGATTTTTCTCATACTTTGTCTTAATTTTCCGAAAGGGACCCCTTCCGTAACATGCGAGCGCCTTAATGCGTGACACAATAAATAAATTAAAGGCGTAATATTCCACCCCCCGTCTTCCTCGCTATTAATAGTAAAGAGGACAGCTACCAATCCAGACAGGATTAAAATCTCTTTTTGATGTGGTTCCACTTTTTTTGTTTTTGGCAGAACGCGATTTTCTTCTGCGTTTGTTGCAGCGGGAAACTTCACAACCGATGGGTTTTTTCTCTCTACCTTTGAGTGTGTGTGTGTATGTTGGTAAAGAACAATGCCAAATGGAAACCTCAGAGAGTTGTGTGTGTGTGGTGTGAGTGTGGTATGTGTGTGTGTGTGTGTGTGGGAGTGCCTGGGGGGATCAGAGAGGGAGTTTAGCAGATTTCTAAGGAAGGGATGATCAGAGGTATAGGCTGTGTTCAAACCGAGATGGTGGCGGGGAGAGAGAGAGAGAGAGAGAGAGAGAGTAAGAGCGAGTAAGCGAGAGAGGGAGAAAAGGGGGAGGAAAAGAGAGGAAGGGAGAGAGCGAGAGAAATTCAATCAGATATCAAAAGGGCATCTGTGGTTTCCTTTTCACAATAATCACACACATTCCACTGCAAATACCAAATGGGTAATTTGTTGCTGAGCCTTTTCCCCTTTGTGGCGAGTGTTTTACTAATAACTTTTAGCTGCACCCATAATTCCACAGAGCCCCAAAAAGGAAAAAATGGGAGATAAATGACAGTTTATTTGCTTTATTGTGCTAAATTCAGAAATGTGTAATTTATTAATAAGAAAATGCAGGTATTAATTAAAAAATAGCAAAATTGGCATGCTTTATATACCATCACATGGACCAGTTGTGAGCAGCATCACGCAGCATGACCCCTTGTGCTAAGCGTGTGTGAGAAGCTTCTGGAACACGGACCTCGGTATTAATATTTGGTGTTAATTTATTAAAACTAGTCTGAATGTGCTGTACGATTCCCTCGGCTCTGCTCTACCCTTTAATGCTATTACTCCGTATTTATAAATGGTAAAATCCATCCATAACGTGGTTTATGAGGCCAGTTGTGAGCAGGGAAATCCTGTGTATAGACACACACACTCTGTCTCGCTCATACACACACACACACCACACGGAAGCGTGTGTGAGATTAGCTCCATTCACAAGGAGGGCGTTTGTAAGGGATATTATATGAGGAAAGCCCAGACACGGGATAAGAGCCGACCACAAAAGGAGAATGTCCAAACATTGTGTGGCCGCTGAAAGAGCCGATCTGCCCCTCGCCTCGCGCCCCGACTGGCCCCAACTGGCCCCAAACGGCCCCGACCGGGCCCCTGGGTGACCCCGCCCTCCCCTCCTCCCGCCGTTCCGCCGCACTTCCGACCTCTTTGTCACAACCTATCGACGAGCCGTTTGAAGCGACGGCGAACAGTTCACCGCCGGCCCGTAATTAGCAGCAGTGCATGCTGGGAGTGATGAAGAAGGTGGGGTGGGAATGGGGGGGGGAGGTTTGGGATTTGGGGGTGAGCAGGAGGAAATGTTTGGAGACTAATCAGCATAAGAAAGGGGCTTTTAGAGTGTGTGCGGTTTGGCTGTCAGCGCTAAAACCAGATAATGATTGGCTAATAATGGCACATTGTGCACACCTCAGCCGGTGGGAGTTCGGGGGGATGCGGGAGACCTGCTTGTCGCCACGGATGCTGGGCATGCAGCGGGGCTCCTGCGTGATGACTCCAGACGTAGAGTGTTTAGTAGGCGGATGGAAGTGGATAAGAGCTCAAAAATGTCCTCTTTTTGATTTCTTTAAGAATTTATTTTGCTCGTTTCAGTGATTCTCAGAAGTTTAGCGTCACTCTCAGTGACAAGTCAAGTGTAGCAATGATACTGTAAAGATTTAGTGCTGTGCAAAACCCTCATTTCTTCATATTTTTCTTCTAAAGAGCCAGACGTCTTATGTTTTTTAATGCAGTCTTATTGACGTCGGTTGGGCATGTTACTATACTGTACATCACTGCACCTGTTGTCTCATTTGCATAGCAGAATATTAAAGAAAAAGTGGTGTGGCCCAAGACTTTTGTACATTACTGTACATCACAGATATTTCATCCATTCATGCATTTATATTTTAATATTTTGCATAAAATAATTGTTTTGAAAGAACACCTACAGGGTCGTCTACACCTTACCATATCAAATAAATAATAGTTTAATAAATATTTATTAAAATTGTGATTAACTCTTTACTTTAAAATGTTAATTAAAAGAATGTACACAAAATCTCATACATTATATACTGTATACATTGGTATATACATTGAGCCACCTCTCATTTCTTTATACTTTATATATATTCTTATTTTCTTTATATTACATATATACTCTTTATATACATTATATATTATATAATTGTATAATATAATATATATATATAATATGTATATGTAGCTGTCTTCATAGATATAGAGTCCAGCTAATGAACTGAAGCGATCAGCACCAATCACAAAATGCAGCTGATCGATGGCACAAAGCTACCGCTGCTCCATTCCCTAATTCAGCTTTTCACACAAATCATAAATAACTTTATACCAGTCGATAATGTCGCGATTTTTTCTGCGCTTAAAAAAAAACAACACAGTTTATGATCCGCATGATTCTTTCTTGCAATAAAGTTCAGAGAACGGATGGGTGAGTTTGTTTCTTGAGTGGCGTTGGAGGAAAGAAAAATTCAGCTGGACAAACACTGATCCAAGTCTCCTAAGTGTCTCCAAGCGCGAGTGTTTGAGGATCTAAGCCAAAGCTCGAGGTCTGTCATTTCAACCCTGGCAACGAGCTTATACGCAGCCTAATCGGAGGAAGAGGAGGAAGAGGAGGAAGAGTGTGAAATAGAGATATGCATTCGGTTTGAGCAAATCCGTAAAAAATACATTGGCCAAACATGCAAAAATAATGGGTCCAAAACTCCAGGCAAGAACGCGACATTATATCTCTGATCCAACGTATTTCCAACGTTTATCAGAACTGTATTTTTATTTTGTCGTTTATGTCGAGGGTTTGTCCATCACGTTTTTTTTTTCTCAACCGCCATAGCTCCTCCTCCCCAGTCTCCATTTTGTTTACAAAACCCCCATCGGCCTCCATTTTGGAACCCCCTTTTTTTGGCGGGAGCGCAAATGAAATGACGCTTACAACCCCCTACTAAAGGGGCCGCGTTGGATTACACGAGCTTTTACTGGCCTGACAATTCAAAACAAAATGATTTCAGCACTAGGCCAACAGAAAAATCTCATCAAAAAAAAAGAATTTTAAAAGAGGGACGTTTCCAGTGCCAAGCCCTCGTTTTTTGTTTTTAAAAACCTAGTCACTCTCTCTCTTTTCTTTTTTTGTCTTCATCCTCCTTTCCTTTTTTTCACTTTCGCCTCGGTTTTATCCTAAGCGTAGCTGTTAAACGCTGCTGCGAGAGAATCACGTTAGAGCTGCTCCCATTGTTGGATGACATACAAGCCGCCGTTGCCAAGAAGTTTACTTGCCAAGTTCAACAACGTACCGACGCGGGGAACGACCGAGTGAGGGGGAAAAAAAAACGACTCGGCCTCGACACCTCGACCGTCGTCTTTATCTCTCTCTTTCTCCCAAACCCCAATGTCGATTTATTTACCATTAGCATCAGACGTCAATATTACTATTTATTATTGACGTAAACTCCGCCCCCTTTTAAAAACCACACCCCCTGGCAGCCATCTTAAAAGCGTTGGCAACCATTTTAGAGCAAGTGCCCTCACCCCCTGTTTGAGCTGCTGCCATCCTCGATGCCCCCCAAAACTCACCCACACACCACCACCAACAATAGGAATTAGCAGAGACGGCGCTTCGCCGAAAAACCGTGCCAACTCCGACGCCAAATGGAAGCGGAAAGAAAAGAAAAGCGTCTGCGTTTAGCGAGAGGGAGAATAATGTAATAGTTGTGATATTGTTCGTAAATGTGCTTAAAGTGACAAAGAGACCGTTTTGTCAAGATGGTGTTTTTTTGGGCACAAAGACGTCACGTGGTAGTGAAAAACTCAGTTCACATTAGTGCATTTTTTAAATTTGACATTTTAATAAAATAAAATGGATTTTAATGTAGAAGATTTTTGTCCCTTTTCCCTGTTAAGAATATTTTCTCTGAAGAAACAAAAGTCTTCATTATTGTATAGTTGTAACTAACTTCTACTAGCTTCTAAAAGATATTTCCGATCTATCTAGAAAGGTGAGGTTTCCTAATGATAAACAGGCAAATAAAGAGGCACAACCATTCTGGTGATAATAAAGCCATTGGTGTTTAGATAGTTTTGAGCACACTTGGACACAACATTTTGAAATTTGAGTCTATATGGAATTTCATACTTCTGTTCACGTCAAGTTCACTCCAACGACGTGTGTATATGTGTTCTGGAGTACATGTATCAGAAGGTAATATTTCAAGACTCTACACCTATATACTGTCAATGGAACATGGCGGCCATGTTTGTTTTTTGCTAAAATATATATATATATTCTATAAAGAGTACGGCAGAAGCTTTATTTTATATCACTAAGAGTTACTGAGGTCTATCTCTCTCTCTCTTTCTCTATAGAGTATCTATTATCTATCTATCTATTTAGACACAAAGTCCCCAGAAGTATAGTGGAGATAGCATGGGTGTGTGTATGTGCGTATAAAACGGTGGTCTGTGTAAACCCCCGTCCAGATCTCAAGACAAAGCTCCATTTAAATCCTGTGTTGTTGCGTTAAGAGGCTGCACTGTGGGTCCGGCTGTAACAGCTCCTGCAGCGACAGCGGATCAATTAGGGAGAGCGTGATTAACGTTACGCAGCGCTGCAGCAATAAGGCTTACGCAGGCGGATTAGTAATCGAGGTTTTGACGCGAGGGCCGTAATACGAAGGACGCTGGGCTGGGGGCGGGGTGTGGTTTACCCGCCGCCAATTCACCAAAATAGTTTGGGAATGCGACTGATGAATCGCTGTATTGATCAGCTGCTGCCTCACTTACCATAATTACAGCACCGCAATATACAACAGGACGGATGGCGGGAAGCTCGCTCTCCCTCTCCCTCTCTCGCTCTCTCTCTTTGGCCCTATTTGACACTCTTTTCTCTTTTCTTTCCTAGCTTGCTCCTACCTGCCTTGCTCTGAGCCGGAGAGTAACATGGAAGTAAAGTTTTTTAATAATTAATAGGCAGGAAATAGAAGTAAACGCGTTGATGTAGGGCCGAGTGATATGAGCTCAAATCAATATCACGATTAACTGAACATTTGACCTTGATTGTGATAAATTATTTCATTCATAGTTCACTGACAAGCTTTGTACCATAAACATACTAGTACAAATATGTTCAACGTTTTCAGCTGGGATATTTCTTCTAATGACAGAGTGCATATTTTTAAATATTTTAAAATATTTTAAAATAACTGAAGAAAACACATTTGTTGAAGTTGAATGTAGACAGATGTAGACGGGCTGGAGTCACGTGACAACTCAAGCCATAATACACTTTTAAGCGGACACTACATGAACACATATATTAACAAGGAAAAAGTATTAACAAAATTCACGGGCATGTTTGGCACGATTCAAGCTTCTGAATTTCCAATTAATTGCCCAGCACTACTTTGAGACCATTTGCAGCAGAAGCAGGACTAACTCTAGTCTATATGGAATGTCATATATTCTCTTATATGTCATATGTCATTCTCTCTCTTATTTTTGCCCCTATTTGCCACTCCTTCGTCTTTCTTTATTACTAGCTCATTAATATTCTCCTCCCAGCCGGAGGGCCTAGCAGCTTGATTCAGAAAAGAGGACTTAGACAGCCAAGTGCTGACTCAGAGCAAGACAGAGTGAGAGAGAGAGAGAGAGAGAGAGGGAGGCCGGACTTTCTTGCACTCACTCATTGATAAGTAGAGAACGTCAGCGGAGTGAGACTCCTCAGACCCAGACAATGGGCTTCCTGTATCAGAGTGTGTGTGTGTGTGTGTGTACCATGTTTTTATGTGTTGTGGGGACCTTTTCGTCCCCTAAAATCACTTTTATGGCTTTGTGGGGATGTCTGAAAGGTCTCCATGAGGAAAGATGACTTTATAGGAAATGTACATGTTTTATTTGAGAAACTAAAAGAGGTAAAAGATGTGCATTTGGTTACTGAGGTTAAGGGTTAGGGTTAGGGTTAGGGTTAGGATTACCTGTAGAATTATACACATCTAGTTGAAAGTGCCACGGAGTTCATGGAATGTCCCCACAAAGATAGTTGCACATGCTTGTGTGTGTGCATGTAAGTGTAGAAATGTGTGTGTATATGTGTGTGCTCCGGACAGCGGGATGGAGAAGGCGATGTATACTATACTATAATATACTGTATTGTACTATGCTATACTGTAATATACTATAATTTACTGTACAATACTATGCTATACTATACTACACACAAACACACACACGTTCACGCACACGACACACACACACACACACACACACACACACTGGAGACAGTCCATAGACAATACAGACAATGCCTTTAACGTAATCTGTTGTTAGTCTCTATTTAAATGATTTAAATCCATCTTAATCTGTGCATGTTGTACTTGTTGAACTATGTACAGTATGTGACAAATAAAGAAGCTTGAAAAGCTGACCATAGCTAAATAAGGCTATAGCTCTCCCTAAACTTAACCGTAACTTCAGGAATTAAAATTCAACTTTCCTGCTGTTTTAGAGTTCCTATTTCCTTTATTTCACATTTTGGCAAAATCTAAAAGAGACCCCATTTTTTGTCCCCATTCCAAAATTGCCAAGTGCAGTCTGAAGTGTAGTCTGAAACAGTCTCCAAAAACACTTGTCTAACTCAAAAACACACTTACACACACACACTCACACACATACACACTGCTCTATATAGTTAAGAGCTTGCCATTTTGGTACAGCCTCCATGATGTCAGTAAAATAAGCAAATTCTATTTTTTTTTAAATGTAATGACTGGCCGGCGACTCTTTTTGCTGATCTATTCCTATGCTAAGTCACGTCAAAATATAGAGTCAAATATAGATTTTTACCGAGAGTGACCAAAATGGTGTGATTTTGTTCGAGTGTCCAGAACACAGACGAAGCTCCAAACCCAATGCAAGAAAACCATTAAAACTTTAACACAGGTCTTAAACAAACTCCATAAATGATTTCAGACTAAAAATGAATTCTTGCCATGTGTAAACGCTGTGTGATGGTACTGCAGTGAGGAAACGGTTAAGGCCAGAGAGAAAGACAGAATGGTGGGTTAGTGTGGAAGGATCGATGGGGCCGTTAGGGAGTGCCGTCTCTCACGTTACCATGCGTGTGTGTGTTGCTCACGATCCAGTCTGGAGCTCTGCCCTGACCACACAAACACACACACACACACCTTCCAAAGGCTGTGCTCCACTAATGCCCCCTTTGCCCTCCACTACAGAATCTTTCACCTAGGACCAAGCAGAAGAACAATCGGCTCGTAATTGTGTTTTCTTCCGTGCGTCCTTATTAAATATAAAATTCAATTACCATTAAAACAATCTTGAAAATTATACACTCCATCGTTCCCCTGTTAATTTTTAATACGCAATTATAACATTTCCCAAATTAATAAAATCATCCTAAAAATAGTTCGAACCAAAACCGCTTAACTATTGTAATTACAGCGATAAATCTCACGTTAATGTAAATACGCTGCTGAAATATTCCAACAGGGAAAGTTCATTTAATTGTAAATGTCAGAGTGTGAATGAACTCGCACGTCCACAAACGTAAGTGAGTGTGTGAGTGTGTGTGTGTGCTGTGGACAGTGTCAGGCCAGCCCATCGAGCAGCGCATCGATCTGTCCTGGCGGAACGGAGGGAAAGCTGCACTTGTCCAGCTAGGGTTTCTGGGTAATGCTCCCAACCCTCTACTTTCAGCCTCTCATCCCGTACTGTCTCTCTCTTTCTCAACAACATATGAGATTTGCATTTGCAGTCTGATATATTAAAATAACATAAAACATGTCCAAACATTTCTGATATTTTTCTTTTCTCATTAGAGAAGAAAAATACTAGTGATAACTCATGTATTTCAGGGCCAGAAGAGCCTTGTTCACTCTGTGTGTGTGTGTGTGTATGTGTGTGTGGTCTACACATAATTAGGGGTCCAATGCAGAAATTCCCTCTCTTTAATACTAGAGGTAATCAGCTTGTCGTGCTAGACTCGCTCAGGATGTCTGGCTCTGATAATAGCAGTCCAGTTCAAGAACACTTTAGTGGAGATAATGCTGAGTGTGTAGTGTGTGTTTTTGCATGTGCAGGATTGTGTGTGTTCGTATTTTTGACAAACAGTTTTTGAGGACTAATTTGCAGACTCTACACCTGGAGATTGGGAACGGGCCCAGGCATATTATACCACTACTGGTAGTTTGGAATCTGTGTGTGTGTGTGTGTGTGTGCGTGCGTGATTTGAGCCCACTTGCATGCAGACACAACATTTTGAAATTCTAGTCTATATGAAATTTCATACTTTCACATTTCAGCCTCTCTCCAACTGTGTATGAGAGTGTGTGTGTGTTTCGAACTTATTTTGGGGACAGATTTTAGACTCTACACCTGTCTCATAGGAACTAAATATATTTTTTAAATATTTCAATATTTTTTTAAAAATATTTTTTATTAAAGCAAATGTAAGAGAACTAAAAGAACAGATAAGTTTTTATGATAAACCTTATATTTGGGGTCAAAATGGTGTCCCCGGTTTGCTTTTTTAGATGTCATATTTGTATATACATTTAGAAAAACTTTAGGAATTCAAGAAACCAAAAAGAGCAGAAAAGTTTTATTAACTGACAAAATATTTATATTTTAAAGGGTGACTCTGATCTTTCTCCTATTTTTTAATTCTTCATTAGCATTAATCTCAGATTTATTCATACCAATACTTAGCAAAAACTTAGCAAAAACAAACTAAGCCAACACTGCAGTATGGAGACTTAATCGATCAAAACAACAAAGCTGCAGTCCAGCGTCGCGGTCAAGCGGTAATTGACCTCTGACCGGCGGGCGTGTTGCTTTTGACTCCGTCAAATATTCGATCTGGAAACTGTGGCAAGATCCGACTTCAGCACCCCCCCCCAACAATGGGGTACAATTCGGCAGAGACGACTGTCTCAATGTCAGCTCTGTTCCTCTACCCAAATTTCTGTTTCAACTAATAAACTCTGATCTGATAAGATCTGATGCACAGTCAAAACCTGTGACTTCCAGCTGTCTAAAGGCTGAAGACATTTACAGCAATCACGACGATGAGCGATCCGTATCCTGCATTCTTTCAAGCCGCTTTGTGCACGCATTTCAAAATTCACATTAACGGAACGTATACGGAGATGCAATACCTGCGTAATTTATAGGGGGCAGCATTGCAAGAGCTGCACTCAAAAGTCAAGAAAAGACTGATGCTTATTGCTTCTTCAACCGAAGACATGTTTGTTTGGAATATCAGATGACGAGGAGTACACACTACAGATTATTTACATTAAAAGTATTTACTTTTAAGTATATCAGCACAACGCTAACAACAAGAACTGTGCGGGCAAGTATACGAATACGTAGATCACAGCAAGTACATTTCAGCCGTCACTAAGACAGCGTTCATCCAATCAAAGAAACTATTACACCATTGCATTTATTAAAAATATATTTGAACATATTGCTTCAGCTTCTCCTACACTACGGAGCTCAGTGTACTCTGCGTACTATCAGATGTTGGAACAGTTTCACAGAAACATCCATAAATAGCTGAAGTAATTCAATTATCTGATGCAATTGTTTTCAACACACAATGGACAATACAGTCACAATACAATTCAATATACAATACAATATACAAGCAATATACAGGTTATGTAAGTTATGTTTATTATACCTGTATGCTGCTTGTATATGTAGTATTGTGTATTGTGTAATGTCTTGTGTAGTGTATGCTATGTTATGTTAGTGTAGCAGCTAGGATGTTGACCCCATGACCTGAAGGTTCGAATCCCAGTAAAGGTGCTCTTGAGGTAATTAAAGAAAAAGGTACCGCCCCCAAGTGCTTCTCTCCGGGCGCTGGACAAACGTATCATGTGCTCCTTCACTGATGGGTCAAATACAGGGGTCATTTTGGTTGTGGTGCACGGTGCATATATTTTATAATGTCTTGTATAGTGTATTGTATATAGTAAAGTGCTCACTATGTATGGTATACTGTGTTGCCCTATATATCGCCACTAAATAAACATATATTTTTAATTGTGTTTATCCTGTCTGTTTAACTGTATTAATATTTTCTGGAACGACGGCAAAGAAAATTCATAATAATAATAATAACAATAATAAAAATAATAATAATAATGATATTGATAATCAATTGAATGAAATCTGATTCGAAATCAATGACAATTTGATCAAACTGTTTGATCTGAATTATTAATTATCAATATACATTCTACATTCATCCCTCACTCTCTGCTCTCTCTCTCCTCCCTCCCGTTTGCCCCACCACTTTACCAGAATATCCTCAGTCGGCCTTTCTGGCCCCGAGTCTCTGCTGGAGGAAGGGGCATCAAGCGATTTATCACCTGAAAACTTCCTGCAGTAATCAATTAGTCTTGCAGTGGGCGTACCTGCGCCCCTCCAGGCTGGCACTACCTGTTACAAGCCTGCTACCCGCCTTCCTGGAAGTGCACCCCTCCTTCCCCTCCACTCCCTCCCTCCACTCCCTCCCTTCATCATCTCCCTCTCTCTCTTTTCACATTCCACAGATTACAGTTCTGCTGACTGCTTGGCGCTCAGCAGACTCGGCTCGGACCCGAAAAACTCTCAGCTACGATAAGCTCCTGTTTTGGGCGCAGCGGCGGGAAACGGGGGGGTGGGAGGTGCAGTTCCACCGGGACGCCCTCACGGCCTAGTTAAAGCTCATTCGTTAATTTCGGTTTAGGGATTTTAATTAACGCGAGAGCGATCGTGTGGGAGGCGAGCGTTCGCAGCGAGTTCATGCACTTCCTACACAAGTGTGCTTATGGTTTGAATTGAAGATGGTTGTAACCCCAAATTTAAAATGAGAATAAATGTATTTGAAATGCCCTAAATAATAAGGATGTAACAATACATCGATCTACAAAGATGCCACGATTCAATGATCAATGAGTCAATAGCACTGAATCAAAATAAAAACACTGATCAGGTGTCATACATATTGTAACGCCCAGCGCCAAGCCTGATAAAGCGTGATACAGCGTGATAACACAGAAGTAAAAATGTCAAATGATATTTTAGGTGCTTTTTGTGATTTGCTATGAACGGAAGAGATGGTGTTAAATCAGTATATGATATGGTGACAAAATCGTTGCAGACTTTGTGATATCGGCAGACGTCAAATCTTTGTCTGTTGAATCTGTATAATATAAAATTGTACAGAAGCTTGTGATTTACATCCCTAACTAAATAGCTTCATGTGTCACATTTTTGGACCCATAAAGGTGAGCGACGGTTCCGTAAATTGACCGAACGCTCAGGAATGAACAACGGGAGTGTGTGTTGTTTGGTGTGTGTGTTCGTGTTCGTTGATATTCCAACGCAGACAAACAGGACAAAGGCGGGAGCGGAGCAGCAGTGCCAGTGTTTGTGCCACTTGAGTGCCACTTGAACGCTGGTTCTAGGGTTAAAAACAAGTGCTGTGCCAGGGCTGGGGCACACAGAGCGGTATGGTGGGGGCAGAGGAGAAGGAGGAGGAGGTAAAGGCGGGGGCAAAGGGTGGTAAATCGGGAGGTGCGTGTGTGTGTGTTTGCAAGTGCAAAGGGGCCTATGGCTGTCATCGTAGGTCTCAATAAATATATATAATTTTCCAAAAAGATGATATAACGTCGGGTCATGCTGAGTTCAGATGGACAAATCGTCACGCATATAGAGTGGAATAAACGATGGGGGGGAAGACAAAAACAAAGATGCCACCCCCCCCCACATGCATGAAGCACTAATTCACACAAAGAAGATGTGTGTGTGTGTGTGTGTGTGAAAGGGGGCACTGTTTGCTGTCTGCTGTCCCCCAGCACGGCACAGCCTGTCTCACTTCAAACAAAGCTATTGGCAAGGGAGAGGCTTCAGCCCCCGTTTCCAAGGCCGCTGGAGTTTCAAAGCCATTAAAGGGGGCAGCAGTCTGGAGGCTACGGGGGCCACAGGCTGGCATACTTGGCTAGCGCTATGGCCAGGTGGTCCGGGCACATTGGCAAGACACTGGCACACCGCCCTATGCAGATGGTTCCCGGGGCCTTTTTAGGTGCCGATCGCTCATTCTCATTCCCTCTTTCTCTCTCACTCTAATAACGCATACGTAAACCCGGGCATATGCCCGCCACCACCGGTCGGATGAGAACCAAATCTTTCAAAATAAAAGGCTTTGTTTTAGAATTAATGATTCACTGGATGGTCCTCAGGTGTCTTTTTCAGACTGAAGATTGTGAGAGTGAAAGAAAGAGGGGAGCTGCTGGAGCTTTTGTATGTGGAGAAGTGGGGATGCCAGCTGTGCTAGCCTGGCTTTGTGAGGTGTGCCCATGCCCACCATGCTGGGCACCGTCACCATGGCACCACAACACCCCCCACCAACCCCCAACATCCCGCGGGCACCTCCAATCTCATGGAGGCTTATTTAAACTTATGATGTGTAAGTAACGCCATTTTTGTAAATAATTTAGTAATACAGTCAAAAACGCTTGTAATAATAAATGCTTGTAATGTATAAATATATATATATATAACACAATAAAATGCACTGAGAAGCGGAGATGAGTCGCAATCCCCGGCTGTTATGCTCCGGGTTTTTCAGGGGCCTGAAATCAGTGTCTGTGCCTGTGTGAAACACTCCCCAAACATATGGAGGAGAACTGCCCAGGCCCTGCTGCACAGCTGTCTGCACCCAGCGAAGACACACCCTCCCTCTGCCCGCTCCACTGATGTACACACACACAAACACACATCACAGATCATCGCAAATACACACAAATCTTGGTAGTGGTGCGCAACCCCCATACATGCTGTTCACAAGAACACAAAGACATGGCGTATGTAAATAACATGAGAGTAAAGCTGATTTTATGGAGTGTAACATAATCTGGGAAAACTAAAACACTGGATTAAATCCCAAATATGTAAATACATGTTTGTATACATCTATATATATATATATGTATATATATATATATATATATATATATATATATATATATAATGAAGACAGCTATGAATATTGTACATATACATATTATATATATATATTATATTACAATTTATAATATATAATGTATATAAAGAGTATATATGTAATATAAAGAAAATAAGAATATATATAAAGTATAAAGAAATGAGAGGTGGCTCAATGTATATACCAATGTATACAGTATATAATGTGTGAGATTTTGTGTACATTCTTTTAATTAACATTTTAAAGTAAAGAGTTAATCACAATTTTAATAAATATTTATTAAACTATTATTTATTTGATATGGTAAGGTGTAGACGACCCTGTAGGTGTTCTTTCAAAACAATTATTTTATGCAAAATATTAAAATATAAATGCATGAATGGATGAAATATCTGTGATGTACAGTAATGTACAAAAGTCTTGGGCCACACCACTTTTTCTTTAATATTCTGCTATGCAAATGAGACAACAGGTGCAGTGATGTACAGTATAGTAACATGCCCAACCGACGTCAATAAGACTGCATTAAAAAACATAAGACGTCTGGCTCTTTAGAAGAAAAATATGAAGAATGAGGGTTTGTGGTACAGCACTAAATCTTCATACAGTATCATTACACATTCTGACTCTTGTCACTGAGAGTGACGCTAAACTTCTGAGAATCACTGAAACGAGCAAAATAAATTCCTAAAGAAATCAAAAAGAGGACATTTTTGAGCTCTTATCCACTTCCATCCGCCTACTAAACACTCTACGTCTGGAGTCATCACGAGGAGCTCCTCATTGCATGCCCAGCATCCGTATATGCTATGGCCTCAAGATCCTTTAACTCCCACCGGCTGAGGTGTGCACAATGTGCCATTATTAGCCAATCATTATCTGGTTTTAGCGCTGACAGCCAAACCGCACACACTCTAAAAGCCCCTTTCTTATGCTGATTAGTCTCCAAACATTTCCTCCTGCTCACCCCCAAATCCCAAACCTCCCCCCCCATTCCCCACCCCACCTTCTTCATCACTCCCAGCATGCACTGCTGCCACCACGGGCCGGGCGGGGAACTGTTCGGCCGCCGCCAAAACGCTCGTCAGATAGGGCGGCTGGTGACAGAGGTCGGAAGCGCGGCGGAACGGGCGGAGGAGGGAGGGCGGGTCACCCAGGGCCCGGTCGGGCTGCCGTTTAAATAGTTGGGGCTAGTCGGGCGCGAAGTAGGGGCAGATCGTTTTCACGCCACACAATGTTTGACATTCTCCTTAGGTCGGCTCATCCCGTCTGGGCTTCTCATAATATCCTCATAAACGCCCCTGTGAATGAGTTAATCTCACACACGCTTCCGTGTGGTGTGTGTGTGTGTATGAGCGAGACAGAGTGTGTGTGTCTATACACAGGATTTCCCTGCTCACAACTGGCCTCATAAACCACGTTATGGATGGATTTTACCATTTATAAATACGGAGTAATAGCATTAAAGGGTAGAGCAGATCCGAGGGAATCGTACAGCACATTCAGACTAGTTTTAATAAATTAACACCAAATATTAATACCGAGGTCCGTGTTCCAGAAGCTTCTCACACACGCTTAGCACAAGGGGTCATGCTGCGTGATGCTGCTCACAACTGGTCCATGTGATGGTATATAAAGCATGCTAATTTTAAGGTTTTTTAAATTAATACTCATTTTTCTTATTAATAAATTACACATTTCTGAATTTTAGTACAATAAAGCAACAATAAACTGTCATTTATCTCCTATTTTTTCCTTTTTTGGGGCTCTCAGGAATTATGGGTGCAGCTAAAAGTTATTAGTAAAACACTGCCACAAAGGGAAAGGCTCAGCAACAAATTACCCATTTGGTATTTGCAGTGGAATGTGTGTGATTATTGTGAAAAGGAAACCACAGATGCCCTTTTGATATCTGATTGAATTTCTCTCGCTCTCTCCCTTCCTCTCTTTTCCTCCCCTTTTTCCTCCTCTCTGCCATCGTTTACTCTCTCTCTCTCCCCAGCCAATTATCTCGTTTGAACACAGCCTATACTGATCATCTCTTCCTAGAAATTGCTAAACTCCTCTGATCCCCCAGGCACTCCCCACACACACACACACACACACATACCACACTACCCACACACACACAACTCTCAGAGGTTTCCATTTGGCATTGTTCTTACCAACATACACACACACACTCAAAGGTAGAGAGAAAAAACCCATCGGTTGTGAAGTTTCCCACTGCAACAAACGCAGAAGAAAATCGCGTTCTGCCAAAAACAAAAAAAGTGGAACCACATCAAAAAGAGATTTTAATCCTGTCTGGATTGGTAGCTGTCCTCTTTACTATTAATAGCGAGGAAGACGGGGGGTGGAATATTACTTAATTTATTTATTGTGTCACGACATAAGGCCAGATGTTACGGAAATCCTTCGAAAATTAAGACAAAGTATGAGAAAAATCCTCTGCTGCAGATAACCTATTTAGAGGGAAAATTTGGCATTTCCAGTGTTGCGCCCCAATTAACAGGGTGAACGAAGAGAGCGGCAGGTAAAGTGGAGCTGAGCTGGTCAGGGGAAAGTTCAGAGTTTGTCTTGTTTTTGACGCGGGTTTCTTTAATCGCATGACAAAGTAGCATTAAAGGGCATGGTAAAGCCCAGGAATCACGAGACATTTGGTTTAGTTATTAAATGAACAGCAAAACTCCAGAAAAAAGTCCAAATCGGTCATATGTTCTGTATTATTCTTCTAAATAATTTTATTTATTTATTTATTTTATTTTAGAATAATTTTACAGTTCTCCAAATATTTGACATGAGGAACACACAAAAACTAGATTTGAGAGTTGAGGAAGCAATGTGCTTTTAAAGAACAGGTTTGCAATATTTTTCTGACATGCCTTAGTAATGTTTCACATTGCCACAGTTTATGAAGATTGAACAGAATGTTATCTCAATTTTATCTGAATTCCATTATTTTTAATGCTAGTTTCCTTATGAATGCTACAAAAACATATGCAGCTGCCTCTGGATTTGAGTGCAGAGTATTTGGTTTGATATGTCAGTACAAAAGTCTGCACAAAAATAACAGACAAAATTAGTGAAAGTGAGTGATTATTTGTCATTGTGAACACAGCTCAGCACAGCACAGCACACAGTGCACCACAACCAAATGTCACCTCTGCATTTGACCCATCCGTGAAGGAGAAATGGGCAGCTAACATGAGCAGCGTACCACCGGGGAGTGGTGACAGACGCCATTTTGCTCTGCTGGGCACCTTTAGTGGTACCTTTACCAGTCCTGTGATTCAAACCAACGACCTTCTGAATACAGGGTGAACGCCCAACCGTTACGCCACCATGTTTCTCCAATGGCAGATTTTTTGGGGTCATACGTAATTTTACTTTTAGATTAACGTCTTAATATAAATCACTCAGTATAAAGAGACACTGCAGTACGCATGATGTTTTGATCTTTCCATTTTGATCATTTTGGATTGACAGGTTTGGTTTCAATTATCAACCAATATATTGATGTCATCGCGGCTATTACATCAATCGGAAGTTGTGAGCGGGTCTGTCTTCAGGTGTAAGTAATGGAACAAATTTGGGGACTACCATCTTTCTTCCTGCCCCAGTCATGGCTCACATCCAAAAAACACCCAAGAGGACGCTTGAATGCTGGCCAAATCAAGACCTTTCTCTCTCTCTCTGTCTCTCTCTCTAAAGGAAATGGAGGAGGCGGTTCTTCAAAACCACGTGACACCTACACAACAGCGTCACATTTTGGAAAAGCTCAAGATGCCGAAGTGCCGAGGTGAAAAGTATGCCAAAACCAAGATAAACACACGCTATTACTGTGATTATATGAAAACCACTTTCTCACTCCCTCTCTCCTTGGGGCGAGTGTGATTCAGAGCTGCGATTACAGACGAGCTGCATATGCTTCTCGTTAGATGGAAGGATTTGACCTCGCAGCACTTTTTGCTGATTCTCATTACGCCACAAGGGGGAGAGCCAGAAAGGCAGCAGGAAAGCGTCCATAAATGAGGAGGAATGCGGCGCGGGAAACGCAGCTGACCGCAGAAACGTGCTCCCTCTACAGAGCTTGGCTCCCTCTTTCCACCTTCCTCCGTCTCCTTTCCCTCCCTTGTTCCCGCTCCAACACCTCCTCCTCCCTCTCGCTTGGGCCATGACCACGGTGACAAGGATGACGACAAGACAGAGGATGGGACGCCAGGGGGACAAACTGACTGCAGGTGTGTATTGGATTTGCATGTATGCACGCCCATACACTGGCAAACACACATTCACATGCATACATGTGTTGCCTGCGTGTGTAAACTGCCACATGCATTCATACACACACACCGACATGCACACATCTACATGCACACGTGTTGTCTGCATGCACAGATGCATGGATGCATGAATGTATGCATGCATTCTCAGCACGCACACATCCACATGCATGCACGCAGTATGTGTATTTTCAGACAACAATGCAGGTGAAATCTACAGCAGACAAAATAAATGCATGCATGTGATGTGTGTGTGTGCATGTGTGTTTATCTACAGATAAGTCTTTTGAAAACATGCATGTTCGAGCATGTCTTCGTCCATCCTTGTAGTCGACCAGCTAGCCACACACTTAACAGTGCACGCAAGCATGCAAGTCCCATCATTTGCAAACTTCGTGGCTTCTTTAGTCGTATTGAGGGTGGTCAGTGATGAAGAGGTATGTGGCTATGTGTCTCCGTCAGGATAGCCTGCACCAAAGTCATTACCTAGCCTGCCACTTGGCAAATAAATCAGGCTGCGAAACGGCGCTCCCCGGCCTGGCGCAATTGGCCTCCGGCCCTCCTCCTTCACTGGCAGCCACATCAGGTTCAGCTCCTGCTAGAGATCTGGGCAAGCCGAAACAAGAAAGGCCATCGGACCGACGCCAGCACATCAGAGAGAAGGGCGTGGTCTGTGTTCAGAATTAAACAAAAGTTAATAAGCAAGGCCGTGGACGTGCTGGGGGTAATAATTTGAAATACTACAACTATGGAGAAATATTTGCTTTGGGGGATGCAGTACGGTTCCAGGTGCGTTCTTGAGTAACATAGGTGGCTCAGAATTTGAAAAAAGGATTGCTTTTTTTGAGTTAGAGATAGAAACTACATGACCCGATCTGCTGTGAATGAGTCGGAAGTCGGCGCTTATTTATTTAGATACGTGGGCCGATTATGTTGAAAAACATCAAAATATTGATTTTTTCTTTTTTGGCTTTATATGAAAGTAAAAGGTCTTCGTACCACCCGGTTCCAAAAAAAAGGAAACTCTATATTTTTGATGTTTAATATACCCGCTCCATATCTAAATAACAGGAACGCCGACTTCCGACTTTCATTACAGCAGATCGGGTCACATATGGTTCAAAAACACTCACTGGGGGAAACGACAAACCTAATTCATTGTTATTAATAATAAGAAAGATTAAGTCAGTGAGCCATTCTATAACAGCTTCAAAACATTTTTGTTTAATCGCCCGGCCCTACTGTCCAGCCAATTAAAAAAACTTGGTCCAGCAAGATCTTTATCATCCAGTCACCATCTTAATCTGGTCTTAATCTGGTGTGTTTTGGGTAAAATCATTCAGTAAAATCTTAAATCACTGTTAAATCCTTGCCAGTTTTGGTCATCATTAAAGATTCAATATCCAACAAATCCATGAACTGAAGCATCATGGATCAGTTTTTACATCTCTGACACTATATCAAGGAAGTGGAGATTTTTGGGACATTAGAATGCAAACTGAGATTAGGTAGAGAGAGAGGGAGAGGGAGAAAGACATCTCAAGCCCAGCACGTCTGGGTGAGTGTAAAAGCGGTGTGTTTTAGATTTCACTGCACAGTGGGCTCCAGATTCAAGAAATGGCTTCCTTTGTTCTGCCGGAGGAGGGGTTTTGCCAGTCCTGCCAAGAGCGCTGTGGTTTCGCCCGCCACCGTGTTGCTATTAGACATGGTTATGGAAGGTGTAAGAGAATGACAGTAACACAAGCCATCTCCACACATACACTCTCTTTCACACACACACACACACTCTTGTTGTGTCGACACTCGAGCCTGGCCAGGTCTGGTCTGGCCTGGCTGTCACCCCTGCCTTCCCCCAGTTTTGGTAGCCATTATGTTTAAATCTGACCTCCTCTTCCTCCTCCTCCTCCTCCTCCTTCTCCTGGGAACTACTTTTTCTACATGGGAATAAAATGCCTTGGAAAGAAGGGATGAGGGGAAGCGAGCGGAGAAGAGCGGCAGCTAAGTGCTCCACGCTAGTTTTAAGAGTGTTCCCGCAATTTCCAGTCCAACCTCAACATCTGTTACCAGGCCTTTTTTCCTCCCAAGCAAAATCCTGCCTGATGCCGCCTAATGGCCCCCTCTTTGCTTAGAGGTCCTAAAGCCACAGCTGCTACGTATTAGCACGTCAGCGTATTAGTCCGACGCTGTTTACTGACAGGTGCTCATCTCGAGGCTAATCCATCAATCCCTGAATCTGATCATATTAGGCAGCGAGGTGTAATCCCTTTAAAGGGCCTTCACCCAAAGAGCACAAAGCCCCATAAATAAAATACAAGCCAGAGGGGACTTTTTAGATCCCAGTGGCAAGGCTTTTATTCATTGTTAGCATCAATGGCGTCTCTGGACACAATACTTTCCTTTAAGGCTCCCAGAGGAACCACCTGAGGCACAATCTCCACTACGGCCGGACGATATCACTTCATTAAGTATCACAATTCAAACCTTTACCTCGATTATAATTAACGGACAACTAACCTTTTTATGCCCAGTGTCATTTGGACAGGAACCATGGTGTGCCTAAGCCATACTGTAATGCCACAGAACGGGGCAGTTGGTAGCGTAACGGTGAGGAAGTTGTCTGTGGACAGGGGTCGCTTGCCCCAAGTTCTGGAACAGAAGGTACCACTGAGGTACCCATGAGCAAGGTACCATCCCCAAACACTGATCCCCAGGTGCTGCTGCAAGCTGACCACTGCTGCTCAGGCGGATGGGTCAAATACAGAGGTCAAGATTTGCTGTGGCACACTGTGTCGTGGTGCTGCTGTTAACAATGACAAATAACTACCAATAAAATATTGTTTTAATTAAATCTTATAATGTTTTGGTTAACTGCTCGGTCATACTCTCAAGCTGCTGAAAAATAGCATTCGTCCAGCAAGTCAAGCTTTAAAGCCAGACCTAGTCTAAAAACTAAATATGTGCTAACGTCCTAAAGCATCTAAACTGCTATTAAAGGCCCTTGACCAGTTCGCCGTCATCATCAATCCCACAATAGCCAGGAACGAGCATCTTGGATCAGCTTAAAATCTATGGCACTGCAGCAAGGACAAATTGGAGACGAGTTACCAAAGTGGACGTGGAGGAAACTGGGAGTCAAAGTGAGATTAGGTAGTGAGAGAGGGAGAGAGAGAGAGGGAGAGAGGGAGAGAGAGAGAGAGAGGAGAGAGGAGAGAGAGAGAGGAGAGAGGGGGAGAGAGAGAGAGAGAGAGAGAGAGAGGGAGAGAGAGAGAGGGAGGAAGACAACTCAAGCCCAGTTCCTTTCCATACTCCATGAAAAATCAATCCTAATGCCTTTTCCTCCACACAATACTTCATTGGAAATTAGAGGGAGACAAAAGTGAATTGGACTGGAGATGGAGCCGATCAGATACTGGGATGCGGCTTTTTTGCGGGGGTCCGTATACATCTTCCTCTTCCTCTCTTTTTTTCAAAGTACTGCAGTGCGCTGTCTGACTTACAAGTGAAAACAGAGCTACTTTCAGACTCAATGCTACTCCTGTATGATGTAAGAAAGCAGAGTGAGGAAGACATTAGCAGGGAAGGAAAGAAGAGGAAATAATAGAAGAGGTGTAGAGAGAGAGGAAAAGAGAATAAAAGCAAGGACTAGGAGAAGGAAAGGTGAAAATGAAACGAGTAAATGCCTGTGTTCACCGAAGACCTTTTTTGCGCTGGCAGCACCTATTTTTGAAACAAACACTATGAGCCTCAGTGTTCAGAGCGCTAAGCACCTGTGGAGAGGCTCAGAGCGCTTCACCAACGCTCAGAGCGCTTCAAGTTGAAATCCGTTCAACTTTTAAAACAGCGCTGGGCTCGTCAATGTCACTTCTCTCTTGCTAGCCAGTCAAAATTCAGCAAGGGGCGGGACAAACACAGTCAAAAACTCCCTAACAACAATGGCAGCGTATCTGGAGCAGCTATAGAAGCTTATTTGGCTTTATTGACACAGTTCGAATACTGCAAAAACTACAATTATGTGATCAAACCCCTAGTCGCCAATGCCAAGATGCGATTTCTGTCCACTGTAAAGATAACCTCTTTTATATCGGCTAAATTTCTGATCTCAAAGGAATACGTTACAATGTTTACATGAAATAGAAACGAACGTGGAAGTGCCCAATGGTGCTTTTCGTAACTTTGCAACGACAAGCACTGAGAAAGCAATCTGGAAGTGAGAGTTGGACCGCTCTCAGTGCAAAAAAAAGGTGTTTGGTTGACACAGGGCCTATCACTTTCTCTCTCTTCTCCCCTCTTCTCCAAGCTGGACGTCATCTCACAGGACATTTATTACATCATCGTGTTTTGATTTTATTTCAATTTTTGCCGCTAATCTTTTCATGCCTAGTTGCAGGCCAAGGGGGAGTAAAGGGAGGGTGAAAGTAGAAAAGGGAGACAAAGACAACTGGTGTGTCGGGGCACAAGTTCTTTCC
This sequence comes from Distichodus sexfasciatus, assembly GCA_032718565.1. Taxonomy (NCBI): domain Eukaryota; kingdom Metazoa; phylum Chordata; class Actinopteri; order Characiformes; family Distichodontidae; genus Distichodus; species Distichodus sexfasciatus. Next base: position 1,392,197 of record JAVGVS010000056.1, on the reverse strand, counting down.
TCTAAAGAAGTCTGATCTCTCTCTCTCTCTCTCTCCCCCCCCCCACCAGCCCCATCCCCGACTCTTGGATGCAGGCCAGGAAGGGAAATCCATGAAACATGAAGAATGTGAGCCGAGCAAGAGTCGGAGAGACCGCACAAAACTTTTCCACAGAATCGGCGTGACAGGAGGGAGGAAGGGAGGGAGGGAAACTTCTTTTAAACGAAAGCTGTTTCGTTTAATTGCACTTCGACAAAAAGTAGCCGAAGAGTTTAGTCTGTGTGTAAAAGCAGAGAGAGGGAACGAGAGGGGGGTTGACTGAGAGGGGTCGAGTCTGCTCTCTCTCTCTTTCTCTCCGTAATCGTGGCATATCACATGATCAGGACCATCTCCTATTGGCTGGGAAGCGAAGCAAATTCGTCCGCCATGTAAGGAAGGTTGCGAGCGACAGTCTCTTCCTCCCTCACTCACTCCCTCCCTCCCTCTCTCCCTCCTTTCCCTCTCTCTCTCTCTCTCTCTCTCTCCGTTCCTACCCCTCTCTCTCTCGCTCGTTCCAATCTTAAAATGGCGGCCAGCAAAAGTGTGCCAAAAACCTGACGCACTTCACTCCTTAAGGGCTTGATTTCTTTTGTAACAATATTTTTTGGTTGTTACGAGCGAAATAAGCTGAACGTTTGAGTAGAAACAGATGAAGTGCGTTTGTTTTTGGTTCAACGCAGGCCGTACATGGAGAAAGTTTGACAAAGGGCCAGGAGAGAATGTTAACCGTGGTGTGTCCTGAAGGCAGAGCTGGAGAACAGGAACAGCAGTCACTTTTTAGGATAGTGGACAAAGTGGGTTCATGAAGGGCTTTGGGATAGACCCAACGGCATTCACCGAAACTCACACTAGCCTTAAGGAAACGGTGGCAAAAGCGCCTGATGAGGAGGTGGCACTGTGCTAATGAACCTGAGAAGTGGGAAGTGGGAACTCTAAATTACGTCATTTACAACCTACATGAGTTCACTGTACAAGGTGGAAAGAAAACATGGCTGCGTCTAGTTTTCCGTTGATGTTTTTGATTAGACATTTTTTCTTCCAAGATTCCAAGTTCTCATTTGCCATTGCAGGCAGCATGAGAACTTGCAGTAGCACTGGCTGTAGCTAACAATTGTGGCATATTTTCCTCACAAACAAACCACTAACAGGAATTTATTATATATGTTGAGGTCACAAATAGTGAGTGAATTAGTGATTACTTGTCATTGTGAACACAGCACAGCACAGCACACAGTGCACCACAACAAGATGTGATGCATGAAGGAGCATGGGCAGCTTTTGGCACCTCAGTGTACCTTTACTGATCTGCTAATTGAACTGGCAACTCTCTGATCATGGAGTCAATTCTCTAACCATTATGACAACTAAGTGAATTTCCGGCTCTGACTCAGTCGAAGTCTAGCTCTACAACAAGTATGCAGACACGTCACGCTTATCTTACGTTGACGGGACACAAAGAGGCGAATCCTCTAAACGCATGACAAACTGACAATCAGAATCAGCTTGGCAGGATTGGGGAAAAGCTGCCTGCTCTCCTGCCTGTCCTGACTCAGCCTCTGCACGAGGAGAGCGAGATTAAAAGACTAAGCGTCTGATCGAGTCTTACGCTGTCTAATTTGATTTAGATTTAACGATAGGTTTAGACGTTCTGCCAGATCTCCGGACGTGACAGAAAGACCCCTTTTTCGATTACATTCACAGAAACGAATTAAAAGTCTGACTGGCCATTTCCTGACCTGTTTGGTTTGTTTGTTTGGGTTCTTTTTTTGCTGCTGTTGTTGTGGTGGTGGTGGTGGTGGTGGTGGCAGCGTCGAGTGGATTTAAGACGGCCGAGGGAATAATCGCATCATGTCTGCTGGCTTGGTGAGCACCACTGAGTCATAAGAAAGAGGATCACGGTGGAATGTTCTGTTCCCGGAGGCCTGGCCCCGACAGATTTAACCCTGCCAGAGGCTCCTTCCAACCGGGCACCCTGACCAACACTGTGCCACCGGGTCAAACCGATTAGCTTTCAGTGCTGCCCGCCAACAGGGACCGGAGCTATTAAAAGAGGCAAAACAAGCCGTTCTACTCCTCTGTCTGACTGTCTGACTGTCGTGTTCCCTCTCTCTCTTTATGAGTGCTTTCCTGGTGGGAAGACTTCACGTAGTTCGATTATGTCACTGACTCGCATGGGGTGGTGGTGGTCTGGGTGGTACATTGTAAACAATTTATTTTTAATTTTATCGCAGAGATGCCAACCATGGTGTGTGTTTTTACAGCAGTCGTTGTGTAACACTGTAATTACACAATGCAGTACGCCACTGTAAAAGTATTTTATATTTATAATAATGTTTTATATTTTTTTACAGTATTTTGCAAACATTTAACTTCTTTCAGAAGCAATACTTTAAAAATTGCGCATTCCTAAATGAAGAAAATTTAAAGAAATGACTTCTTAAAATATTTTTGCATGCAGTTTACAATGCATTTTAACATTTCACAATTCTTGCAGCTAAATTTAACTATATATGTTTCAATAAATTTTTACACAGAATGCTTTAACTGGGGCAGTTGATAGCATAACGGTTAGGGTCGTCTCATGATCGGAAGGTCACCAGTTCGAGTCCCAGGACCGGTAAAGGTACCACTGAGGTACTCATGTGCAATGTAGCATACCCAAGCACTGTTCCCCGGGCGCCGATCATGTCAGCTGTCCACGGCTCCTTCATTGATTGGTCAAATGCAGACGTCACTTTTCGTTGTGGTGCACTGTGTGCTGTGCTGTGGTGCGTTCACAATGACAAATAATCAATCACTTTCACTTTAAAAGAATGCTTTAGTTATACAATGTTAATGTATTTTCAAAGAAATGACTTGAAAACTATATGCACAAGCCTTCTGTAAAGTCAAAGAATTTTCTTGCTTCTGAAATTATAGTAAAGGGAAATAATATCCTTCTAGGGACCAAGAGTTTGCGTGATCGAGTCCTATTCTCAGCACTACCACCACTGAGCCCCTGAGCACAACCCCAGTTAACCCTGAGTTGCCCCAGGGAGACACTTTAAACCCACTAAGTCTCACTGTTAAAGAGCATCTGATAAATACCATAAACTCAATAATAAACAGCCGGGCCGCTCGTGCCCCCACCTCACTGGACTGTGTCCTGCTCGGGAAAAGCGAAAATGTGGAAAAAAGTGTCAGGAAATGCTGACGGGGCGTTGGCAGAGAGGTGAGAGGGAACACGGCACTGCCACGCTGATATTCTCTCCCCCCTTTTTCCCCTGATCAGCCGAGTCTGAAATGGGTCGGCTTCCAGAGGACATCGGTGTCATCTCTCCCCCACGCCAGATAGCGCTATCGCTCACTGTAGTTGTAACGACATCTGATTGAGTGAGCTCTCTCTCTCTTCCACTCTCTTCTACCCTCCCTCCCTCCCTCTTCACTTCGGATCTACCGTTCATATGAATGAAAAGAGCCACGCTTATCCCTCCCTCCCTTCCTCCCTCCCTTCCTCACTCCCCCCTTGCCCTGCTGGCTTCAATGCCTTCGTTCTGATGAATTTTTCAAGCTATTATTGTTTTTCCCGTTGTTGCTGAGTACCCTGCTTCCTAATACACAGTGGCGTACTGTTAATGACCCAAACAATCGCTGTTTCACACATACATATTTCATTACAACAGCTGAACAAATTACATATTTATGCTTTATAAGGGGCGACGCCATTCGCATTCATTAGCTATGCAGGCAGGTACAGGAGTCCCATCTGCAGATGCAGCTGTACAACAGGAGACAACGACAATAACAGGTCCCAGCTCAACTAGACCATGATACGGCCTACATCACACACACTCTCACACACACACAAACACACACGCACACACACCCTCTCATCTCTCAAACACGCAGACACACATCTCTGTTGAGTTCCATATGTGTTGTAAATAAATGTGTAGTAGATGTTTTATATGTGTTTTGTAATGACGATAACAAGCCTGTGTTACGTCCCCTAAACTCTTAATCCTGACACAAATTCTAAGTAGGAACCAAAAGGAAAACTGTTTGTTTTGATTATTTTTTTGATTATCATTGCATTTTTGTTGTTACGTCAATTAGCAGACGTGCTTAATGTGAGCAACTTCCATTTCCTAATCAGTCTCCCTGGAGCAACTTCTTCTTAAGGGTCTTGCTCAGGGACCCGATGATGCTAGTGCTGGGCATGAAATTCGAACCCACAACCTTGTGGACCAGAGGTGAGTTCGTTAATCCCTAACAGTGGTTTCATTATCAAATAGTGGCTCCACTATGGGTGTGTAGCCTAAATGTTCAGGGAAGCGACGGCATACTCACACACACAAACACACACATGAAATAAGTGAGTGATTATTTGTCATTGTGAACAAATCACAGCCGAACACAAAATCTGACCTCTGCATTCAACCCACCCGTGAAGGAGCAGTGGGCAGCTAACATGGAGAGCAGTGCTCATGAGTACCTCAGTGGTACCTTTACCAGGATTCAAACCAGCGACCTTCCTATCATGGGGCGAACTCCCTCACATTATGCTACCAACTGCCACATAAAACTACAATCCTTACATCAGCCATCAATACTATGATAAACCAGTGTAATAAATCTGGTCCTGGAAAAACTGTGTGTGTGTGTGTGTGTGTGCATGTCTTTAGGGTGTTGTGGGGATGTGACTGTCCCTAATAAAATAGGGAAAAATAGATTGATCTATTTTTTACGGCTTTGTGAGGACATCGTTCCCTTTGAGAGCTGGTCATCATAATGATTAAATGCTTTAACTGAAACATTTCAGGTTTTACATGAAAAACCAAATAATGCTTTATTTACAATCTAGTCACCATGGCAATCAAGGGAAGGAGCTCACAAACATAGCAAGACAAGACGGCGTGTGTGTGTGCGAGTGACCGAGAGCGTGAGGTAAGGCGTCTCCTCGTCTGTATTCAGACAGTGAGCACAAAGACCACGTAACTGGTCATCCCATTAAACCTTACACTCGAGAGGTTCAAAGTCATTTCACAATTAATTAATATCTCTATTAAGTGCTGAACTCTGGAGATTAAATCATTTTAAATTATCTATAAAACATTCCGTTCAGCCCCATTCCTTCAGCTCCGCTCGTCGGGAACACGAGAGTCGGCTCGGCCCTCGCAACCTTTAACCCCGAAACACAACTGCAGGGTTTTTAACCAATAGAATTGTGTTACGTTAACCAACTAAATTACAAGACAGGAAACTCTCAGGATTTCTGTTTTGAGATTATTAGATAAAAACCATCCTGTCAGATGTCTTCATTTTGGGTTGAAGTTTTTGATCATAAAAGAAGTATTTATGACAAATATGTTACATTGAAAAATATGTACAAAAAGACGGAGGCAGAATTTGAGAGGTCTGCGCTGGAGCCGGAGCCGAACCCGCGTGACGCGGAGCGAGCAGGAAATGGGAAGCGATTAGCTATTAATTGCGGATGTTAGCGCGTCAGCGTTATCCATCAGATAGCGTACTTAAGTAAAGACCTGCGACAGAAATACTTTCAACGATTTGGCGAACAGCTGGTCTGCCTTGTAAAGTACTCACAGAGCAGAGAACGCCTCGTTCCGGCACGCTAACGACCTTAGCCAGGATAAGACGGCTGATCCACCAGCGCTAGGCTCATTACTGCTGGAGAGGATTTAGAGCTGCTTTTCCTGTCTGGACCCGGAAAGGAGGGAGGAAGATAGGGAAAGATAAATAGAAAAAGAGATAGAGAGATAGACGGAGAGGGAGAGAGATGGAAAAAGAGATATAGAAGATAGGGAGTAGAGAAGAATATAGATAAAGACTGGAAGTGGGTGGGAGAAAAAATAGAGAAAGGAGGGAAGAGAGAGAGGACAGACGGAGAGATAGAAAGACAGACAGAGAGAGAAAGTAAGGAAAGGGGAAGAGAGGGAGGTAGATAGAAGGAAAGGGGATTAAGGGTAAAGATGGAGAGGAAGAGAGAGTCGAGAGGGAAAGATAAACATAAAGACAGAGAGGAAGGGAGAGAAAAGAGAGATGGGGATGGGACAAGAGGAAGAGAGAGATGGTGGGAGAGTGAAAGGAAGACAGACAGAGAGAGGGGAGAGGGAGAGGAGTGGAAAGAGAGCGTGAGGGAGAAGGAGAAATGGGGAGGGAGAGAGATGGGGCAGAGAAGGTAAAGAGGTGATAGAGAGAGAGAGAGAGAGAGAAAGTGTTTCCCTTTTTACTTTGTGTGTTTTTAGATACATTTCACCTTCCCATGAGAGCCGAGGGGAAGTGATGCAGGACATCAAGAATTAAAAAGAGAAGACATGATGCCAAAAGTGTTGCCAAAAGGCTACGTAGCTTCTGTGTTTATACTCAAGTGTGTGTGTGTGTGTGTGTTTGGGTGTCGTGCTGTGTGCTGGCCGTGAGCTCGTGTCGAGGCAGCCAGCGAGGGTTTGCAGGCGGTGTGAGGGTGAGGTTGTGCCCAGGCTGGCAGCGAAAGTGTGTGGTCATTGAAGTCAACCCCAGTTCAGCCACAGGAGGGAAGGGGGAAGTGGGAGCGCCAGGAAAACCACAGTGTGTGTGTGTGTGTGTGTGTGTATTCGTCACATTTCCAGGGCCTTTTGTCTGCAGTTTGGGCCCCGTCACCGCTCTCATACACACACTTTCACACGTGCACAAGGAGGACGTAGCAGTTTAATTCTGCCATGTTTCCTCTACAGAAAGCTGTGTGTGTCTGTGTTTGTGTGTGTGTGTGTTTTCCAGTCCAAGGCCTATTCATTAAGCACCACGTCAACATAACACACTAAAGGAATCCCACAATCATCATGCTAGCTCCTGAAACTCTTAAGTCAAAACATCAACCAGGTCACTATAACAGCTAAGTAGGAGTGTGATGATACATTGATCTACATCAATACATCGATGATCAACGATCCAAAATCAATATTTTGGTCATCATACATACTGCAATGTCTTGATATACTGAACAGGAGGGCTTTTAATTTAAACGTCTGATTAAGCTCAGAAATAAAAATGTCAAATCACGTTTAGCTGTGGCGACACAGAGGCACAGTGGTTAGAGCTGCCGCCTCGCAGCGAGAAGGTCCTGGGTTCGAACCCCGGGGATGGCTGTAGGGCCCCTCTGTGTGCTCTGGTTTCCTCTCACAGTCCAAAGACATGCAGTGTAGGTTAACTGGCGACTCTAAATTGGCCCTTAAGGTGTGAATGTGTGGTGTGTGTGACTGTGTGTGTGCCCTGCGGTGTGTTGGCGCCTGCCCAGGGCTGGCCCCCGCCTTGCGCCCGAAAGTTGCCGGGATAGGCGCCGGTCCCCCTGCGACCCCAGTTGGGATTACAGCGGTTTGGAAAATGAATGAATGAATGTTTTAGCTGCTTTTTGTGATTTGATAGGAATGGAAGTGATAATGGTAAATCAGCAAATAAATTCTCATATCAATCGCTGGCTGATCTGAATTTTATCCAAATCATATCGTAGCAGACTTTGTGATATCAGCAGGCATCAACTCTTTACCCGTCGAGTCAATATAATATGACATTGTGATCAAACTTGTAATTTACCTTCCCATAATGCAACACAAACATTCAACCCCACCCCCAAAAAACAGCTTTTGTTAACCTTTTTTCCCCTTAAAGGAAATTTGCTCTGTTGAGATATCTGCAAAACTATTAATCACAGAGAGTAAAAGAAAAAGTAACAAGTCAGCTACATCTGATCTGGGGAGAGAGGAGGAGGGAGGGAGGGAGAGAGAGAGAGAGAGAGAGAGAGTAAAGAGGCAATCCTGGCTATGCGCTCCTCATTAAGATTCACATGGTGCAGTGACTCAGGCCATTTTGGTAATGGAGAGCCCTGGCCACCTAAAGATGGAAATGGCAATTTTTCAAACCCTACATTTTATATATAAATTATCTCCAGCACTCACACAAGTTGGGGAGCCAGGAACTCTGCAAGGTCATTCTCAAATATTTTGGATGCCTTGAGTGGGAAGAGGAGGATTTAATGGAGGGGAAGCTGAAGACAGCAGGCATTAGCGTGGTAGTGAAATTCAGCCTGAGGAGAGAGGAGGCCATTGTCCACTTTCTGTGTGACCCGACCACTTTATCGCCTGAAACAACCACATCTAAGAGGAAGGACGAGATGACACCCTCACTCGTTTTGTTTTAGATGATGATATGACCAGTAAGAAAGTTTGAAGACTCGGTTAGAATCATTAAAAAGTTAATTGATTAGAATTTACTGTACAGACCTTCATCGTAAACTATGAAGGCAAAAAGCAAACCAAAATAATCCTACAAAACAAAATAATTGCTCATTAATCATAATCAAGATGTAATGGTCAACTAATCATGATAGTGATTTGAGGTCTTAACGTCCAACCTTAATAAAACCTGGAACCAGGTTCTGTGAACTGTGAACTGAAGTGAGTGTACTTGACATTGTGAACGCACTGAGCGCACACTACAACCAAATATGAACACGGCATTTGACCCTTTTGTGAAGGAGCAGCAGGCAGCTTTTGAAAGCACCCAAGGGGCCTAGCAAGGTACCATTCCCAAAGCACTACCCCCTGGGTGCTGCCAAAAGTTGCCCACCGGTCTGTTCACCCCGAAACACAAGACTAGAAATCCAGTCTGCATTCTCCATCTAGGCACGTCAAGAACGTTTGTGGTATGAAAGATTGTCGGGGCAGCTCTGTTTTGAACGCTTCAGACAGTGCTCAAACATACAAGTGCTCCTCAGGGTTTACTGTGTTTTTGGGTCCTTCTCTAAAGCCAGACTCAGGACTATTAAAAAGGTTGGCAGGGCAAAGTGCCCCAGGCACCGGTACCCTGAGCAGCAGCCACACACACACACACACACACACAGAGTGAGCTAAGGGAGGTCTGAACAGCACCTGCAGAGCAGCTCCTGAACGAGCAGCACAATTGGTGAAGTGCAATGGCAGCGGCCAGACACTCGCTAAAGGTGTTTAAACTGGCTGGAAAGCTGCCCACTAACTCTCCTGAGAGCTCCCATAAGACCAGCCACTTAACTCTGTCCTGAGGAGATCTTCGGGGGAAGGAGGGAGGGAAGGAGGGAAGGAAGAAATGACAGAGAGAGAGAGAGGGAGAGAGAGAGAGAGAGATATGCAGAAAGACAAAGAGACAGAGACACCAAAACTGATAGACAGGCAAAAAGAAAGAAAAAGAAGGGAAACAAAGAGGGAGAGATGAACAGAAGGAGAGAAAGACAGAGAGAGACAGTAAAAGAAGAAAGAAAGAGACATGCACAAGGAGAAAGAGAAGGACAATGAGAGATAGAGGGGGCGAAAGAAAGAAAAAGAGTGACCCAAATGCAGAAAGAGAGAGAGAGAGAGAGAGAGAGAGAGAGAGAGAAGAATGGAAAGAAAGAAAGGAGGCAAATGCAGACAGAGAGAAGAGCAAGAAAAGTAGAGAGAGAGAGAGAGAGAGAGAGCGAGAGAGAGAGAGAGAGATGAAGAGAGAGAGAGTCTGAGAAAGAATGTAGTTGTAAAACAGGGAGAAAAGAGAGCAAGACTTGTGAAGAAAGACTTACAAAGAATGGATGGATACAGAAAGACAGATAAAGAAAGAGAAGAGAGTGAATGAAAGATGTTTGAAGAGAGAAAGTCAGAGAAACGGTATGAGAAAATATGTAGGAATGAGAAAAAAAAGAAAGACAGGAAGTAGGAGTCATGGAGAAAGAGAGACAAAGAGAGGGAAAGATAAGAGAGAAAGAAATGAATGGATTGAAAGGCAGAAAGAGAGAAAGAAAGAGAAGAGAAAGTAAGAGTTTGGAAAAAGGTTGGGACACAGTATGTATAAGAGCGCATAAGTGTTTCTCGCCCTCCACCCGTCCGGTCATCGTCCTCCACCCGTCTGCTCACTGCACAGGAACTTGTCCACTTACAGCCAGCTGACCCGCTATTAATCACATGACCGCCCGACCATATGATTGAGAGCTAATAGGAGGGGAGGGGGGCGGAAAGGGAGGGGGGGGGCGGCGCTGCAGGGCAGAAACAATCCAGCGCCCGCCAGCGTTTCTTTGTGCCCGCTAATCCGAGTGTGAGCGAGGTCACGCCACAAGCAGATGGGGTCAGACGGCACCCAAGTCTGCCGCCCCTCCTCTCCCACCGTGACCTTGCGTGCACTTCACCCACAAGTGTGTCCACATGGGGGGGGTGGTGGCGTGTGTGTGTGTGCGTGGGTGGGGACATCTGGGAAAGTGTGTGAGCAACTGAGGCGACAGTCGGAGTACATAAGTGCGGCACTAGGGTCAGGTGACGCACCACAGTTGAGGCCCTGAAGAGGAACTTGAGTCAAACGGGGAGTCCTGAGAATTCGGGGCTAATGGCTTTAATCAGACAGGATTGCTGGATTATCTGTGGATTTTGTCTTTAATCCCACCAGTGCGCTACTTCGCACTGCTCTCGTCTTCCAGGTGGGGTTAAGAAAGAGCGAGCAGCAGGGGAGATCAGCACCACCTGGAATTTCAGGTGCACCCGGTCACAAAGGGGACTTTAGGATACGTTTAAGTGTGATGACCTGCCATGACACACTTGCTTATCAACCAAATCTATCCTCAGAACTTCTCTTAACAACCTTCGTTAGCCTTCCTTCTCTTTTCATCTTCAAATAGAGCGGTCCTTTAAGTTCACTTGCATGTTCACGTCTACGTGGTATATCAAACCAGAAGCTTCACGCTGCAAATTAATCAGTCATTTCAGAATAATCCACCATTGAAGCTGTCGCTATTAAATGGTTGCAACAGCCACTGTAACACTCTGTGAGTTGAAAGCTCTGTGCTACTTCAGAGACGTTAAGAGCTCAATTTTAATCTCCACCTCCTCGATTCTATTTAAACACCCAGTATGTTCCATCCCCCCAAACACCCTCCTCACAAAACACTGCTTTCTTCTCATTTCTTCTTTAGAATTTGTCCTTGTATAAATTATCTACACATGAACATCAAGCGTCTCCTTCATCCATAATGCTCTTGTTCTTATTCTGAGGCTGTGGCATCCACTAGATGACAGATTGCTCCTCTGGTCAGATCTATGATCTACCGTCTCCTGATCATGTGGAGTAAGTTGAGCTCCTCCCCTAAGCTGACCCCTTCCACTCAGTTCCAAAAACAGATCAGGCAGATCAGAGTCAAAGCACAAACATATGTGTCAAAAGCCATGATCCAAAAAGCCCTCCCTCCCTTCCATCTGGACCTACACGCTACAGGCCATACTGGGTCACGGCATTGTCACTCAATCTCCAATTTCCCCCCAGATGACCCTGTCAGCGTCTGAATATGTGCTACACCTGCAGCTTCACTTCTGCAGATTCCTTCTGTCTCTGAATGGTTCTTGACTCCGCCACAGTGGTTGAATTCTCTCTCCAGAGATTTCATTTTTTCTGAAGCTATCTGGAAAGCTGACGTCACCCGATCATCGTTTTCCCCCCAAAGGACCCTGACTGGGATGTCTCAGAATGGGCTACACCTGGAGCTTCACTTCTGCAGATTCCTTAATTTCCCAAAGGATTCAGTGATCAGAATCACTCTCCAGAGATTCCCTTTTTCCAAACATATCAAGCTATCAGGTCACACTGACTTCTCAAGACAGGCTACACTTGCACCTTCACTTCTGCGGATTCCTTAAATCTCCAAAAGGTCCTCGATCTATCTGCAGTAATCAGAGCCTCGTTCTTGAGATCCTGGGTATTTCCAAAAGCTTATCGATACATCCACAGAGATCAGATCTGCTCTCCAGAGATTCCCTGTTCCTAAATTTACCAAGCTATCGGGTTCCTCCGACATCACCTAATTTCTGACTTCCCCCAGACGACCCTGAGAGTGTCCCAAAACAGGCTACACTTGCACCTTCACTTCTACAGATTTCTTCAATCTCTGAAAGGTCCTAGATCCTTCCGCAACGATCAGTGCCGCTCTCCGGAGATTCCCTTTTTTCTAAAGCTATCGATCGAGTCCCGCAGCCTCAACTGGACGCGGCGGCTCTCACAACCTCCTCCCGTCGCCCTGCGGTGTGTGAGGGAATGCGTATGTTCACAAGATGTTATTGATTGCACCATCAGGGATACACAGCGGCGAGGGACATTTTTCAGGCGTTGCACCCCTCCAGCCCTCCTCTCCTCATTCTAAGGCCTGCCTTTCCATTCCCAGTCCTGTTCTCCGCCCCCTTCCGCCAGGCCTTATTGCCATGCGTGTTGGAAAGGCTCCTCCTTTAATATCTATCTTAAGAGTTGACAATCTTTGGGGGCAATTAAAGCAATCGATAGAGGTCTGAATGGAGCCTCTTTTCCACTGTAATAGCTCTCACTGAATAATAAATAACCCACTGGCCAAAGGCAGGGAGTGTGTGCGTGTGTGTGTTAGAGTGTGTGTGTGTGGGGACGAGATGGGGGGAGTCAACCTCACATTAAGGATCACAGGCTTTCATTGGCACTCTCAATATGAGTTTCCTTTGGAGCGACTCCATTACCTCGCTGCATCTATGCTGCTGATTGCCATGATGCAACTGAACACCGAGTTCCAGAGAATATAGCGCAGCAACACAAATATCTACACGATCAGCTTTGGGAAATGACCGGAGCTAGAACTTTTGGAACGTTCCCATTTCCCGCCCAAAAAACAATTCACATCACTCGTCTCCACCACATACCCTCTCCGGTAATGACTACACCATTGTTTTGGCATCACAAGTATGATGCGGAGATCAGGCCCCAAAAATAAACAGCAGCGGTGACGGAGGAAAGCGAGTCCATAAAATGCAGCGGGAGCTCGGGTTTCGGGCCGGGGGAACAGCAGTCTTATTATCCCGCCGCAGTGCAAACGAGGTTAATGAGAGTCTATTGACCGATTCCTCCTCGGTCCAGCCACTGCAGGGCCGGGAGTGAGTGAGCATCTTTCCTTCAGTAAGAAGCATCACCCTTCATACTGGGCCTAAATGAGATCACAGCAGCACCATGCATCCTCCCAAAATTATAATGAGGAAGCGTTCAGACAATCAAATTTTATGTAACAAATTACGGCAAAGTGTGTTGGTCGCTTTAAAGGATCGGATGCAGAGAGGTTTGCAGAGACTGACGAATTATCTCCTTCTCCTAACGCTGGGCATTCGAGTGCTGTGATATGAACTATAGTTTTAATGCATCATTTGAAAATAAAAATATTCCAATCTATTAGTTTAAAAGATTCCACTAAACGCAGCTTGAATGTGTCACTTCCGTCATTTCCTAAACAATTTACATCACATAAATCAAAATATCACAAATGCCAGTCCTTGCTGGAAGTTCTAAAGCCTGCACCAGGTCTGTGAGCGTCATTCGTGTCACATTGCAGAAGCAAGGAGGATCGGCTTGTTGTTTGCTTAGGGTGAGGTTACACCTGAACCCTGCCATCACGGCGCGACGTCGCTACTATACGATGATCAGGGAGTGAGCTCTCTGGCTCAAACCCACTGCCAGCGCACAGCGTGGCTCGGGTCCCAGCCTCTCCAGTCTCTCCAGCTTCTCGCCCACTACAAGTCTGCTGCTCCGCCAACTATGAGTCCTCACTACAGACCGCAAGCCTTTCCAACACCCGGATTGTTGTTGATTTTCGAGCCAAGCTCAACTCAGTGTGTTCCCTGCAAACACCCCCCTACACACACAAACACACACATCTCTTCTAGTAAATAATAGAGACCGAATCAGGGGTGGAAAATTCAAGTACAGGAATGAAAAAGTCAGGGATGACATAAGATTTGCAAAATATGGGTTTTGCATCTTTGCAAAACGGTTTATGCAACATAGGGTTAAAGTAGTTTTGGAGCTGTTAAGCCTGTTAATTGTACATTAAAACCAAAACTCAAAGCCCAACCTCACGGTTTATACAATATTTCAGACACATTTTCTGCTATTTTATTCTCAATACAATGCATTGACAATTATGACTCTTAGTAAGTTCTGTGATTTTCTTACTAATCACCATCTTGATGTAAAAGAAAACCCAGCACAGCCGCAGTTGATACAGACAACAAAATTCTGAATGTCTAATTCATTTCTGATTAACTGTCCAGCTCTAATGCAACCTCTATGCCTTAGAAAAAGCCTGATTATTTTTGGGTACTGTACGTTTTTTCTGAAGCTGGACCCTTTTCTCATGCTGTCACATGAGACCATTAGTATCTTTACCTAAAGCGCTCTGGGGGGTTGCTTAAGGTGAATGGAGGTGGGGTGAAAGTGTTCGCTGGTCGTAACACAAGCCTCAGAGACGAGTGTGTCATAAGCTGCGATCCCTCAGCTTGCAGCAAACGGAGTGCAGTGTCAGACGTGGCCACCTGTTCCTCTGACGTTCCACCCCCTCCCTTCCCTCCTCTCGCTCCCTCTCTGCCACGCTGACCCAGATTGCACCACTGCAGGAGGGCTTGACCTCTCCGCTGACCCTGGAGCCTTGTGAGCCAAAGCATGACTAAAACACTAAAAGAGCACTTCCCCACCAAGGGAGGTCCCTGCACCCACACACACACACACAAATGATAGCACACGTCCATTCATGCTTTCACACACACACACACACACACACACACTTCTGGTTTCATGACTTAGTGGGGTCTGAGGGTCGTAAATACCTTGCATATGTATTTTGATCTCAAAAGGTTTCTAAACTTAGACTTGGTGCTGGAATTTGATTGAAAAATTTATCACGATTAATGCTGTTGTTCGGGGAAAAGTTCATCTCCGCAGTACTTGCAACCCTAAGTTTCCCTTATTTGCAAAAGATCTACACAAATTAGATATAAATTATATAGCTTTTATCTATATCATGTAATATCAATATGAGTGCAATATAAATAAAATTAATGCACTATAGAATATAAATGTTTCACATGTTACCTGCATATAACAACTTTTTATTGTATTCATACAACACAAAAATCCCTAAATTACAAAAAGCACCATCCGGCACTTCCGCGTTCGTTACTGTTTCAACATGTTTCTATGAGATCGCTAGTTTAATCTCTAGTTGCTCCAGATACGCTTCCATTTGTAGTGAATTATTGATAGTGTATGCCCCACCCCCTTCCTCGATTTTGATTGGCTAGCAAGAGACAAGTGACATTGACGAGCGCAGCGCTGTTCTAAAAGTTGGATGGATTTCAACTTGAACCATGCTTAGCGCTCTGAACGCTGAAGCTCATAGGATTTAAAGGAAAAAAGGGGCTGCAAGCGGAAAAAATGCTTTTGGTGGACACAGGCCCTAAATGTTTACAGGCATGTGTTAGAAAGAAGCATTTCTTCAGCGAGAAACCAAGCTTCAGCCAGAGAAATGTCTGCAACTTGGTCATACGATTAATTTGTGTTCAGGTTTCCAGATTATTTGCATGTTTACACGTTAACACTACCAGCTCTAGTTTATAGTGTACCTAATTCTAACCTGAGTAATGTTTAAATAAATATTTTTTTAAAAAATAAACAACGGACTAGTTTTCAATATGGATATGCCACACGCCCTCATGTAAGTTACACTATACACCCGCATGTGTGTTCACCTGTGTAGATTACCAACAAAGCGCTAGCTGCCAGGTCATGCAGAACAGAGCCGTATCTGCTGGTGAACCATAAAGGAAAACCAGTAAATGAATAACCAAATAAGCTGACATACAGGACGGGCCTGTCCATGCTGAGTTAAACCTTTGACTTGACTTGAAGTTACAACATTAATCTTCTGCCTGTTATTTAAAGACAACACAACCAAAATATTCTAAACAGACTAAGACAGATTAAAATCTTAGATTTACAGCACTGTGCCAAAGTCTAGTCGTTACATTTTGTTGGGACGCAAGAGATACAGTGATTTATTGCAACGTGCAAACATATATGTGTATACTGTTCTTCAATACCAAATAAAACACAAGAAACACAAGAAAGTCTGGCTCTTTGGAAGCAAAATGTGCAGAAGTGAGGGGTGGCTCAAGACTTCTGCAGAGTATTGAACACAGTTTTTGTCTTTTATTACTTTTATCCAGTGTAAAAGACGTCTACTAACATGTGGTTAAGAGCCTTGATAGTGCTGAAAGTCGGATGGAGCGAGGATTAAAATGTTAATTTTGAGCTTTATAGAGCTACCCACAATCAAGTCTTCGGCTAGTGGGTCTGCTTAACAGGGGCACGTCACTTTAAAAAAAGTATTTAGTTATAGTTACTAGTTACTTCTCCATAAAGTCAGTTAAAGCATTATAAAGGTGACAAATGAAAGCCAGCGAAAGTAACTACTGCAAGTTACATTTTCAGTTCAAATATGTCAAAGAATTTCATGAGCTTCGTGAGATTAGATCAGTTTACAACCGACGAGGAGAAAACGCTTTCTTCCTGGACATAATATATTTCATATATACACTCTTGCCTGTTATCTTGGTGATGGGAACAGTAATGTCTGCACTTCTAGTTGTTCTGATCTCCTCTGCTTTTTATTGATACCTTCAGTGCTTGATGAGTAAATCGTTTTAAAAAGTGAGGGTCCAATATGAATACGATCCAAAATGAAAACAATATTGTAAGGTCACTTTGTATGACCTTTTTATTTTGGATCATATTCATTTTGGACGCTCACTTTTTAAAACTGTTTACTCATCAAGCGCTGAAGATATCAGTAAAAAACAGAGGAGATCAAAACAACTTTTTGTAGGAATTACAATCGACACCCTCACAGGCCTAAAAAACTTGCAGAGAACCGCACACCGAGCCGAGTCAGCTAAATATACACCCCTGCGAGAAGAGAAGCCAGCGAAAAACGAGTATTTGTCTGCTTCTCGTGTTTTTGACTTTGTAGCGTCTCCTCTCCCGCCTTTTTCTCATGGCCCAGAGCAGAGAACAGAGTGCAGAGACCTCCCTCAGAGGGTCCCATCGCAGGCTGGGGGCGATACAGAGGGAGGGAGGGAGTGAGGGAGGAATGGAAGGAGAGAAGGAGGGATAGACAGAGGGTAGAAGGGCTTTTTCTACTGGGTGGTTTGACTGTGATGTGCTTCCTGTGTGGCTGTCAGCCTGTAGCACATCCTTCATCTTCCCCCAGATCTGCCCTCTCGCCCCAACAACTACCTCCCCCCCACTAAAAAAAAAAAACTCGGCAAACGTAACACCCCCACCATCCCGTCTGCTCCGCTGTGACCCCTCCCGGTCCCCCAGGGGCCCACAGCAGTCTCTGGTTCTCTCTCTCTCACTTTCTGTCTTTTCCTTTCTCTCTCTCTCTTTTTCATTTTTCCCTGTGAGAATTGTTCCGGGCCTACAGGCTTCGCGATGGTAAGGAGGGGTGGGGGGATGTTCTGTATCGTACTGTAAATCCAGCCCAGCTGCTACGTTTACGCAAACGGGATGGGGATTGGAGGGGGGAGGGGGGGGTCCGAATTCGGCATCGGAGGCAGATTAAGAGCCAGCGTCGGCGTTATCTGGCCAAGCAAATTAGGAGAGTTGGGAGCGATTAGGCTCTAAGTGTCATTAGGCCTAAAAGTTGCGGGGGTGGTGGGGGGGAGGAGTTCGCTCCGGGACAGCCGACCCACTGACCACGGCGAGAAGTAGGTCATGAATGCGTGTGCATGTGTGTGTGAAGAAGAGGGAAAGTGTGTGTGTGTGTGTTGTCTTACTGCTGTCTTACAGATTTGGAAATCATGCTCCATCTCTTTAGTAGGGCTGAACGATATGAGCTCAAATCAATATGTTGAATGTTTTACTGTGATTATGGTTTGATTTTAGGATTATTGTTCGCTTTTTGCTTTCATCGTTCACTGACAAGGTTTGTACTGTAAATACGCACACACACACTCAGATGTAGTCACGTGACAACACACACACACTTATTATGGTGACTGTTTACATACACACACTGGGGAAAATATTAATTGAATTTTTAAAAAGAAGCTGTCGCGGGAAAGATTATATCAATTTGAGCTTGTGACCACTGGTTTTGATTCATTTTCGATTAACTGCTCTAGGATCACATAAAACCAAATTGCCTGTAACGAGTAGGGCTGAGGAATTAGTTGAAAAATGATTGCAGTCTTTCATTTTAAGAAAATATCACAGTTTTAATAGTTGAGCACACTTATGGTACCAACCTTGTCAAGAACAAAAAAATTAACCAAAAACAAAAGAATTGTTCATGTATCGTCAACAAGATAAAATATTCAATTTATTGCAATATCAATTTGAGATCATATCGCTCAGCCTTAATAACAAGTCTCGTCAAGTTGAAGTATTAGGTCCAAAAGGCACAGAATAAAAATGCGATAAAAATACAACTCTGACTCAGTCATGCCGGAAGATGAATTCAACTTCTTGCAAAAGCCAGTCAGCATTATCACTGCTAGATGGAAAGATAGGAAGAGAAGGAAAGAGAGAGAGAGAGAGAAAAGGGCCAATAAGATGAAGGATGAAGAGACCAGGCACGATTTGGGTGGGTGGGTGAGGGGGCGGTTACTAGACGGGCGCAGCGTGAACCTCAGTTGAGAAAAGGGGGGGCATACTACTCTTATGAATTTTGGGGGGGGGGGCCCGCCGTTGTCAGGGTTTGAGTTTTGGAGATTTTGAGGAGGGGGGAAAGGTGTCTGGGGGCCACTTCTGAATAAGCGCGGTAATTACAGGACGTCGCCGCAGATTGAAGCGAAAAAAAAGTGGCCCGGGTCCGCGATTGTGCCGCCGGAGGGAAAAGACCCACAAAAGAACAGGAGGAGTCCACTTAATCTCGGCGGGGGAGCGAGAGCCCGGCGCTACTCGTTTATCTGTTTCACCGTCTCGTTAATACGCCGCTAGGTCCGACTTCTTCGCCTCTTTTGTTTTATTAATCCCGCCGACGAAAGTGCGGTGTGAGACTGTCCCCGTCTCGCTCGCACGACGTGAGATCGTCCCCCTTCTCGCTGTGCAATCTAAGGCTATTGTTGGGGCAATGTTTCCTGAAAAAACTGTGCAGGGGCCTGGCTCAAAGTTTAAGAGCATCCCGGGACAGCGAACAGGGAGCAGTCCCTGAAATCTGTTTTCATTTTGTTAACGAAAAGTGTGACAAAAATGTTGGTCAATATTTTGAATATATATTTTGGTCAATTTGGTCAAAAGATTAAGGGTGATGGGTGATGGTGACCTGGTGGTAGGATACTCTGAGTTGCTCTGAGAGGAGCTGTCCCTGAAATAAGGAAATGTAAGTCACTCTGAATAAAAGTATCTGCTAAATCCCATAAATGTAAACGTAAATTAAGACTAAATCTAAAGTAGATGCCAAAATGAACACTGCTTAAAACTCAAACGTTTGCATGTTTCCTTCTTTAAGCGAATAAGTTAATACAGTTGTCACTCGCACTCATCGAAACAGTGAACAAGCAGATATTTTCGCTAAAAAAGTTCTCGGATCAGCGCTGATTTTCCAAAATCTTTTTTTTTTTTTGGTATTAATTCCCACCTCCTCCACCTCCTCCTCAACCTCCACCCCCTCCACTACCACCCCCCAAAAAAGTGGCATTCTTTGTGTCTGCGCAGAGAAAGGGCCCGGCAGGCCTCCCGACTGCTGGAAGCTCGAAGTTTGTTATCCTAGCAACTGGAGATAAAACGAGTCTCGGGGAGTCCGTGGGAGACGAGCTGTGTGAAAGAGCACATCCCCGAAGCATTTCCTGGTGCAGAGGTCCTCGGCTCGTGACGCTATGGCCCCGGGCTCAGCGCGCCAGGAAGCCTGCGTAACCACGGCGATCGAGGCGGCGAGCGCAACCGCGGCGATGCCGAGAGGTCAGGGGCGCGCCTCCGAGGATGCGACTCGCGCTGCTTTTCGCTCCCTCTCTCATCCTCCCTTCCTTTTGTTTTTTCGTTGCTGTTTCGCTTTCGCTCTCACTACCCTCCCTCCGTCCCTCCCTCCTTCTTTCCCTCCACCCTTCCCTTCTTTCTTTGCACATTCTCTGTCTTTCTTTTTTTTTTTTACTCTTACTCCCTGATCCTACGAGAGGTCCGTCCTGCAGCTATCTGTTTTCGGCAGAGCATTCAGAGAAAAAAGAGAAAACGCGCGAGAGAGAGAGAACGAGAGAGAGATACATGCAAAAGATTCTGAAGGAAGATTTTAAGTAAAGAAGCGGAAAACACACATTTTCTGGGCCCGTGCACTTGTTGAGCTGGATGAGTAGGTCGGGCCGGCTTGAAAGATTCATGAGTTGTAATGCAAGCTTAACCTGGCCCTCTTTCCTCCTTCCCTCGCTCCCTCCTTCCTTCATTCTCACTCTCTCTCTCTCTCTCTCTCTCTCTCTCTCACAACCCCCCCCCCCCCCCCCCCCCCCCCCCTCTCTCCCCAAGACAGAGCACCGAAGCACACACACGCTCACGCACTCGGTCTGGCCTCTTTGTGCTCACTTGTTTTTAATTACACATTCCATAGCTTTACTAGCCATGCGCCACAGAGCTCGCAGCACCGCTACCGCTGCCGTTCACCAAGGCTAAAACACACACACACACTCGCACACACTCGCACACACTGCAGATCAGAATGACGAGCCCTTTTTTCCAGCAGACAAGCTGGTCCGGAGAGCCGGAGAAGCAGGTTGTTAGTTCTCCTGACACGGAACCAAGATTTCAGATTTAAAGCACAGTCCCATCAGACTCCTGCTGAAGGCGCGGTTCCTGAACCTGGTGACGGCTTGGAGTCGGATGGTGTGACACCAAGAAAAGTTTGTCTGTCTGTCTTTCTGTATGTCAGGGACGGCTATAGTCTTTCTGATGCCGGATACTTACTAAAAGAGAACATACGAGCTGAGAGACCCCCAACTGCTTTATTTTTAATAAACATATAGGGTGGGACGACAAAAAGCGCATTAGGGGATCTGATGTTGAAGATGATGAGATTTTAGAGTGTGTGTGTGTGTGTGTTTGTGTGAGTGAGCGATAGAGAGAGCAAATAAGAGTGTGTGATGGAGAGAGACAGAAAGAGAGTGTGAGAGAAAGAGCAAAAAAGACAGTCTGCGGGTTAAAGAGAGAGAGTGGTATGTGATAGAGGGAGTGTGATAGAGGGAGAGTGATAGAGGGAGAGTGATAGAGAGCCAGTGTGTGTGAAAGAAAGAGAGGGAAGAGATATAGAGGGAGAGTGTGTTACTGAGAGAGAGAGAGAGAGAGAGAGAGACAGAGAGAAAGTATGTGTGAAAGAGAGAGTGATACAGAGTGATAGAGTGTGTGTGTGTGTGTGTTTGTGAGAGCGAGACTGTGGCCCACCTGGGTGGGATGTGTGTTCTGTTATCTGGAATCCCTGATGGAGTGATCAGAAGAAACAACCACTCAGAACGACACAGTAAAAATCACTCTCTCTCTCTATCGCTATCTCTCACTCTCTTTTTAGATATACACTTTCAAAAATCTGATCTGATTGTATAACACAGTTGGTAGTGTAACAGTCAGAGAGTTGGCTCAGTGATCGGGGGGTCGTCGGTTCGGTCCTGGACCGTTACAGGTACCACTGAGGTACTCATGAGCAAGGTACCGCCCCAAAAAAAGGGAGTTCTATATGTCTGCCCAATTTTCATCATTCTTTCACTGCATTCACATCTCTAATGTGTAGTTACAACACGTGAAATGTAAACATCACCTTCATATTAACGATACATGTCAGCTTAAATAGCCAACAATAATGTCAACTTAGGACCAACTTTAACATCAATTATCTGGTTTTACAATAAGAATGTTCAGTAGGCCAGCCTTCAACACCCCCACGTCCTACACGATGCGTGTACTCAGGCACGTGGGTCACACTGTGAATGGGTTGGTAAGATGTGGTCAGCAATACAATCATTTTACTGCTAATATAATTCTTAATTCTGAATGCAAAAATGAGACACTTCAGTACTTAACTCATGGTCCACGGTACCGAGGTACAGTATGTTTTTTGGACTCATAGCATATAAACAAATTTGAGAGATCTCAGAGAATCTTCCTTATCACTGAAACCCACAGTGTAAACATCCAGCATCTCAACACATGGTGTGTGTGTGTGTGTGTGACAGAGAGAGAGAGAAAGAGATGAAGAGAGAGAAACCCCAGCTTCAGAATTGCCGTTTTTTTGGTTTGGTTACCTGTTTTAAATTGTTTACTCTGGAGCCTCGCCTCTTGTTGCGTTTGTTTGAACGGATGTTGCAATTATGGCAAAAAGGAAAAAATTTAAGAAAAAAGGAAGAGCGTGGGGGAAAGACAGAGCAGAAGAGAGAGAGAGAGAGAGAGAGAGAGAGAGAGAGAGGAGCCTTCTGTGAAAAGCTGATCACCTCATCCCACAATATGTGCATAGCATCTGGTGATGTTTAATGTCACCCTGCAGACTCTGCCAGCCTCTCTCTCCCTCTCTATCGCTCCCTCTCTCTCTCCCTCCCTCCCTCCCTCCCTCCCCCTGATGAGGGTCTGGGCAGCGCCTCTCCACCTCGCATCTCCCTGGGCACGGGAGACAGAGGGCACTAGAGCAGAATGCCTCCTAATTAAGGAGCCCAGATGAGTAGCTCCAACTGTACCATCCTTTGGCTGTGAAAGCTCTTAAATATTTATCAGCTTACCGGGTGGATGTGCAACACCAACACCACCTCCTCCACCCCCCACCATCCATCCATCCATCCATTAATCCATCACCCTCTATCCATCCATCACCCTCCCTCCACCCCATCAGCCGTGTCCCTCATCCCACTGGGGCTGGGCGATACGACCTCAAATCAACATCGCGGTTAAGTGAAGGTTCTGCCTCGATTATGATTAATGAACAATGATTTGGGTTTGATTCTTTTTGGATTTTTGGCCTTCATTAACAAACGTTGTGCTGTGTATATGCTATTAACGCTGGGATGTGCATATCTTTGAAAATAAGTGAAAGAAACACACAGAAGTAGTGGTAGTGACAAGTACATGACAGACACATGGTAGTATGTTTGTAAGGGAACAGCAGCCACAGTAGCGCACCTTGTACATATTTAACATCGGTGATGGTCAAAATTAAACACTGATACCGATAATCGGCAAAATGCTTAATATCGGCCCCCAATAATCTGCCCAGCTGATAATCGGTCATCCCTTATGCGTTATCATGATGGCAGTCGGCTAGGAAATTGGCCCCTTGATCGGAGGGTCGCTGATTCAAGTCCCTGACCAGTAGGTACTCATGAGCAAGGTTCCGTCCCCAAGCACTGCTCCTTGTGTAGGTTTTAATTCATTTTTGACTCATTGTCCATCCCACCAACCACAACCAAACGCACCACATCGCTTCTGTCACCGACCACCGGCATAGAGGACGTGAGAGGGGCCTTTCTTTTCAGAATTATGGTCAGCTCGACTCGGCTCTGCTCAGCTCAGCTCGGTTTGGGGAGCTGGTCCGGAGAGGTCGCGGCCCCCCGTTCTGGGGTTACAGAACATACCGGATGCCCCGCTAATCACAGCAGCGCTCCAAGCAGCGCTCAGGAGGACAGCCGGCATTTAATAACGGCCGGCCAGCTGTTACGGTGCTGGGAGCGGCTCTCCCTCTCTATCTCACTGCCTGTCTCTCATTCTGTCTTTCCTGCTTTTCATGCACACACACACACCTGAACACACACACACTCTTAACACCTCCCGGACCCCTGCCTTTTCTCCAGCAGGACACAATCACACTAGAGAAGTTGCAGGAGTCACCTCTGAATGTCACAAGTCCTTTGAGTTCCTGAAAAAGGCTTCAGTAATAACAACAACAGCAAGAATGGGAAAATTTGATTTACAGAATTATTACAGAAGTTTTCGCTCCGCACTTTGTGTTACCGCGCTGTGTGGGATGTTGCAGGAATCAGGAGGGGAACAAGTCGAAACCTCATGTAGACCCACGTAACCAAGAGACATTCCTGCCACTGCCACTTTCATGTTTCCAAGCCCCTCCACAGGACAGCATTCTTCAAGTGCTTAGAGTGTGTGTGTGTGTGTGTGTGTGCAAGTATGTGTGAAGGAGAGAAGGGATTGGTCTAGAAAATGTGTGTAAGAATGTAAAATGGCCCGGAAACTTTAGGTCACTCCAGATTTCCCTACTCACTGTACGACTTTTGTGTTTTACAGTAAAGCAGGGGACCTTACTGAAGCCGCTAAGTGAGTGTGTGTGTGTGTGTGTGCGGAGTGCAGAGAGTGAAATGCAGCTATGCATACAGAGATGAGAGGGAGTGATAAGGCAGGGAGGTATGGAGTCAGGAAGGACAAAGATACACACTCACACACACAAACAAAACACACACACACACACACACAGCTGTTGACATCATAGAGAGTACAGATTTTCTTCAACTGTAGGCTGGGCCTGAGTGCTTTATGTTATGCCTTGGGTGTATGTGTAGGGGGATTTTATAAACATGGGTCCAAAGCCATAATTGATGAAAAATCAATCACACGCACGCACACAGTTGCTTGTAGCGTTCACCTTTCCATGTCCCCTTTCTCTCTTTCTCGCCACACACACACACACAACCTCATCGTATGAAAAGTCACACATTCCAGGTATTTCCTCTGCCTCCACCAATGCTGTAAAGCGAGAATTCTGCCAGTACAACCCACTTCTCACTTTAAGCACCTCATTAATGTGAAGGTATCAATGTTTATATTTAATTTCCTGCATTTACTACTCCACATCACTTTTACTGCTCGTTACGGAGAGCGTCTGACACTAGGCGAGGATGCCCTAACGAGTCTAATATAACAAGACGTTATAATGAGAATTCAGGGTGTTTTATTGTAATGAGGCAAAATTAATTACGCTCCAATCAAATCTCTATGACTAACAGATGCTGAAGCGGAGCAGGTTGACTTGAGACAAGAAGCGAGTTTTAGCCTTCAACGGTGATCTAGTGTAACGAATCAGAATCGAATTAAACTTTAGTCCGGATTTTAGATAGACAGCGTGAGTGGACAGAAGATGGTATATGCCAATGATACATCAGTGTTCATTTTTGTATTAGTTTTATTCCCATTTTTGTCAAGTCTAGACTGGAATTTCGAACCTGAAAGCCTACAGTAGCAGTCACATGCATCCCATCTGCCAACAAACTCAATGGTTGCCATTCTTTATACACCTGGATCCCACAGATATGAGAGCAAAGAATATTGAGTGTATTTTTAGGAAATATTTTAAGTGACATGGAAATGTAAAACAGTTGTGAAGAACTATTACTAGTAACGTATGAAGTAAGATTATCGGGGACCGATATTAAGCATTTTGCAGATTATCTGTATCGGTGTTTCATTTTGACCATCACCTAAATTAAGCAATTACAAGGCGCTACTGTGGCTAAAATGTTAATAAAATATTTATTTAATATGATTTAAAGTTAAATGAAATCATGTAAAAAGTTTAAATGTTTATAAACAGTAATGTTATTTAAATTACGTTTTGTGTTGGTGTTTGTAAAATTCTAAATTTTGACAGATTGGGTTTTTTTCTGCGTATTAGTTCCAAATATCGGCTAACTAGCAATAATCGCTATCAATATTACCCCGGAAAAACCAATATCGGTCGACCCCTAGTATGAAACACTGATTTATTGGAGCAAAGACAAAAAAAAGAAACCTACTGTAAATGTAAAAGAAATTTATCAGTTTATCATTATGACTAACGTGAAAGTTAATCTAATAATCTAAATATATGCCTTTCTAGGTCTCAGTTCTTTATATGCTGCTAATACATACCTCGCTGTTACAATAACTTATACTGTACATGTCCATGCTATTACATGCTGCTATTACATACCTCATATCGTTGTTACGATAACTATACTGTAAATTTGTCCATGTTATTATATGCTGCTAATACATACCTCTTATTGTTACGATAACTTATACTGGTTGCCACTTCAATGTACAATGCTGCAGCTGCACTTGGCATTTTAAAAAATCATCTCTTTGCACCTGTCCTGCCCTAGCACATTTACATTTAAAATTTTTACAATGTTTACATTCTCAGGTTTGCACATTTAACTTTATTTAACTTTATGTTCCTTATGTTCCTTATTGTATAATGTATAGTTTTATTAATGTATAGTTTTATTTTTGTCCTGTTACCCCAGCCTCCGTATTTAAGTTAGTATTTATGTTTGTAAGTTTGTATTGCGTCTCTATCTTCCTTGTCTATTGCACAGTTAAAGAGCGGATCAGGATACATTTCACTGCTTGTTGTACCTGTATAACTTGCACGTGACAAATAAAGAATCTTGAATCTTGAATATAATCTATATCCTAACAATTGTCAGCTTTAGAATTTTATTGTTTTCATATCCCAGTAGAAGAAGGCAAATAAAATGAAAAATTTAATCAAAATCAAAAACAAAATGTTCAGCTAATTAAAGCCCAATCCTTATTTATATATAAATATGTCACTCTTCTTATCCTGGATTTCTCCCGCTTCATTTGCCTCTTCACAGCACTGCAGTAATTATATGAAACATTACACCACCCGCATGGGGCAGGACGAGCTGCTGAGGATCCTACACAAGAGACACGCGTGTCATCAGCGTGACGAGGCCCGTGTCAACCTGAATGACATCGCAGCACTAATTGCAGGTGAATGGAGTATGCACACACACACACGCATACACGCACACCGCTGGAGTAAGAAGAAGGGAGGGAAACCCTATACTCACCGATCAATCATGCACAAACACAAACATACACACATTGTATAGACGAGAAAGAGCTATACTAAACCACACACACACACATACGGAGAAATGTCGAGCTAAATTCTAGCAGCTGGGCAAATCACTTTTAAATCACTCATTAATCGAAAATGACATTCAGAACCTCTAATCGACGTATTGTTTATTCTTGATTTTTATTTTCAAAAATATAATCCTTCAAAAAGAATTCTGTTAATACTTTTGTCAGTTGTGTCCTCAGGTACTGTCTCCTTAAAACGTAAAAATGTCAAATTGCTTTTTAATTGTAATTGAAGCAGCTCTCCCTTCCCTGCAGGACATTTACGCCAAGAGATGTAGGAGCAGGGCAATTAGGATTGTAAAAGACTCGTCTCTATTGTATATTGTACATAAGAAAGTTATTTATTTTTTATCTTTATTCCTATAGCTCCTTTTCAAGTTTGTACTGTAACTATTTTATTCAAACTTTTTTTTTTAATTTGCCTAAATTGCACAGTAAGGAGCGGATCAGGATACATTTCACTGCATGTTGTACCTGTACAATTTGCATGTGACAAATAAAGAATCTTGAATCAATTGATATTGATATTTGATCACCTCGCCCCAGCCCTACTTCCAACCGACTTGCTCCAACTGTTCAAAAACTCACACGCCCGGTGCAGCGCGACAACAAGCAGCGACGTCAACAACAAACAAAACAACAAAAGGAACCCAACACCCCCTCCTTACCCCAGGCACCCACCCTCTGCCCTCTATTTGTGTACCATAGAGCATCAATAATACATAGCAGATTAGGGAGGGAGGGGAAGGGGAGGGGAGGAGAGGGGTGGGAGGTTGTAGCCGTGGCAATGCAGACAGGACGGGGCAACGGGCTGTTATCGGGCTTTCCCAAGCAAACCCCTACTTAAATTCCCCGCTAATTCCCAAGCACACAGCCCGCTTTCCAGATGGGCCCTGAGCCTCGCCTCGGTCCTGCCAACAACAGCTTGCACTGTGTTTGTTGAAAACAAAGATGACGGATTAAATATCATGTGTGTTGCAGAGAGGACGGAGGAGAAGTAAGGGGGGGGGGGCAAAAAATGAGACATCATGCCGTTCTTTTCTGAGAGGGAGAGGGCGAGCGACGGTTCGGGTCGGGAGAGCAGACGGGAATGTGGCTGAGTTGGTTCCAGAGAGACAAGGGTCAGGAGTGAGGATCTCCTGTATAGACACCAGAGTATGGGGAATGGAGTTTTGTGGCTTGGATTCGTGCTGCGCATAAGTCACATCTGGAGTGACTTGAGACTTGACTTCAGACGCATCCTTAGCCTTGAGATTTGGGATCCGTTTATCGATCATTTTTATTCCAGTTATTCATTTTCATTACGAGGTGCATAACTTCAGATCCAAAAGACATCTATAATGGACTGTAGATTTTTAGATTTGTACATTTTTTAAGATGGTCTTGCACTTTGACTTGCACCTCCAAGACATGGCTCTTTACTTGGACTCAAGCTTAAACACTTCATATAGACTCAAGTTCAAATACTTCAGATCTGATTTGAACTCAAGCTTAAAGACTTGATTTGGACTCAGGCTCAAAGACCTGAGATTTGATTCAAACTCAAGCTAAAAGACTTGAAACTTGACATGGACTTGAGACTTGACTTACACTAAAGATTAAAGACTTGACTTGAACTCAGGCTCACTGACGTGAGACTTGACTTGGACTTAGGCACAAAGACTTGAAACTTGATTTGGACTCAAGCTCAAAGGCTTGACTTAAGCCAGCGTTTCTCAATCCCAGTCCTCACGGACCACCGCTCTGCACGGATTCGACATTCCCGACCCACAGCACAGCTGATCCTACTGATTAGCTAACTAGCAACGTAGGACCAGTGTGTGACAGCGCAGGAAATACCAAATATGTGCAGAGCGGTGGGCCGCGAGGTGTGGGATTGAGAAACGCTGACTTAAGCTCAAAAACTTGGGATTTCACCTAGACTCAAGCTCAAAGGCTTGAAACTTGATCTGGACTGGAGCTCAAACACTTGATATGGACTTGCACAACCTGTGAGCATCTCTGCGAGAAAAACAAGGAGGAGAATGGCACGTCTGCTCTGACCTGGCCGTTCAGGTGGAGTGCACTTGGATAAAAGGAGTAACTACTGTAAAGAGAGACTCATTAAAGATACAACAGCTAACCCAGCTGATTTACAACCAAACGCACCACATCGTTTCTGTCACTGACCACCGGCGTAGCGGACGTGAGAAGGGGCTTTCTTTTCAGAGCAGGTTTCAATCCTCAAGAAAGGTCCACACTGGATTCATGACGTGTTCTTAAACTGTTCGCAAGTTTGTTCTAACGAAGAATGTTTACATTTAAATAGTATAACGTGCAAGAGTGCTCTTCATTCATGATTGAGCTATTACCTAATCTCAAGTAATAAAACATGGATCTACATAACATTAACAAGCTCATCTCAGTCATCTCAAGCCGAGCTGGTGCCCCGAGGGCAGAAAGCATTTGCGTGTGCAATTCTCTAGAGAGTGCAGCTGTATTTACAATCCCACCCCCACCCAGAATCACGTAGCCATAAACAGATCGATGCCTTGTGCTGTCCTGATAACGGAATGCATGCATTCGCATTACGTGTCAACTCAATCATCCCATTGATCCCTCCGAAAACGTAGCCGCGTTCCATGGGGACGCAGTAGAAACCTTCGAAAAACATGGAAAAAACGGAACAATGTTTTTTGTACTTCTTCACTTTTAAACAAGTTGAGTTAGTACTTCTACATTTACCTGAGTATTTTTTACGAGTATCTGTACTTCAATTTGAGTATAATATGTGCGTACGTTTGCCACCTCTTGTTAAAATATGAGAATTGAGGTAGAAAGGGCGAAACCCTAAACGGCGAACGCTACACCATAAGCCAGTATTGGAAAAGTCCTGTCAGGCCGAAAAGAAGCGGTAGCTCAAAAGTCGAGACCTGGTACGGGCTCCTGTTTGGAATTGATTGCTAGTAAGTCTGACGGACGTCGAGGAGCTTCTCCAGCCTCCGAGGTTGAGCTCTAAGACTGCGAAGAAAGTGAACGGTCCTCAAAGCTAGGGGCTAATTCAGCTTACGTTGTCCGAAAGCTACTCAAGCGCCAGAACCCGAAGACACTGCTTCAAAGTGGAGTTTGAAGCAGTCGAGGAAGGTAATAACTTAACTCCCGCCACCAAAGTATGCTAGAGAAATCAAAGCGAGCACTCTGTGGAGGACAACAAACAGAGAGCCGTTTGAGTTATGGCAGCGAGGTTGCAGGCGGAGGAGAGCGGAGGACAGAAATGGCTAGGCTCTACACACTCTCTCCGTCTCCCTCTCTCGCTCTCTGTCGCTCTCTCTTTTTCATTCCCCACATTTAACTTTCCTCCAACGACCGCAAAACTGCTACAGTTCCAGTGAGCGACGGCAAAAGTAAACCTGTCATTTGACATCTGCTCAAAAAATAAAAAAGTCACACAGTTTTTTTTAAAATTCTCTGCTGAATCATTGCAGGGTTCGGACAGGGAGAGGAGAGGAGAGAGGGAGGAAGGGAGGGAAACAAGGGAGGGCAAGGGAGGAGGGACAGGCACTTGTCTCCACGTGTGTTGAAACAGAGCGCTGACACACCGATCTTGTGAGCAAATATAGACGACGAGCCTGACCAGAAAACTCCTCTTTCTCTCCCAAAAACCTCAGGCGGCGGAGTCTCCAGACTCGAGAGAAGCCAGAGGAACAAACTTTAGCACTTCTGTGTTTCTGGGGGAGGGTGTGAATATTTCGGCAGCGTATAAACTATGGAAACCGCAGGAAAGTAGGGGGAGGTGAAAAAAGTCCGAACGATGACGTCCTCCACATGCCGAACGTCCAACCATGAGTGTCGACTTCATGCTCTTCGCACAGTTACGGTTGTTTACTCATAACTTTCTCATGTTTAATATGAATAACTAAGTTTGCAATAACAAAATTCTGAAGCGGCGGCCAAAAACGGGGATTATGCGCGTGGTAGTTTTTGAACTCTATATTTCCATAAGCGCACTATAAGGCCCTGTTTTAACCTCGTTCTTCCTCCTCTGGGGCTGAGAAGGAGGCTTATCAGAGCTCTGCTTTTCTGGAGTTGAGGCAGCTTGGGAGTGGAAGCTGGAGTGGAAGCACTGTGGTCTTGTCACATCAAGGCAGGATATGACACCATGCCAACAAACGCACATCTGGTTTACGTCTCCGGCAAAGAGCGAGCCACTTACATGCTGCAAATTTCAGCCGAAAGCCGCCTCGGGTATCTGATGGGCAAAAAAAATGCAACAAAAAAAGGGAGATTGGGACCCCAGAAATCACTGGCGCCACAGTAAATAAAGACCAGTGTGATTAGGCCTGAAGCGGAGAACGTTCTGTGTTATAACACCAGTACTGACAGCTAAAATGGATGAGAATTAACGACGGGAGACTCGCCCCAATCCGTCTTTGTCATTTTTGAAACAATCACTTTATGTTTGAGATGATGTTTACATTTTATTGAAGGAAGACAAGAGGAAAAATGAAAAATATGCTGAAATCCAACCATAAGAGTGTAACGTTACATTGTTCTGCATTGATACATTGATTCAATGATCATTTTATAACGAAAGAGAAAGACCGTTTTTCATTGAGCTCAGAAACATAAATGTCAGATGATATTTTGATGTTTTTTGTGATTTGAAATAAATGAAAGTGAAGTTAAATCAGAATATGACATTGGCTCATATCGATCGCTGGCTCCTGAATTGAATCAAAATCATATCGTAACACACTTTGTGATATAAGTTCACATCAAGTCATTGTGCATAGAATTGATATATGTGACTCTGCACGGCAAAACCAGTCGCATGTCGCAAATTTTCAAAATTGAGTTATTATGTTTTCATGAAAGGGCATAAATCAAGCTTCAAAACGATACCTATATGGAATGAATCGGACGACATATGACTGAGATATCAACATTCAAAGGAGTCGGGTTTCTCCTTCACGCCAAGTGAGAAACGGAGGAATCTGCCTTTGAAGTTGACTATCGCCGTAGCACTCACAGACGCTTGATGCGGTCGCGGCTACGTTTGTATTTACGGTAGCCTACGCTGCATTCACAGCCACACGGATAGCCTACCTGCGTTAGGTTAACTGAACTCGGGAGACGAAGATGGATTCTGGAGAAATATCTTCACGCTAGTCAATCAGTGAATTTAGCGTAAATATTGGAGTAGAGCGGTCAAAACAGAAACTTTTAACATTCTGCTGGAATTGAATTCCTCACCTCAAGAAAGTCACGTTTTTAGGATGGAAAGGGTAAGTTTTTCAGAGGAATTTATTCACAACAGTACAGTACAGACCTTCCACTGTTTCAAAACACTAAAAACAAAAAATCCAAAATTTTACCCCACGCAACATAAACAGTCGTTTTTCTCGGAAACCTCCGTTGTGACAAGAGACTGGTTTTGCCGTGGAGGGTCACATATTATGGTTACGTGATGAAACTTGTTTCACCCCTATAGAAAATGTCCACTAGAGCCATCTTTACTTCTTTTTCGAGGACAAACTGCATGCACGGTGGCGCAGTGGTTAGTGCTGCCTCTTCGTAGTGTGAAGGTCCTGGGTTCGATGCCCGGGTTGGCCGTGGGGCCTTTCTGTGTGGAGCTTGCATGCTCTTCCCATGTTTGCATGGGTTTCCTCCAGCAGTCCAAAAGCATGCACTACAGGTTAACTGGCGACTCTAAATTGGCCCTGTAAGGTGTGAGTGTGTGTGCCCTGCGGTGTGTTGGCGCCTGCCCAGGGTTGGTCCCTGCCTCGCGCCCGTAGTCCCCCACGAACCCAATAGGGATTAAATGGTTCGGAAAATGAACGAATGAATGAAAAATGCATACAATGCCAGTCAAATTTTTCCAAAAACTGTGAAAAAAGTTGCATTACTAAATTACTTGTCGTATTTCTACGTGACGACGCTATTAAAGATGTTTAGATGTGTTTATAGGGGCTCTAAGTCGTCTTTTTCAGGTTTGTTATTTATTCTAGTCGTGATTTTTTAGTCACGTGTTCTGGAATCACTTAACAACATAAGGCAAGGTATTACTGTACATACCTCCAGATTCAAAAGAATTCTGGTGCAAAATAGTTATGATATGATGTAAAGTTATGATTTTAACATCATTTCAATAAACATTTCCATATAGGATCGTGGCCGTTAAATTACGTGGACAGATCTTTCAAGCCCCCAAAAATGGCAAATAAAAGCTTCAACCACGCGATCCTTGCTCTCACGTACGCCAGTGTGTGCAGTCTGCATTACGATGGATCTTAAAGAGCGTTAGAAAGCCGCTAACAAACGTCTCCGACCCCGTCCTTTAAAAAAAGGGGCCTTTTTAATTTGCCGGAGGGTGAAGAAAAAAAAGAGAAAAAAGGGGGAGGGCTGTGAAAAAGTGCAGACTGCTTTTATTTGTTTTTTTATCTCCGCGCTAGACGCTCGGCATTAAACCTCTTCATCGGGGCGGCATTGTTTTTTAGGAGGTGGGAGTGCAACAAGTTATGCAGATGAGATGTTAATTAGGCAAATGGTGAATTAGAATCCGGCGCTACACAGCAGCCCATTGGAGGGAGAGTGTGGGAATGGGAGGCCGGGGGAGCCAGCTGTACTTCTCCGCTCTTCAATCAAGCCCCCTCCTCCTCCTCCTCCTCCTCCTCCCCCTCCTCTCCCACCATCCCTCCATCCCTCCCCTCCTCCCTCTCTTCCTGTCTCCCCGAACTCACTTGTGCCCCGACACACCTTCTCTCACTTCAGCCTGTCAGACGTCTTAAACTCAAATAAGTGCACATGTGAAAGGACTCTCTCTCTCTCTCTCTTTTTATTTCCCTCTCTCACTCTCTCTTCGTCCGCCGGACGTTAAATCTTTCGCGGAAGCTTCACTCGGCGGCCCTTGCTGAGTAGGGCCCATAGTAACAGCCACTCATGAGGATATAATGGAACATAAATGAATGAAAGAATGAATGAATGAATGGCCTTTCGTATGCTAATGAGAGAGGAGAGAGGAGGCAACGGGAAGTTTTGTTGTTGGTGTTTTTTCTCCCCCCCCCCGTTCACTCCCCAACCCCTAATTTTTCAATTGTTTCTCGTCTGCTCGGTCGGTGAATGGTCGGCCGCTTCTTTACAAGTTTACTCTTTCATTAAAGTCAGAAAAGGGGAGAAAAACGTTTTAAAAATGTAAAGACAAAATAGTGAAATAAAGTTCAAATAAATAGAAAGGGTTATTATTTGGGCTGTGCGATCAATCGATAATGAATCAAAACCAATATTCAGAGCCTCTAATCAATGTAATAATGGTTACTTTCATTATTTTTGAACAAAACTGAAAACAAAAATAAATCAAAATAATTGTTCATTAATCATAATCAAGGTAAAAGGTTCAATTAATCGTGATATGGATTTCACGTCATATTGCCCAGCTCTAGTTATTCCCATTTCACTTTAAGAGTACTAGGTGTTGGAGTTCGTCCACTGAAGTGAAACTAGAATGTTGCTCCAAGATGTAGCCAAACAGGAACCATTTCTGTTTATTTTGCCATTTTGTTTTTAAGGATTCTTTAGGAGTTCTGTGCTACATGTTGGGGTTTGACTATTAAAGTGACGCGGCATTCGGGATAAATGCTTCGAGAAGAAGTAATAAAAAGAACTAAAAAAACACTTTGTCTCAGGTCACCTTCACTGCCAACTTGACAGGGTTATAAAAGGGGTTTTTGCTGATATAGGTAATACGGGGGGGTTTATATTAGAGGTGCAGAATTTTTATTGATACAGCAGATGCACTCGTGCTTTTTTAAAGGCTTTAAGTGCTCGGGTGCGAGGCCTTTGCCGGACATGAACTCACGATTTTGTCTTCCTCTGTTCATTTAGCATAAACAATAGAGGTGTAAATCACAAGTTTCATCATGATACAATATTATAGCGTTTTGGTAAACAGTAATCTGATGCCTCACCAATATCACAAAGTCTGCCACGATACGATGTCGATTCTGTTAAATTCAGGATCCATGGGTCGATATGAATATGCCATG
Organism: Distichodus sexfasciatus; assembly: GCA_032718565.1. Taxonomy (NCBI): domain Eukaryota; kingdom Metazoa; phylum Chordata; class Actinopteri; order Characiformes; family Distichodontidae; genus Distichodus; species Distichodus sexfasciatus. Next base: position 1,357,458 of record JAVGVS010000056.1, on the reverse strand, counting down.
CTGACTGAACACAATGCCCTGCGGTGTGTTGGCTCCCGCCCAGTGTTGTTCCCCGCCTTGCACCCCGGGATAGGCTCCGATCCTCCCACAACCCCAGCTGGGATTAAGCGGTTTGGATAATGTATGTACACAATATCAAATCCCAAAAAGCAACTAACATTTTTGACCCTGCACTCAACGAGACATTTCCTGTTCACTATAATGTGAAGTTACAATATGTATGATGTCGGACCTATGTTTTGATTTTGGCTCCATGCTACGGCTGAATGATCACTCAAATTAATGTATCAATGCAGAACGATATATCGTAACACCCCCTGTAAACAAAGAGTGCCTTCACCCTCTCAGCCATAGGCTCCTGCCAGTAAGCCATCGATGACGTGTGCTGAAACTCTCGGGTGTGTAACACACTGGGAAGTGTGCCTCCTCGGCTGGCACAGTCTGTAGCGCTACATCCCACCAAGTCAGCCTGGGACACCATCCAACCTCTGACCAACCATATTACAAGGTTGGCTTTCCATGCTAGAACTGCTGCTGTTTTCCGAGCCAATTTCATCTGTGCTAAAAACAGCACAGAGCAGCACAAGCCTTAAACCGGTTCGTGTTGAATGTTAAGATGCTAAAGTGTCTAAAAGCACTATTAGTGACTTAAAAGTGTCTATTAAGATAATAAATGGGTCCTTAAACATCTAAAACTTTGGAAAACGCAGGATTTTTTTGGCCTTTACGCCAAAGATTTTCAGCCCAGTTTCCAGAACCACAGCAAAACAGCAACATCTACTTTAGCCAAATTTTAAATAGTTAAGATGACGGAACTGAATACTCTTCCAACATTATATTAAAGGGCTACGTGGCATGAGAAATGCCGACTTAATGCTATGGGCTCATTAATCTTTGAATCGATGCATCAATATAATTCGATGTATCGTTTCACCCCCAGTTTTAAACCCTCCCAACATTACGTTAAAGGCCCCGTGTTGTCACATTAGAAAAACCATCTTGATCTGGGGTGCGTTTTCCAAAAGCCATGTTAGCAGCTAACATATTGTACATTAGCAACTAACGTAGTGTTGCTTACAGAGTTAGCAACACATTAGCAACTACGCTTTTGGAAACGCACCCCTGACAAAAAACATCAGCAAACAAATGAAAATGACTACGATATCGCTTCGTTTTTCATCACTTGGTATCAAATTTAGCTGTCCAACCTGCAACACACACACAGCAGCCGAGGCGTCCCTGACCTAGTCGGATCCCTTTAGAGGACACGAGCCTCGTGTGGTGTCGGAATGAAAGCATTCTGAAGATATTAGCTTTACCACTCTCCCCCAGCCACCTCCACTTCTGCTACCTCTCTCGTCTCGCTTTCGCTCTCTCTCCACCCTTGAAAGCGTGTAGTGACCCGGGGAGGTGTAAAACGGGGGGGCCGAATGAATTGCCCGGGCTCCCGAGCCGATCTGGCCATTACAGCGAGACCTGCCCTACCTGTGTTGAGTCAGCAGTGTGCTCACTCTATCCGTCTAATGGACAGCGCTGGAATTTAATTAGCCAGAAGCCGCAGAGTGGGGGCCTGAAGATTACCCGGGATGGCGTCTGCCCGTGTGTGTGTGTGTGTGTACACTCCTACAGATAGGACGCATCACGTAGACCCGCCTCGCTCTTGCCGTCATCGTTTCATCTTGCACTGAAGATCCATGAAATGATAGAGGATTTGGGGACAGAGGAAAAGTCACAAGCGTTTAACTACTCAAAGGACATAAGGGGGAAAGTTAACGACGCCAAATAGCCGTTCTTTTTTTCTTTAGCGCAGGCCGTAAGGAAATGGAGAGTGACATGATTTTTTGCCGCAGCGCTCAGAGCGCTTCAAGTTGAACTCTGTTCAACTTTTACAACAGCGCTGTGTTCGTCAATGTCACTTGTTTCTTGCTAGCCAATCAAAATTGAGGAAGGGGCGGGACATATAAATCAGCGGTACAGTCCCAGCTGTTTACTTGCAGGGTTTATCTCCTGCACCCGCTCTCTACGTCTCGAAGACATGAGAGAATCTATTTCAAACACTGTCACTAATGCTAAGACGCGACTTCTCTTCATCTTGTCGGCTAAACTAGCGATCTCAAAGAAACACGTTGAAATAGGAAGGAACGTGGAAGTGCCCAATGACGCTTTTCGTAACTTAGCAACAATGGGCGCTGAGAGAAAGCGCAGAGAAAGAGCTCTGGAAATGAGGGTTTGACCGCTCTCAACAGAAAAAATGCGTTTGGTAGACACAGGCCCTTCGCCAAGGAGAAAGAAATTAGCTCGAGTACATCCAACTTAATATCGATAAAATATATCAACGTAATATTTATGCTATAGGATACTCTTAAAGAATATTCAAAATTCAATGTTGTAAAACATTATGTTAAAAGTAAGGTTTTTCCAACAGCATAATGTTAAAACAATAAAATTTCAGAGACATTTTATGTCGATTTTGCCTTTCATAATCATACATTTGGATAAATATAACCACAGATTCTTGCGTCCAGATTCTTCATCCTCCAACTCCATCTTGCAGTTGCCAAAAACACACTGTGGCGCAATGAGCCTATCAGATGTCGCTTCTGCCAGTTCAACACCAATCAGAAACAAGTGGTAGTTGAGAAGTGTAGTGTAGTCATTGTGCCATGCTATATTGGTATTTGTTAAAATATACTAGATATGACTAGAATATTACTATATTACTAGAAAAGCTACGGGGCTTTAAAAGGAGCTTTGCTACATAGTTAAGTTAGCTCATTTTAGTCAGTTACGCTCCAACCCTGGTGACAGTCAGCTGTAGATTTAGCAGAAGAGGAAAACAGAAAATAAAAAAGAAGGAAGGATGAAAAATGAAGCAAAGCAGGTACGACTCATTTTCGCTTGTCAGGTCACACAGTCCAGAGGTCTTGTGAGTGATTGTTGCCTTATCTCAGTCCATCTGACTTTGAACCGTACCTTCACTCCTCTCTCCAGCAGCCAGGCCAAGCACCAACTTCCTGCTACTTTGTTATTTTGCCCCGTGGGTAGGAGGGCACAGTTTCTGACCCCCGCCCCGTCACAGCTTCCGGCTTTTTAGGAACACTTTCCACCCTATGGAATGTTAGGGATTTAGGGATCTGCTGCAGTGCGTCCTTAGTGTGTTGACTCATGGATGCCCAATTTTCACATACACCTCTAAAAGGATAAGGACCAGAAGTCTGAAAACTGCTTTTAACTGGGGGAAGAAGTGCAGCGGTTACAAGGGGGGATGAAGAAATGAAGATGATGGTGGAAGTTTGGTGGTGAGGTTGTAGGTTCAAGTATGGCTCTATCTACCTCCAGTCACTACCTTCACTGGGCCCTGGAGCAAGACCCTTAACCCAGGGAAAATGTCCTTGTAATTAGGAATTTAAAGCCGGTGCCCTAGTGGTTAGGACACACACTTCTGGACCAAGAGGTTGTGAGTTCACAACCTTAACTGGGCTTAAGTGTCTTACTCAAGGGCCCAATGACGGTAACGTTGTAGATACAACTGGATTTGAACCTATGACCACTCGGTCTGTAGGCGAGTATCCTATCGCTAGGCCTCTACCATCATCTTCGTCTTTCTTGGAATCTTGTGGAGCAATCGGTGGCGTAACGGTAGGGCATTCGCCCCGTGATCAGAAGGTCGCAGGTTTAAAGTTACCACTACGACCAGTAAAGTTACCACTGAGGAACTCATGAGCAAGGTACCGTCCCTAAGCACTGCTCCCCGGGCGCTGCCCTTGTTAGCAGCCCAATGTTCCTCCACAGATGGGTCAAATGCAGAGGTCACGTTGTGGTGCACTGTGTGCTGTGCTGTGGTGTGTTCACAATGACAAATACTCACTGACTTTCACTTTTTTAAACTCTGTGTTGGTGACCATAAGATTGGGGTTTCAAATCCCAGACGATCTTAGAGGTCCGCGGGTGTTTGCTCAGCTGTCCTGGGATTTGAAAATCCAATCTTATGGATCTTCAGTCATTAAACATCAACAAACATCTCAGCGTCTTATATGCGTCTTTAAATTAAGACAGCAATAGGAGAATTAAACTTAATCATTAGTAAGTGGAACAGACTGGACACTCTTGAGTCCTACCAGACAGCGCTGACGGACGTATTATGGAGCTGGAGAATCCTCGTTCCCGCCCTCGTCCCCTCCCTCCCTCCTGTGTCCCAGTGATCAGACAGGCATGAACTCATTGCTCAGCCCACGTTACAAAGGAGCCGGGGGGCGAGCGAAGTGCGATTAGGGGTCTCACTGAGGAGTCCACTCATTCAAAACATGCATGCGAGGAGAGGCTTCTCGCCCATTCTTTTACAGATTTAAGCAATTAGCTTGGTCACACAGCTCGGCGCTCCCAGATGGTTCACAACTAATCAAGTGTCGCTTTTGTTTCGCCCCGTGAAAACAGTTTTATTGTCGGCTAGACGAGGCTCGCGACGGCCGCCGACCAAGAATCCGCTTGTGGAGAGAAAAAACTCACAAAGGAGGGAAGAGAAAGAGGGGGAAAACGCTCATTCAAGATTCATAGGGCAGCGTATAGTAGGAAGCGTATTGATTACAAAAAAAACGCTGGCGTGTAAATGGAATTCAGATGACTTCACAGTCAGGGTGATGACGACTCCCACCAGCGGAGAGACAACTTTGGCTCGACTTACGGCTGACGCCTCAATCGTATCGGAAAGCCGGTGGGAACGGGTCAGCACGAGGCTTCAGACGCTGCAGACTCCTACTGACAAACGAAAATAATAAATAAAAAACAGTGAAAGACAGCTAGCGGTTGAAGATATTTCTGTAATTTTCGGATTTTGTATTACGAGACAATATTTTTGAAATCTAATTCCATCCAGTTTTACAGCTAAAAAAATTCTTCAACTTCTCAACTTTTCTACCCTTTAAATAACAGTGTGCGATTGTTTTTCTTGTTGGTGAATCATTCTTGTCACCTTCTTTTCGCCTCTTCCCCCATTGACTTGCCACTGACTAAAACTGCCAAACAGACTGTCATTTTGTCAATTTATCTCCCAGACCTCACATTATACCTGTTTGCTCCAATGAACCGCTTTATTTGTCCGTTTTATTTACTTTATTTCTCCTTTTGACCCTTTTCCCCACACAGCAATCACGCATTTTCTCTTTTCTAGCCGATTTAACCAGCGTGAGCTAGATAAAGTCGAGGCGAGATTTTCTAAATGTCAATTTGGCACATTTCTGGTTATTTGCCTGGCCTCAGTCTGGCCTACTCTGTTAAGTAGAGCAGGAGAGAAACTTCATTATTTCGGTAATCTTGCCCTAAAACGTCACAACATTTCAGCATCCGCACATCCCCTGAAGAACGACCCTGACTTTCTAGCGCAATCTGAATCTCTGAAGTGTAATCGCGAGCATGTCGGGTCTGACGTCCCGAAAAAAAAGGCCGCAGTCGCTGCAGAAAATAAATAGCAGGCGTGCAGCAAGTGCCAGGGCTTGTGGTTTTGGCATGGGCTTACGCCACAGCCTTATTATCCCTCTCTTGCCTTATTTATTTATATTTCTTCAGCTCAGACAGATGGAGGGACCGAGGGCATTTAGAGACAGATAAATAGTTCAATAATTTAAAGTCAGTTCCATGCTTAGCCTGCAACCCCACCAGCGCCCTCACCCATTTTAATTATTAAAAACAACATCTGACACAAAAAAGGAAAACCAACAAAACAACAACAACAACGAGAGGGGAAAGAGAAAAAAAAATCTAACAAGGATGACAAGTAACCTTGCTTAAAGAGCAAACACTTTGTTAGCAAATGGATGCTTTGTAGTGTCCACCATCTGGAGCGGGTCCAAAAAGGTTGGACAGTTTTCGGAACGTGTGCACAGCGTCGACCCACGTCTCCACTCGTTCCATCCCTCCTTCCCCTCACCAGACTCGGCCAGACTCCCAAAACCAACTTTTACTTAATTAAATCCGGAACGCTTCCCCCCCACCACCCGCCTTTCGCTCCCCCGACTGACACAGGAGATTGATATATTCGACAGCTCTGACATGTAGGACAAAGGCTTCTAAAGAGTTTTCTTGCTGAGACGTGAATGTGCAAACGCCAGTCATCACAAAGAGAAACAGGCCGCCGTCGCCCCCCACAACTCCCACCCCCACCCTACCCCTCGTTGCTTGGACGCCGAAAGGGTTACCGCAGTAACCGAGACCCCGGGCGCTCAAAAGGCGGCGTGCGAAAACTTAGTTGTAAAAAAATAAAAGGCCGATTTAGACGTGTGACGAGTTAAACCTTTTCAAAACAGGCCATTACAGTGACATTCAAATAAAGCTGCTATTTGATACGACTTCAAATCAATAATCACGATTAATTCAATGTTTAACTTTGATTCCAATTAATGAATTTTTAAATAATTACCGAAATATTCGAATATCGGTTTGGATTCATATCTGATAGACTGCCCCAGCCCCTAGTCCTGATGCAACATTTTTAACCTCTTCAATAAATATGACAATTTGGCTAATGCAAGTCTAAGCGTAATTAAATGGAAAGGGATTTTGCGAAAGCAGCACATGTCCGTTAAAGCGACGAGAAGTAAATAAATCTGTCCGGAACGAGAGGAGCAGATGGGCATAAAGGGTATAAGGACAGACAAGCAAATGAGGTAACACATTTCTTAGAACACACACACACGTAAACACACACACACGCAGTGAGGGGAAAGTGAGAAGAAGGCCCTGCTCAGCACAGAACCCCGCTCTTTCTTTCTTCTATATTTTACTAGCCATACGGTAGTTTATTTTGCACTTCTTCCACCATCTGTAGCAACTTTCCCCCTACAGACAGCCACAGCTGTCCCGATTCATGTCTCTGCTCCCTTTTTCGACGCTCGTCTTCCTTAAAACTCCTCCGCCACACAATAACCTCGATCACACAGTGCAATCCCATTGAACAAGAGGCTGTCAATACAGAATTTAAGATTTCCAAGCTTTTTACCTTTGCCACTTAACACCTTTTTAACGGTTTTACAGCTAAAAACATAGTCCCACGTCTCATCTCTCACACCCTTTAATGAGAAGTGTGCCGTTCAGTCCCTCCAGGATTTCGCAGGCCTTTTTTGAGATTGTTGCGGCCTAAACTGCCTGATTTTGCAGCAGTTTTTCTTAAAAAAAACTGCAATGAAAGTTGTGGTGTTTTTTGGCATTTAGTTTCAGTAAAGTTTTTGTCTCCCTTTATAATGGTCCTTTAACAACTGATTTAAATGAAGGGAACAAAACCACTATTATTTTTATTAACCATTCATCATTTTGTTATTTTTGAAGGCAAATGTGAGGCGTTTTTATCTAAACGTAACAAAAAAGTGAGTTTGCTGATGAACAACTCAACGTTTTGCGGGAAACAACAATGACTGGTCCAAAATTGTACTAATGAATTTGCGTGGACTGGCTGAATTTGCGTTAACAGTTAATCCTGGCGGGTCTGGCTAATACTTTTCTTGCTGATAGCTCCCTTTTCCTTATTCTTTTTTCCTCCATTGAATTGATTTAAAATTTTCAATTGTTGGACCACTTTATCCCTCATTTTTATTGACCCTGTTCCTTTAACTTTTTTACTTTTTACACCACTCTCTCACTATCACACATTTCTAGTTGAATTAACCGATGTGACCAAGATAAAATCTGAGATTTTCTTAATTTGCCGCTACATTTTGACCCATGTTGTTATGTAGATCGGCTCTGAAACGTCACATTTTCAGAAATATTGCCCTCAAACGTCATGAAATTATAGCAGATGCTGCCAACACAAAATTAAGGTTTCCAAGCTGCTTTACAGGTCTACATTTACAGCATATAGAAGACGCTTTTATCCTGAGTCCCTTTCATAATTACAGAGATAATCTCCCGTGAGAACCTTGGGGTTAACTTGGTGATCCAACTTGCTCTGACTGGTTCTGACGGTGGTTTTTAGGGTTTCCTGGGACTGGATCCCCCAGTTTTACAGCCTCCGGAGCACAGAGCTGGATTTAAGCCTGCAACCGCTTGTTCCGTAGCCGAGTATCTTACCGCTGTTACCACGATCAAAACCCGCCTACGTCAAACAAACGTCACCTTTTTAAAAAACGGCAAGGCAGCTGGGACATTACGCAATCTATCTCTCTAGTCCCGGCTTGGTTCCACTGTATACGTGAGTGGTGATCGATGCGCAACGCATCGCGATCAGCTGAGCTCTCCCACATGACAGAACGCATCGACGTTACAGGGAAGAGGCGAGCGTGAGCGGCTGCCGCAGATCAATTCGGCCACCGGACACATGGGACAGGCAGAAGTCCGTTTTTGGGAGCCAGAGTACAGAGAGAGAGAGAGAGAGGGAAGCTGTTAGTTATTTAAGGGTTTAAGCTGCTGTTTAAGCTGTTGTTTAAGCATTGATTACATCAAAATGTTTGGGTATAGAGAGCACTGCTAAAAGATAAGGTCAAAGTGAAAGAGGAGAGAGATGTGTGAAAAATAATTTACTGTTATGTGAGGGCTGGACGATATGACCTCGAATCAATATCACAATTTTGGAATAATTGTCCAGCCCTACGTCATGAAATAAAGTGACTTGTGTTAATTCTCCCCCCGTTCAGAGTCTCTGAGCACCATGCAAATAAAGTCCTCATCAAGCCCTAATACAATCAAAGTTTCGCACAGTAAAGAGGCAGCAGAGGCTCGCTGGCCACCGGTAGGGCACTAAGACAATGGCACTCTTGTTAACTGGCATGCGGGCACAAAGGCTCCATTCTCAGAAGTTAGTCAAAGCTGCTGTTCTGAAATGGAAGAGACGTCTACTGTCGCTGCAACAGCCGAGCGCTCCAGTGTTCATCTGAGCGGTGCACAGGAGAGCAGATTTAGTAGCAAAGGAAGCAGAAACGGGTGATACATTATACACAGTATCGGGGGGTTTACTAATCCGTCAGCCGTGATCAGATTTATGGTTATGATGTGATACTACTGAGCAAAAGAACATGTATAAAAGCCAAACTACATAGAAAATATTTTCTAATCTCCTGTATTTGTGGCTGAAGTTGAAAGCTGATTGTGCATTATTATACAATATCCCAATATTTAAACTAAATATTTACCAACAACCTGAAAAGTTGCGTAGTCTATATTTTATATCATTTTTAATTAATGTCAAGATTTTTTGGGATGTTTTACATCGATTATGATAAATTTTGTGAACAATAATTTATTTTAATTTTTTGTGTGTGTTGATTTTATATATTTACACACAATAGTTTTGTTTTAAAAGGCGAAAGTTCAAAAATGCTAAGAATAATTTGGGAAAAGACTTTCTTGTGGCAGACTTTTCTTGTGTTTTTAACTTGGTCTTGAGGAAAATTTGCAACACATCACGGTACCTGTTGTCTCATCTTGGACATTATACCGCCTGGTTTAGAATTTTCATATTTAACTGCTGCAGATCATATGCACATCCGGTGCAAAAAAAAAATTCCAAGACCAAACTTGTAGTTGAATTCTGCATGTAGCTATTACACAGTCTCTTTTCCTAACTCTAGTTTAAAGTTTTTATATTTTATTGGTCTATATATGTACATATATTTTGTTTATTCTGTGTGACTTATTTGTATTTACATTCTTTCTTATTTTATGTGGCTTATCTGTTCATACTGTGGAAACTGGAGCCACGTCGTCTCGTCTCTCTATGTACATGTATATAGTAGAGATGACAATAAAGTTTAATATTTAATCAATAAACTTTGATATTATTAGAAAAACATAAAGCAATGAGAGTAGCTCAAGACTTCTGCACAGTCATTCTGCACATTATAAATATATATAAATATATATATATATATATATATATATATATATATATATATATATATATATATATATATATATATATATATACATATATATTTATACAGTAAATACAGTTACAGTACAGGATATTACGGTAGTCCTCGACTTACAGTGGAGATGCATTCCAATGGACTGAAACGTATCATAAGTGGAAACATGGCTATCAGCAGGAAACATACTTGACCATTTGGAAGACAAGCTTTTTTCACTTAAAATTGGGTCGTGAAACAGTAAAATCACAGAAAAAATATGCGCTGTCACACAGAGACAACTGAACTCTGTCTATGGGTGGCGAGAGTGAGGTATCTCACACGGCAGGAGATGCGTACATCCCAGCAGCGTCCCAACGTATCGTACTCCATACGCTGCAGTTTGATTTACCCCAAAATCGTAAGTCAAACCATCGTAACTAGGGGACCACCTGGAGATATCTAAATATACAGAAGTTCTGAGCCTTCCTTGTACATATACGTACATATAAACTTTATATTTATGTAGACATATATTTTGCTAGATAAAAAAAATTGATATATCTGTACTGACCCTGAAAGATACACTGTATAGTAACACATTTGCATTTGATATTGCTTGTGTATATGAATAGAATAATAATGAGAGAAGAGCAGTAGCGACTCCTCCCTCCCTCCCTCTCTCCCTCTCTCCTCTGGTTTCCCATCGCGGGGCCCATTTCTCTCTCAGGGTGTGTGTGCTGAGACGACTGAGGAGTTAATGCAGAACTAATTAGCAAAAGTTGACTGGTGCCAACCCCCCACCCGGCGCACAGGGGGACGCCAACCAGGCCCACCGCGCAGGTGCACGCCTCCCCACTCACACTGACACATACACACACTCCACAACTCCGGACACTGACTCATCGCTCACTCACTCACACACACACACACACACCAAAACACACACCCATACTCTTACCCGACTGGCCCAAGCAAAGACAAGAAAATGAAACGCGACACTTCAACTTGCGTAGAACAGAGACAAACAAAGAAGAACTAGGAGTGTGTGTAATCACAAAAGTGGTCTAAACCCCAAATCCAAAAAGAAAAGACCAGCATTTACTTCTTTCCTTTTTTTTCTTTGTTTTATGGTCCCGTGATTGTTGACGTATAAAGGCCCCCGAGGCTGGAGCGAGGGAATATGGTCCAAATCTGCGGAGAGAGATCAGCTCTGACAATGGACATAAAACGGATTACATGAATTTGCCATGCAATCAGGGTTATGAGAAATTCACCCAGCAAAGGCCTGCGCTGCTCAACAAAACTCGCAGCGTTTCCCCCGGTTCGGGAACCTTATCTGCTTTGTTTAATCCAATCAAATAGCAGAGGGGGGAGGAAAGGGCTGGGGGAAGGGGTAAAAATGGTTCAAAAGCAGGTCATAGCTGGGCTGGGCGATACGACCTCAAATCAATATCATGATTACGTCAACATTTTAAATATAGATTATGATTAATGAAGGGTTATTTTGTTTTCGGGGGGTTGAGTTGTTTTTGCCCCCATAGTTCACCCACAAGGTTAGTAGTGTAAATATGGTGAAATATTAAAGCTGGGATATTTTTTTTCTAATGGAAAGTGCACATCTTTGTGATCCTTAAATTTTTGACGAAAACACGCGGATTGAACGGGACGCGGCAGTGTTTTACACGAACAGCACATGAGCGCACACTGGGATAAGTTTTAGAGGAATTCATTTAAAAAACAAAACTTCAAAAAGAATTGACATATCCAACATAAGCAAAATATTGATTAAGGGTTCTGAATGTCGGTTTTGATTAATTTTTAATGAATTGGCCAGCCCTAGGTCATAGGCAATGTTATTAAATGCCATGGCACCGTTGGACTCTTCATCTGGACCCCTGGCCAGGACTGGTGAGATTTGGGCAAGGAATAGTCAAACCTGATCCAAACGATTCAAATGCACAATTTCTTTTTTTTTGTTTAATGAATGGGCATTTGTAAACGAGGGGAGAGCGTGAGGGTGCAGACGTGTCTCTGGCGCTTGCTGAGGCGATAGAGGCTGGTTTTGTTTTGGGAAAAGAGAAAAAAATAAAAAGAAAGCTCGTCGAGCAGTGTGGGGGTCCCTAGCCACAATGTGTACTGCAGTAACCACAATAAAGCCTGCGGTTCATCCCACAATAGCCTTAAATAGATCCAAATTATTGTTATTCCTCCGCCTGTGGAAAGAAAGGGAAACACGATGCGGTTGTAACTCTATCCGAGCCAGAAGCCGGTCTGGAGATAGCGGCGGAGCTCTCGCTGCTCGCGCTGGAAAACAAAACTACGGACAACGTGGCGTGCAGGAGAACGTAGGGCTGGGCAATTACTGGAAAATAAATCGAAATCAAAACTCGTGACCTCTAATCAACGTAATCGTATCTATATCGGTTATTGCAGGCATTTTTAGTCCAAACTATTTATTTTATTATCTAAAACAATATACCTAATATACAGCATACATAATTATTATTATGATTGAAATTCTGTCAATGCTTTCTAAAAATTCTGCGTACTATGAAGTTCCCTTTAAAAACAAACTGACGCGTATGTTGTCACATGACTTCGCTCCGTCCAGTCTGGCACTACATTTTTATTATTATATTGTTTATTATTATATTTTATTATTTAATCACAAAGATGAGACATGCAATCTTTCATTGCAAAAATTATCTTAATTGAGGTAAAATGTTGAATTAATCTTGATAATGATTTGAGGTCATATATCAGGAAATTTTAAAATATTTTTTTTTTGTATCAAAAGGAATTTTTAAAAATATTAAAATAACCGGGCAGGATTATGTCAATTTGAGGGTTAGTTAATCCCCCAGCCTAATCATGACTTTTTATTCATTAATAATAATCAACTTAAAATCTTCAATTAATCGTGATATTGACTTGAAGTCATATCACCCAGCCCTAGCTGGACGTTTAAGGCGACTTCACCCTCGTCTTTTTAGGCACAGATAACTGGTCGAACTCTAGGATGGCGCAAATTAAAACAAAGAGTGGCGTTCGGACAGAGACCCAACCTCAAAGGCCGCGTCATTTAAGTTAACTCGTTTGGAACATTTAGAAAGATCCACACTGCAAATCTCTTTAAGGGCTCAGCGGGAAGTGGGTCAGACGTCTTCGGCCGACATTCAACATGCAAACGCCAGGTCTGGAGCGGCCCTCGGGTCAGATAAGGTAAAAGCAGTATAAATATCTTGCAGGCTCCCTGTAAAAAAGTACACACGGACCCCGGACCGAGCCACGTTATCTCCCGAAGGCAGCGGTATCCTTCCATTGTGTTGTCCCGGGTGAAAACAGGCACCGATCGAATGAAAATATAGATAAATAAACATGCGAGGCCCGCGTGAGGACTTCCTGATGAAGGATGACCGAAGGTTTTGGAGGTAAATGGCCAATACTGGTGCGAAAACGAAACTTTTGTTAGACCTTAATGAGGCTTCAACCTTCTAATAGTCTTAACCATTTTAGATTTATAGTAACTGAAAGTAAAGTTTTACACTGGAGAAGCGTAAATGTCGCCGGTTCAAGTCCCAGACCAGTAACAGTACCACTGAGACACATTTAATCACATTTAATTGTGGTGGACCGTCTTGTGCTGTGGTGCGTTTAAATAATCACTCACTTTAATGATGATAAAAGTAATGTTAAAAGTCTAGACTTTTTAAAAGTGTAATGTCAAATCACAATAAGGTTTCAATGACGTTTGGAGGTGGAGAGTGTGTTGATTTTTGGCTTGTGTAAAGTTGCACCCAAATGTGTAACTTCTGTCCATTTCGCCGCTGTTCCGATTCCTACATTTTGAAAAATATGGCCATATATTCTTGCTTCCATCTTGGCCAAGGTGGATCTCTGCCCTTCACTGCCGTCTTTGTACAGAGAGAAAAATAATTTCGTAATGCTACGTTTACTACGTTTTTTTGTTTTTATTTAAAAGAAAAAGCAACATATTTTAAAAGTCATAAGCTACTGAAAAAAGTTAAGTTAGCATCGTTAGCTACCCCCAACACTGCTATTTAACATTCAAAATTATTCACAACGTTACATTTAAGGTCACATCAGGCAACGCGTTAAACCTCGAGCTTCACCTGCGAAAAAGAAGATTGGGCCAAACCGCAAACCCCAACTCATAATTCAACAAGAACGACATTGTTACCGCGTGTCGGCGCGTCCCGAATCCCGCCTCGTCTCTCTCAGTAAAAACCGGCCTCTTAAAGGAAAAAAAAGGAAAGTGGCGCTGGCTGCAATTTAAACCCACGCTTCCATGTCTGCTGCGCTCCGCCACCCAAACAAAACCACCTGTTTGAAGGGAAAGGGCAAAGGCCAAAGCCTCGGCCCCTGCGCTTGACTGGCTGCTAATGAGAGCGCCCTGTTTATCTAAGAGGTCAAATGCCTTAAAGACGGGGTCGCAACCCCAACATCTTAAAGCCACAACCTTTTTATTTTCTCTCCACGTGCGGAAAAAACGCTCACAGCCCAAGGCCGTAAATTAGCCCCTGTTGCTCGGGGCGGAACCCCGGCTGGGCGAGAGGGCGTTTCGCCGTGTTCTACGTTTAATCCGCAACGAATTCGCTGAGAATGCAGAGTGGGATTTTGTTCAGAAAGGGAGCAATCAAGTTGTGAGCAAAAATAAATACAGTAAAAAAGTTGGAAATTTTGATGAATTAACGTCATTATAAAAGCTAAAAGGACGAGACTTGGGCGTGTTTTAAATCATATCAAAGCAGCCCCCTGATATTCGTCTATTAGGTCAAGGCTTTTCACAAATATATTACAAAAATAAAAACATACATGCAAATCAGTGCAAACGAAACTCGCGTAATTAATACTCAGATCAATAGGGCTGGGGGTAAGAATGCAGCTGAGAAAGTGCAACAGCAACGCCAGTGAAGAGAGAGAGAAAGCGGGGAGAGGGATAAATTTAATTACTGCCTCTCATTGCCCTTAAACACCCCCCACCCCCACCCACTCCTCCTCCTGCTCCGCCATACACGCTCTGTCCGTCCGAACATGAGGTCAGCCTCTCTTCGCATAGCTTTTAATCACAGCAGTTTCAGCAATGCTCCACTGCTTTAAATAAGACAGAGGAGGAAACCTGATCGGCCTGCATGAAGGAGGAGGTGGGGAAAGAGGGGGTGAGAGAGAGAGAGAGAGAGAGAGAGAATAGTCAAGTTTACAAACTCTCACTCTCACACACTCCTGTTTTTACTTTTCTACCACTTGCCATCTTTACGTCAACTGTTTTCCGCCGTCGTGTCCCGCAATTAGGACATTAACAAGAGCGAGAGGGAGACAATCTCATTCACTGTCACGTCCTGCAAAATCCCCCAAAATCTTGCATTTAATACGTTTAGCAGAAGTGGGAGACTTTCTCTTTTTTAAACATCAGACCTTTCAGTAGAAAATGATCTTTAACCGTGGTGTGTGTGTGTGTAGACAAAATCCCTCAAGGATTTCTGTTTTTTGGAAGATGAGAAGAAACATGGCGGGACAAGAGTCTGAAGATGAGAAGACGGAGGATGAGAGTTGAAGGTCTTGATTGGAAATGAGAGATCAGCTTTGGAGCCGATCAAGAAAAGCAAGAGCATTTCTTCCTGATTCAAAGCGTGCTGTATCATAAAAATATGAATCATCAAGTAGTGATTATCTGCCATTATGAACACAGCACAGCACACAGAGCACCACAGCAAAATGTGACTTCTGCATTTGACCCATCTGTGAAGGAGCAGTGAGTGGACAGTGCTTAGGGATGGTACCCTGCTCATGAGTACCTTACGGGTCTCGAACCAGCGACCTTTGGATCACGGGGCCAACTTCCTAAGCGTTACGCAGCCAACTGCCCCAACTCCTATATTATGACTTGGTATTAAACGTAGTTAAATGAATCAGAATCTTAATAAATCAAAAAACGATGGCCTAGCGAGTATAAGGTGCAGTGAGTGTGGACACAAACACTGATATTTTTAGGAAAAGCTAAATCTTTAATCTTTAACTCAATATAAAATATACTTAAGATGAAAGAACATGAAAAATGATCAGGAAATCTCCAAAGTGTGTGGCGTGTGGGGAAAGAGGGACGGGTCTTAACTTTTTACAAAAAACCCTTAAAAGAGAGTTTGTGTTCTCTGGGTGAGTCGAGTAAGTAAGTCAAGGCGCTTAATGGCAGTGAAACGTTGAAAACGTTTATTTATGGGTTCATTTGAAGTTTCCACGGCCAAAAGAGTTCGTCCAGACTTTCATCGCTTTGGTCAGCACGGCATCAAAGCCTGCACCGAGAGCCGGTGTGCCAACGTTGGAGATGCAGAGGGAGGAGGGGGGCAACTCTGTTTCCTCGCATACATAAACCGGGGCACACGCTGCCAACTCGCTTCGGCTTCAGAGGAGCGTTTTTTGCTTTTCTTTCCACAGGCAGGAGGAAATGAAAGTAATTAAGGTGCTCGGTTTGCCCGGCGAAACAAAGCGTCCTTCCTCGCCTGGCGCAGTGAAAGCCGGTGTTTGTGTTGCTGTCGGCGGAAGACGGATCCCCCGCTGCCTTCCCCCAATTAGCGACCCTCACATCAGACGTCCGAGCCGGACTTTCTCGGCTGGAGTGCTTTGGCGTATAGGCTAAATCAAAACGACGGCAGTCGACTATACCTGGAGCGGCTGCGTATTTCTAGATCGCTCGGTTGTAACACGTCAAACTAAACACAAGAATCATAAAAATTAGTTTTGAATATTATTAAGAAAGGGAGTTTCTACTTTTCATGAATCCATACAAGCACTGAATATTATGGGAAAGTTCACCTGTTTTCGTTACTTAATTCAAAAAGGTAAGTCTTCCTGCGTTCTACATTCATTACATGCAAAGTGAAATATTTTTTTGTTTTGATGTTGATGATTACAGCTAATAGCTCCTCCAGAAAACCAGAAATTCAGTATTACAAAAACAAATTAAAAAACATTCCATTTTTAGAGATGCACCAGACAATATATTAATATTTTGTAATAAACAAGCCTGTGCCCCTTTCAAAACTTCCCAAAACTCCTCTTAATATTGAAAGCACTAAGAAAAGTGGATGCTGATGAGATCGGGGTGAGGACCGGGCAGACTCAGCAGTTTGAGTCTCACTGCTCTGGTGCCAAAGTTGAGGAAAAAAACGGATTTGGCAGATGCAAAGAAACATGGCGGCACGAGAGTCTGATGACGAGGAAACTCACAGCGGCCAGGGAGGCCCCGATTGGAAAAGAGACACCAGCTTTGGAGCCAATCGGGGCAGATTTTTTAATAGACTGGTGTCAGACGTGATCCGGAAGCATGAACTGATTTTTTAGGTTAAATCTAAATCTTTACTTAAGACTCAATACAGAAAAATACTTCAGTCAAATGAAACGTCCAGGATCGGAACCAATGTTATTTAAGTCTGTCAGGAAATTTCTTAATGTGCATCTATGTGTAGCGTTGTTCTCATAAATATGAAAAGTGTAGTGCTTTATTCTGGATGAAACTCAAAGCGTGATTCTGTTTTCACTGACTGTCTAAGAAACACAATCCAAGTTTGATGACATTAGACCCTCGAAAAGCAGTTTCTTCTATTTGCAATGCATACAGAATGTATATCCTAGGGGTGGAACGATACATCGATTTATGTCAATACAAGCTATTCCGTGATTCAGTCAGCAAACAGCATCGATCCAAAATGAAAATACGAATCATAAATACGAATCATAAATACTGCAACATCACTTTTTGTCGAACAGCCCTGTTTGTATTAAAGTGTTTTGTTTTTCATTTTTAATGGAGCTCAGGAATAAAAAAACATCAATCAATATTTTGGTTGCTTTTAGTGATTTGATATGAATAGAAGTGATTGTGTTAAATCAGCATGATATTATCTCATATCGATCACTGGTTTCTTAACCAAAATCGTATCGTAGCAGACTTTGTGATATTGAATACCTGTCCACTGATGAAGCTTGTGATTTACATCCCTAGTGTATAGTACAGTTATTACTAGATAATTCCACAAAAATATGTGCGTAACTGTGTGAGTGTTTGTGTGTGTGTGTGTGGAGAGAAACGATGATATAAAAATCTAAAAGGAAATCTGATGTGTTAAGTGGCTAAGATTCCAGTTTTGTGGTACAGAATATTTAGGATAACCCTAAACCTTAATATATAAGAATATAAGATTTAAGCCTCTCCGCTGTGTCTTTACAGCTATGTCACGTTTAGTACATTTTTCAATGTCATTTATTACCTAGTTTGCTTTGGGAACCGATGTAAGTGAGTAAGTAAGTAACCTTATTTATACAGCTTTTTAAACCAGCTGACCAACGTGCTTTACGTTGCTTCAAATGCAAAATTAAACAGAATAGAATATTCTATGGTCCTTCATTAAAAATGCAACAAATGAACTAAGATGCAACACACTGTCCAATAACCTTCACGTTTCATGCTGGTAAATATGGGTTTTCAGTTTAGATTTAAAGGCCCCATATTATGAAAAAAATCACTTTTTCTGTTCTTTGGACATCCATGCGGGTCTGTACTGCCTCTAACACACTGTAAGGTTGATAAAAATGAGTTAGTCAACTGTGTTAGTATTCATTTACGAATGTCAGAAATCGTGTGCTTAAAGGAGCCGTTTAGATTTCTCCCCTACTTCAACGTCACACTAGGGGGCATTTGAATAACTCCACTCTCCTATCTGAGAAGCTCCGCCCACCAGGTAGACCTGCTAGCGCTTCCTGATCCGCCACAAGCACCATAATAGGAATCGTAATGAAGAAGTCTACCGGCGGAGTGTGGTGTTGAACATGTTTGGCTGTATGGATGGTCTGTTAGCAGCAGCCGTGTGGATTATTTTCATGTGAGGTAAACTCTGGCCGTTCTGTCTACACCCCAGTTCCGGAGTGAGACGTGTGTGGGCAGCAGCGGCTCATTTGCGTTTAGGAATACTAATGAGAAACAGCCTGTTCTGAAAGGGACAGAAATAGAGGAGTAAAAAGCAGGTGAAAATGCCTAATCTGAGAGGTGTTTACAGCAAACTACTTCAGAGACATGTTTAGTGGAGCTCACAGACCTATTTTAACTTGCTGGTAAAATGTATAATACGGGACCTTTAAATACAGGCTAAGCGAAGTGAAATCGTCACATATGCGGTCAACAGCAAGTCACCGAGTGGGAGGAAGCAAACCAAAAAGAGACAAAACGTGACTTACCGGCATGTACAAAGTAGGCCAGGTAGAGGTCGAGCTCCTTAACGGAAACTCCTATGTGATGCGGCTGCACGCACAGGCCCGGGTTGGAGCACTGCGGCGCTTTGACCAGCCTCTCGCCGTCAGTACTTTCGAGCGGAACGCCTTTGAATAAAATCACCATGACCAGGTCCAAGCGCCACACCTTGTCGGCCTGGCGCAGGCAGTCGATGCGCCGCATCTTGCCCTTCTGGTCGGGGTTGGAGAGCACGCAGCACGCCGGCTTCTTGCCCGTCACGGTCAGCACGAAGTCCTCACGGAACTCGGGCCGGATGTCCTTGCGCAGCTTGGCCAGCAGGCGCGAGGCCCACTTCTGCTTGACCTCGGGCTTCTCGCCCAGCAGCTCGTCCTTCACCGCCCGCTCCTCGTCTTTCGACATGCGCTTCTCGTGCTTCTTGAAGTACTTGCGCTTGCGGGCCTGCAGGTTGAACCAGGTGTAGGCGAAGGCGCGCACGTGGGGCAGCAGGGCTTCAATGAAAGGATGGAACTCATCCTGCGTGAAGCGGGGGAGAAAAAACGGGTTAGAAAGGAGAACGGAAAACTGAGTATGTTTCGAAAAACGCAGGTATGAAAAAAACTCCTAATTGCTCAAGAAGAAGCAGGTAATTTGACGGGAGGAAAACGATGCCTCTAATTACAGAATGCAATTTTCTCCCTCTCTATTGTGCGAACATGTGTAACAATTTAATAAGCCTTCTACATAAGCATAATAATAATAATAGGCTGGTAATTATGGGAGCAATTATGAGTTTTTAACCACGTTATTTTATGAGGAAAAAAATTTCCTCCGGCTTTCTTAGCGGGGAAACCCCCAGCAAGAAGAGTGGGTTTGGAAGCCGAGGCCTCTGTTTGTGTATGTGTGTGTTGTGTGTGAGAGAGAGAGTGTGTTAGACCCGTCTAGGCCGTATCTTGGTTCTCTGGCAAGAATGCGGGTCTGTAGTGGTCTGCCAGGACTGCGAAAATGAAACAAGCAAGCGGGGAACTCACAGTAGTTATTTTTAAGCTGTATCTGGAGAAATGCATATACATATGCCCAGACGTACACACATTTGTGTGTGTTTAAGTGTGTTTAAATATATATTCAAAAACACTATTTAATACTATTTTATACCATTAGTATTGTGACATTTCTGTATGACTTCACCTGCCACGTCTTACTCAAGCTGACGGAAAAGGAATTCAAATAAAACACACAAAAACATAAAGTTCAGATGTTTTTTGCAAGGCTTGGTCACCTGCTAATTCTACTCATAATCATGTGACAATGCTACAGCAATGAAACCTTGTGCAGAAAAATTATTTGACCCAATCCTGACTTTCCACAAGAGAGCAAACAAAAAAAGAGCCGTCAATAGTTTATCTTCTGCATCTTGATATTATTAACTATTGATCTAATTTAACTCCCTGAGCTTCTGGAACACGTTATAGCACCAAGTCTGTTTTTATTCCGGCCTTCCTTAAGTCCCCAGTCGGAGCAGAGCAGCCTCACACACGTGCAGCCACACACACGTCTCTAAAGTTGAGAATGGAAGCGTTAATAACTAGAGAAATAACCGGGAAGAGACGTTAATATGAAATAATTTGGGATTTCACACATAGAAACAAGCGAGGCCAGAACCAAACACAAAGAATAATGGCAAGCTGCCAAACGGTAAAAGAAGGTTTCCATGAGCGGCTGGAGCTCCTGCTGCAGGCTGCAAAACCAACACGGCCAACACCAGTCCGTGAGCAAAGTGCACCTTCAATGTCGCTGTGCAAAGCCAAGTCAAATACTACACTAATTTAAATATTGCCAATTTGTTGTAATAGTTGAACAAACTTCATTATCCCCTGTTTTTTCTTGCAAATTACCAGACAATTCTGCTTATGTTCCTAAAAAGGGATTAAATATGCAAAGCCCGGAGTAAAGCTACTGAAGTGTTATTTTTTAAATATTAAAACCAAATCCCAATTTATTTTTAATGATTTCATATTTTTTATATTATGGCATTTAAATCCATACACAGTATCAGTGTGTGTATATAAAGAAATATTAATAAAGATTAATAAACTAACCAGCTTCACTTTCAAACCTGCCATGCTATCATTTCAGTATTTATTTAATATTTATTTCAACTTTAAGGATTACTGCATATAGTAGCGTGTGTGTGTGTGTGTGTGTGTGTATGTGTGTTTGAATGTAAGCTTATATGTGTGTGGGAGAGAGGATCAGGCATCACACACTCCTACAATGTAAGGTTACAAGAATGAATCAGAATAAATATATAAAAAAGCAGTATGCGGGTTAAAATGTGTCTTCTACGGCCAACTCTTTATTCTCAGAGCTATAAAAAAGTGCCGTTTTATTCTGGATTAAATCCAAAGCGTAATTCGACGTTTCACCAACCGTCCTAGTAACACAATCCAAATTCGATGACATATTGCCCTCGAAAAAGCAGCGTGTTCTATTGTTGTGGAATGTATATACAGCTATCACATGTCTTTTCTCTGGATAATTACACAAAAATATGTGCTCGAGTGAATGTGTGTGAGTGTGTGGAGAGCTTCCCGTATGTAAGCATGCAGGCTTACACACACACTCATTTGCTAAGAGTTCAATAACCATTCTCCAAATTGGAGAATCTCTCTTTTTTGTCCCTCAGCAGTTAAAAGTGGACCCAGTTGAGATCGTGGCTGTAAGTCGTCTACAGTTTGCCTCATCGTGACAGCTGCAGGGGCTCTAAATAACAGGCCTCTGGCCATAACTCTTTCCCCCCTCCCAAAAAAACCCCATCATTTAAAACACAAATAATGGTAATCCTGTTGCGCGCGACCCTCCCCTGCAACACCACATCACAGGGACCTAATTATGAATGTGTTCGCTTGCCTCGCTTTCCCTCTTTTTGTTGGAAGTCTCCCCGTGGAAGTCAGCGGACTGCAGTCCGCTGACGGAGGGCCTGAGAAGCGTCTCGAACGCAGTGCAGAACACACACACACAGACTATGTACTCAGACCCAATAGTACATCCGAGAGGTTTTTCTTCTTTTCCTCCCTCAGACTCCCAAACTGATTCCTCCGTCCGATATAGAACAATAACGCCTTGTGGCCCGGACCGTTAGAGGAATTCAGCATGTAGGCCCTGCGCATAAAGCGTGGCACTAATAAAATTCAGATGATCAAAGATTTCTAAGATTTCCAAATCTAAAAGCAGATAAATAATGCTGAATTCTGAAGTGATATTGAATTTTAATTATAATGTGTGTGCTGGTGGGGAAAGGGCTAGGGGGTGAGGATCGATTGTATATTTCACGTTGCCAAAT
Source organism: Distichodus sexfasciatus (assembly GCA_032718565.1). Taxonomy (NCBI): domain Eukaryota; kingdom Metazoa; phylum Chordata; class Actinopteri; order Characiformes; family Distichodontidae; genus Distichodus; species Distichodus sexfasciatus. The sequence goes on along the minus strand of JAVGVS010000056.1, from coordinate 1,335,041 downwards.
TCCAAATTTCCGTCTGAGTTTTGTGATCGTGGCCAAACTGAAACATAAATCTATAAAAACAATTAGTTACACAAACTGACAAAACGTCTGCAGCTGCATTGGGATCGGCAGAAAGGATTTGAGTATTTGCAGCTCTTCTGAGAATCTAATCGATGCTGTTACATCTTTGAGCTCTGCTATTTTAGTGCTGTCTTACAGGGCTTAAACTGATTTGAAATCATGTAAAATGTGGTTTATTTTATGCCATTCATTAATCCATCAGATGAACAAAGACAACCTCATAACATCTTCCTGCTGGGTGCAAGTTATTTTTGAAAATATTAATAATAATCTAAAAATACCTCCTGGCCTAACATACTTCCAAGCACATATTTTACAGTCCCTTACCGTGTCAGACATTTATCTTCAATTATGGATATAGCATAAAATTACTATTTTGGCTTAAGTAAAATATTTAAATAGTAAATACCAAAAATATTACAGTAATATGATAGTAATAAGCAGAAATAAAATAAACTATCCAAAGTAAGATATCTGAGAAATAATACAGAAAAAATACATTTTGGGGCAGGAGGCTCCTGTGTAATTAATAGTTGAAGATAAAGGTAATTGAAGACAAAAACACCAAATCAAGAACAACATCTAATAAATATCAGGGATATAAATATTAAATAATGTGCAAATCTAGAATTATTTTTTAAAAGAGGATCTCATATCTAACTCCTATTAAACCACATCATATCTCCTCACATAAAACAAGTTGGAGGGAAAATCTTTTCAGATGTCTAGAAATTCAACCAGCCTCAGGTGGCCTGGTTTTTACACAACAACAGAACCTTCCTGTAACCTCAGTTCACCCCAACCCAATTTCCAAAATGCTACTAACACTTACACACATTAAACTTTCAGAGCACAACTTCAGTCTTAAGTGACTATAAATCTACTCACACCAGAGGAACAGACACCCTAATTTTTCACAGTTAGTATTTAGTACAAAATCCAGCTGACAGGTTCTTCTAATGCCACTGCTGCAATCTTTTTTGCATTATTTTAAACTTTGCCTTAAATAATAATAATAATAATAATAATAATAATAATAATAATAATAATAATCATGAAAACGGCATTTTCTTCTACTAGGGAAATATAATACAGGGGAGGGACGAGGAAGAAAAGCTCCGCTGCGGTGTTGAAAGTTGCTAAAGGGGTTTTTCGGGGTCTGGGGGCCGAGGAAGAAAAGGTGTAGAGAAGACCCGGGGCTATATATATATTTTAAGCTGGAGCACATGGCATAAAGGAAAGTTGGTGTGAAATCGGACTGGTAAAAGCGGTGGTCACTTGATATCGATGTTTACCCACAAAAGTGCCCGAAAAAGCCGCAAAAGCCGGACTTCAAACAGCCACAGAAGGCATGTGAAAGTGCCTGACTCATAACGTACTGATAGAACGTTGCCTCAGTGCAGTTGAAATCTCAAATACAGATGAGTCACTGTGTTTTTAAAAAGGGGTGAAAGTCGACACAAAGTAACAACTACGACGTCGGGAGTCGCTTTGAGGACCGCCACGAGTTACAGTGTCGCAATCCTGCACAGGAAGAGCAAAAAAAGTTTTCCTAAGTCAGATCTGTGCACACGTTCTAGAGTTAACAACCATGTGCACGACTCATTTTTTGGCTAATTTAACAAATGTCGGAGCTGCGTTTTGAAAACTGACAAGAGACCGCCGCGTATACGACTACTTATATAGAAGTCGGGCGCCATCCGCCATGTGCTGCTGCTTCTCTCTGTCAGATCTGGAATGTTTCTGCACAAAGTTACTAGTCTTAAGCCCCGTCTAAAGCCTCGCCGAGAAACTCATGCACACGAAAAATGAGACATGCAACACTACAAACCGCTAAAAATATATATACATATATATCACTTACCTGTGTTAGGCATAGCGGAGAATACATATCTGTCGCTTTCTGTTCTTGAATTTGTAAGGTGTGTATATGTATGTGTGTGTGTGGATGTGTGTGTATGTGTGTTCCGATAACTGCAACGAATCTGCGTGCTTATGTACGTGTTGATGTGTGTGTGCGAGTGTGTGTATGTGTGTGTGTGTGTGTGAATGTAGGTGCGTCCGCCTGAGAGTGATTGCCGTGTCCGTGTGCGTGAAAAAAAGGGGGAAAAAAGAAGGAGAAGAGAAAGAGAGAGGGAAGAGAGAGAGGGGAGAGAGAAAAAATAAGGCTCTCTTCTTGCTTTCACATTTCCAACTCTGCTAAGTGCAGCCGACGCTTGAGCTGAACTTTAACCCCGCCTCGAGTTACACGGCTGCTCGGCGAACATCTACTGCACTCTCCCTTTAAAGCCGCACCGCAGTCCATCACAACTTTCCGGCAAACACATAATAATCAAGCTCTCTCTCTCTCACACACACACACGCACACACATCCGAGAAAAAAGAAGCGTCCCGTGGCGAGTGTGTGTGTAAAAACACGCCGAGACTTAAAGCGCCGAAAGCGCCGATCGCTTCATCTCGCGACACGCGTGATCGCGGATCGCCGCGTGGAAAACGCTTTAAAAAACAGAAATCTCTCCTTTAAAAAGTCACGCGTGCTATTCTGTGTTTGCTTTGCGTGAAGGAGAAGTGTCGCGGGGTTTTCGGCGCGCTGCACAAAAAATAAAAGCCGGATTCACGAAAGAGGATGAGGAGGAGGAAGGTTCGGCGTGTTGTTATTCTAATACTACTACTAATAATATCCTCCGAGGGCAGGAAGGTGCCTGTTGCGAAATAATAAAAAACAAAAAAAGCGAGCTCCCGGTCCGGTCCCGTGTGGTGGTGGTGGATGTGAACCTGAGTGAGGGTTAAGAGAAAAAAGAAAAGTGCGGAGCGGCTCTGAAGTCCATCCGACACGGAGCGGAGCTGAAGCAGACTCGCGTCCCGCAGCGCTCCGCTTCACTTTTAGCCACAGCGGACGGAGGACAAACTCTATGGATCTTGACTCAGCACAGCGCCCTCAGGACAAGCGGCACATAACGGGGACAAGGCTGGAGGATAAGACTGCCCCTTTTAGCTGTGATTAAATCCTGGGAGCAAGTTATTAACTTTAACAAATTATTTGCACGACGCTTTAATACCGCGTCGCTCCTCAGCTCGGAATTAACGCATTATGGCAGTTTTTTATTATTTTAGATGTGGATTGGCAATTAAGTTAGATAGTCTATAGACGTGAAGAACGATGTCCGGTGTCGTGTTTATACGCGTGGATATAGGGATGGAGGGAAGATGAGAGAAAGAGAGAGAGAGAGAGAGAGAGAGAGATGGTGAGGAGGAGAAAGCACGCACACACACACGGCGTGGAATACCACGAGTTTAAACGGATTTTGTAAATCCTCGGAACAGCAGCTGGATCAAACTGCGGCTGAATCCTCTTTAAATTATATAAATTCCCATTTTGCGTGGACCATCTGAATGCTGTCTTACAGACAATATTTACGTCCATTGTGTTCATTGAGATATCAGAATCAGACTAGGAACGCCTTCATTATTTCGGTCTGGGTCCAGACTGAGTGGGAAAATTGTTGACTGTAAAGCCGAGCAAAAACAGTAAGACCCTAACAGGCCTAAATGGGGATCAGTTTAAAGTTAAATAAGAATATTGTATATCCTTGGTGGTTTAAAGTAGTCAAGTTTTAATTCACATCCAGGCCTTAATTTTAAAAAGGCTTATCACACCAAAGGCAGATTTGGAAAAAAAGACACATTTGAAACAATGAGATATTAGACAGCAAACTTATAAAGAGAAATATTCTTAAAAGTCATTCAAAGCATTTAGGTTTAAATAGGGAGTGCATCATTCTTAGCAGAGCGGTTGCATAAATATGCATGATTATTGATTTAAATCAAGAGATGTTTAAAAACAACACAATTGTAGTTAAACTAAGAATATATCAAGAACAAATCAATGAAGTACTTTGTAAGCATGACTAGTTAGCCTACATCCTATTACAACCATAATGTTTAAAATCCAGTTCCTCAGGTGAACTTTTCGTTAACCATTTACTTTAATACCACAATAGATTCTAAAATAATAAAACTACTACAAGTATACTGTATATTTCCCAAAGACACACGTATGGATATGTTTACTGACAGCCCAAATATAAACGATCTCTATCTTTAAGGCTTACTTCTGTGCCAGTTGGTCAATATTCAGTCCTTTTTTCTGGTTTAAAGTCAATTGTGCGCCCCCTAGTAAGTGGTCATAAGCACCACGTCCAAGGATCATTGTGTTTCGTCTCTACACACAGAAAACTCTGTCCGTACAGAGTCCTGCAGATTAAAGGAATAAGAAACTCCAGGTTATGTGACAAACAAATAAAAATGAAAATTCGTGCACATATCATTAGAACACATAAACGTGTTTTAACAGTTTTAATTCCAACACCATATGTTTGATCTCGGTTTTACCTAGGGGACACCTGCTTACATAATAATATGGTAAGTATTAATAAAAGCAAATATTAATGAGTGTTTTATATATTAATATTTAAACCTGTCCGTCAGGGTTTTTAAGTTAAAATTGATCTAAGATGCACATTGACCCGCCTGTCGCGTTCCAAATCACACCCTCGCGTATTCACGCGCTACAGTGCGGGTTTGGACGTAGCCTAACTTGCTGCAGGTGCACGCGTGCCCTTCCTGGCTTTCTCGCGCGTTACGCGGAGGCGCGCTGTGATTGGACGGGGAAAGTGGACGTCAAAGCAATTCGCGATTCTGATTGGACGAAACGTGCGTCGGAAAATAAAAAAAGCCGCCAAGAGCAATACACAAGAACTTCCCCCTCATCTCGATAGGGGGACGTTTCTATTATAAATAATATGATTTGGACACAAAATTTCAACTAACAACTATGATAATTTGCTTCTTGATTGAATTTTTGTTTTTTATTATTTATTTTTTTTTTTTTTTAACGCGGACTGTTGTGTGTGCTCTAAACCAATCTATAAAAACCAGCGACACTGTCAAAACTGGCATGCAATTCTGTAACTTGGAAAACATTTTGCTTATTCCTCTTTTATACATTACTGATTTGAAAACACACATAAACGTAACGTTGACGTTAACTATCACATTTTCACGCATGGTTTGTTTAAAAAATATATAACGGGCTTCGTTTTCTGACTTCAACTATAAGGCGCACTATTTAGCCTGTAAACTACATTTCATAATAATTTACAGTGATATAAATTGGAAAATTCGTCGGAGTAAGCTTCTACTGTTCTCGCCGTGGCCGAGCATCAAACCCGCCTCCTCTTCACTCCGGGAAATTTGACAGCGATCCAAAGTCGCTCGGTTTCGCTTTGCAAGGTAAAACTGCGTCTCTAGTCCACTTCAGAAGTTGTGATCGATCCGGCGATTCTTTCGTGTTTATTTCCAAAAAAAACCCCTGTAATTTACATAGACGATGGGGGCACTGAGAAGGCCCCCCCTCCAAGAAAATCCACAAAAAACAGAGCCTGACAGAGCCCAAAATACCCGACTTTAACATGCACTCTTAAAAATAAAGGTGCAAAGCGGGTCTGAAGTGTGTAACTATTTTTGTCATATCATTTAAAACGTATGAATCGTATTTAAATGCTGGTCCATGGGTATTATACCAATAAAACCAACATTTATTTTAAAAGTGCAAGACTTGGGTTGTTATATTGGAGACGAATTGCACATTTCAGAAAATTATTAAGACCTAAAAACCGCAATTTGCAACGTTACCTTACACATTGCAAGTGCCATCACAGTCCATTTTTGGAAAATTTTCTAATTTTCTAATATCAACGTTCATTTTGAAGTAGCTACAGTTTAACAAATTAATCATTCCTCACTTAATATTTATGACACGGGGAAGAAGAAGAATTGACTACATTCATAAAAATATGCGTATAAGTATTGATTTAATATCACTCAGGACTCGTTTTCGTTTTATAATATTATTCCACATAGTAAAATGACAAGGCATAAACGTGGATCTCATCCGGATTCTAGTAAAGATGGAGTATAGAGGGATAGCTGAAACACACAAGCGATTTGCTCCTTAAAAGGTCTTATCATATTAATTGAATAATCCATTACGTAATACAAGAGGATTGCAGCTTCAACAATCAAAAGCAAATCGACGTCAAACACTCCAATCACCATATGCAATGCATTTCATGTTTGATTCTCAAAAAGTCGATTGCAATTATAAACCTGATGTATGCAGATTAATTCAGTATACCCCAATAAAGCAGAGCCTTATCAATAGAGTTACATTATGTTTGTTTCTACAGTAGTTTAATTCTAACGGTGCGGGGCCTCAAAAGCAACAGTAAACAGGCCTACTTAGGACGCCTTTATAAGACAAAATCAGATTAGCATTCAAGTCGTCTCTGTCACAGACCCAGCAGACTTTGCCAGCTGAACTAAAGGAGCATTGTGTACAGGCCATTATTTGTATTTTAGAAACGGGGAAGTTTCCACATCGACTAGCCACATTTCAGCACTGAAGGACTGAACAGCGCCAATAAGGGTCGAATAGTTCTAAATGCGGCATTATATGGCCAAATAACAAATATGGACAAATTATTATTTTAGGTATATATAGTGATGCTTTTCAAAATGAGCCCAGGTCTATAATACACCTTCGGTTTGTGTAAAGCAAAACACAAAAACAAGAAAACGAGTGACTGTACAATTAAAATGCGACATGCCTATTAAGATTTTCATTTCAGTCGTTCAGCATCCCGGGCAAGAGAATATAAAATAAAATAAATAAATAATAAATAAACAACAACAACAATAATAAATAAATGAGGAGTGAAGCAAGGCACAATAAGGTAGGAAACAAAATTAAGATTTAATATATGTGGCGCACAGTTGATTATTGCTTGATGTCTATAATAAAAATGTTAATATTGATACTGTGTTTTATTTAGTCACTACAGGCAGATTATGCAATTAAAATGAGATTTAGGGCACAATTTATTACCGATTTCCATAAAATAGGTCACAATAAACATCATGGATTGCGCTACAACAACATAGATAAAAAGAGCTGCAACAACAATAAATAATAAATCATTCAAAATCCATCTAAATATATTTGTTTGCTTTGTCCCCAGATAACAAAAAAAGCAGGGCTTTGCGTCTCTGGGTCTCATGTTGGTGCACATCTTTGTGCCAAGTTTCTAAGAAAAGACGGGGCCATTAAACACGGAGGCGACGGTGCCAAGGCTCCAGGACGCGCAGCGGCAAAGACGAAGTGAGTCAGAGGGCTTCGGCACTGAAAACCTCCAAATAAATAGTTAAAAATTTATAAATAGTGCTGAAGTTTCGGGCGTTTTGTGGGCGTCGCGATCGTAGGGAGACCCGAGAGGCGACACCCGGATAAAGTCAGATAGGTGGAGATTTTTCTCCATCTTCAGGAGACGAAGGTAAGTACAAGTCAAGAGTGTCTGCCTTCAAGCTGTCTTCTGCCAGTCAGAAAACGAAAATAAGTTCAGATTAGTCATGTTGGCATCAATATTATTAAAATAAACTAGTAAAACGTCGCGTCTTTATTTGATCCCTATAGGTGGGCGATGAGGAATTTACAGTTCGATTAAAAAAACTAAAAAATATGCTCCTACATCAAAATCAAAAAGAGATTAACAAGAGAATCATACCTGGAAAATGCCTTTTAACATGGTATACGTTATTAAATAAACGTCTCTTGGGGCGGTAATGCCTTCAAGGAGTAAAAAGTATTTTTGCGTGACATAAACTTTAATAATGATTGTTAATCAAAGAGGGTTGTCGCACGAAAAATACAGCACTGATATTTCTTTTCCAAATTCTAATTAAGTTAGACTTAATTAATTAAGTAGCTAACTGTACGTACTATTCAGGTGGATTTTCTGAGAATATCAGTAGTTTATTCAATGTGGATATTGAATTGGGTTGGTTTGCCACGTGTAAGAGCAAAAATAATTTAACAAATTATATAAGAGCCTTTTATAAAAGAAAGAGTCAGATTTACATCAGATAACAATGCAAGTTCTTCTTTCCTTTTCATAAGACTTACTGCAGACTATTAAAATGTTGAAAACATCGCTGTAAATCCCTGCCAACTAAACGCGTCTGATCGGGATACAAGCTAAATTTTTCATTGTAATAATTTGTTAAAGATGTTGCACTTATAATGCCCGGAAGGCTGCATGACACATGGTTAAAGTGAAGCGGATCAGCGTTAGAAACCTCCTGTTTAAATCGAGTCCAGAAGACCAAATTGCGGCTGGTGTACAATACAGAACAGCCTGTGGACATGTGTGTGTGTGTGCGTGTGCGTGTGTGTGTGCGTGTGTTTTAGCCAGCGACAGGCGAAGAAAGTGCATGATTGATAATATATTGATTCATAATATTTAAAAAAATCTTTTTAAAAGTGTGATATTTAAAAGAAATAACAAAATGAATATCACAGACAATCCTTTCAGAACAAATGACAAACACTCGTTTAAAATGCAAATATGTGAAATATATGTAAGACTCTATATATTTAAATGTAGATGTTCAAAAAAAAAACAATAATGAGAATTACGATTTTTATTAAAATACACCTCCCTAAAAATATTGGCTCTCTAATTTTGTCTGGTAAATTTATTGTTCAATAAATTTTGCGCGTCTTTCGGATTGTATTTAATCTGGCAAACATCAAAAACAGACCAAGACTCCACCTAGAGGCCATTACTGGACATTACAGTTAATGGAAAAATCTGGTTTTACCAAATTCTCACACACGACCTGAATATTGACTTGGTATTTTATTCATCTGTTTATATATATAATACAGTATATCTCCACGTTATTATTATTTTTTGTTTTTGTTTTTTTTCCTCATACTGAAATTAGGAATTTTGCTTCCCCTTTATGCATGTAACAAGAACATTAATTACCATCAATATGTTACCCTCACACTCAGTATCATCGATTTTAGATAGATAGATAGATAGATAGATAGATAGATAGATAGATAGATAGATAGATAGATAGATAGATAGATAGATAGATCAATATAATGCATAAGTTTAAGATGTTTAATAAGAACTGTCACAAATTAACAATTGTTATTTGGTGAAAATAACATGCCAACATACACTATTATAAACATTATAATATTCACCACACAGTTAAACTCCTTATACTGAATTTATACACTTTTAATTCAAATTCTGCTGTAAGAGTTAAATTAATAACAGGGCTGTTATTATGATTTATAATTGTCCACAAATTACATTTAAATTATGTATTTTTTTATTTGTTATTTACATTGTTTGTGTCCACAATTTATTCCAGACTGTTTATTATTTCTCTTTTGGATGCATCGGCTCCTCCAGCGTGAGTGATTCAGAGAGACGACCTCATTTTGCCCCCTGCCCCGGCTCCATAAGATTCCCCACAAAACCACAAGAGGGTGATCTTTCAGTTTGGAACCCCCACTGGCAGGTCCACACAGACATTCTGCACAGTTCTTACTAAAGTGTGTTGTCAATGACAAAGATTGGCCATAATTTAATAGTAACTCCAAGCAGTACCAAGTAACAAAAATTACTGCAATAAATTACAAATGTAAATACACCTATTTACAAAAAAGTTGGGACACTGTGTAAAATGTAAATAGTTTACCCATAGTTTATTCAAAATAGAACATAGAAAGCATTAAATGTTTCAACTGAGAAATGTTATCATTTTAAGAAAAGAACAAAGTCACTTTGAACTGGATGACAGCGACACGTCTTTGAAAATTGAAAAATCACTGCACTGCGTCCGAATTTTTAAAAAATGGGGTTGTGCATAATTTTTTGTATGTCTGACCATTTTTATTTTGTTCTCCATTTTAAAAAATCATGTTAAACAGGATACATAAAACTAAAATGAATATATATTGTACAGACTCATTGCTTGCATGTTAAAATAAGAACAAGACACAAATGTCGCTGACCTTTCAGCAGTTATTGAAGTGACCCCTGACCTACTCGAAATGTAAATACCATGGAGGCCAAAGTCGCCATGCCACGGCTCATGCCACACACACACACACACACACACTCATACACACACCTGCCCGGCATGCTCGAGAGGGTGGTGTGTGTGTGTTGATGGTAGAATAGAGGGGGATTGTGTAGAGGCAGTGAAGCTGGCGTGTTGCTCGGCTAAAGCAGCCTGGGGCTAATAACATTATCCAGCTCGGGAGCAGCTTGCCTCCGAGGCCTGGCGATGCGGCCCTTATGAATAAACAACAGGCAGGAGGGGAGAGGATCCTCTTACTCCTGCTCAATTGTGCTTCTAGAACGCGCCACGGCCTCTAAACACCCCCGGCACCCATCTCAAGCGGTGGGACATGACTCTCTCATCAAGCCCTCGGTCAAATAAAGCGGCGGAAAGAGACAAGGATATTTTCATATTCCTCTGTTAATTATCTTCTTGATGTGTTTAGTGGTAATTGTGGAAAAAGAAAAAGGTTCTGAATGTACAAAAGGGGAACTGTGGGACTGGGTTTGCTGTGTGTGTGTGTGTGGACAGGTTTTTAAGTGATTGTGAGGATCTGATCATTCTCTAAAAGATCAAATTTGTCAGATTTCTATCCTTCTGTCTTTAAGAGGATCTGTCTCTCTCTTTCTCTCTCACTCACACTTTTCCTCTCTCCAGCTCTCTTTCTCTCTCATGTCTGTGAGCAGGATTTTTGCTGGTTGTGAAGAACTGCTTCCTAAAAGACATGAAAACCTGGGAGAGGCCTGGTTTTAGTTGTTTCTTGAGGACATGATTGTTCCCTTATAAAGGAAAAACCTGAGATTTGTCAGATTTCTTTCGTTCTATCTGTCGATGTCTCTCTCTCTCTCTCTCTCACGCTCTCATTCTCTTCTTCTCCCTCTTTCTCTAGTGTGTAAGTGTGGAAATTTCAGGTTGGTTTTGAGTAAAAGACAGAAATAGCTGTTGTAATTTTAACATTAATGGACGTTAATTGAAGGAGCTCACAAAACGTGTGTGTGTGTGTGGGTGTGGGTGTTTACTCCTGGCTCTCCAGCAGCGTGGGGCGGTGGTTTGGAAGCAGTGAGCTCCACCTGCCGCCACCAAGATGCCAGCGCTGGAGTCAAGCCAGAGTTGGCCTGCAGTGCACCCTGCCACACACACACACACAGACACACACACACACACGGGGGATCTGTGAGTCAGCCCCGCACTCAGCCTGCACTCATTCACAAACACATACACAGCGCTCAAATCTAGTGCTTAAAGGCTCACGAAATTGTAATATTGCACACAAACACACCCCATTGTGGATCAGGACAAATGAATACGTAACTACAGACAATAAAAAGGTTTCTACGACATATATCTGCAGATGTTTAAACACATTCTGACAGAATGCATTTTTCCTGCTTCATTAGACTGAATTTCACTAAAATGATGTGTGTGTGTGTGTGTGTGAAATAGAACAACAGCGTTAAGAGGTTTACAATCCCATATCCACTCGTTTACACACCATTGTTGTGGTTTTACTGAGTTTAAATGAAGTGTAGAGATCAGCCGTATTTGTTATTCTATATTTTGACCAAGGTGTTTGACAAAACACAATTCTGTCTCACAATGCGATTTGATTACCATTATCAGGTCAACGATTCGATTCAATGTGATATCTCGATACATCACGAGGCATGCCATCAATTTTTCTACATCAGATTGCATGCAGATCGGACGGCCATAGTTGCTACCGTGATGTTCTTTTTAACTAAAATGTTTTATGCTGTAGCCAGAAAATCACCAAGCAATGTTATTGTGATATAATCCAGAGGTTTTCAGCTGGTTCCGTCTAAGGGACCACCACTCAGGGGGGGTATTTTTTGCTTTACTTTTGAGACATTTGCATGAAACTCATTATTCATGAAGATGCCCAAAGGAATAATTTTTAAAAAGTGATTTCAGTAGTCAAAGTGGATTGCGGTGACTTTGACTTTGGCACATCATGTTGCAATTCCACCACGTACCACTAGGGGGCAGCGGCCCGCTGGTTGAAAACCTCTTTTATAATCGATTATGGTCTGCCACTGTGTCAATGCAGAATCATCCACACCTGCATCGCGATTTTAACACCAGTTTTTAACATTTAATTTTTTGCTGTTGGGAGTGTAACAGTTAGGGAGTTGGCCCCATGATCGCCAGGTTGCCGGTTCAAGTCCCGGATCGGTAAAAGGCACCTCTGAGGTACTCATAAGCAGTTACTTCCAATATGTAATACATTATAGATAACTGGTTAATGTTATTTCAAAGTAATTGGTTACATTACAATATTTCTGTCCCTGAATTATGTGTTATACGACTCCTGCGTTACTTTTGAGACTTTCACCAAAATAACTGTGGGGGACTGCTGTTCATTCCTCATCCAGTGGTGCAGCATAATCACAGTAGACATACAGTCAGTAGGAAACAACTTTTACTTTCACATTTTTTCTCTTGTGTCAAAGGTCTTGCAGTGTCGGTGATTTTTAAATAAAAAACAAAACACAATTTCAGGTTAAAAGTGTGTTGTAAAGCATGTTACTGAAATATGTAATATAATAATATTACTGTAAATGTATAACTAATGCCTTAAGTCACTGCAAAACAGCAAAGCTGCACTGTGCTGTGTTCACAATGACAAATACTTAAATTTTGCAGCAGACACACATTAGTTAAAAAAAAATATCCATTTACTTGAATAGTAATAAAAAGTATCAGTACTGATCAACCTCTACTATAATCTACAGGTTCTACAGGCTACAAGTCACAGTTACACACTTTTATTACGACAAGAAACCAACAGTCAATCATGCACGTGTTTCAAGCACAATTATGTCACTTATATAATGTGTTTTGTGCTCGTTATTTTTCGTTCTCACACCCTCCGACACAGAAGTTTTTGCACATCAATTTCAGGAAAAGTCGTCGGCACACTGCCCACACGCATTCCTTTTCTCTCTTTCCTTCTCACAAACACAAACACTCACGCTGTTTGCCGGGCCCCCAAGAACTCTTGAAGAGTCCAAAATCGTTTTTTTCCCTTTTTCTTAAAAAACAAGCCTGCAGGCAAATATGGTCCATACGCAAGCTGTTGGAATAGGAAGGCATATGCTGGGGTATATCGAACACGTTTTCGCCCTCCCCCTCATTCCTTCTGTTTTTCAGCACTGGCCGAGAGCGGCGAGCGACGCCAGAAATCGCATTCCGCCTGTTTATTACATATGTACATCCATTCAGATCTGAGACCGTGCTGCCGAAGCGACCCAGCCGGGAACTAACGATGCGCCGGCCTGCCGAGAGCCGCCCAGCGAGGGTGCGATAACACACACAGGTTCACACACACACACACACACACACACACACAGATAGTCACAGACATACAGCGCATTCAAACAGATGCAGCACACAGTCCCCCACCCTCCTACAATTTGAAAACACTATGAGACACCTGACAGCTGTTCCTGACTGGAGGTAAAGAAGAGAGAGGGGAAGGAAGCTACAGCTTGAAGCCCACAGCTGGATGTGGATAAAACACACACATTCACACACACACACACACACTTTCCTAACAACCTAACAAAGCACATAGGTACCAGCAGGTGACTACTGGGATGACAATTAACTAAACGCACGATCACAGACACGTCCCCTAATTACAACGCTTCGTTCTCAAAAGGAAATCCTTTAGTCAGTGTAATGCAACTCTGAGTGCAGCTGGGCAACACACACACACACATACATCTTGGTATTGCTGTCTTTGTGATGTCCCTCCATTGAATCCCATAATAACTAGATATAAATAATAACACAGCTACAACTAACATTAAATCTCAGTATATCCTTTACGTCTTATCGATTCTCAAATAAAACCTGGAACCTGTCTTTTTCATGGTCAGTCAGGTCCTCAAAAGCACCTGAAACTCTGTGAGTACACGAGAGAGAAGTGAGAAAGAAAGAGAGCGAGGGAGAGAGAAATACATAGATATTGAAAGAGATAAATAAAAACATAAATAGACAGGCACACAGGGTCACAAGAGAAAGAGAGAGAGAACACAAGGAAGAGAGAGAGAGTGAGGACTATGAAGAGACTGTATGGCAGAGACTGTGTGGCAAGTGTGTGTGTGATCATTAGGCTTTCAAGTGCACGATCATTCAGGGCTTTGGCAAATTTTTGGAGTTGCTTTCTGTGGGCTGAGATGGCATCTCGGGGTCCCTCTCCCATGGTGTGACTAACTCAGGGAGACAGTGCCAGGGGAGGGGAGGAGAGGAGGCCCGGGCCCCCCCTCTCCTCTCCTCCGCTGGCACTGTCTCCGCACACAAAGCTTTTGTTGTGGCCTCGCTATCTTCCCACAACATGCCACTGCCGCTCCGTCAAATCCAACTGGCAAATCCCGCACATAAAGAGAGAGTGAGAGAGAGAGACATGGTAGGGAAATCCTTTTTCTGCCACCGTCCGATTGAAGGTCTTTTATTTTTTTGTTCGAGTTCTATATCACCTTTACATTCTTTGAGTAACAGTGTATAAGAGTTCTAGTTGTGGAGCATATTCCGCTTTCTTAATCAGATCGGATTTGGAAGTTTCTGAAGTTTACTGCAGGTGTCACATGAGAAATTTACTCTGGTGGTTGGTCCAAATATATTCAAAGTAAAATGATTTTTAAAAATATAAAGTACTAATAAAGTAGATAAAACAGGGCATTATAAAGTTTCCAGAGTGCGTTAAAATATTGAACTTGATCACAAAAGAGAAATTATTCTGATTGTAAACCTGTGGATTGCATGTAAGTCTACTGATATTTAAATTTAAATAAAAATCAGTTCTGAAAATACTTATTTTGAAGGTTTTCAGGCTGCCAGAACTCTTGAAGAGTCCAAAATGAATTTCTTAACAAGCCAAAAATATTGCAGTTGAATAGAATTTATTTGCAGTATTTTCTTGTATATGAGAGATTTTCTTTTCATTCGATTTAGGTCTACAATAACATTCTTTTGTTCTCTCATTTATGTATTTAGACAGATTTAGATTTATGTATAGATTTGTATTAATTTAATTACTGAGATAATTAAAATCTAAAAAGCAAATCCAAAAATATCACAAGCAATAAAATGAGTGATTCATTTTCATTAAGATGTTAAGTGTCTCAGCGGTGATGCCTAGGTCACGGAGCTCCTGCTTTAGACCAATGTCGCCCCCTAACGGCCTCAAGCTGCAACTGCAACTCATTTCAGATTTTTAAAAAAGGGACAAAGTTCACAATTCTTACAAATAAACAAAAGTAATAAATGATGAAAACTCACAAATCGTGTTAAAAATCATCACATTAAATGATCCAGTAACAAAAAACACATGCTTTTTCTTTTTTCTGCTTCCTGAGCATCAGTAAAACATTACTATAAAGCTGCTTAGTCCGAGTGCTACTGGAAAATAAAACTCCTCTTTCACAGATACTACAGCTGTGTTGGGAAGCTGACACTGACTCTTTCTCCCTGCCTGAAGTTCAACACAAGGTTTTCCTGGTCATCGCATCCTTCCTGACCAGACCTCTCTCTCTCTCTCCCTCTCTCTAAGCACAGGGGTCACACCGGGGTCGCTCAGCCTCCACTATAAACCCCACGGATTCCGCCTGGGCAGAAATTGCTTTTGAAAGCAAGTCTATGCTCGGAAAACACATGTGCTCACAAGCTGTACGGAATCATGACATTGGAGCTCAATGGTTCTTATTGCATTCTTTTTTCTTTTGTTACATCAAAAAAAACGAAATAAACTGGACTTTTCTGAAGAATTCTGAAGGAAATGCATTAATGCAAACATTGCACATCGGCAGCTTTAAGAAGCATTTAGAAAACTCTCACGCACCCTGTTACAAGCAGCTTCCATCCCATTGCACAAATGTAATATTTCCAAGCTTTTTAGACATCTACAGTATATTTAGATTGAATTTCCTACAAATAACGATACAGTCTCTCTGGAGCCAACTTACTGGGCGTTCTTCGGTTCTAATATTGTACTATTCATAAGTCTTAGCTTTAAAATGTAAGAAAAGCTAACATGAGGCCTGTTGTTCTGTACAACCATCTTTACAGTAAATGAAGTAGAAGTCTGTGTTAAATCTCCCGTAGAGACGTCCCGGGATGTGGTGAAGGAGAAAAGAGTGGAGTTTTTATCAGAGCTCCTGCAGGCGGAGGGGAGTGATGAGCATGGCAGGGGCAGAAGCTACATCCACTTCAGGTGGGGATGAAGGATGCGGCGTGAAGAAGTGGGACACAGCGACACGATCACTCACATCATCCGCCATGACTTCCCAGCGAGGGGCCGGAGTGGAGCAACAGGGTGTATGTGTGTGTATGTGTGTGTCTAAATACACCTTCATTAGTCTAACAGCCACTCCGTCTAACTTGCCCTTTCATCCTTGCCATCTGACTAGTGGTGTAACGGGTCTAAAGTTCGGTTCATACCCCAGTTTTTTGGGGGTGGGGGGAAAGTTGCACCCTCTTGCTCTTTCTGTACCGTAATATAATATTATAATAATTATTTAAATAAGTATTTTCAGAAATCAAGCAGCTGATAAGATGCAGTCTGAAGTCGCAGAGGTCGCTTATGTCATAACTCCAAACTGAAACAAAAATAAATTGGGATTTTCAGGTCCGAATCGAAAAGCAAATTCATTCACCCATTCATTATCCAAACCGCGTAATCCCAACTGGAGTCGCAGGGGGACCGGAGCCTATTCCTGGAACTTACGGACACAAGGCGGAGACCAACCCTGGGCAGGCGCCAACACACCGCAGTGAAAAGCAAATTTCCCTGTCTTATTATTCTCATTTATTATCAAAGACGTACATATTGGAATTTGAACAGGGGAAGGGATTACGGTTTTGTCTTCGCTTTCAGAGCCGCTACTCCTTACTCCTCTTACTGTAAAAGGACTCAGCACTGTTCAGGAAAAGTCTGATGGACTCAGAAGAGACCGTTACTGAGAAACTGAAGAGTTTGCGCTTAGGAGGGAAGAATTTAGTACGTACGGCAAGCGTGACGGCATGAGCCCTGACTTAAACTGGCCCTGGGAAGGTGATGGGAAAAGCAGACCACACAGACACATGACAAATTAGAGAGGAATGCTGGAGGAAGTGTTTAGTTTTCAGCTTCACTTTCAATAAGGCTGATCACCAGGCTTAGAGCGCGGCTTCTTTTCTCCTTTTGCACTCCCACACACTCTTGCTCTCCATTTCTCTCTCTAACACACACACACACGTGTCCCATCTCCCGCCCTGTTCTGCTACCTGAGCCGTCCCATATCTAATTTTCTGCACTGCAGAGCTAAATGGACGTGCCCTTCACGAAGGAGCGGGTCAGCCTTTATTTCCGCCCCGGCTTTAATGAAAAGCACATGGACACTGCTCTCTTTTTATTTCGGCCAACCCCAAGCCTTAGCCTGTCTCTTATCCCCGGCTGCTTCGACTCCCCCGCCCCACACACACACACACACAAACCCACCCCCTCTCTCTCAGAGGATGAAGAACCGATCACATTCCTGGAGGCAACGGCCAAAAGAAAACATACAAGTGACTCAAAAGCCCAGACCGCTGCCAAGAGAGACTTTGTTCAGCCATCCTCCCACTTTACCGTGTTTTATTACTGTCGGTCCCTCTGAGCGCTATATCGTCTTCCATCATCCACTAATACAGTAAATCTGAGAGAGAATGGAACCAAATTTAAAGGTGTAACACTAACCGGATCCGTCCTTCCCCTGAGAGGAGGCAGGAGTGAGAAAATATTTGGGTCCAAACTGTGACACACTAAGCATGATAACGTATCAGACGCCACTTCCGTCAACTCTACACCAATCAGAAACACTAGACTCATGTCTAAAAATTCATGTCTATGTAAAGAGAAAAAAATAATAGTATGATTATTTGTCATTGTGAACACACCACAGCACAGCACACAATGCACCACAATGGAATGTAACCTCTGCATTTGACCCGTCCGTGAAGGAGCAGTGGGCAGCTGACATAAGCAGCACCCGGGGAGCAGTGGTTGGGGACGGTGCCTTGCTCTGCAGTACCTCAGTGGTAACTTTACTGGCCCAGAATTTGAACCGGCGACCTTCTGATCACGGGCCGAACGTCCCACCGTTACGCCTGATGTGATGCAGTCTTTTGCCAAGTTTCATCACTATTCGTAAAGAAAAATAGTTACTGAAAAAGTTAGTGTTTTAAAGGTTTCTACTTTTATTCAGCTGCTCCCTTACACTGTTTACTAGAACATTACCATGACCCGCTACTGATATAAGCAGAGAAGTGAGTATTCGAGCACTGGATCCTTTTCTTCCCGTGAGAGAAGGCAAGAGCGAGAAAAGAAAAAAAAAAGAAAAAAGAAAGGCAAAAGAGGCCAAGTGTGTCGCTGGAAGACTTTGACAGGGCTGGGGAGGCTGGTGAAGGATGTGGCACATCTGACGCGAGCACCAGGACCATCTGTCAGCCTGGCGCCGTAACTCATAACCCGGTTACACCCTTCGCAACGGCTCCTGCACGGCCCCACCAACCCTTATTTACACCCGCACGCTGACCCCGAGAAGCGCCGCACGCTCCGTAGGAAGGACGAGCACGCTCGAAATAAGATGAAAGGGAAAGAGGAAAGCGGGAGTTGGAAGAAGGGCCATGACGGATGAAAGTAGGGCCGTGAGTTTATCAAAGAGTCCAAAACTCCCAAATGCTCCAAACATACGTACATATGTACAAGCATGACAAGAAGTGACGCGTGATAAGACTTAAATAACTTGTGCACAGAGACAGGGAAGCTGTTAATGAGAAGATACAGAGAAAAGGTAGCTAGCATTTAAGCTGTTTTATCCAGTAATACATTATATTCCTGCAGTAGGATGCCCTTAAGGGAATAAATCACTAAATGTGAAAATGTTAAAAGTAAGTAATCGTTTTGCACAATGTAATGTTAAATCACAATAAGGCTTCAGTGACGTTTTGAAGATAGTGTTTTTGATTTTCAGCTTGAAAAGGTTACACTGAAATGTGTAAGTTCTGTCCATTTTGCGTTTGAGAATCATACATTTTGCCCGCTAGCAAACATGGCACGTTACCACTTTTTTATGTCCAATACCTATTTTGTAAATTTGGAAATCTGCTAATACGATACTAATCCAAAACAGTCTCTAGTCATTTTTACTGAAAACAGAAAATAATGCTTTAAAAAATGCCTGAATACATGACAGATTATTCTGTTATGCTTAAGGAAATACTTGACTTAAATACTGTTCTCCTAACAGAAACAACGTAATAATTACACACCCATATGTACTGTATATGCCAAATTATATATTATTATAATAACACCTCAAAAATGATTTGTTTAAACACAGTTCTATAATTTAGTGACGGTCCCGAGTCCTGCGGCACTAACGGCATCAAGAACACAGAGATGGTGAGTGAGAGCTGGTGTTGTTAAAGAAATTAAACAGTACAACCATGTGATCTGTTTTTAGGGTTGTAGTTTGTCCGCTCATTGTCATATCAATATGTAGGAATTGGCACAAATGTTGAACAATAAACCAGCTTTACCGCACTGCCACTTCAAACTGAGCGTGCACACGTACAGATCGGCTCCATAGATCGGCCCAATGCTACCGATACCGTAATCGGACTAATACCAATCCACGCATCGGATTAGTGTCATCTCTACCCGCCAGCATCCGAAATGGCTGCCAAGAACGCTGTCTCCTTCAACAGAACGTAAAAATATCCTGCTAAGTGTCGAGTAAACCCCTTTATGCACCAAAATCATTAAGACTGGGAAACGAGATAAAAACAAGAGAAATGTCAGATCCCAACGAAAACGAGGAAGAGACACAGGGTGCAGGACACAATGTTTGCAGAAAAACAATGAGAAAACAAAGATGAACTGAACAGGCGATGCAAGATTCCTCATAAGAAAAAAACACCAGTTAGACGACTTCAGAATCATACATTTTCATAATTATGGCCATGGATTCATGCTTCCACCTTCTCCGAAGTGGACTCCATCTTGCAGCCGCCAAGAGCACACGGTGAAGCAACAAATAACCTATCAGGTGCCACTCAGAAAGTCACTAATCAGAAAGACCCGGTAGTTAAAAATCGACCTTAAAAAGAAAGAAAAATCCTGTTTTTGCAATGATGTGGCATTTTTCCCCGCTTCATCACTGCTTGGAAAAAAAGTTGTTCAAAAAGTAACTGAAAAAGCAGTTCAGTGTGTGACATCACTAATTTTAGTTCATTCATTCTCCGAACCGCTTAATCCCAACAGGGGTCGCGGGGACCGGAGCCTATCCCGGGAACTTACGGGCACAAGGCGGGGACAAACCCTGGGCAGGAGCCAACACACCGCAGGGCACACACGCTGACACAATCACACTCACATTCACCTTATGGCCAATTTAGAGTCGCCAATTAACCTATAGTGCATGCCTTTGGACTGTGGGAGGAAACTGGAGCACCCAGAGGAAACCCACGCGAACACGGGGAGAGCATGCAAACTCCACACAGGAAGGCCCTACGGCTGTCCCCGGGGTTCGAACCCAGGACCTTCTTGCTGTGAGGCGGCAGCGCTAACCACTGCGCCATTGTGCCACCTCATTTTAGTTAGTTACTACCAAATGCTGCTTGTGCCACCAACTGAAATAAGAATAAATGAAGCACTTTGTCAGAATGGGCTTCGTCAGCACAAAACGGGGTGGTGTGATTTAAGATGTCGGCATACCTGTCTAAATGTGTGTGTGTGTGTTGGTGACATAGAGACAGCTGCAGCCCATTGGCCATGGGAATACAATCAACATGAATATTCAGCTCCAGCCTCTGGAAGAAAACAGCTGCCAGATACGAGTCACATGCGCTACCAGTTGTGCAGGGCCACTTCTACGGCCTTCTGGAGGGACTCCCATCACTAAGGGTGTGTGTGTGAGAGAGAGAGAGAGAAACAACATTTAACCATTTGTCAGAAATTACTTTTTTCTTCACAAAGATGGATTACATCTTCATGGCTCGTTTACTTGTGTTTCTTAAACCTTGCTCACACGACACGATTTTAAGGCAGTTTTTTAAAACTGATGTAAACCCTTGAGTGGGCGCAACTCCACGTTTAATTGGAGATTAATTATCGCTACGTAAGAGCACTACAAAGACGGGATCAAACAAGCTTGTCGCTGATGTTTTCAAGCTAGAGCCAATGAAAAAGAACAAAAGGACGTATTTTTTACAGAACTTATCATCACACAAACCAGACCAGACCTTCCAGGATTTCGCGATGTTGCGATTGCAACTATTAACGCAAATTCTGCCAATCCCTGCAAAGGCATCCCGACCTTGCAATTTTCACCGCAACTTACGTCAGTGAATTCACTTCCTTGTCACATTTGGAAAACGCAGGAAACATGTTTGATAAAAACGCCACGTTTCCCTTCAAAAATAAACAAATGGTTAATGGTTAACAAAAATAAATCATTAATTAATTTAAATTAATTATTAAAGAATAATTATGAAGGGGAAAAAAATCACAACTTTTCCCCCCACTTTGACATGCTCTCGCATTAACTACAACAAAGCGGCTAAAAACACTAATTTTCATCGCAATTTTTTATTGCAACTGCCGCAAAATCTCAAAAAAGACAAAACCCTGGACGGACTGACAAACCAGTCGTAACACTTGTTTTTGTTGGACGCCCATTTTGAAAATCCTGTTTCACACGAAGGTAGTTTTCATGTCAGAGTACTGTTTTGAAGACCAGAGAGATTCTCAAAAATCAAAGGTCTGACATCATCTCTTTACTGTAAAAACTATTATTATTATTATTATTATTATTATTATTATTATTAAATGATTAGTATATTGTAATGAATGAAAGCAGTTATAAAGCAGTCCAGAAGCTAAATGAAATTAAATTATTTGAATTAGAAGGTACTACTAAAATTTCCAAACATTCTGCGAATTACATACTCAAAGTATTTTATGTGCTCTTAAAAAACGTTGCCAATAAGAAACATTAATGTGATTGCAACTTAATTACCCAAACAGGTTCATCAGTACTTCTGTTAAGTATATTTTGCTGAAGTTAACCCTGTACTATAAATCTAACCACATCCATAACGCTTTTCAGTTATGTCTGAAATATGTCTCCATTGTTTAAAACACAGGATCTGGATCCTAAAACATGTTTACTTTTTAATCAACATCGGTTTTATCAAGTCCAAGTGTACGCGAATGAAGAGAACGTGTGTTCAAAAGGATACCGGACATCACAAAAAATATCCCCCCATCTCTTCAGGGATCCCTACTTCCTCCTCAGACAAACTATTCTGGGTATCTTTTGTCATAATCGAGGGAACGCTCTGCAACGAGCCCTGCAGTCAGTTTCCGAAAGCTGCTTTCTAGGGTTAAATAAAGTACTAAAAGAGGGAAAAAGCAACTTTTTCCTTTAAATATTCCGTTTCCAACATTCGGCGTCTTTCACCAGAGGGAATAAAGACAAATCCCCGTTTGGCTGACCAGATGTTGCAGCAGCGCGCAACAACTGTCTGAGAAACCTGCCGTTCCTCAAGAGATGCACGGAGTTCACAGATGCATCATCTGTTCTAAAGAAGAGGAAAACAATAGCGTAATGTTACACACCACTCACGGAGTAGCTGTGTGTTAAACCAGAACAGTTGTGTACTCCGAAATGCATCCCTGTGCCTCACGGACAGATGATGAAATGGTATTTTCTCTGTTAGGTGTTGCATGAATATTTATTTATTTGGCAATGGAATATAAACTTTTACACTGACTTTGGCAGGTTATTGATGTTTCTCTAAATAGGCCTTCTACCCAACAAATTCTAATTACGTTTCTCCCCCCAAAAAAAGGAAAAGAAAAAAAACACTCTCCTTCCAACTCAGGAAGCGTGAAATCAGACAGGATAAACTTCTGTTTGTTTGATCGGCGTGTTCGCTTTCGATTTTGTTTTCCCAGTTTTTCTTCGCGATGTCCCACTCATTAACACAATACCAGCCAAATCTGTTTCGGAAACTTCTGTATCATGGAAGTGATGCAGGGAGAGAAGCAGATGGGATAGATTAATTAGTCAATGTATGTTTAAGTACAAAGGTATTTATTTGCGTGAGTGGCCATGGGCCGGAATTAAAGAACTGAAAAAAAGTAAAGGGAGGAGGAAGAAAAAAAGGAGTTTAAAAAAGTGGATAAAGGAGGAAGAGGGGAGTCGTTCTTTTTTGGAATCCTGATGAATCCGGCATTTTCACAAGCGAGGAACTATCGGGTTGCAATGCAAAGTGGTTTCAGGGAATTATAAATAAATAAGAGTAAATCAGGCAATCTGGAGCTCTTTTTGTTTACGGGCCGCTCCAGAGACCTGAAATGGACCCTCCGAATAAATAAATACAACCGCTACAGGAAGTTCAGCTGCTTCCCCTCAGGTCCAGTTTAGTTTTATTAGCTACAGTCCTGTAGAGATACTAAACAATGAGTGGTTTTCCCTCCTCCCTTCTCTACCGCCTCGCACGTGCGGCCGTCCCACAGTGGCCTCCGGACCAGTGCTGCGCTGCGCTGCGTCGCTTCTCTCCGGACCGGCTTAAGCTGTAAACATCCTCTCGCTGCTGTGACCCTCCGGCACAACTTCCCTTAAGGCTGAAATATACTTGCTGTGTACAGTTGCGATCCGTATCCTGCGTTCTTTGCGTCGGTTTTTGCGCACATACTCAAAAATTAACGGAACATATACGGAGATGCAATACCTGCGTAATTTATAGGGGGCCGTGTTGCGAGATCTGCAATGTCCCTCATTGGCAAAACCAGAGAAAAGAATTCCTCATTTTGCTGATGAGATCTATTAAGTGCTCGAACGTACCGTCTCCGCAATTTTCGTTTTCTTCTCTGGTGCCGTCAGTGTGATGAAGATTGTTCTTCTTCGACTGAAGACGTTTGTTTGGAATATCAGATGACGATTTTAAGATACAGGTATTCATTCATTTATTAGGTTTGCGGCCTTGACACTGACCCCTAGTGGTAAGGAGTACACACTACAGATTACGACGCACAGTGCGGACGCAAGTATATCAGCACAAATGTTAACAACGCAACTGTGTACAGATACGCATATGTAGATGACAGCAAGTACATTTCAGCCTTTAAGGAGGCAAGCAGGTGACCTGCGATCAACCCTGCGCTCAGTTCACTTCTTATACATATTTACCATAAATTTAACAGACAATGGTGGTGGTCCAGCGGTGGGCTATTTGCCTTGTAAGTTCCTGAGCAAGACCGTGAACCCCACGTTTCTCCAAGGAGACCGGCTCCTGTTATTACACTGTGGGTAAAAAGGGAGCTCTGTACTTTGCTCATATCTTTTGATTATTAAAATCTTGCAGTGTTGCACTTGGAAATAAAAATTACAACAAAGTGATTAT
This sequence comes from Distichodus sexfasciatus, assembly GCA_032718565.1. Taxonomy (NCBI): domain Eukaryota; kingdom Metazoa; phylum Chordata; class Actinopteri; order Characiformes; family Distichodontidae; genus Distichodus; species Distichodus sexfasciatus. The sequence goes on along the minus strand of JAVGVS010000056.1, from coordinate 1,310,543 downwards.
TTAATTGCTCACCATATCTTAAATATGAAGCTATGACAGCTTGCAATACTCCCAAAAATTGGCTGCAGCAACGTGACGTTGATGACACAACCGACCAGTTGCGTTTGAACCTGTACACCTATGTCCATGCAAAAGGCGTGCATTTTGAACATTGAACAAATAAAAGGGAGTGATAACTAGTCATTGTGAACACACCACAGCACAGCATATAGTGCACCACAACAAAATGTGACCTCTGCAAGTGACCCATCCGTGAAGAAGCAGGGAACCAGCATTTGGGGACGGTACTTTGCTCATGAGTACCTCAGTCTTAACTTTACCGGTCTGGGATTCGAGCTGGCAACCTTCTGATCACGGTACGAATGCCCAACCGTTACGCCACCAACTGCCCACCAACTACCAACGTTGTTGAATTTGGTCATCGGGGTTGTTGGTGGGGTAGTGATTCGGACACTCAGGTTTGAATCCCACCTCCATCACTACCATCATGAGCTCCCTGAGCAAGACACTTAACTCCAAGCTGCTCTCAGGAAAAACGGTCCCTGAATTTAGGAAAAGCTAAATGCCATAAATGGGAAAAAAAGTCAAATGTGTCATGAATTCACATTTTATAGTTTGATGTTAAAGACGTTGTGGATTATTATTAAAAAAGCAGTGTTCATGATTCTACCTAAGATTTTACAATATACCAAACAGTGCTGCATGTTTAATTCTGAAGGGAGGAATGAAAACCAGTTAACATTTGCCAACGTTGAGAGCAAAGGTAGAGGGTCCCTGTGTACATTCCCAGCATTCTTATCCAAATCCACCGCAGTTTATATTCACTAATATATTATAGTGTGGATTTTGATGCAGTGGTCTAAGAGACTGTAACCCGTGGTTGGTGACTGTAAAACCAGGAGGGCCTTAAGAATCACTGTTGACACGCTGAGCAAAGTCCTCAACTCCACGTTCTTCAAGGAAGACCTTCCGTTTAACTGTGAAATGTAAGTCACTCTTATAAATGCTGTAAATGTACGCTTCTCCCTGGAGTAACTTAAAGGTCTTGCTCCTTAAGCTAAAGGTGGTCGAGCTGGAGGTTGAACAGATCCAGATTCTAACCTACGACCTTTTGGTCTATAGTAAAGTATCCTACATCTAGGCCACCACCACCATTGTATTGGGGGTCAGATTTGTTTTATTTTGAATTTGTTGATCTCATGTTGAACATTCAACCCTAATGTCCGGTCCTAAAGCTTGTTTACTCATGCGGTAAGAGAGAGCGAGAGTGGGCGAGCAATCGTGGGGAAGGAGGACAGGTGCGTCGGTGTGCTGGTGTCTTTGGAAGGAGGGCATCGAGGAAACAGCTTGCTCTCAGCAGGGGTCCTACAGAAGGAGCAGGTGAAAAGCTATCCCCCCCCCACCTTACACACACACACACACCTCTTTTACACTGTCTACCTGACACCGTTCTTACGAGGAGGGGGCAGGCAGGGGGAGCCCTGGCAGCATAGGAAATCAGGCGACGCTAGACGACAGAGCGGCCACGCCATCTGGCAAAGGTTTCGATGGCAGCGAACTCTGCAAAGTCGGGAAAGAGGGGAGAAGGACCAGGGCCATGTGGAGGTTAGCTAATAATGATGTCACCCTGCTAAACACACGAGGCTCGTCTCTAGAGCGAAGGTGGGGCACTGGAGTCATTTTGGAAGCTCATATTCTTAGCCGTTAAAAAAGACATGAGCCTCATGGGCCATGGGACAAGGATTAGAATAACAATAGACAAAGAGACTGAGCATAAAACTAAGTTTGCAAATGCTCAGATGAAAGAGAATACGTTGAAAGATTAAAAACAATGACTTTCAAAATTAAGGCAAGTAAATAAGACAATATTTAATATTTACAACTGTAGAATTGAAGAAAACACAAGCTAAAATGCTCATAGACTCAGTTCTTACTTAACAACAAATCTAAAACAAGAAAACATTGTTAAACGTCACAATCTTCGTTAAAACTGCGTAAGAGGGTTTTAAGAACAGATTTCTTGTTGCAAATGGTTGGTGAATGCGGCCCAATATTTTTTAGGCTCAGCCCCAAAATTCTTACCTTCTTTTATCCTGACTAACCGAGTTCACAGTTATCATCTGCGCAAATGGTCCAGAAAGGCATGCTTTGTTATTTTTTCCCTTCTTCAAGCCACATTTTCACTCGTGCGCCAGTAGGTGGTACCAAATGCCAAAGTCTAAGACCTTTCCACCCCTCCACCCCGCTTGTGGTGCCAGTCGGCTGGCAGTGCGGTGCGTGTGGACGGCGGGTTGACACAAACATGACATAGGAAATACTACAAGCCAGAATCAGCAAACGGGTCAGCCGGGGCCTCCAGCTGGAACGGATGCGAGTCCCAGGCTGTCGTTTATGAGCCCAGTTAACCCGACCGCGTCCCATCTTTTTTCTTTTTCTTTTTTTTTATTGGTTCTATTCTTTAAGGACTTTTTTTCCTTCATTTTAAACCTTCCTCCCCATGTTTCCTCCCACATGGTAAAATTCTGGACAGGGAGGCTCTGTCGGCGTTTGTTATCCCTCTACTCCCTCTCCTCACTGCTGGGACATTTAATCTGGTTCATTAATGCTTCCAGCCGACCATCAGGGCTGGTCTCCTGCGGGCGGCTCACGTTTCGGACTCTCCACTCAGGGCTGCACCTGTGCCAATACCTACATCACACTCTCCGTGCTGCCGTTCAGCTCCGCTTCTGCCACAGGGACGAAGTGGATGAAAAACCCCCAAAATGTCACTCCCGAGAAACTGACGCTATTCACAACAATGGCTGGGCAATTCATCTAAAATTAATTGGAAGTGACATTCAGAAAGTCTAACTGACGCAATCTTATTATGTTGTTTCAATTTCACTTTCACTTTTTCAAAACAGAATAAAACATTTCTAGTAGTTCTGGTAGTGTTGCCTTAAAAACATACTAAAAGATGTGTTGTCACATTTCTCTCCCATGTCCAGTCTGCCACTACATCGGTGAGTCACTCTGTTATTCATAAATAAGGCAAAACGTTCAATTAATCATGACATTGATTTGAGGTCATATCGACAAGCCTTCCCTAGCCCTTCTTCTAACAACAGATCAGCGTCTGTTGCTAGTCGGTTTAACTCTGACGTGGTCACTAATAAGGGAACTCATATTTAAGACGTCATTGCAACAGAGGCTTGACAAATAAACTGTAATGCAAGTAAAAGAAGTTCCCCAGATCCACATATTTCTCATAAGCCCAAGTGAGATCTGGTAGACATGTTGGATTTGGTATGAAGTAGCAAAAGATGTAAATAGAGGGGATTTGCTTAGGAGAAAAAGTCCCATCCTCAGCCACTGGAGGATGGAAACAATTAAGAGTTAAGCCGACCCAGTGCTGCAAGGCGGATGACTAGGATTCTGCAGTGAAGAGGATCCCAGCTGGGCGGCTGATTGCAGGAGGATGTCTCCACTTAGAGAGACAACGCCCTCACCTTCCACCCAGCTTTCAAACTGCCTGTCGAAGTCAGAGAGCCCGGCTGCTGCTTAGAGAGAAAGATTCTGTATTTTTATCTCAATCAAATGTGCATATTAAGGTTAAGCAAATTCTCACTTTATACTTGAGTCAAAAAGGGAAGTCTTTGTTGATAATTATCATCTATATTTATATAGAGTCTTTCATACGCTGAAAAGGCAGTCCTAGGAGTTTTAATAAGAGTAAGATGAGAAAAATAACAAATCAGACAAATTAGTAAAAAGTGAAAAAAGATTTAAACATAATGAAATAATTACAAGTGTGTCACTGTTACATTCAGAATTTAATTTACAACAAAGTGACTATAATATTGGCTACAATACTTTGCTAAACCCCCACAAAAAATGGCAAAGCGCCATTAAAGATCGGCCAGTGCCATTCGAAACTTTGAGCCTGTATCTGTGCAAAAAGACTGACATTTGTTCGTAACTTGTAACTGCAAAAAAAGATGATTTTTGTTGAATTGTCACAATCTAACATTTCATTACAGTGCTTTCATTAACATGCTGTGTGTGATCGACGTCATCCCTTTGTTGCTCTTTTTAACACTGAAAGAATTTTTAAGTATTCATTCAACGTTTGCAACAGTTATGGACAAACATAACAGAAGTTGCTTTTTGACTCTCAGTGTAGATGTTGGAAGAGACAAAATGTTAAAGAATCAATGTACTGTAACATAACAAGGCCCAAATAAATGCCCGTGTTAATGGTGTGTGGACACATGCCTGTGTATCTGCCAGCCTACTGGGTCACCTTGCCCCTCCGGACAGATGGCCACCTTTAGCGACTCCCTTTACAACAACCACAGGAGAAATAAAATATCTAACATTTTAGCATTTTCTGTATCACTGTAGCTCCTTCCATTAAGACTATATAATCATAAGGGATGTAAATTACCCATTTCAATACAATATTATATCAAAGTATAACGATTCAGTGTTTGCTGAACAGATACCAATAATAATAATTCAATACTACAATAACAGTCATAAAAGTGATTTTTTACGTTTAAGCATCGGTGTCCACCCTTCGTGAAACGCAACCTCGTTGTAAGTGTAACAGTCCTGACCCTTTCCAACTGCTGCACTAATGTACGCCATAGCCACAGCATATTCCAGCTCCTTCCCCTTTGCCCTCTAGCGCTGCCCATGCCAGACTGCAGAAGGACAGCAGCCGTGCCCCCCGGTCCACCCCTCCCCACTGCCAGGGCTTCCCTGCCAGCAGCCTCGGCCACTGAGGGGGTCGGGAGGCTCCTGGATGCGTTCGGGCTACAGATGTGCTGCCAGCTTTGCCAGGGGTCACCTTGTAGAGGCCTGTGGCCGCTTGTCCCCTGGCTACAGCTGGCTCTCCCTTTAATCTGCCCACGGGAGGGAGGAAGGGGAGGGGGGCCGAAAAGAGGGACACGCACATTAGGGCTGGCCAGTTAATCGAAAGTTAATCACAACCTCTCATCAACATAATCTTGAGAGTTATTTCAATTATTTTAGAACTTCTGTTAATATAAAATATAACCTGTTAAAACTTTCCCAATGTGCGTTAATGTACTGGCCCGTTAAAAACATATTATCGTATGTGTTGTCGTGTGACTCTGCCCCGTCGTGCCACTACATGTGTGTTTCCCCTTTAAATATTACAATTTTGCATTACTTTTTAGATATTTGCATTAAATTCATTATTCATAAAGATGCCAAAATCACCTGGAAATGTTTTGAAAAGTGAAAAAAGGAATAATTTCAGTAGTGAAAGTAGACTGCATGTCACGCACCAACATGCAATGCAGCCGTGGACCCCTAGTGGGTAACGGACTGCCGGTTGAAAACCTCCGTTGTAAATGATTATGGTCTGCCATTGCATCGATGCAGAACGGTCCATGTCGATTACACAATTAATTTCAACACCCTTAATGTTGATAAGGGAACAGTCCATAAACACACACTGGCAAAAGTATTAACAGAATTTGCCAGGAACCGCCATTAACGCCAAGTTGCTGCAGGGAGACCAAACCTGTGATTTGGTAATGGATGTTGCTCTGGATATCAGCATAAAATTCCAATAAAATTAAAATATTACTTTAAAAAATAATCAAAATAACCCTGATGGACAAGATTATGTCGACTGGAGTTTTTGAAGCCTGTTTCGATTATTTACACAGCCCTAAAAGACATCACTATTAGAAAAATATCTTATTAATGTGTGTCCTTTAGTAGTTGAGCACATTTACAAAACAAAACTTGTTAGTGAACTATAAAACTAATCTTAAGGGCTTGAAGGCAAGTGAACTAAAAAAAGCCCTTCATCTGAGAGGTTGAAGCGTCTTCAAGACGTCCAGCTGCCTTTGATTCAAGATTATCATGTCCTGGACAACTGAGACCCTACACAGATATGAACTATAGGGGCAAAAAACAAAATAATAACTCATTCATTACAATCTAGATAATACCTCCAATTAATCATGATATTTATCAGAGGTCATATCGCACAGCCCTATCACACTTGCATTTTCATGATCCAGAAATGTACAAGTCGGGAAAAATCCCGGGCTGATTAATCCGAGGAGCCACTGGAGTCCTGTGTCTCGCCGCAAATCCCCGGAAAACCGACAACTGAAAAAGAGAGAGGTTACGTGAGAAACTCCCGTCCCTGGTCGACGTGTGTGGCGGGGGCTGATGCCCGGCCTCTGGAGATGCCCCCGCCAGCTGCTAAGCCTCCCCAGGGTCGGAGAGGGTCAGCGGCTCCCCTGTTGCCGGCATGTGTAACACGGCGACAGGCTGGGGAAGGTGGACAGCCGTAAGTAATGGGGTCTCCCCGCTAAGCAGGCAGCGCTCTGCATCAACTTAATTAGAGGTGGGCCCAGAGGGTCCGAGAGGGATCGGACAAACTGGGGCTTCATGTTCCTACGTGGAGCAGGTAAAGAATGCGGTCGCTAATTTAACATGGCGGGTGCAAATCTGGGTTGGAGGAGCAGGGGCTTGGTGCAGGAGTGTTTCTCAAACCTTCTATTATTTTTTAGTGTAAAACCAAAACCCCAAAAATCACTTTTCAATGGTGCATTTCCAGAAGCAAAATGAAAAGAAAATGAAAAGATTTTATGAATTCAGTTCTATCTCTACTTTTTTGGATAAGACCCAAGTGACCTCGAAAAAGTGGGCACAAATCTGTCCTTGGCAAGAATTTGCAGTTGTAATTATGGTGTTTCCCTCCTCATATTCAGTCAGATTTTTATAACATCTGTCTTTACTTCATCTGTCACACACACATACACTGTGTCCTTTGCATGTCCTGCCACCGCCGACACTGACACAACCACCCAGTAAATGCACTCGTCACTAATCATCCATTAAACTAATAATCTGGTCTAATCCTCTCCACCTCGTTTAACGAATTAAGTGGCGATCTTGATTTTATTTGCTGGAAGCGTCCACTCATTTATCTGATTGTCAAATCAGTGAGATTGCTTTTTAAATCCCCGAGTATCAAAATATATCAGCTAGACGTGCAAGAGCAACTGAAAAGCTACTCATTCTGTATAACCCGATTTAACACCAGCATCTAATAAAAAACATCAGCACGTTCTTAGACCAGTTTTAAACTGTAAGGTTCACTGCTTATTCGTCTCTCTCTCTGTTTGTATGTGTGGCTGTCTCTGCATGTATAAGTACCTCTCTTTCTGTGTGTGTCGGTCTCTCTTTCTATCTCTTTCTTTGAGTATCTCTCTCTGTCTTTTACTTTTGTGTTTATCTCTTTCTCTGTCTGTGGATATCTTTCTGTGTCTATTCATCAGACCCTCCAGGATTTCGCGATGTTGTGATCGCAACTATTAACGCAAATTCAGCCAGTCTCCGCAAATTCATTACTACCAATGCAATTTTGACCACAAGTTTTCCACAATTTTTGACAAGTAATTGTAGTGTCCTGCTAATTGTTGAGCCACACAACAGCGAACTCACTTCCCTGTTACGTTTGGAAGACGCAGGAAACGTGTGATAAAAACCTTAACTAAATGGTTAATGGTTGATAAAAAATAGTAGTGGTTTTGTTCCCTCCATTTTATTTATTTGTTCTTTTATTTAATTGTTAGAATCATTATAAAGGGGGACAAAATCGCAAATTTTTCCACAATTTTGACTTGCTCCTGCAACGTTATTGCAACAAAACGCCTAAAAACACTGCAACTTTCATCACAATTTTTAGAAAAGCTGCCGCAAAACTGGGCAATTTAGGCCCCAGCAACTGATTTGTCTCTATCTCTGTGCGAGCATCTCTTTCTGTGTGTCCGTCTCTCTCCGTATCTCTTTGTGTTTGTGTCTATCTTTCTTTCTTTCTCTGTATAGCTCTCTGTCTGTGGATGTTAGTGTGTATGTCTCTATGTGTATCTGTCTTACTTTCTGTGTTTCACTCAGTGCCAGTGTCTCTCTCTCTCTCTCTCTCTCTCTCTCTGTCTCCCTCCCTCTCTCCCTCTCTCTCTCACCCACACACACAACATTACGAGCAGCTTAACCAGCTGTGCTCCCCACAGATGCAGTTCATATTTCCTGCCTTTATGTATGAATCCAGTCTGAGGCCAAACACAGAGGATTTCCCCCTTCACATGTCACTTACCGACACAGCTTCACACACACACACACAATCAGATACAATTACTAATTCTCTCTCTCTCAATGAATGACACCAGTGTCGCTCCACAGCCACACACGCAGTACGATCTGCTCACACTTTCAAGACAGGAGCAGAGATTTAGACTCAGACTTTCATGCTGAAACGAAACGAGACGTCAAGTCTTCGTCATTAGTGTTACACTCAACCCAGTCTCACAAACGCTCCATACAACAATTACACCGCTGTGCCATCTGAGCAAAGGCTAATAAACCAACACGGTCCGTGGTACAGTCGTCCCAAACAACTGGCAGGCCTGCAGGTTCAACGGCTCAAACCCGAGCTCGTAAATCAAAAGCGCTGAAAGTTTGCAGATCATTTTGTCGGATATTTCGGAGCAGGTGAGTGCGGCGGTGCTGAGGAGGAGGAGGAGGAAGGAGGAGCAGTGGAAGAGTTAATAGCACTGGCCAGGATCCAGTGATAGCCCCCCCCGCCCAAATCTCCCCCCTCCACGGGCGACTGACACCTTTTTTTTGGCAGCAGAGTGGCGGGTGGCTCAAGACCAAGAGGAGAGCTATGGAGAAAAAAGGATCACTTCTCACCACCACCAGCCCCCAACACACACACACACACTTACACACACACAAATACACTCTTCCAAATACCAGATGGTGTTTTTGGAATCTGTTTCCATTTTTTTCCCCACTTCTATTTAAAAAAAAAGAAGAAGTAGAAGAAGACAACTCCCGTGGAAGCCGCGCTATGCATACTTGCCCACAATTCCATACAGCTCATTTATGAGACAAGCGAACGCACGTTCACGGAAAGATAAATATCAACTCAGACATGACAAACTTTACAAACAAACAGATGAGTGTGGCTCGGAGAATGGAATGGTGGAGAAAAAGACAAAAGGAAGAAAGAGAGGGAAACAATAAGACCCAACTGTGAGGGTGGACGGGGGGGATGTGGTGGTGTTGTGTGTCCAGAACTGTCTGACGGAGCTGCCTGTTATAGATGGCACGGTGCCACAGCCTGGCACAAGACAATCCATACTGTGTGTTTAGAGTGGCTCATCTCAAGCTTAAACTCTTCACAATAAACCACAACAAGATCTTTATGTCGGATTTAGAAAACAGAACCACAAAGCTGAGGATTCTATGTTGATGCCGGGTTTAAAACTTGCAAATAAAAGCAAAAATCTGAAAAGTCACATACACAACAGGATGATTCTGTATAAACTAATAACATTCTGACCACTAGCAGGTGAAATCAATAACATCGATCACCTCGTTACAATAGCACCTGGCAGTGAGAGGGAGATTTAAGGCTGCAAGTGAGCGTTTCCTCAATGAAGCTGATGTGTTGAAAGCATTAAAAAATTGTGATGATTGTTAGACGACTGGGTCAGAGCAACTCCAAAACTATCGAGGCTGCCCAGTGTTGGACGATATAATAGAAGAGCTACCAACGGCAGAAAATTGTTGACGTGGGTTCCGATAGAAAGGTGCCAGATCACACACAGTGCATCACAGTAACTGCAGACCTACTCAATATTAGACAGGTGGTCATAATGTTATGACTGGTGAAAAGTACCTTAACTAAGTAAAGGTTCCATTCCTTACGGGTAAAAGTTACCGATTAGAATACTAGCTTGTAGTTGGGGCCGTTGGTAGCGTAAGGTTAGGGAGTTAGGGGCCCAGTGATCAGAATGGCGTCCTGGAGCAGTAAAAGTACCACTGAGGTACTTGTGAGTAAGGAACCATCCCCAAGCACTGCTCCCCTGATAGAGCTGCCCACTGTTCCTTCACGGATGGGTCAAATGAAGAGGCTACATTTCGTTGTGGTGCACCGTGTGCTGTGCTGTGGTGTCTTCACGATGACAAATAATCACTCACCTAAAAGTACTGATATTAACAGTATGATCTGAGTAAAGATTAGAAAGTAACAGACATTTTTACCCCAAAGTCTTAACATTTACTGCTTAAATTTGCTTCTTTTCAAAATATTATGACAATTCATAAAATCCAAAATCTGTCTTGAATGTACTCTTGTGTATGAGTACACTGTTCAGGATTTTGCTCCCTCACTTACGTCAAAAAAAAAAAACCTTTTTCTGTCACTGCTGACGAAATTACAGCACAGAATATGACAATGACTGCAGTCAAATGAAACATAGTAGAGCTGAATGTACTTTTGTGTGGTTGTGAGTAGTAAGAATTTAAAACAATACTAACAAAGTCTGATTTTATGAGCGTTCACACCATTCTGAGGATGTTTTCTTACTGCTCTTTAAAAACGGCATTAAAAGGAGCATCTTCGCTCTTAACATCCCAGACAAGAAAGACAGGCCCCAGAGATCAGCACCAGGCCCGGCCCAAAGAACCAGCTGTCTTGGCCACTGGCCATGTTCCTCTGGGGGGAGAGAGAGAGAGAGAGAGAGAGAGATGGTGAAAGAGAGAGAAAAGAGTGAAATAGGCAGACAGGGTTGGAGAATGAGTGAAGGGGTGTGTATGGTGGGGGGGGGATGGGGGGGGGTCTCCTGTCGAGAGTGACGTTCCTTACAGAGCCATGCCAGGAATAGAAAGGGGTCCTTTTTCTCACACGCCGACCCCTGACCCGCTGCAGACAGCAGGGATTTCACACGCATCTCTTCCACACAATTGATCCCTTCATTCCACAGCGTAGACACAGAGTGGCGCTTGGATGGCAGGGAGGGGAGCGAGGAAGGTAAAAAAAGTGCCACATTGCAAAAGAAGGCCGGGGGAAAATGGACAAACCGCGACGATAAAACCCAGCGCCAACCGCGTCTCAACGTCTCGTTAGTCTCGACCGTCCACTTGGGGGGCAAACGTACCTGATAAAAAACAAAGTCTGTGTTTATCGACAGACAGTCAACAGTGTTGTACTCTTAGGTTTTTAGTTGTTTGAAGAGTGGCAGGATTTGGTTCTGCTATTGGCGTTAGTTAGGGGTGTGTCTGTTGATCAAGATGTGCGCATTATGCAAATATACACAATTACAGTACTGTGTAAAAGTTGCAGCCACCTCTCATTTCTTTACGTTTCTCTAGGAAAATGAGACGAGAGGTGCAATGATTTATTGCAACATGTAGAAACAGCATGCAGATATTTTTCCAAAGAACAACATTAATAAATAGAAGCAAAATATGAACAGTACCGTTGGTTAACTATGTATGTTTACCAGTATATATGTGAGTATCTGTTTTCCAAAGCACATCAAAAACAATCACTTTTAATCATTCAATGATTTCAAATATCAATCAAATAATCACTTGAAAAGCCAAACACTGTGTTTAAAACATGATTCAGTGGGATTCCGTTCTGAAACATCATGAATTACATCAGCCCATGCAGTTAAAATGAAGAATTTGTGGTACTAATGACTTAATATATACTGTTAATACGAAAAAACAATTGCAGTGATCATAAGCTGTGTATATTTACCAAAGAAAAACAATAAAACTTAAACCAATTTGTGACCCAAAAATACAAACAACTAGATTGTTTCTTACTGTGAATTTAAAATGTTAACATTAAACTAAAAGTCAAACACACAAAAATTAATATTTGTAACAGCTTTCAAGTGACGCACAAACACAAAGAAAGATCAAAAAAGTATGTTACTTATCTTCTTAATATATTATGACAGTCCTGCTAAAATCTGATCATCCACACAACATATTTACTGTCCAAGACAACATATATCACTTTAAAATACTTTAATCAATGTTAAACTCACAGGCGCAGGTGAACACCGTGATACCATTTTGAGTATTTTTTAAATACCCCACTTATTCATACCTATTTGTAATCTACAAATAAGGACATTTTAAAATGAATAATAAGAGGTTTATGGCAAAAGTAAACTAAAGGGAAAACTATTCCCAGTTGAAATTCCTGCGCAGTCACATCAAAGGGCAAAGCATGCACAGGAAAAGCACTAGCAAACACAAAGCATATTTAATAAAAGGTATAAATATTTCCCGTTAACATCTTGAACAGCCTCCAAATTTTGTCTTCCTCACTTCCTCTGTTTTTAACAAGGAATCTGTTCCAAATCTGAATCTTGTTCCTTCACTTTTTTTTTTTGAGCTCGTGAGACAACACCACAAGCATCTGCCAAGCAAGAGCTTCACAGGACACTTCGGCCTCCCCAGTAGTCTCACAAAATTATCATAAATCATAAAATTATTTAGCAGAATATATTTAAACCTTTGAAATTAAATCAACATCCAAATGGTAAGGTTTTGGGAGGGGTGCAGTTTCTGTATTCTTAAAAAAACTTTCTCTCTCTCTCTCTCTCTCTGCTCAGATATACATCACGACTCAAAGGAACACCCCGAGGCACAACTTTCTCCCAAAGACATTAAACATACGAACGGATATTAAAACCTCTGCTAAAGTCTCGCACAACCTGGGAAAAACCACATGGGCCAAGAACCGCACACAAAACCCCGGCCGGAATATTTACGGGCAGAGTTCTGAAAGCTGGTTCTTCAGGGTTAAATAAATAACACCTCACAGAGCTGATTAATAATGGTTTTAATCAAAAGATCTCTCTCTATATATTGAATATACAGCTAATTCTCTCCTCCTTTTTTTACTTCAAAAATAAAACAAACATGACTGTTGTATATATAAATAATATTTACAGTACCCTATATATGTGTGATTTTATATATAAATATTTGAAAACAGTGCTCATAGTAATCAAAAATAATCTAATTAAAATACAGCAGATCATACTGTGTACAGTAATAAAGGAACATTTAAGGTCACGTCAATAGATAACTGGTTCGTCATTAGAACAAGTTTCCATTGCTCTGACCTTAAATATTCTGAACAAAAATAATTAAATGATTTAAATCTTAAAATATACATTATAGCTCAACCCAAATTAGACATTGTGGTTAGTAATGGATGTATAAAATGTTGCAGTTATTCTGCTACATATTTTAAAAAACTGTCTATTTGGGCTGAATGTCCCTTTAAGAGCATTATGGTATAATTTCAAAGGTATTTTTACTATCTTAAGCTATCTTATTTATCTTATATAATATCTTTAGATATCTAATTATCATTAAGGAATATTTAAGGTAATAGAGCAATGGAAACTGGTTTGTCATTAGAAGAACAAGTTACTCTGACCTTTAATATTCCTTAAAGATAATAATATTGTTAAAATGTTAATATATACCTTAAAGCTCTTAAAGGGACACTCAACCCAAAATAGACATTGTGTCTATATATATGGGGTTGAGTGTCCCTTTAAGAGCTTATAGTTTATTATCTTAAAATATCTTGATATTTTGTCTTTAAGAAATACTTAAGGACCTTACATATTCCTTATAGATCATAATTAAAGTGTTTCTCATGGTGTGCCATATGATCTATTTAAAATTTGATTATGACTATGAGCAATAAGAAGCAAAACAAACAGCACCAGTAAAAAGAAAGAAACTCAACATAAGCTGTTAATCATAGCAGAAAGTAAGAAAGGAATAATCAACACAATGCTCAATGAATATTCATTTTCCTGATAACGATGATTAAACACGACCAATCAGCACAGATAAACCAAACCAACAGGAAGCATTTTTGCGTTTTTGAGGTCGTGTTCTCTGTCGTCCAGTGACAAATTAATTGGGACTCCAGCAGGCGAGCGGCGAGTCAGGCTGGCTAACGCATCACACATTAACAGATTGAGGCTGGCTGAGGGTTCGTGCAGCGCTCTCACACCGAGCTTGGCCCCCTGCTCCGGAGGTCCGCCTGAGCGAGATGGAGACGCCGCTCCATCGCCACGGGCACAGAGAGAGAGAGGAAGAGAGAGAGAGAGAGAGAAGGCACGCAGCGCTCAGGAAGTTCAAGCAGACAATTTTAATCCTCCAATTTCCTCCTCTCTAATCATTTCTCCCTTAGTCCATGGCGAAGGCCAAATTAGAAACATCTTCCACTTGACGGGATGCTAAAGCACACTAAAGCGCCGCGTACGGGCGAGCCGTGGTAAGGAGAGAGGAGAGAGCAAGACAGAGAGAGGCTGGGGAGGTCGAAACACTGAATTCTGCCACATGGCTGCCATACCGGCCAGCAGGGATTTAGGAAGTAGATGAGGACACAAAACGTTGAAGAAATGTTATTTCTAATATATTTGAATTTATTAGCAATATTTCTCCAGTGCTGGTGGCCCTAATCAGGATTTGGTGGTGGGAAATGAATGAAAGAATGATTATTTCTAGTTTGACAGCTTTCTAGAATTCTCTAACCACCACTTGAAAATATCTGATCATAAATCACTCATACAATATTGTCTTGAGCCAACCCCATATCTTTATATTTTCCGGAAAATGAGACAATGATAAGCACCTTGATTTATGTGCAAACATGCATCCAAATACTAAATAAAATGTGTAGAAAAAAGTAAAGCTTTTGGAAGCTAAATATAAAAAATGGAGGGACTTTTGCACAATACTAACAACTCATTCCCATCTGAATTGCAAATTACAAGCTGAATTAATCCTTAAAATGTGAAAGAAGAAACACGCAAGAAACGGCAAATAAAAACTGACCGTAATTATTAAGATGGAAAGGAATCTATATCTAGAAATTAATTTTCATTTTGAAAAACAATTACATGCAATATAAGAACCATGTACAGCATATAGTTAGTTCATGTCATTAGAAGTTTTCTAATTTAATGTAGATTAGACTGATCTTTAATTACAAAGTAGTCCATTCAAAATTATAGAATGTTGCGACTGCGTTCTGAACTGCAATAATCTCTTTGTGTGCAGGAAAATTAAGAGAAAAATCTGTGCAGTTTGACAGCATTTGGTCACTAGTTGAGCCTAATTTGATATGTGATGTGAGCGCTGGAAGCATCGCGCCCTGCCGCGTCGAACGCCACAGTACTCAGTTTGTGCCCTCACACCATTCTGGTACTCTCACAGAGATAAATCAAGACATGCTGAACACACACACACACAGTTTTGCCTCCTAGGGAAGTCTGCTCAGTGACAAGGAGATTATAAGAGCATCACTTGTACGGAGGCTAAAATCTCATTAGCCCCTCAGGTGGTGGAGGATCCCATTAGAGCTAGGCATTAGTGCATTGTTGAATGGACAGCTTCACTGATCACACACACACACACACTCTCTCTGTCTTTCTCACACATACACACACCTCCTCGGCCCCCATTAAAGCTCCAAAATCTCAGGAGGACATTGTGGGTAAATTGCAGCAACTAAGTTCTAACAATCTCTATCTACATTCACTCGACATGAACATAAATGTTGTGTATGCAGTCGTATGGGTTGCTTTAATAGAAGGATGGAAATGTACTAAAATGTAAAACGAACAGATGAAGTGAACGCTCCTCGGTCATTCAATATGTACAATTAGTCGAGTTAACTAAAGAGGCCAAAGAGAAAAGTTAAATGTTAAGCAAGTGATTTACAGGAGGTTGAATGATAATTACTTTGCCGTTATTCAGGGTAAAGGATAGTAATCATTTGTGCTCTTAAAGGGGCGTGCCACCCAAAGTGGACAATGTGGCTAACAATGCATGACGGCTAATTGAGTCTTAAGGGTCAAGTCACAGGTGAAACAAGACGAGTCCGTCAGCGTTGGCTTGTCGTTAGTCTCAACAACGTCCTTTTAAAGAGCAGAAGGAAAACGTAAAACTTGAGGAATACAGTCTGTAGTGTGAATCTGTTATACGTTCTACGTGTATTACACACATTTATTTTTAGTACAACAGATTTTCGGTTTGTCTGCGGCACTTCTGATTTGTACTGAGTAGGAGTCAGTGTGAAAGTTACAGCGTGAAAAGAGCTACGCTGCGTCTGTGAGGGTACTGAGCGTAAAAGCAGACATGATCAACATTAAACTAAACTCAATAACAACAATGAAATATCTTAAAGAAGACATTAGAAAAGCATTAAGACATAGCATTAATTATTATATTACGAATTTGGGGAGTTAAGTCATATAAAAAACAATAAAATATGATTTTGGCATGCAAAAATAATATGTATGAATAAACATGCAAAAATTTAAAAAACAAACTTGCCAAGTAAAAAGATCACAACCCAATAAAGATTACTCTAAAAACTGCTGGGAAAATTAGAAAACTATTTAAAAATTATATGTATTACTGAGTTACTATCAATAAACACTTATTATAACTAATATAATTAAAATAACCTATAACTGTTTGAAATCATATTTATTAATTATGGTTAAGACAAAGAATTTAATATTGAGATAAATTTAACGTGCAATAAAAATTATCATCAATTTTCATCTGTCACTGCAATTACATTTTGATGGACAGGAATTGTGATGGAGAGAAGCATTTTAAGAAATACCGTCCCATGTAGTAAACAAGTTTTCTTACTCTGGAAAAAAGTGTATCACAATACTAATATTTTTTTAAATATTAAGAATGTATAATTTAGTAGAGACATTTTGCAAATAACATTTACATTGAAATTAACTTTTCTTGCAGCAACGTAAAAAATAACAACCAATTCTAAAATATTAAAACTGGTACAGATGTACGTATATCTGTATTTAACCTGAATTTTGAAAGTTCAGGAAGGCGCAAATAAGAATGAGAGTCGTTCTTCACATACCATTATAATATAAGCTGGTTAAACACTCCTCATGAACACTTTCTTTTGATGAAAAATAATCATTAAAGTTAATTACACAAAAATATGATATACAACATGCCAATGAACACAGAGAAAAAGAGAGAAAGTCCTGATGTTTGCCCCTCACTGGTTCACATTCCCGCACGGTAGTGTCCGGTTTTCAGCGGCCACAGCTCGAGCCCCAGCAGGGGCATTCCTCCATATCGCCGTCGCCACTACCCCCCACACAATGCTCCAGAAAAACCTTCACTAAGCCTTAAAACTCCCCCCAAATACCACAATATAACATTTCCCAATTTCTTAATCTGGACACTCTAGAAGTTTCCGTCTGTTGCTATAAAAAAGCAGTAAGCTCTGGGGTGTGATTTCAAGTCTGCGCTCCGTCACCAGCGTCCCACACGGAGAAGGGGATAAAGTTTATAAGAGGGATAATAAAGTTATTGCTTCACGGCAGAACAACTTAATTTTTTATTGATGTTGGTAAAAAAAAATGCAACTTCTAGTCACCTTAATTTTTAATGTAGTTTTTTGTCACATCAATAAAAAGCTAGTTGTGTTGTCAGTGTTGTGAGTCAGTCTCTTCAGAGCATTTATCTTTAATAACACTAGAATTAAGAATAATTATAGTGATATTAAAGATAACGGCTCTCAAGTGACGGACTAACGAACCCCCCCCCCCACTCCTTTGCCCGTTTTTGAACCCCCCTTTTCATCCGTCCCGCCTGGGCTCATTTGTATCCCACAGCCACAATAGACTATTGTGAATCCCTTCCCCTCCTCAATCTCGCCACAAAATCCACTAAACGCTTCTCCCTCTTTTTTGTCATCTCTCTGCCCCCTCTCCCACTTTCGCCTCTCTTCCTTCATCTCTGCTGGAGCGACAGCAATGTCAAAGGTTGTCTGGCCCCACTGCCCACAACAAGCAAAGTTAATCTGCCGGCGCTGCGTTCGGCTCGTCCCGGACCACTTTGGGACACTTTTTCCTCCCCCCTCCCCTCTTCTTCCCCTTTTTTCGAGCGTTAATTGCAGCGCCTCAGCACCAAAGATCCTGAAGCCGACCAGCCGACCAGCCGACCGACCGACCAACCGCGATAACGCAGTATAAACAAGGGATTAAACCAAAAAAAAAAAAAAAAACCCGGCGCGGGAACCCGCACTCTGACCCTCTTTTTTCTTGCCCTCGTTAGGACTCCTATAACGCGGAACTTTTATTCACCTCCGTCATGTGAAAGAAGGAGAAGAAAAGGTGAAAAGACAGCGCTCTCATGCAGACTGGCTGACCGTAACAAGAGTGAGTAAATAAACGAGACGAAAAGGGGGGGAAAGCGTTTGTTGTGATGAGGATTTTTAAACTTAAAAGGGAGGAAACGGACGGGGGAGAACAACGCAGAGAGGAGGGCACGGACACGGAGCGAGCCGTCAAGTTTCATCTGACGTCTTCAACTTCAAGCGCACAATAAAGACAACGTAAGAGAGAATACAATAGCGGATGAAAAGTGACAGGACCAACAGAGGGGCTATTATGCGAACATACGGCAAGCCAAAAAAGAACGAAAAAAACCTCACACAAGCAAGTGAATATCATCAGGCAGAAGAAAGGAGTCTCCGAAAGAGAAAAGACAAAGATGTTTTTGTGTCTTTGCTTTGTATGCATTAGAAAAAATGAAGAGAGGGAGGGAAGTTTTTCCCATAAAAAAGAGGAGAAAAAAGAATGGGTTTTTTTTTTTAAAGAAAAAAAGAAAAAAAAGCTTCGGCCGCTGCCAACTTACCATCCACCAAGTCCTGGCCGAGATGTCATAGCAGAGCTGCCATTTGATGGAGCCTTCCGAGGTTTTAGCTGCCATTGCGCTGTCAGCAAGCTTCATCTGATGCTAGTGCACTCACCGGAGATAAGACACCTAATTGAGAAAACATTTGCACTGGCATGTTGGGCAACATGTAGCCCGCTCCATACCATATGGAATCATGGGTAAAAAAAAAAAATCCCTGACAATGAACCAATCTCACGCAGACCCCGTGGCAAGGTGAGCGGCAGTCATCTGCTCGTAGAGCGTGCTGTCCTTAAAAAAAAAAAAAAGAAAGACGAATGATGAGCCCCCTTTCTTTTCCACATCAATGAGTGCCTGAGGTTCTGGGTTCCTTTCTTCTTCCTTAATTATGACTTGCTCTTCATTATTATATTATCATCACCCTCATCATCATCATCATCATCATCATCACCACCATCACCATCATCATCATCACCATCACCACCACTATTCAGTCAACTTAGGTCTGAACAAGTTCTTCTTTTTCTCCTTCTTTCAGCTCTTTTTTTGGCGGAGGAGTGGAGAGATTTAATAGGACAGAGTCAGGTAGAGGGAGTGAGGGCAGCGGGCTTAAGCGCCACAGGCTATTAGCCTGAAATTTTTTGCTGGACAGATGGAACTGCTTAAAGACCATCAAGCAATGTTTTGCTTTTTTTGGACTTTTTTCATTCTCGTTGTCCGGCCACATTTGCTCTGGTGAAGGTCTACTATTTTTTTTACAGGTTTACCTTCCACTTTTGGGACATACATATCCACAGAAACATAATGGATATTTATTGATGAAATTTTTTATTTTTAGACATGTTATATTTTTACCATTTTTAAGTCAAATGAAGACACTGACGGGAAAAATAAATGAAGCAAAGGGAAAGCAATGATTCTGTCCTCTGTAAAAGTCGCCTTTTCAGCTTTATTTTTTAAGAATAACTAACTGTAAGTGACATTTTCTTCCCAACAAATTTCAACCACTCTTTTCTTTTTTTGTTTTAATATTTAAATTCCATTTTCTTACCTTATAGCTAAATAACTTTTTTTGTGCTGAGCTGCTAAAGTTTCACAAGCAGTAAAATAATTTGAATTTGAATGATGTCGGACTTCACTACCTTTACTTTGCTGCAACCTTTTTACTGAAATGCACTCCATCTCTCTGCGGACTTGAGACACCGAGCGCGAGGTTATGGACGCCGTGGTCAAGCTCGGTGCAGCTCAGGTTGCCGTGTGAGGGAATACCTGAGCCAGGGGCAGGAGAGAGAGACCGAGCATCAAACAGTTCTCCCTTTGTCACCGTGCCTGAGGAATGCGATTCGGGCCGAGATACAAAAAGCACCTATTTCTCAAGAACACTGTTAGGAGGCCAGAGGTAGCACACAGGTGAACTGTAGCCCAAACTCAAAACTCAGCGAGGAAGGGAAATTTCAGGTCATTTTCAGACGGCGGTAAAACGCAGGGAAGCATTTATGAGACGTATATGTCTGAAATAAAATCTACAGTATTCTCAAAAAATACGTAACTTCTCATAAATAACAAAAATGGAAATGTTAACTCTAATTATAAAGCTAAAACAGTAACCAAAAAAGAGTCAAACTTTCCAGAAATATCAAAATTCAAATCAAAATTTTGCACACAAATTGATTTAGTGAGCATTCAACAAGCAGATCTTAAACTGAACTTTCACTACAAACCTGACACCTCACAGCCACAATCACTCACTCAAAACCCATTAAACCTATTTGATACAGGTAGAAAAAAACAGGCAGAAAAGGGACCTGTCTGTCTGCCAGGGACAAGCACTCAAATGCCGAGATCTGTGAGACGTGACGGGGGAGATTCATGTTCAGGAGGCTGGACATTGGCCGTCGCCAGGACAGAGAGAGAACGTGAGAGAGAGAGAGAGAGAGAGAGAGAGAGAAAGAGAGAACGGGAGGTGTGCCATGTGGAGAGTGAGCACTGTTTACTGTATAGGTCTTACAGGTCAGCAGGGGCCAGAAAGTGCTCGCACTCGCCAAGCACCGACCTCACAGGGCACACAGGAATGCAATTACAGCTCTCTCACGACACAGAACTGGCCGTTAACCATCACACAGATGCTGTCCATGATAAACTATTGCATCCTTAATTAAGTACAAAAAAATTACACATCTGATTCACACAGGAAAAAATGCTGGTCTAATCTGGGAAAGATGTGAAAATGGATGTATAAAGAAAAACTGAATCTCGGCTTCTGTTTGCTCCAACTACGAATACATTAGTTAATACAAATTATTAACTGAAAGTGGTAAAAAAAAAATCCCTAAATATGCAGGTTCCTTAACACTAATGCAAAATGAATTGCAACTGTAACGTTCCCACTTTGGCCAGTAGAAGGCACTCTTGCACCAACTTCATTTTGATTTTCAGGTACATGGACATCTCCAAAGCACAGAAATGTAACTTTTTGGTGGAAACGTGAAACACAACATACCTGGACACTGCTCTGGTCTTTCAAAGGTTTTCTTGATTACAGGAAAGGCAGAGATCCCCGCTGAGGAGATCAAGAGAATAGAAAAATGTTATCAGAACAGTGTCATCACACTCAGTTGTAACTGCAACTACAATAAAAAAGTTAATAGCCGTTCACATTTACTTGCAAATAAGAAGAAGAAGAAGAAGAAGAAGAAGAACAATTATTATTATTGTTATTATTATTTATTATTATTATTATTATTATTATTATTATTAATATTATTATTATTATTATTATTATTATTATTAAATCAAATGATCAAATCTCCAATTTCCAATTTAAAACAAAATCCAGTAACTAAACCCAATGTGTATGTGAGGTTACTTCCTCTTGCTAACCATCATCTAATTCGAAAAGCCTCTAAATTCACTGTAACATCTGTTTTGTTTTTATTTCCTTGGCACTGTCTAAGCAGGAAAGCTCGATGCCACCCCAACCTTAGGACCTCTCTTGGCGTGCCAGAAACAGCAACCTGAAGTGGACAGCATTCTAACTAAAGGGGTTTATTTCTGTAAGATGAATTTTTCTTGTAAATTTGCAGACTGACCACCTGAAAACTGATCAAACTATCATCAAGAGCAACATTTAGGCTAGAATGTTCTGCCACTTTACTAAACACACTCTAAACAAGGATTTAAAAATTTAAAATCCCAACTTAGTAGCTAGTATTTCAGCAAAGGCTAAAAACTTACAAATTATGTATATATTTTGTCGGCTGGTAAAAACTTCCTTCTGCTTTAAACGCCCGGGGCACAAACTAAAAAGTACAGAGACGTCCTCCGCAAACAAGACTGTTTACCTCCATGCATTTTTTCCCTCTCTGATTGCTGATAATATGATTTGTCTGGTATTAAACTGTAAAGGGAACTGCATGCAGCAAAACAAATATTTCTTGATCTTCGCATCCCTGTTATAAGTCTATATTACACAAGAATGAGTGATGCTTAAAGAATGTTGGACAGAAACGCAAAAAATGTTCCACAAAAAGTCTGACACGTCAATGAACCGTGTGCAACAATTATACAGCCGCAGACATGAGGTGAAAATGCTACAATAACTAAAAGAGTGAGCGAACATCAACAACATTCTCCCGTTCCTTGCTAATTTTATTCTATGTAGGCTGAGGGTTTGGCCAGAATGGTTTGTTGGAGGAAAGCATAGGTGAAGAAGGTAATGAGAGGACCTGCCGTGAGCCACTACGATTAGAAACACGACTGCGTCATACATTAGTGCTCCAAAATCTTTCAATTTGCCAGAGGAAGCTGGGGAAAACACACTCAAGAATGAACCCATTGTTTTAGAAAGGCAAGCAAGAAATCCAACCTGCCTGGAATCAACCTGGAATCAAGCTGAGGCCTTCTAATTATGGAAGCACTAGCTCTCAAAAAGTTTGCAACATCCAGAATTAAATAATGAAGGAGACAGCACAGAGGAACACCAGGCATAGTTTACACACCAAAGTATGCATTGAAATAGGGTTTCTGTATTCTGAAGGACTTACATTTCTCAGTTAGTTAGTCTCAATAAAATGTAAATAAAATTTTTAAAAGAAATTAATTGCATTTTAAAATGTAAAAAGTTGGGTAATGTAAATTAAAAGTAAAATATTGCGCTGCAATTTTGAGAAATTAAAAAGGGAAAACCTATACTGTGTGGATAGCATATATAAATGAAGCATGTAGCATATGTTTAACAAAAAATGCCTGCATACAAATGCGTTTTAGAGAACATTAGGGAGGCACTAGTTGCAATAAGAGCCTTAATTCTTACAAAGCACTAAGTATAGGCCGGTATGCACATCATTCAGGTGTGTTTTGTCTCTCATTCTTCATGAGGTGCCAGTATAGAGATCCTCTATGAACTCTTTTTCTTACTTTTCCAAAATAATGGGCTCGTTTTTGAGAGTGTTTCCCTGGCTTCCTCTGAAAACTGAAAAGGTTCTGGATAGAACAATTGTTGGCTGAAACGTTTATTTGAATAACTTGACTAATTTGTTTACAAAAAATGGTGGAGGCAATTTTTCTAGAAGAGCTTGGTTCAATTCTGTTCACTCGGTAGGGCATGCTCCACTTGCATTTCAAACGAACCACGTATTAGTGACACACAATGATTTCGGTAACACTGATCAAAACCAGACCAATCCTCTCTGTAGTGAAAGTATTTGTTAAGTTTTATTTGCACAAAAACAGAAATAAATGCTTAAAACAGATAAATGGCGTTTTCTCGATGTCACTACAAGCACTGTTTTAACATTCACGCTGCATACGTGAATACTTTCCAACTGAAAACACTTTCTCGTTCAGTCAAATAAAACAGACAAAACTGTATTTTGGCTGATAACTAACCACAACAACCAGCACAGTTAGTGCTGGCTGGTATACCGGTTCATACCGAAAACTGTCTTTTATTATTGTTATGATATAATTTAGAAAAATACCGTGATAAAGATTTTTGGTCATACCGCCCAGCTCTACTCTCTGTCTATTTTATTGAGATTTTGCAGCGTTGCTCGGAACACGTCTGGTGGCATGTGGGGGATTGTAGGAAATGTTCTCTCCCAGAAAGGCCAAAGGTAGCTCATTTTATCGGCTCAAAATGCCCCAAAATTTCAGTATTTCTTCATTATCAAATCTGATCTGATCTGATCTGATCTGATTTTTTAAATAATGTTAGAGAGGAATCAATAGGAAAGAAGAAATATAGAAAACACATTATTTTTATTCATTATTCAGAAAAATTTTTATTGTATATTCTGACAAATACCAAATGGATAAATAAGTGTTTCGCTTGAGACCTCTTATTTTTCTTGCTAGTACTAAGCCATGGAATGTCTCTGCATAATAAAAACTCTGCAAGCCAATAAAACAGACACTGTTCTTACTATTTCTAGTAGTCATATCTACAGTTTCAGCACTTTATACTACATAAAGCTAAATTTTCTAAATAATGCTGATTTCCAAGACAGTGTCCAGCATTTACACATCAAAATGTGACAAATCTGGAAGTAGTGCAGTAAGTCCTCCAACACAACAACATGTGTAACTACCTCCACACACTGGGCTAAAACAAGGTATACAAAAACACCCAAATTCTCATGGATGCTTGAGTTCATTTTGATTTTTAAAAGGAACATTCCAGTAATAAAAGTCAACTGGTTCTACATTTTCTGTTTTTATAAAAGAATTCGTAGATTACTCAAATATCAATGAAAACGATAGAATAATTGATTATAAAAAGATTTGAAAGCTGCAGCTGCTAGTTTTGCAGCTCTAAAATGTATGACGTCATGGTGCGTTTCTAAGCGCAGTGGCACATTATGTACTTATTGCAATACATTAACCGTGAACTATATTCACTTGATTGAACACTGCAAAAGTAGTACAACCCCAGGCACTAAGGCCTCTTCTTGAACAAAGGTAGAATCCTTCTAAAAGTTTGTACTTGCCATTAGGTGAAACAGGGCCAGGTGGTCCAAATAAGAAACCCCGATCTCTGTGTGTGTTTGTGCTAGATATTTATGTCACAGGCTGTATGTGCCACTAAAACTGAATAAACCTGTCTTGTGAGTGCCAGCAGACAGCAGCCCTGCAAGAGCCTGCTGGGAATAAAAGCAGTGAGGAGAAGAAGAAACCAAGAGAAGCAGGCCTGACCGCAACTACCATCTGCTTCACAACCAAACACATCGCCTGTGTCTTAAATCCAATCCTCCTTTCACAGCCAGTGCAGAGAACATGACTGCATTCACAACCCTGTCCCTCATACTTGATGCTACCAGTAAATAATGATGTGGATAAAAGGTAGCAACCTATACTAATTTTTTAAATGATGTTGACACGTAAGTAAAACTTTGGAGCAATTACCTTGGCGCCAAGAGATTAATGACAAGCTGGCATATAACCTCTCTCTGGGTTGGGACATCCTTTTGTCGCTCCCGATGTTATTTATGGGACCTTTAAAGGGATATTAATGGATCATTAGAATGGATTCATCTGGTTTTCTTAGAGCAGAGTTGATGCTTGAGTCTGGCAACAACTTTTTGAGGAATTAATTTTCTTGCGTGAACAGCTCCGAAACTGGGACGCATGATTCCTCAGAAAAGCCCCGTAGGTAGTCGGAATGGCAGCCAAATGACGCTGAGGTATGCCAAATGCCATAGCGTTAACCCCCCTTAAAAAAAGATGTGATGCCATTCTGCCATTTATGGCGGTTTGTAGCATGTAGGGCTGTTACCCTGAGACACGCCCGCCACACTAATCCATCTTGGCTGTCAGGCGAATCAGAGAGAATGGTGGTGGCGGCCAAATCTGTCTGGCGATGTCCTGTGTCCCATGCAGCATCGACCCCACACACTGTTGTCTAGACCCTTCATCTCTCAACACCCACATAGCAGCTCCCTCCATCTTGCTCTCTCTCTCACCCCATCTGCCCGTAACATGCCATATTTTTTATATGTAACCAACAGCAGACCAGTACTCCATAGAATCCTTTTAAAGTTTAATAACTTTAACAACAAAATCAATTATTTAAAAAGTAACCATACAAAGTATCTTCCATATTCAATAAATATCCTGCCTCAAATAAATTCTCTAAATAGAATAAAATTTTTTAAGAGTTTAATTAATTAAAAGAGTTACCAAATAATTCATAGTTTTATTCTTCTGCTTATTCTTATTCTTCTACCTTGCAATACTGAAGACGCACCCCAACTTTATTAATAGTGCAAATGAAACTCCAAAACTACTCCAAAATTTAAAAATTTGTTTCAGAACATATTATATAGATTCTAAAGGTTTGGATGAATGTTTGTTCTACTTTATTTGGCTTTATTCTTATTTAAATCGTAGAAACTTGACAATGATAAGCGACATGTACAATAAAATATAAATTAAAACAGTTTATTACACAGAAGCTCTTTTTTAAAAAATAAAGCTTTTGTCAGTTTAAGTTAAAAACAGATAATAAAAGTGTAAGGTTATAACATGACCAGTTAATGAGACAAAACTTACCTTTGTGAGTTGTTATGGAGCAAGTTTAGTTCGTCTTTATCTCCCGAGCAACCTCCACATGAAACTTTGGTCTCATCACAGAATTTTCTTCGTGAGTAAAAGTTAACTCTCATTGACTGTAATTCCAAGAATTTAGTCTAAATTTTAGGGTTAAAACAGTGTAATGTTGTATCCTTTCTGCAAATGTGAATAAACGTTGGCGAAGGCTTGAAAGCAAACCTCCGACTTCCTTGGCGTCAGGGCAGGCGCCATTTTGAGCAGCAACTGCTTTAACTAATTACTTTTTCAGTAAGCCATGGGTTCGCTTTTTATACATAACATGTACCATGTTTTTTATAACTTTTAGTCAAGGGATGCCAGCAAACCAGTGTATTGCTTAGTGCCGGTGTTCCACGACCGGATAAACGTGGAGGGTTACGTCAAGGAAAAAAAAAGTCCGTCGTACGGTCATTCACATTGACCGATCATTCACATCATTAAAGCCCAAACCCAGAAAAACTTTTGAATTCATTTCTTTATTTTACTAATGACGAGTGAGTTTTAAGCTTTGCTTTTACAAAAATAAAATGTAAAATTAATTTTGAATATTCTCTAAATATTCCTTTCTGTTAATACAACTTAAGTAGCGTAAAGCGGAAACTGTTACATGCGGAGACTTTAAAAAAAAATGGGCAAAATATCAGATGAAGAAGTTACCGCTTACTGCCAAAACAAAGCGAAGCTATTGATTTTCGCAGGCATTAATAATATATTATAATATATTAATATATTAATATAATAGTTTATAATTTTGATCGACAACATCTGACCGATCACCGCCGCGTTCGATAAAAGCGCGCGTTTTTCAATATTTAAAAGCAAATGATAGATGATGAACGACTTTTCGGTTTTTTCGTTTTTTGTTTTAGTTTTAAAGAATTTAAATGAAGATTTTTTAAAGCTGTGGTTTCTCAATGTAACTTAGCCGCAGATGACATCTAACAACAGCAGCCTAAAGAGGAAAAGAATGATTTACAGTCTTCTATGGGCTAATAAAAAACAGTAAATATAATGTAAATAAAAATTCCTGTATCAAAAGTTAATTATTGTTTATTTTTGTTATCTGAGTATTTTAATTTGATTGTTACATTTACACTCACTGGTTATTGTCTGTTAAAACTGTACTATGTAAACCCTGAGTTTACAGTTACATTTATCCTTTTTGCAGGAACAGTCCCCCTGGAGCTAACTGGTGTTAAAATTGTCTTGCTCAGATCTTGCTGTACTTAAGATGGAGTCAGGCCTAAATGCACCATCTTTTGGGCCTTAAACCAGAATCCACCACTAGACTCCCATCTCATATTAGTGTGCAGTCAATTCAATCATTTTAATTTCAGTTTGAGACACACCCAAAGCAGGAATAGAATCCTGAGTTTTTCTCATTTATTAGTGTGGTGATAGACATCTCCCATCTCATCTCAGCATTCTATTGATATACAGACTGTCTCTCTATTTCAGATTTTATCTGCATCTGTAAAGAACATAATTCAAAATTAATACAAAATTGATTTTTGTATTGAAATAAGTGTTAAAAAAGATTTTTTTTCAAGTTTCTTAACTATATGTATGTACAGTACTTTGCAGTTTTCTTTCAAATTAATAGTATACCAGTGATTTGTTTTCTGTAGAATTTAAATGTAGCATCATTTCAGGGAAGGACCACTTCAGAACATTTTTTCATCTTCGTTTTTGTAGTTATTGTAAGGGTCTGGCATCAGAACAATACACAAACTAACCTCCAAAATGATTTTCCAGTGCTTCAGGTCATCATGCTCTGCACTTATTACAGTCCCAAGTTCTTGTTTGCAGAACAATGCTTCTGATAGCAGCCTTATTTATGGCTCTTTAGCATAATTAATTTAATCAGCCTACAGTAAGGCTCAATGCACTCATGCCTTCTGCCACTGTTAATCACATCTGTAGACTAACCAACGCTGGCTGGATATAGCAAAGCCAAGCCTACAGTTTTACATTAACGCTGCAGTTGTGTACAGAAGGAATATTGTATGTCTTCCTTGAAGAAAAAAAGACATGCTTTACTCTCTCATCATTTGAAAGCTTAAATTCTGACTTATTTATACCATAGTCAATAAAAAATTTTCTGTGAATGTAAATGATAAAACTTGTAACTGCATTTTCAGTCATATTAATATAACACACAGTGATATATTACAATTATTATAATAAGTCTTTCTTTTTAGTACAAGTTGAAGTGTTTTGGGGTTTGTTGTGCATTTAATTGGACAGACATTGTATTTTTTCATTCTGGAAACACAGCACAGTGGAAACATATGTTCGACAAAACCTAGCAGATGTCCATCTTAGGGCTGTAGCATAAGCCCAATGCAAGCATGGGAGCATCAGCAAACTCTTTGTGTTAGTCTGCCATGGGCATGCTCTCTCATCGTTCTAACATCTCTATCTTGCCCCAGGCACTCTACATTTGCACACATTTCGGAAAGCCAACAGACATTTCAAATTACGCACAACATTTATCACTGGTCGGAACAAGAAAGGGCCATTTTTACATTTGTTGACAATAGGGAGGTCAAAACTAGGGATGTGACAATACATTGATCTACACTGATATATTGATTCAATGATTGAGTCCATAGCATCAGTACAAAATGAAAACGTTGATCAGACGTCACCATGGCGACTCTTTATATCAAACAGAAGGTTGTTATGTATTATAGCAGTTTATTATAGTAAATAAATTGATCGATTGTCATTCCTGCCTTAGTGCTAGTTGGGGTTTTCATAACACAGTAGTGCTTTAGTTTCTGCATTTTACGTTTCTTATAAATGTCATTTTATATTTCTGACCCTACAGATGAATGCAGAGGGTAAGAAGGAGTAATGATCGTAACCACAGCACACTCATGCATATGAATAACTGCGGATGAGATTGTGAGCGAAAGCCAGAAGAGAAACAGAATACACAAGCGTTGCCATCTGCGGCACGCCCCGCGTTTGGCAGCCCTGTCCGCACGCTCCCCTTCCCGGTAAGCGCAGATTAACAGACAAACACTGCAGCCTGGCAGTCACACCGGCCCTATGTAGTCCTCCCGTTCCTCCCCCCTGAGACGGCATTAAAGAACTGTCTGCACGTTGTGATATTGCCACACTGCTAACAAAAACAGCCCTCTTTTTACACCATGAACTCGCAGGACAACGTATTATCCTTGAATCGCTTCTCAAATCCTCCACCTCTGTCCTTACAAGATACACGTCATGACCAAAAAGCGCAGGCTTATCCGGCAGCTTTGTGCTATGTGTCAAACTGGTTGCCTCGTGTATATATATATTTTATTTTTATTTTTTTTTCACTGTCATGGGTTGCCTCCATGTCTCTGTTACAGCTGTAATGCGAAATATGTGGAGCAAACAATGCAGCTTAGACTGACAAGACACAAAGCGGGTGGAGTTTTTCATGAAGCCGGCTCGCCTTAACACTGGGTGTGGAGGGTCGCTGGCCTGAAAGGGGGGTCTTGGCTGGGTACTGGCAGATTGGAGAGCTGCCCCAGAGCCTGGCTCGGCTCCCTGAAGGCCCTCGGGTCCTCTCACAACAGAGGCTAGTTGTGCAGGCCAGGAGACAGACACAGAGGCCAAGGCTTAATGAAGGTCCAGAATCTGTAATGTGATCTTCTGTATCTCCCGCTCTCTGCCAGGTTTAAATGTTGGCGGAATCCCTCTCCATGAGTTGCAATGACGGTGGATTTTTGTAGTTTTTAAACATGAAAAGTGACCCTCTCCTCTTCATAATTTCACCGTACAATGTTTAGACAATCATTCCAAGCATTTATAAAACTAGGAAAACAAATGAAAATCACTCTAATTACTGGTTTCTGCCTAATGCCACAAATATAAATGTAAATGATTGGATGGGTGGACGAAGAAGTTGCAGGTTTAAATCCAGCAACTAGAACCACTAAAACTACCACCATTAGGCGGTACTGTACCAGTACTTATTAAATGGAAGTTGCTCTGTGTAAGAGTGTCTGCTAAATTGCATAAATGTGAATGTAGGCTTCTGTTTTACAGTATTTTAATGTCACATACTAATTTTGAAACTGAGTGTAGTGCAAAGACTGTGCATGCTTTTAAATGTACCCTTTCAATATATATATACCTTTTAAATGTGTATTTTCAGTTATAAATAAATACAGTTATAACAGCAAATAATGAGTCCATAGCATCCATAGCACAAGTTTTAGTTGCTTTTTGTGGTTTGATGAACAGACGTGATGGTGTTAAATCAGCATGTGATATTGTCTCATATTCAGTCCCTCCAGGACTTCGCGGACCTTTTTTGAGATTGTTGCAGCCTAAAATACCTGATTTTAGCAGCTTTCCAAAGAATTGCGATGAAAGTTGCTGTGTTTTTAGCTGTTTTGTTGCATTTAAGTTGTGGGAGCAAGTCAGAGTTATGGAATTTTTTTAAAAATTTTGTCCTCTTTTATACTGATTCTTTAACAATGAATTAACATGAAGGTAACAAAACCACTATTGTTATTTTAACCATTATTCATTGAGTTATTTTTGAAGGTAAATGTGAGGCGTTTTTATCACGTTTCCTGCACCTTCTAAACGTAACAAGGAAGTGAGTTCACTGACGTATGGCTCAACTTTTTGCTGGATATGACAATGATTTGTCAAAAATTGAAGAAAAGTTGCGGGAATTGGTCAAAATTGCACAGTAATAATGAATTTGCGGGTCTCGGCTGAATTTGCGTTAATAGTTGTGATTGAACTGAATTGAAATTGTATCATAAACTTATATCGTGATATCGACAGTCATAGAATCGTTGTCCAGTGAATTGATATAATATTGTATTGCGATTAAGCTAGTGATTACACTCTTAATAAATTTGTGGGGAAAGTGGCTTCATACTTAGACGTCACCAGCCTAATTTTATCATTGCCACGCTACACGTTGTACACAGCTTTGCATTATCATGTAAGACAGTGTTGACTCTGGGGTGTCATTTATATGCATTGCACCTTGTTAAAACAGAAGCTCTGCGTGAGAATTGGAACACAGCCACTGAGCTGAGTTTTTGAGAGCCGGTCAAAGGCCTCAAGTGTTTTGCAATAAAGTGGTTCAACATAAAACCTAATTGTTCAGGTGACTGCAGTATCACACCATTTCATTTCACTGTCATCCCAGTTATAATTAATTGTCACTGGTTTTGAGAACTACCAATCAGAGTAAAGGATGATTCCTCGTTTGTGACACCACGAGGATACTGCGTGGCCATCCCGGCTAGCAGAGGCACTGGTGATTACAAGAGATTAATGATGATTGCAAAAGCAGGGGACTATGACTGTCGCACAGGAGGATCGCCCTCATTAGTTACTGCTCTTAATGAGCGTAATTACCCGAGCTTGTCCTGCCTAAATAGTCCATTATGCAACCTCATTGTACTGTTTTTTTTACTTTTTAGCTTGAAGCATTTTGTAAAGAAATGTAACCTAAAACCAAGAATTCAATTATTGTGTTTTGTACAAATTGATGCATGTAAAGCTGATGGGCATTGGGCATTGCTATCAGAACCAGGCAATGATGTTGCTGTTCCTCAGTGTGTTCAGACAGATGCCGGGCAATAAGTGGTTAAATGAGATGATTAAAGAGGTCTGTCAAGTGAGCAGAGTTAACTCTATTAACTATAAGAAAACAAAAGAGACAGGCATACTGTTCTGTTCTTGCTTTAAAGGTTCAGGTCCCCAAATCCCAATTTATGTCCCTTTCTCTACGTCACTTACGTCTCTGAAATTAAATTTAAGAAATGTCTGTAAACCTAGCATTCAGAAAGACATAGTGTTGTGAAGGTGTTACTCTGACTTGTGAGGCAGAGAACAGCGATTGTGAGGTCAAGACTGTGTTTGAGTCCCTGCTTTACATGGCTTAAAGATCATGGCCATAAGTCGCCTTATTTGGTCACACTCTGTTTCCACTCTCCTCTTGCACTTTGACCTAAATGTGTGCACAAAATATAGCCAAAGGACTGCTTCATACCGAGCATCAAATTTTCAGGTCCGAAATTAGCATAAGCCAGCAGATGCTCGTAGCGAGAGAGCTCAGTGGCCTTTCTGAGGTATGGCCTCGGGACGGGTGATGAGCTAAATGCAAATGATTTTTTCCCCAGCTATTATGTGGGACATGGAAATCTATGCTTACATGAACCTTATTTTGGACTAAAGCATGCATTTTACAGTGAGTCATGTGATGAATGTGAGGTGTTGGCTGAGCTTAGTTAATTCCCAGATTTTCTATACAGCTGTGTTGACAGCTGGGCATCATTTTGAAATTACAAAACACTGACCCAACCTCTCTGTTTGTACACCATGCAACAATAACTTCTTTGATTGTGATTATAATATGGAAGCTGAGGGAGCGTTATGAATATGAATAATTAAAGGAATAGTAATGATTATTATGACTGAGAGGACTTTCCTCTGGAGGCGATTCAGACCAACTTTCATTAACAAAAGGTTGATACTCTGTACTCTCCTCTATTTAATTTCAGGCTGAACACAGGGATTAAATTTGTTTTAATCAATTCTTTGATAAGTGATGTGTTGCCTAACCAGTCTGATCTCTGATCTGTACTTTGGGACCGTAGCTCATGCAAAAGAAAACCCAGGGTGCCTTATTACGCCATGATATGACCCATTAGTCAATGAGGGTAAGGCCTCATTGACTTTTGCGTGTAACTGAGCATTCCTCTCATGCCGTAATGACTCTTTCTTTTCTTTCTGGATGGTTTCACGTCTTCCTCCCAAGTGGATGCAGGGCAGGTCAACCAGCCAGTCAGTCAGTAATTCCACCATGGCCAGAGAGAGAGAGAGAGAGAGAGAGAGAGAGAAAGAAAGAAAGAAAGAAAATAAAATATACAGAGGGTGACGACCATATGGAGGGTGCACTGGGAGCTTCGGGCAATGAAGAGGAAAAACCTTGAGCCAGTTCATTTGAACAACGCATGCAGGGGTCCCGGAGTGGAAACGACAATTTTGGTGGTGGTGGGCGTCTCTCCTGTACCCACTCCACCTCCCCTTTCCCTTTCCCCTGGTGTCTCACCCTGCAGCACTAGGCCTCGCTGAGACAGTGTGTGTGAGAGTGTGTGTGTTATGGGGGAAGCTGGGAAGGGGGAGGCAGTGCCTGCCAACAGCAGGTGTTGGTCCATCCTTCAGGGAGCAGGCAGCAGGCTGGGTACTGATGTGTGGCAGCGAGAGGGGGTCTGGCAATCTGGTGCGCAAGGCTGCAGCGTCTGGGTAGGCAGATATGGCCGAGCGGGAGAGACGGGCTGGATGGACGCGGGTGAGAAGACGGACCGATGGGCGTCGCTTCAGTTGTAGACCAAGCTGAGATCTTCTTAAAAAATGTTGCATTCAAGATTCAAGATTTGTCACATATACAAGTACAACATCAGAATTGGAATCAAAATTAAAATGAAGTTATTTACCAAATATGTTGACACATACAAGGAATGTATGCTTTGATAGTTGGTGTTAAGACTTTAAAAGTAGAAAATATATGCAAGGTTTTAATATAAACATGGATCATGGGAAACATGGATCTAACAGTCTATCAATTGCAAAGGTAAAGGCACCACTGAGGTACTTATTTGCAAGATAATGTCCCCAAGCGCTGCTCCCCGGGCGCTTCACGGATGGGTCAAATGCAAAGGTCACATTTTGTTATAGTGCACTGTGTGCTGTGCTGGGGTGTGTTCACGATGACAATCACTCTCACTTTATGCCACGTCATTTTGATGATTAGTACTGGTTTGATGCTGGTGACGATGAACCAGCAACCTTCTGATCACGGGGCCAACTCCCTCACCTGAACTCTTTGTCCATAGGTGAGTATCCTCTCACTGTCTAAGGAACGAACAAAGGTACATTTCATCACATTTTGTACCTTTATAACTATGTAAGTGACAAGTAACCCAAAAATGCAGTTTTATCTCGTCCATATATAGCAGCAAAGATTTAGTGTTCTGAAATCTAATCAACAGCCGAGAAAAAGATGAGGCTGGACGTTTCTCATGGTGCATGTGTCTATAGATGGTCCACTAAATTATGGATGTCCTCATAAAGAGTAATTACCAGATATGACTGGACTGCCATATTACACAAGATTATTGAAAGGAATAATGAAGATCACTAGAGGGTGGCTAATATTATAATAGTGCTTTCTCTTTTTGACAGCAGAGTTCATGATAACAATCGCACAACGCAGTATGTGTGCCGCAAATGTTGGACAACACCTATGACTCGATGTCAGATTTTTCTTTTTTTTGCTGCACTTGAGGCTCTGCCCGCTATCTCCGCTCATCAACCGGCATGGAGTTGCGAGCCAACCGGAGCATTCCAACATGGCACCGGTATCTGAGTGGCGTCTTTGGCTGCGTGGTTGTTGTGGCTGTCGAATCCAGCGAGAACCATGTGTTGTGTATGAGATTGCCATATGATGGGGAACCTGCCCAGCTTGAGATGGACGCCCTCCCCATTCCTGTGTGGGCACATGTGCGGACCTTCAACACCCCTTTCTTCACACACACACACTCATCTCTCCCTTTTTTTTTTTCTTTCGAGGCAGCAAAGTGACACAACAAACAAAATGGCTTTTCACAGCGAACATGGCCAGGCTTGCTGTGATGAGGCTTCTGGCATCGGGCTCACAGTCTGGGACAGGCTGAGAGAGAAAGAGAAAGAGAGAGAGAGTTTGAGGAGTGAAATCTGCTCTCTGTCCCGCGCCTGTTCCCAGCCAGGTCTTCAACTGCAGCCAACAGCTCCAGAGATGGTGAAATGCCGCTCTCCATCCGTCTCCTCTCCGTTGGGCCTCGGCCCGGATCGGCTCGGCTCACAGTTTTGAGAGAGACGCGCCGCTGAGAGCTCTTTTGTGTGTTTGTATTAGTATGGCTGGATGCTGTCTGGGTGTGTGTGCGTGTGTATGTGTTTGGGATGGGTTTAACATGGTTATGACCAACAAGAGATAAGACATGAGGTGTGTGTGTCTGGGTGGGTGTATTAGTATGACTGGATGCTGTCACTATGTGAGTGTGCGTGTAGGTGGGCAGGCTTTCAGGTGGTTGTGAGGGCCCTTAAAAGACAGAGCTCTGCTGATAGTGTGTTTGTGTAAAGACAGCCTTTAAGATGGTTGTGAGGACCAATGAGAGATTAAAGATGGAGAGAGAGAGACTAGGAATAAATCTGAAGTATTGTCTGCATGATAAATTGATAAAGGAAGTGAGAGAGAAAAACAGACACTATAAACCTGTCTGTCTGTAATGTCCTAATTACACCGAGCCAGCGAAGGTGTGTCCTAATTATATGATTCCACACGCTCAACTGGCAAACAAAACTTGCGTCTTTGGCAACATCTGCTTGGCTCTCCGTCCCTGAGTCAGGTTTCAGCTATGTATAATAGATGTGTTAGTTCCCTAAATGCTCAATATGTTAGGCAGTAGTTCAAGCCTCAGGTGAGCGCTGCAGCAGTCAGATGAAATTAGCTCCGCTCCGTACACCCCCAGCATAGCAGCCAGTCCGGGCAGCAACACACACCACTTCAGACGGCATGTTCAAACACACAACACTAAATAATGTGGCGATTCTGCTGGAGGGAGAATACAGATAGTCTAACTCAGACCCCTAACTTTCAGTCCATTTTGGTTTGTATTTAAACATCAGCCCATCCACATTTAGGTGAGAAATCATTTTTAAAGACATTACTGGGTTGAACTAATGTTGATTTATTGTGTAATTTAGGCCTAAACCTGTGTTCATAAAGTGGCCAAATCCAGACCACTTTTCTTAAGAAATTTAGAGATTGTTGAGCTCTTTTATTGCTCTAGGAGTGAAACATTATCAGAGTTATGAGCGAAGCATAACAGCTGTCATAATGCATGAAATTAGAGTTCCCCCTCCACACACACACACACACACAAACATGGCAATTGGCCTACCAGATATTTAACATTTCTTCAGCTGCAAATTGACTATTAAAAATTCACTGCCTGTGGCAAAGATCTGACCCAGATTAGGGAGATTAATGTGAGGTGGAGACCTGAGCCACGAATCAAACAAATGTATTAATCATTATGGTAAAATAATTGTTTGGTAATTTGCATCTCGGAAATATTGGACTCCTTTAATCGAATCTGAATTACAAATGCTGTGAAAACGACTCCTCATACATTTTAAAGGACTTGTGAAGGAAGCAGCTCTCTTATTTAATCAGCATCAGACAACAGTCTGTAATTTGAGTGGAGAAAAAAAGATTAATCTACAATATTGCGACGTTGGAAAGACAAAGATAAGCGTTTGGAACAGACTGATGTTTATTCTTTTTTTTCTTTTCTTTTTTTTTTTAAATCTTTTCATCTTTTTGTCTCTACGTCCGTTTTTTCAGAGGCTTGTTGACAAAGTTGCATTTCACTGACTCTCCACCAGGGGGAAGCTGTGTGCTAAATTAATGGTTAATGCAAATTTTCAATGGAAATTCTTAAAACTATTAGAATATAATTATCTTGATTAAACCAACAATTGTTGTCCATTATAGCAAAAAAAAATTGCAACATCAAAATATTAGATTCTCAAAATTTCTGAAAATATGTCTTTTTCACTTTTTCAGTTATATTCTTTGCCACTTTAAACAAACCCAAACTTCTTGCCTAGGCCCAAGTCATGTTACAGGATGTTACTCCTGTTTGATTGTTTGATTTGACCCCTAACCATCCCTCATTCCTGCTTTCAGTCTTCCTTTAATGCCTAAAACAAAGCTTGGGGACCTGCGGGTCAATTAATATATTTTCTGATGCCCAGTCAGCAACTAATTTGTTAAATTACTAGGCACATTTGCATAATCAAGTGGGTTTTTTTGGTGAACTTGAGCAAGGCCCAGAGCTTCTGCCCCTCGTTTGTGTATGCGTGTGTGTGTGTGTGTGCCTGTCAGCGGCCGGTCAGTCACTCGCCTGTCTGTGCTGTCATCTCAGATCAAACTCAGTCTGGGTGATGGCAGCAGCGGCCGTGGAGAGGGGGTGGTGGATGTGGGGGACGGTTACCCGCGGTGATTCGGGCGACCACGCCGATATGCAAAACAGGGCGTCTGGACAATGGCCGAGCTGTCAGATATGCCAGCCTTCGCTGCCAGGGAGACGGCAATGGGGGTCACCGGGAGTGTATGCAAATTTGACATTTCCTCCTTCATTTGCATGCGAGCACATCAAAGTTTGTTGTCGGTATCAGAGTCAGTCGGGCTTTATTGGTCCGTTTGGGACATTACATTCTGTAATTTGTTTTGGGGGGTTTTAGGCCGAAAATGACAGGTGTCCTTCCTGCAGAACTAGACTAATAACAGGAGGGAAGCCTCTGTAGGCTAAGCGCAGCTTCCATCAGACACTCAGCTGATCTTCTGATTGCAGCTGAATTCTTTCAGTTGCTTGTTTCAAAGGACAAGTGCAGAACAGTATCTATTATTTTTTAAAAGCTAGCTCTAGTAAAGCAGATTTAATCCTAATCTGTCTGGCCCTAATTGGGTTTTACAACATCCAATTAAAATAAATTGTTAAATTATGTATAAAATAGCATCATATTTCTGATATTGTGCATGGTCTGAGGCAAGTTGACTTTAATGTCTTACTAATGTTTTATTGGCTCCTGAAGTGAATTGAATCAAAATTGTATCATAACAGACTTTGTGATCTCAAATTGTAGTCCTTTGAATCAATATAATATTGTATCCTGATGAAACTTGTTATTTACACCCATAATATGTGTTTCCACACCTTGGTGACAGGTAGTTTCCGTCACAAATGTCTCTTGATCTGCTGACTGCAGCTGAAATAGTTCACAAATTTTCATCTCAGTTTAAAAGAACAGGTCGCTTTATGTTATTTTTTCCTTATTAGCTAAACCTAGTAAAATACATTTCCTCCTAATCTGTCTTGC
Source organism: Distichodus sexfasciatus (assembly GCA_032718565.1). NCBI lineage: Eukaryota > Metazoa > Chordata > Actinopteri > Characiformes > Distichodontidae > Distichodus > Distichodus sexfasciatus. The sequence continues at coordinate 1,272,434 of JAVGVS010000056.1, read as the reverse complement.
CATAATGCTGTGAGTTTTCCAGCACGTAATCTACAGTATAGCAGTAAAATATCAATAAAACTACACATTTCCAGGATTGTGCATGCTCTGAGACAAGCTGACCTTAATGTTTTACTGCCAATCTGTTATCATTCTTATAGAAAGGCACACACATATGCACACACATACACAGGCAGAGGCCATATTAGCCCCTTAGTGACATCTAGCTTTCATCAGACATGTCTGCTGATCTTCTGATAGCAGCTGAAGCTGTTCACAATTCTTTCAGCTCTATGCTTCTATGTGCAAGTGCAGAACAGGACACCTTCTATTAATTTTTTCTCATAAGACAACCCTAGGATAGAGGATTTGCTGTTAGTCTCATTTGGTTTCTAATTTATAAAATTCTATTTTCATTCACACAGTTGATCAGGGTACATTGTACTATGAAATGTTATAGCTATATATGTGACAAATAAAGAATCTTGGATCATGAATCTTATAATGTAATAAACATAACTTTATAGTTTGTGTATAAATATGAATACACATGAATGTGTGTTTGTGTGTATTAGAATATCTTATTAATGTATCTATAATTACATGTATAATTACGTGTATTATTTTTCCCTCATAAGACAACACTAATAAAGTGGATTTTCTCCTAATCTGTCTTGCCATAATTGGCTGTTCCAATTTCAGTAAGTGTGTAGGTTCGCAGTATATCAATAAAAAATCTGTTAATTTGCATTTCTCGTATCATGCATTCTCTGACACAAGTTGGCTTTAATCTTTTACTACCAGTCTGTTTTCTTCATATGGTAACTCTTCTTCATATGCATACACAAACACACTCACAGAGGCCATATTGGCACCTTGGTGACAGGGGCACCACCCGTCTGGAGACAAACAGAGGGGAAGAGGTCACCCAACTTTGGCAGGTCCAGCTTTTGGATCTCCCCCGGTCTTGGCAGATTCCCCACCATTTCTCCCCTCTATGGCCCACAGAGACCCTCGCTCAGCTCGGCCGGCATCGTCCCCCCGTGCCCGCTTCCAGATTACACACCTGCCTGGCGCGAGCAGGCGGCCAGCGAGACAGAGAGAGAGTCGGGGATGATAGCAGCCAGCACGGCTCCCCCGACTCGGCCGTCTCTGATGTCAGCTGGCTGTGAAAGGAGGCGAAAGCCCCGCTGCTGACCACACACTGTGATTAAGCAGCAACTGGGAACCGGCCAGAGCACTGGACCCAAGCCACGCTACCCCTGTCTGAGCGCTCCGCCCGGCCAAGATTCACCCGCCCGGCTGCTGCTGCAAATGGATACGTTGTCGTACAATGAAATTTGCAACACAAAAAAACCCCAAAACAAGGCAGGATAGTAAGTTTTTGCTGAGTGTAAGTGAATGGGGTTTAGTGGTGCACAAGGGGTCCAATAAAACCATGAGTTTGTTAGATCCCTTGAGCGAGGCCCTTAAACCTTAAAGTTGCCCCCTCCAAGTCTAATAAATTTGTTTCTTAGTTTTATTTTCTTGTAAGATTCTTTAGATAAATCTGTTGTTAATTTCTAATTTCTAAAATTCTGTTTTAATTTGCAAAGTTTTAGGACTGATCATTCTTGTATGAACATATTATATGTTTTGTGTATGCATGTGTGTGTTTTCCTGCATTTTCCATCACAGATGTAGTGTATTCTTTTACATATATAAAAGATTATGTAACTGTATATTGTACTCATACTTAAGAACAATAAGAAAATTGGCAAATATCAGAATCTTGATGTAAACAGGTACAATTATATAGACAATTAACTGTATTTAACTGCTTATAACTACATGTATAGACAGTTAAACAGATTCTATTCATAGATAATAAATCCATATATGATTACACATATATACAGTCAAACTATTCTATAAATAACATATACTAATGCATCATAATAACTAACCCTGCGATATCTGTTATCTAATGGATCAGTGCTCTTTCAGCTTTAGGTGTAATGGCTGCATACTCATACATAAAAAAATTAAACCTACTGATCCCAAATGGCCAAACCCTAAAAATTCGTCTAAAGAAAAACAGAAGCCTGCTCTCCTCTTTTGGGCATTACGTGATGATGGAGGATGCTGGGACCAGGGCCAAGTCCACTCGAGCAACTCCATCTAATTCGGAGCTACTGCTGCTGCTTCAGTGCTCACAGAAGAAGAAGCATTGTTGCAGACGCCGCCGGCCAATCGGGGCGCTTCTCCAGCCGGACGGCTGCAGCAGGCCTCGCATGCCCATTGAAGGTACTGGTACGGGTGTCACTGACTGAGAGGTATAGGAGAATGTGAATGTGTAAAAAGTGATGGGCAAAAGGACCGAGGACCAATGAAAACACAAGTTACAGAAATTAAAATGATTATTTACAATGTTATTGAATGCTTTTTGATTTTAGATTGGGTGAAAGGGAAGAAACTAGCACTAGCACAAGTTTGTCTACTCAAGATTCAAGATTCAAGATTCTTTATTTGTCACATGCAAATTATACAGGTATAACATGCAGTGAAATGTATCCTGATCTGCTCCTGACTGTGTCAATTTAGGCAAAATTAAAATAAAATAAAAATTTTAAAAATCAATAAAATTAAAATAAAATAGTTACGAGTATCCCCCTCTTGTCATAACTATATGTAAATTATTTAAGCAATAATCTATAATTATATCTATAATTACTGCAAAAAGTTCCCCCTGAGCTTTTTATTTATTGTCTTGCGCAGTGCCTTTTTAAAACTATACCGGATGTGACCTAATCTTTCTGTTACTGTAAATGTTGCATGACTCTTTTGACCTTGATCAATAGATTATACATTAAGATGTTGTGTGAGGTGCAGTAGGCTATACCTATGGGGTAGGAAAACTAAATAATAACAATGAATAATTTTCATTTATCTTTTTTAATCTTTTGGGTATTTATAGATTAAAATGTGACGAATGCTTGTTTTTAAGAGACAATAAAAAATAAAGGAATGTCTTTACACTGAATATCATCAGGATCTTAAGATGTTTTCCTACTGTGTTCTGATGCAAGTTTCTCCAATAATGCCATGTAACTCTCCACCACGTTTCTCATTCTTTATGCATAAAAAATAGAACAAGTTCGGAAGTTTTTGTGCATGTTTCCAACAAAGAAAAGCGGACCCAGTATCAGGCCCTGAAGCACCCCAGGGTTCTGACACTGAGCCACAGTGCTAGCAGTCATCTGCTCGTGTCTTCACTCTACTCATCCTCTCACCTCCTCAAAAATGCCTCTCACCCACGTTTTAGCGGCCTGCATGCACTATTCATGAGATCCATAACCAGGCAAAAAACACAGAAAAAGACCAAATGCTTCCTGGATAGGAACCTAGTGTATGTGTGAGTGTGTGCTGTGTGGGGGGTTAGAGTTCATGAGAGGGTGTATTAGGGTGGCTACCCCAATCCCTGCCTCCAGCGCTGAATGCACCGTCGACCCGCTTTCTCATTTCAAGTGGAAAAACAAACTAATTACGTGGAAATATGATAATGTATTGTGCTGGGGGAGTCGCCGGCTCTTCTCATTAAAGCACTTGTGCAACCTCACTTGTTTCCTTCTACAACATCATCCCCCCGACTCCCTCTCTCTCTCTTTCTCTCTGTGTCTCTCTCTCTCGCTCTCTCTTGCACTCTACTAATGTATGTTATTTCTCCCAGGGAGCGCTGCCCTTTCACGACTCATGAACATTAGTGACCAGTCTGGGGCACTTTGCATCAAAGTCTGCCTCATTTGCATAATCACACTATTGCTCCCTACCTCGCCTGCAGTGAAGGTCATCATGTCCCATGATTCCTCTGGAGATGATCGTGCCCCCTTCCCACACACACACTTCGCCTTCGCCGCTTCTTTAAGACTTCTTGTGCACAAACACAAACCTCAAACCCTAGCGTGCCTAATACACATACCTGAGGGATGCCCATAAGCGGCAGCTTTGTTTTCTTATTACTCTGGTTATTTCTCGATTAATTATACCATCATCCGTGATTCGTTAATTCTCATCAGTTCTGACAGCTCCTAATTGCATAGCTTGAAGTTTTACAGGCATGTTGGGAAAGCTACTTTTTACACAGCCAAGCGGCTGTGTCCATTTAATAAATTTAAGTGAGTGACCACAGCACAGCAGACAGTGCACCACAACAAAATGTGATCTCTGCATTTAACCCATTTGTGAAGGTGCAGCTGACAGCTCTATCAGTGGCCGGGGAGCAGTGCTTGGGAATGGTACCTTGCTCATGAGTACTTCAGTTGCCCCTTTACCGGTTCAAGACTCTAATGTTCACTTAATTTGACTGTTTTTACCCTATTGTATATTGTAATCTCCAAACTCATACAGTCATTAGTATGATTGAAATTTCTGGTATACAGAATATCATCAACATCTCAACACCGCCATGGAACTCAGGGCCATGTTTCTTGTTCAGTGTATGAAAATATGACAAGTTTGTAAGTTTTGTGCGTATTTCCAAATAAGAGAAGCGGACTAAGTGTCAGGCCCAATATTTTCCATCACTATATAAAAAAGTGAATTACTGAAAAAGCTGCAGTTTTGCCAATGATAAGCTACTAAAAATGTAGTTAAGATAGTAGACTCACTCATAGAATCGATTTGAACTTTCTCAGCACAAAACCACGACACGGTTTCCACATACACAAGCAAAAGTTCTGTTGTCGGATCACGTGACACGAAACTTCGATCACGAGGTACAGTTGGCTGGCGATGGCTGTGATCGGGCTTGAGGGTCAGATAGCTTGCCAACGTCGTGATTTCCACCACTGTTGACTGGATGCGTTAATAAAGGATATCACTTCATATGAGCCTGCGATAGCAAGGTGTTAAAGTCACATTCCCATCCTCCTAGTAACATCAGATTGTACCTGTTAATTAAAGGAGTGCTCTGTGCCAGTTGTCGCTGGCATCGTGAGCAAAACTTTCTACTCTTTCAACAGTCACTTTCAATGTGCGTCTTTGTTTGTTGTCCAAACACTTCTGCTCGCTTGAACTCACATGCCCAGTGCACATTAATGGTAAATGCAAACATACTCTTTTCTGTGATTTGATTGATTATTTTGGTATTCCTCTAGTTATAATAAACTTTCTGAAATGTCTCATTCAAACCTCTTTGGCTCACTCAAACTCACTTTTGAAAATGCACATTAATGGTAATTTCAAACATTCTCTTTTTTGTGATTTGATTAATTTTTTTGGTTTTCCTCCAGTGTAATAATCTTCCAAAAAGTATTTCATTCCACCTGTTGGTAGCAAAATACCCTCAGTTTCTACAGACTTACAGTTGAATTAAGAGTGGAACCGAAGGGCTAAAAAAACTTGGAGCCAAAGAAAAGTTAAAGGTCCAAGTACGACAGGTGCCCCAGGCCGAGGTGGGCACTTTGCCAAGGCGATGCCACGCTTTTTGCCTGTTCTGTAGCCTGAATGTAAAAGGGTAGTGGTCAGATTCTATCAAGAGTGACGAGACACTTCAAACGGGATTAAAGCTAACGACTGCAACAGTTCTTGGCATAGTCTCTGTTGGCTGACAGCTCAAATGAATTCATACAAACAAAAAGTCACAATGAAGCAACGGGATTAAACTTTCCCAAGTCAGTGCAAGGCCTCAACAACAACAAAAAGTTTTATTTCTAGTCTTTATATGTGGAAATTTCCGGATAACTGTTTAGCCTTTAAGGCTTTGGTCAGAAGTGAAATGGAGGGCTTGATACTATGCTGTTTGAAATTCTGCCCAAAATGTTTTTGTTTGAGATTTTTTTAAGGATGATGTTTAACTGATAAATACGTTATCGTGCGTCTTACAGCATTTTAAAAAATAGAAATGTGGAAAGGTCCTAAACTGTTTTTTTTTGTTGTGTGCACAAGTTAATTATCTTCAAATCTCTAAATGCAACTTACATCAGTGGTCAAAAAAGTGTATGTTCAAAATGAATTTGTTACCACAGCTGACTTGTTCCTACACAATAACTTGAAGTTAAACATAAATAAATATAAAAAACCTAACATGTGTATACAAAATAAAGGACTTGTGCATGGAAGTAATTATTACATGGTGACTGTTGTCATTTATAAGTCATTCATTTCATATGAACTATATAGATTTTTAAATTTTTCTTTATCCATTTAGACCGGGTAAGTTGCATTTGATTAAAGGACTAAAACTTGTATTTAAGTGTTCTCAAATCTTTTGCCAAGCGAAAAAAATCACATTCTGAGAAATGTGAAATGTGAAAAGTAGGGTGATATAAAATATATTTACATGACAACTTGCTAAAATAACACAAAAAGTTGCAGATTAAATCAATTTCCAGCATTTGCAGGTGTGATAGTTAAAATTAAGACAGTGCTTGCAATAATAGGCTTACTTAGACCGGAGTTTGCAAGCCCTCAGAGTAGCAGAAAGGAAGAAAAACTTAATTTAATCCAGTAGCTGAGCCAGTACAGGAAGCAAATGTCAGTGTTTTGTGTCGTCGTCTCGTTAAACATGCCTCAACACATTCCTGATTGGATGCAACACTGGATTAATTAGAGCTGACATGCTGGCGCCATGAGCTTTGCCTGTGCACTCCCCCGAATCTGTTAATCACCAGCGCTTTACTGCTCACAGAGTGTGTGTGTGTCTGTGTGTGTGTGTTTCTGTGTGTGTGTGTGTGTGTGTGTGGGTGTGTGTGTGGGTGTGTGAGCGCAAATTCCAGACTCTACACCTGCAGATTGGGGAGTATGAAGGCATATTAGGGCCATTATATATTGGATATATATTATTTTTTTTAAATAATAAAATGTGCAGGAGAGGGAGGGGTAAACTTAAAAAAAAAAAAAAAAAAAACCTCAGAAATTCTGAGATTAAACTCCAAAATTTGCGAGGAAAAATCTTGACTTTGACATTGTGAATTTGTTTTTAATCTCAGACAGTTTTAGTTTTGTTAAACCAATTTATAACTTCACAATGTCTGAGAATATCCGATGTTTTTATCTAATATCGGAAATGTTTATTATTTTCTTGCAAATTTATCACATTAAAATAACAGAGAATTGCCTAATTTTTTCTGTTTCGTTTGGGAATTTCTGCCTTTTCACCCCCTTTTCATCAACTCCAATTATTTATTAAATTCTTTAATCCACAATGTCTACAATGGCCCTAATACCGATGTAGTGGTGGAAAAATGGCTTCCCTGTTTGTTTTTTATTCAACAAGGTAAGAAAGTTAAAAGACTAGAAGATGTTATGGTTAGGATTAAGATTGAGTCTATGTATGGGATTATTTAGTGAAAGTTATGATTATATACACTACCAGTCAAAACTTTTAGAACACCCCAATTTTTCCGGTTTCTTACTGAAAATTATTCAGTTTAATGTCTCATCGCAGTCTGAAATGAAAGCATAGTACAAATAATTGGAGTTAAAAAAAGAAATCATGGAATCAATTTATAGACCAAAATGTATTCTAAACTTTTGACTCATCAAAGTAGCCACCTTTGGCAGATACAGCAGCTGAACACACTTGTGGCATTGTCAATCAAATATTCTTCCGAAAGTTCTTCCCATATCTGTTGCAGAAGTTCCCGTAAATGTGTGGCACTTGTAGGTTGCTTTACTTTCACTCTTCTGTCCAGTTCATCCCAAACCAGCTCAATGGGGTTTAAGTCTGAAGACTGTTGCCCACTCCATGTTTTCAAGCTTACCATCTTGTTCTTTTTTCCTGAGGTAGTTCTGGCATAGCTTGGACTTATGTTTTGGGTCATTATCTTGCTGTAGGATGAACCCCTGACCAACTAGGCGCATATCAGAGGGTATTGCATGGCGCTGCAGAATGCTGGCGTAGCCGTTTTGGTTCAGGGTGCCTCTCACTGACCCTGGATCCAGCAAAACCCCCTCAACCTCCAATGCTCCAGAACAGCTTTAAATTGTTAACCCATTTTGTGTTCCCTGAAAAAGACCTTTTTGTATAATTCTGAAATGTACATTATTTTTTAGTTTCGGGTAACCTTACCTTTTTTTAACCTCTGGCGGTTTCAAGCTATTCCTTGGACTTCCACGATTTGAATTGCAATAAATAACTGAAAAAATTGGGGTGTTCTAAAACTTTTGACCGGTAGTGTATATGGAATGTCCCCAAAAGTATAGAGAGGCAGGTGTGTGTTTTATGAGACAGTGGTTTCCAGAATACATTTGCTGGTTATTGTCTGTACAAGACTGTAAAACAACCCTTTATCCAGGTAGATGGTAGATGTGAGGGTAAATGTGCTCGTGTTGGAAGAGCATGAGCAGAAATGTTGCTGCTGTTTCACTCAGAGCAGTCCGAGAATGGAGTTGTCATTAGCAGTGAACTCGAAATAGGCCATGTCAACCCGGTATGTTTGCGTTGTGGTGCATGATATATCACCTCCACTCTCCTGGGGCTGTGCGGATGCACAGTGTGCAAGAAAGTCCAGAAACATCTCAGACACAGCAGACAAACACAAAAAGATGTACTGATGATGAATTCTGAGGAAGAGCCAACTGTAGGATCTGCATCTTTACTATAAGTCTTCTGGTTTGTATTGGTCTTTATAAGCAACTAAGTACCACCCTGTTGTAAAATATTTTCATTCATGTTACCTTTTTTAATTTTTTATTGACAAATAGAAGATTTGAAGATTCTGCTAAACACCTAAATGCAATTACAAACACAAAGTGCATCTTAATTTTTCTATTTTATTTTAGTTTCTTAAATATATTTTGTAATGGGGAAAAGTGAAAAGGGTTGACAGGAAATTTACTTTATGATAATTTATGATCATTTGCTAAAATATTGTAGAAAAAACATAGTTTAGAGGAACATAAATTCCCAGTTTACTTATAAAAATGCTGTTGGATTAACTTTTTTATGGTTTAAAAATACTCAGAAAATCAGCAAGGCGCTGGACTATTCATCAATCACTCTATAGACTATCTTAACAAATCCATAACTCCTTAAAGTCCTTCCTGGCAAAATTTTAATATGGCCATTTCCAACTTCTGAATTCAGTTCTTCTCTAAATTAATCAAACTGCATACATTTTTTAATCCAAAATAAGCACTGGCCAAAACTCTCTTGAATGTGTACATGTAAAACACACACTCTCTCATCGCAGTGTAAGAGAGAGCAGGGGGCAGCGAGAGCCACTTTATCAGCCTTCACTCAGCTGAGTCGAGACACACAGTGGGGGGAACGCATGCCTTTGTCTCGCAGGTCAACCAAGGGTGAGAGGCAGGCCCTGGTGAGTGTATGTGTGTGTGTTCTACGTTAAAAGACAACTCTACCGGGAGATGCTATTGTGGCTGATACTGTCAGAAAAACATTGGGCCTAATTATCCAACCATTATTAAGAGGAAATTAGCCCTTATGCAGTTTTTACAGAGATTCTGACTTTACCAATGTTTATTAGGTAAGATGGAATGGAATCTGCTATTGCTGAAGAGTGCTTTTACGCACATTTTATTGCAATGTGCAAAACATTAGCTGGTTGAGTTTTCTAAAAATTCTTCAGTTGGATAATATTATATTGTTTAAATGTAAACATTCATTCTTATAAGAACAAACCTGCAGACAACTGAAGAACACGTAATGAACCGGGAATTGTCAAATTGAGGAAAAAACTTGAGATATCTTTGTTGAGCCAAATGAGTTGGCATTATTCCCAAAAAATGGACCTTAGGCCCAACAAAAAGTTAAAGGTAATATGTTTGTTTTTGTTTAGTTGTAGGACTAGGACTAGGATTAGGGTTGGACCATTGTGGGTTATATCCTTTTGTCTAACCGCCCTTTCTTTCCTTTCCTTTCCTTCCAACCCCCTCCACTTATAGCACTCATTTCCGTCCAGGAAACCCTAAGAACAATAAAACTTCAAAGTCCCCGTAGCACTGCTAACAGGTTTTCCTTTCAGAACGTCTAAAAAATTGAGAACTTGCCCCTTAGCTGCTGCCGCTGCTGCTGATCTTTCCTTGCACTGCACATGTTCTCCTCCCTCTCTCTCTCCCTCTCTCTCTCTGTTTGAGGGAACAGTGGGGTCTGAGGCATGCCTTCTTTAGGGAATAAGAACATGTGGTTTTTGAGTGCTGGGCAGCAAATAGAGGAGTAAAACCTCTTGGAATGGTTCTGCACATTTCCTGTGTTTGCAAGTCTAACTTTTCCTTCCCTCTCTCACACTTTCCCCCCTCTCTCTCTCTCTCTCTCTCTCCCACTTTCTCTGTTTTGTAGTTTGTGGTGTGCTTCCCTGCTTTACGGTCGTCTTAAACTTTCTTTTGTTCTTTGCATCTCTCCCTCTCTCTCTCTCGCTCTCTTTGTTTGTTTTCTTTTGGGATGAGTCTCGGTTGTCCCGTTAGGAAGAGGGTTGGGTGAGTCCAGACCTCCTGCACTCTTTCAGGAAGATTTAGGTTGAGCAGATTCTTCCACTGCTTGACTTTTGTGCAAAACTCAAAAAACGTGCAGGAAGCCTAGAAGACGAAAAACAAGGGAAGCAGGTATGTGACAACGTCTCCACACTCTAAATCTTCCCTCTTCTGACAATGTCTTTCTGGCTGTTAACAAACCACATCCAGACGTAGCAAATCCTCACTCACTTTTATGGACTTTTTACTAACAAGACAAGCAGCAGTTTGTGGGTTTGCATGTATTACAAAGCTTTCTTTACTGCGTGTTCAGGTCACTGTTTTTTGACTTTTATACTTCGATTCAGATTCAGATCTTCTAGCCAATCTGATTTGCCCAAACAAGTTTAAAAGCATGTTTACACATCAGGAGTCCATGTGTTCTGGAAGTTACAACAGAGGACGTGTCCCATTCTGTCACTCAAGTTTAAAATCTAAGCAACATTTTTACACACTTTAAAATTGATTTAAACTACAAAGTGTCATATTTTTTATTTCAGCTACTAATGTCTATCTACTCCCACAGCCAATTTTAATGAGTTTGAGGCAAAATACTTTCTGAGTGAGGTAGAATGCCCAGACACAAAGCGTGTTCTTGATTTTAGAGCTTGTGTGACTCATTAGAAACAGCCGTCATCAAAAAACTCAAGTCTCGCTAGAAGCTTGCTGTAATTTTTCTCAACCTTAAATTGCCCAAAAGCCCCTCCGTGCACCTCAGTGTTGGGGTATGTAGCACCTGTGGCTGGCTCACCACTCTCATGTCTGGCAGAATGGGAAGTGACAAGGCGTCTGCTGTTCACGTGTTGCTTTGATCTTGCCACTGAATCAATTCCCAGGTCGGTGTACACAGTTAGGTTCTTTAACCCTTCCCTTTCTGGAAAACCTCCAGGAGTAGCGGAGTAGAGAGAAAAAAAACAAACAATTCTCTTCAAATAAGATAAAAAAGTAGATTGATATCCTATTTTGTACTCAAATAAAAAACGGAAATCACATATTCATGTTTCATCTTGGTTTTACTATCTATCTATCTATCTATCTATCTATCTATCTATCTATCTATCTATCTATCTATCTATCTATCTATCTATCTATCTATCTGGAAAATGACACAGTATTTGTATTTTTGACTTTTGAAATAAATATTGAACACATCTATTTTGTTTATTTTTTTGAAAAATGAATGCATGAATGCTACATGGAATCCGCCCACCCTGTATATCAGTTATTGTTAATTATTTTTTTCAGGTGCTGAAGAGGAGAAATCAGTTCTTGGTGCCTTACTAACACTGGACGGTCCAGGATTTTTGCCTCTCCAAATTCCAACAGCACTCATTGTGTTGACGGAGACAGTTAAACAGGCGGAACAGATGGGGTTGGTGCTGGCTCTGTTATGGACTCTGGCTGCTTTAAGCCCTGCCCTGGCCTCGGGTCAGACGGAGAGTGTGTTGAGGTTGAACTCGGTCCTGCAGGTGGTCAGAGGTCAGAGTGTGTCTGTGAGCTCTGAAGATCTGCAGTTCCACACAGACGAGTTTTCAGAGGCTTGTAAAGTGGAAGTGGTGCTCAACGAACCTGTTACTCAGAGAGTTGGCAAGCTTACACCACAGGTAAAATACAACACCAAGCAATATCCATTCAAAAACCACACTGCTTTGAGAATGTCCAAACTGACCAGGACCTGGAGATTGATTGCCATGGAGCAGTGTTAATTTTGGTAGGCTCTTTAGTCTTTAGATGAAAAATGTGTGTTAGTCACAATTTAGTCATTTCTATCTTTCATAGGTTTAGTCGAATAAAGTTTGCATTTTAGGCAAGCAGTAGGAGCTGAGGGAGGGTGGACAATTCCAAGAAAAAAGCCAGAAACTCCAAGTTTATACTGACATTGTTATGTCAAAATTTGTGAGGAAAAAAGTCCAAATTTCTGACATTATTTATGAAAAAAGATTTTTTTTGACCTTGTAAAGACATAAATTTGCACAAAAACTTCAGAATTTTTAAGTTCATGAGTTAACATTTAAGTCCACACTCATATAATTAGATTGTAATAGATAGTATAAATATTTAGATTTGCATATAATACTTGATACAGTAACAGAGCTTTTTTAATGAATCTCTTTAAGAAAGTATTTTTGGCCGTGGCAGTTTCATTTTGTGAGATATGGGACACATTACACGTCATTGCAAAAAGGCATAATGGAGTATGATAAATGGGAAAGAAAGGTAAACTCTCGTTCTTATGTTTTAGGTGTTTGACTGTCACTTCCTCCCTGAGGAGGTGAAGTACGTCCATAATGGAAGCCCATTACAGGAGGAGGATACAGTGATGTTGAGAGTGTACAGGTACGTGCACAAATGACAATATTTAAAACATTTTGGATGAAGAGTTGAGTTGTATTTCACCTTTAAAATAATAAAAAATCAACGTCTCATTTAATGTCATTTGTAGCTACAATTTAAGTTTTCAGGATTTTGCTCATATCTTTAAAAAGTGACAAAAACAAATCAGTTCCTACTAACACACAGGTATGAATTTCTCTGTTAGATGTGTGATGAAATCTGTCTTAAAATTGCTTCAATATTGCAGCGTAGCATTTATCCAAGACACTGACTTCAACTTATGATGACCCTGCTCACTTGCTAAGCATGAAATATTATTAGTCATTATTTCAATTTAAGGTTTAGGAATTTTAATTATGGATAAAAACATCTGTTCAATGCCATAAATGTAAATGTAAAATTGACTATGATGTACCCCTCCGTAACTGCAGGAATGCATCACCAACATTATGTAGTTTAGCAAGGTGTATGTTTATAGGTTTTGTATTTTTTTCTTCAGGTTCACAGATTCTGAGACGTTCACTGAGACATTCCTCATGAAGATTCAGGTGGTGGAACCAGAGAGGAGTCTGGTAGAACTTGGGAGCGTTCCTCTAGTGGTTCCCCAATTTTATGGTCTCTCCAATGCCATTAACAGCAGCGTGCTGACCTTACAAACTCAGCCAGACGTGTTGTGCACCGTTCGGCTCCTCAGCTCCGAGATCAGGGTTCCCATGTTGGGACAGCTGGTTAAAGAGGATCCTGCCCAAAATGACCAGCCTTCTGAGCCTGCTTCTGGTCCGAGGAGAGGTCATAACTCTAACATTCTTTTACACACTGCTACTAACAACACGCTCTGAGAGGTTATTGGTTTAGCTCTATATATATAAAAACAAGAATACCCACATGCTAAGAAACTAAGGTACTAGAATGCAGTGGTGGAAAGGGTACTGAGATTTGTACTTTGATAGGTAGTGATTATTTGTCATTGTGAACACACCACAGAGCATAGTGTACTTAAAAGAAATGTGATCTCTGCATTTGATCCATCCGTGAAGGAGCAGTGGGCTGCTTTTATGGGAGCACCTGGGATGCAGTGCTTGGGGACGGTACTTTGCTCATGAGTACCTTTAACGGCCCAGGACCAAATTATTGGTTTAGTTATAATAAAAATTTAAAAAAAGAGAAATTTCATGTAGATATACTGTATCAATGTAGATATGTCTAAAAATTACACTGATATGTCTTTTTGTATCATTAAGGTCGCCAGACTCCAGCTGTTTGTCCTGGAAATCAGGCCTGTGTCCACAACACCAGAGAGGTTCAGTTTCTGAAGACCAGCTGCAGTGAGTTTCTATCCTCAGGTCTGAAATACCAACACCTCAGCCCTCCTTCACCCGAAATCGACTACATTCCAATCAGGGTGGAGCTCAGAGACCAAACCACTCGAGCCATCCTGCAGGTAACAAAAAATCATTATGACCTGTAAGTCTATCCCTTGCTTAAATTATGCTGCTTAATTCAACATAATGCTTAATTGAGTATATCAATGATTATATTAATTAATAGTGTAATAGTCTCACTTCAAATCTAAGAGTAATTTTGTTTTCACATTTTATGGGACACACCGGAATAGTTTCACATCTTATGTCAGGGTTTCCCCTATTATCTCTTATTTTAAATCTTGCATAATTTCATTCTGGGGATTTTTAGACAACTTTGTTATATCTGCCTGTAGAAATTATTCATATTACTCTTTATTTCCATTTTAATTTATATTTTACTTTATATTCCTGTGTTGTTTTATACAGCACTTTGGTAAATAAATACTTGTATGCTTTAAAAGTGTGCTTTATAGATACAATTTACTTGCTTACTTACTCGCTAATAGTTAAATATTGATAAAATAATAATCGGTAAGAATCATTTGCCAATCCTTCATTTTTTTTTCTGTTACAGCTTTTAATTTTTACTTTATTAATATATACTATTCTTTATAATGTACATTCTATATTATAACAATATTACATATTTAAACATTTTACATTCCTTTATAACTTGTTTTATTATAAACTGGTTTCAAATGTTTTTGAAGCACAAATTTACAAATTCATACAAGCTTTCATACATTCTGTATCCTTCTTTTTTTGTCTCTTGACCACTGATCAGGCAGAAAGCGTTTGGCTGCCGGTGCTGATCCACGGTGCAATGCAGAACCAGCCTCCCCGTCCTGCCTTCATGTCCATGTTCATCCTGGAGGTGGACCAGTTTGTCCTCACCCCCATCACCACGGCCGCTCTGGACGCCCGGGACGACGAGACTTCTCAGGACCGGCTGGTGTTCAATGTGACCAAACCTCCTGCAGAGGGATACATCACACACCTGGATGATCACACCAAGACCGTCTCCTCCTTTACCTGGCACGACCTCAATCTAATGAAGCTGGCCTACCAGCCTCCAAACAGCAGCCACACCAGCAGACGCAACTTAGAGGTGAACCAGAGCCAAGAATTCAAATTTATGTTTTTTCCTAAAATTTGTTCTCAAGACCTTTGACCTTTAAATTGTATAATAATATACAGTTGTATAGGAGTGGTAGGTGAATGAGGCCCATTGTTTACTGAAGAACAAAGAGGAGGGAAAAGAGTGTTATTAAATGTCGTCATTTTGGAAATATGCTTTAAACAAACAAAAAGAAAGAACAAATAATATTCCTAACTGATTACATCAGCACTACTGAGTTGTCCATTTTATCCTAATTAGCAGGAAATGATGATTTTTTGAATTATATATATGTGTATATATATATATACATTTCGTTTAATTATATATATGATTTATTCATTTATTTGTAACTAAATGACAGAAGAAATACAAAGAAGAATTAATTTGTAAAAATTACTTTGTTGTTCTATACAGTATAACCTAAAACAGTCATAAGTTATCTGCTATCATATTTGATCCCAGGTTGAGTTCCAGGCTATAGATGGCTTCTTCGTCCCCAGTCCTCCCATAATGGTTCACATCTCTATCCGCAAAACGGAAACAAATGCCCCGCGAGTCTCCTGGAACATGGGTATGACAATTATTCAACAGCCCAGGGTGGTTACTGGCACGTGTCTTTTAAAATGTACCGCTGAATAAAACTGGCACAAGTGAATTGCATTGTCCTATCATTTTAGATTATTCCATATATTAATGCTTACAATGCTTTTCTTCTCTATAGGGCTGGATCTTCTGGAGGGTCAGTCCAGACCAATCACATGGGAAAACCTGCAGATTGTGGACAATGACAACATTGATGCTGTAACTCTGGTAGCTGTGGACGGACCGCTGCATGGACGACTGAGTGTCCGAGGTTTGCAAAATGCTCTTTGTACCACAATTATCTGGACAGCAATCCAGATACACTAGTTTGATAAGAAGCAAGCAGAAGAAACATAATTTTTCCACATCACAGACTCTAATTCCCAATGACACCCGGGTGACATTTACTTTCTCTCCCCGACCTCCACCGTCCGGTCATGACAAATCTCGTAAAGAGACCGGCGATCCGGCCGTACGCTCGATGTCTTACGCGTGCACGGCTCAGGAAGCATATGTGAGGTGGTCTGCATGTGTTTGTTAATCAGGTCTTAAATGCACCGGCGACACTTTGCCCGAGGGTTTCCTCTCAAAGATGTCTTGCGAAACCCGGCGTCTGTCCTTCCACTCCAGCGGGTGGCGAGGCGGCCTTTGTTTTTGTCGGGACCCTGGCAAAGCAGATTGCGAAGACGTATGCCATTTCATGGCGCTATGCACACAGGCCAGATGCGTGACCCGCTGACAGCAAGGTCGTTTTCTCGTCAGCCCTGTTAGCTAAGTGAGCACTGAGGATAGGTGGTGGGCTAAGAGTATGCAGTGTTGCATAAAATCTCTTCAGCTTAACATTTTATATTGTTTAGAATAAGCACACAATCAGCCATCATTGTTTAAAGTGAGCACACAATGCACCACAACAAACAGGACACCAGCTAGTTGGCTGTAGGGATGCAACGGTAAAGTGTGCCCATGGTTTGGTACATATGGTTTTTGGGTCACGGTACAGTCTAACATCCAGTGGGTTCTTCGCCGTTTCTATTTCTAGGGCTGAAACAGTTATTGGAATTACTCAAAAAATTATTTTACAAAAAATGGTCAAGGCAATTTATCTGGAATCGAAGCTTTGTGTAATTATATTCAGGTGCTAGAGCATGCTCTGCTTGTGTTCAACACTGACGCACAGCTTTTTCAGTTCCACAATCAAGGCAGGGCCTGATCCCTCTGTATGTGAAAGTATTTGTGAGATATTCCGTGCACAAAAACGCATAAATGACATTTTCGCAATGTAAACACAAACACTATTTGTGAGCGTGCGTGTGAACGCCATTACTCGCTAAAATGCTACAGTTCAGTCAAATCTCCCCCTTTCTTACAAACTAAACACAACAACCAGCATTCTACTCACAATACAGCCATTTATAGAGATTTTCAGCATATTTCGGAATGTCCGTCCGTCGCTTTATTGTGACATGGCTCCGAATGGCATGCAGGGGATTATGGGAAATGTAGCTCTCTCCCAAAAATGCCAAAAGCAGCTCTTTTTCTAGGCCAAGATGAGTCCAAATTGGTTCAAAATTACTCATAATTTGTAGCCAATTTGGACTCCTTTTGGCCTATAAAAAGAGCTGTTAGAGAACTACATTTCCCATAATCCCTCTCGTGCTGCTCAGCTCCACATCATTAACAATGGAATAAGCGCCACAAAATGTCAATAAATGGCTGTCTTGTGAGAAGAACGCTGATTGTTGTAATTTTTCAGTTAAAATATGAGTTTTGTCTTTAGTAAAGTGGAGATTTGACTGAACTGGAGCGTTTTAGTGAGAGTCGCGAGCGCTCAAACACACTGTGTGCGTGTTTACACAGCTGACCGGTGATCCTGCACAATCACCATATAATAAGTTTGTGATGTGCACACTCCCGCTCGCTTTTAATTATCATGGATCTGATTTCATCTCAAATATGCCTTTGCTTTCGATTGAGAGAAATCCGTCACAGCTCCAATGGGCAGAACTCCATCGTAGTGACAGTGAACAAAAATCCCACGTTAAAAAAATTTAAGTTTAATGTAGGCGTACCGAACTATCCCAGGTTCAGTGGGTGAACCGAACAGGGCGCACCAAACGGGTCGGTAAAATACCGAAAACCCTTGCATCCCTAGTTGGTTGCTAGTTGCTGCTGTTTGAGGTGTTGGTGCGTCCAACAAGGGGTGCCATCCTGTGGTCTGTTTGATCCCAATGACCTAGTGCAGTTATGGGTTTCGAGAGGGTTAGGGTTGGTATAAAAAATGGTGCCATCTTTCAGAAGAGACATAAAAGTGAGATCCTGACTCTCTGAGTTTATAAAAGATTTTAGACTGATGCTGATGAACCTAATTTCTGAACTAAAACCTTGATATTGAGGTACTGTAAATATTTCCCATCATTGTCATTTCAAATCCGCAATCCCCTATCTCTTCTCTTCTGCCCCTTCGCCACCTTAGTTAATGTGGGATGATGCATGTTTTGGCTGCGTGAGCACCCACCAGGTGCAGTCAACATTTGTGCTGGTCGAAGTGGAGAAACACTTGACTCTGTAAAGCACTGGGGGTGTCTGGCAAAGTGCTACATAAATGTAACATTCATTTACTCATTGATAATTGACAACACGGAATGCCTACTTGCTAAATAAAAGGAAATGGGTGAAATGTTGTTTTCTGAAATAAAATTAGCTGGTGAACTGCCTGCACTCTCCCACAGCAGCGACTGTAGATCGTTGGGATTCTCAATTTGGACAATATCCAAACTCATGGCCCAGTGCCTTGTGTCAATCCCTGATGGAGGACTATCCTAGCAGCAACACCATCCCTTGGCCTGCTCAAACAACCTGCTCTTCCTTTGGCAGCCAAAACCTGCCTTTAATTACTGTTCTGTTTATGATTTTTCTTTCTTGTTTATTGATATACTCTCATCCTGAACAAGAACAAAATTTGTTCAAAAAGTTTGGCTCCCTCTAAAGCACCTGTTTGTTCATTGGGCTTTGTCACAAATGCCGCTGCACGACAGACCACCCTCTCTGGAGGACTTTGAGGGATGCTGGGAATTGATCACGCAGACCTCCGACTCCGGGACGCCGACCCTGGGGAGAGTCATCGTTCGGCTTGTCCAACGCCTTCGGCCAAATGGAATTCTGCCTCTGCCTATGTGTAATGTCCTCTGAGTCAGGTGTCTACACAGAACATATTTTTTTCAGGGGCTTTTTTTGGGCCTGATGCCCAACGCCACCTTTGGGCCCAATTACTAAGTTGTTCCTTCGTTGGACTTCCCCCTTGATAAAGTTGCTAATTAGATTTGCTGTGCAACCAGTCATCACTCAATCTGTCTGGTGACCTTGCCCTGCTGTCTCCCTGGCAAGCGAGAGATGCCCAGCGTCACTGTGGGCTGCAGCCATTGCCTGGGAAAGACGCCATCTTTCTTTTTTGTTTTTCCGTCGACGAGGGGAAAGCCAGAGCCAGGCCGTGGTGCCTTTAGGCAAAAGTTGTTATTTTGCACCTACACGAATGAAATTATTAGTGAAAAATATGGGCGAGAGGGAAAAATGAGCTGCAAATGTACTCTTAAAACCCACTTACACAGTTTTCATGAGGATTCTGACATTCATTGATGCTTTCTTCTTATTTGAGATCTGTTCCTAGGAAAGAACAGAATCTACAAACATTGAACAGCAAATTTTATTCTATTTTCTTCAATTCTACAGTTTGATATTTTCTTTTGTAAGAACAAATTTAACAAAATAATTTAAGAAAACATGGGTGAATATGATCTAAAATCATAGGATGGCATGAGTATTTTGTTCCCCATTTGTTTCTTCATCACTTGGAATGAAAATGTGTGCAATTTCAGAAATGGAATCCCAACATCTGAATGCCTTAGTGCTCTTGGAATACATTGATTTTTGGAATAACTAAGCTGCTGCTCTTTCCCTTTATACCCAGGTGGGAAAGGCTTCATGTTTAAAGTGAAGGACCTCCGCGAAGGCATGGTGGTTTATCACCACTCTGACAGCGACACCACCAGAGACTACATTGTCTTCAGAGTCACAGACGGCCGTCACAGCACTCGCCACAAGTTCCCCATCTACATCCTCCCCAAAGACGACACCCCTCCTTTCCTGATAAACAACGTGGCCTTCGAGGTGCAGGAGGGAGGACTGGTGCAGGTGGAGGAGTACATGCTCCTGGCATCGGACTTGGACTCCAGTGATGATTATATTCAGTTCGAGCTAGTCACTTTCCCTCGAGCTGGAGAACTGGTCAAAAAGACGTCCCCACAAGACTCAGGTCACTAATTTCATATATATTTATATAATATCTTTTCACTTGTAATATATTGGAGCCACCAAAACTAATTCCTCATTTGTGACAATGTAGTTAGCAAAAAACTTATGATTCTGATTCTTACTCGTTTCCCCGCTGCCTTCCATCTCTACTTGCCGTATATTTTTCTTAATGAATGTCCAAATCTGCAATATTTTACTTGTGTATTGCTCTAATGAGATGTGTTCTTCGATGCTGTGCTTTTGGACAGGTGTTCCTGTGAAGACATTTTTGCAGAAGGAACTGTTTCAGGGTCAGATCTACTATAGACATTCAGGAGAGGAAACGTTTGAGGACACGTTCGATTTTATCCTCTCTGACATCCATCAGCCTCCAAATCTGTCGGACAGACATGTGAGAGTTTTTTAAAAAAAACAATAAAAACCTAAAAAATCTATCAGCCAGTCATATAAAGCGGACTGACAAGAAGCACCTTTATGGCATGTCAGATACAAAATTGTTACTTATTACATTCTGTATTTTTATTAATACTGTATTTTTGTAAATGCAAAATTTGTCAAAGTGGAACGTTCAGACAGTTAGTATCAGTGAAAACAGAGTGCTCTAAAGTATTGGTTGTAGCAAAAAATCTTAAAATTCTTCTTTAGCCCTAAATTGGATCCTGGTTATGTTATTTGAAATCTCAGATTATCTCTACCTGCTCTGATTTACACAGACAGTGGTGGTCCATGTGTTCCCAGTAAAAGACCAGTTGCCAGTGGAGGTCTCTGGTACAGTTCGCTCCATCACTTTGAAAGAGACGGAGGTGGTTTACATCACGCAGAGCCACCTTCACTTCAGAGCCCCTGAGCATCCAGACACTGACCTCATGTACTTCATCACACAGCCCTGCTTCAGTCCCACCAAGCCTGGGTATGGGCTATGAATCACTACCTAAAAAATGAATTATTGTTTTTATTCACCAGTAACAACTATTTCAGTACAAGATATTAAGTTAGTCATAGAGTTAAAACATAATAATACAAAATTACAAATCTGTTATTGTATAATTATTGATTTTTGATATCATATAATGCCATGTAATGAGATATTATATATTCTTGAGAACAGAATAAAAAATTATAAATGAACATTTTACATATTTTTCATTTTAAATCATTGAATGTATAATTAAATTCTTTTTTTTTTTCAGGTTGCCAGATGCAGGTAGATTGTTCTACACAGAAAGCACAAAGTCCATGAAAAAAGATTACATGGTCCCAGTGCTCAAGTCGTTTACTCAGGTGCAATACAACAACTATGAAATATGTTGATTTTCAGCTCAGTCTTATCACTGGGTCTCTTTCACCAATATTTTCTTATGTTTATTTCTTGAATTTCCTCTTAAGAAAGTTAGGACATTTAAATATTATAATATTATACAACTGTAGAAGTACAGAAAATGAAATGGGCAAATGTTTTGCACAAACAGAAATGCAACTTTCCATAAGAGTTCTCACCATTTGTAGTTTCTAAGACTACTTTGCTAAGAACAAATCTCAAATAATTAAACATTGGTGAATGTCAGAATCTTTCTGAAAAGTGGGTTTTAAGAAAGAAAATCTTTTTAAAAACACTTGGTGAATGAAGCATTCTGCTGTACTAAAAATTGAGTCATAAAACTTTTTCAAAGTTTTTTGAAAACCTTTGGCAATAATATATATATTTTTTTTACCAGCATGCAGTGACCCACCACAAAGTGGGCTTTATGCCCCCAATAGAGGACATCGGTCCCAAACCTCTCTTTGTGCAGTTTGTTTTCTCTGTGAGTGACCAGCAGGGCGGCGCTCTCACCGGCCTCGTGTTCAACATTACGGTCACCCCGGTGGATAACCAGGCTCCAGAGGTGATTACATTGAGCTGATGCTTCACTGAAGTGTAAAAAATATCACTCTGAATGTACAGTATAATAGTGGCAGCAGAGTTGCCAGACATTTTTCCTGTATTCATAAAGTAAACCTACTGTATTTGATATTTGCATCGCAACAATTTTTTAATTTTTAATATTATAAATTTAATATTGTGGCGTGTTCAGAAAATGACATTACAAAACAAAAAGTAACATGACCTTTTTTAGCGGTGTGGGGAAATGAGGAACAGGTGATGTGGATCTCAAGAGCAGCTGAATGATTTAGCTCGTGATACCCAGAATGCTTCAGCTGTACAGTACTAGGTGTAGTGCCTCTCTTAAAAAAGTACAGCAAAACACTGTAGATTAATGACTTCAAATTTACAGCAGTTGGTTACAGTGTGACGAAAAATGTTCATTTTAGGTCTTCACTAACCTGCTGAGGGTTGAGGAAGGTGGAGGGAGTTTTCTGATGGAGGAGCACCTGTTGGTACGAGATATAGACACCCCCGAGGAGAAGCTAAGGGTGCTGGTGCAAACTTTACCCCAAAACGGGAGGCTGGAGGTGAAGGGAATGGTGTTGTCGGAGGGAGATGGCTTCCTTCTGCATGATATAAAATCACTGAGAGTCAGGTAGGAGTGAAGCCAATGGCATGACACAGAACATTACAGAAGACTGTAAAATAATCACAGATGAAGAAGGGCAACCCTCTTACCGCCAAGGAACAAACCAAGTCGTCCGTTAAAAAACTCTAAATGGAATGTCAACTTATTTTTGGAAAACAACTTATTTTTCATTTTGGTTTTGTAAACAAATGTGTGTTTTTGTGTGTTAATTTTGCATAAAATCAATGAACAAATGCCAGAAACTGGTGTGTTTCTTGTTGCAGATACGTCCATGATGACTCTGAGACAGTGAAAGACAGCATAGGTCTCACAATAACAGATGGAACAAATTCTGCTCAGGGTGAACTCTTAGTGCAGGTGAGTGAAGAAACAGAGTGAAGAAATATTAATATAAAAGTCACGTAAAATCCTCAGCTTTGAGTGCAAACTGACCCTCATCAAGGAAGCAACTTTAGATCTGTTACACTCTTTCCAGTTGGGCTGGACGACATGCATTTTTATGAAAATTGTAAATCATATTGCAAAAAATTGTTTAGGTTCTCCCTGTCAACGACGAGCCCCCCCAGCTGGGCTCGGGCCTGAGGGACGGCCTCACCTGTGAGGAAGGCGGTCGTGTTCAGATCACCGCTGAGTATTTATTTGCGACGGACGCCGACAGCGACGACATGCGTCTCACCTATATGCTGGCACGGACTCCCGCCCGTGGCGTTCTGCAGAGGAACGGAGTTACCGTGGACAAGTTCTCTCAGCTGGACGTGCTCAATGGCCTCGTATTCTACCTGCACACAGGTGAGACGAGGGATTGATGTCCATTACGCCTGCAAACGCTGTTTTAGGAGCATCAAGAGCATAAGCTAGACCTAAAGTACTGTGCAAAAGTTGGAGCAATCCATTATTTCTTTATATTTTGCTAGGAAAATGAAACATGAATGATACATACACACACACACATACAGTATATATAGTTTAAGACCACAGTTAGGAAAGATAGAACTGTAATTATATATATATAGGACATAGTGTCTATTTCAGTGTATTTTCCCTACTTTTTCTTATTCAACCCCTTCCCAAACAAAGGTTTGAACCAAACTGTGAATCTAAAACCGAGCTAGCTGTGGAAAACCGTGAGACTACTAATATATATATGTGTGCATGTGTTATGTGTATATATATATATATAGATATATAGATAGATAGATATTTTAAAAAATTGCATTTCTATTTGCATGACTAGTCCTTCCTCACTGACTGTCTCTATAGGTGGTGAGATCGGTCCAGACCCCGTACCAGACACTGTCACTCTCATAGTGTCAGATGGAGAAAGTGGAACAACAGATGGATGTTGTCAGGAAGATGCTCTCCCTCCTCCAGTCCCTCTGCATGGAACACTTCCGGACTACGACCTCAACATCATCGTGGTTCCTATCAACAACCAGCCACCATCCATAACTATAGGTAGACACTAACTCTTTGGTGAAGATTAATGAATGAAATTAAAGTGAGTAATCATTTGTCACTGTGAACACACCACAACACATGGCACTTCACACCACAACACACAGCACTTCACACCACAACTGAATGTGACCTCTGCATTTGACCCATCCATGAAAGAACAGTGGGCAGCTGACATGGGCAGCACCTGGTCACGGTTCTGATCCATTGCTGGACTGTCTGTTCCCACAAATTGGGAATAGTGTCTAAAGGCAGGTGATGGGCTGCTGAGCAAAACATCATTTAATTATCGTCTCCTGCACCGAGCGGTGGGACTGTCAGGCAAATAGATGTTTTTGTGCTCATACGCTTTCTGAGGGAGACGTCTCAAAAGCCAGGGATTTGGGGTAGACCTCCCTAGACGGACGAGAAATTCCAGTTATCAATAAAGAACAGTGACCACCGGGAGACAATAACGAGACTGAATCTTGTTTGGATGCTCACACCAAATCCCAGCATTCCTGTCAGTTGGTGTATTCAGATTTAAAGGAGTTTTCCTCACAGTTGACTGGGATTAATGTGGGGAGTCCGTAACATGAACGTGGTACAGCGTGAGCCGCATCCTCACTCTCCCCGGGAAAACCAGTGGACAATGAGGACCAGAAAGAACACAATACAGCCTCCCCAGGTTCCGGAAAAGACGGCATAAAGCCTAAGCTCTCCCCTTCTCTCTCTCATTCTCTCTCACTCTCTCTCTCTATCCAAATGATGGTGTCCTAAACCTCCAAATCCTTGGCAGGAAATCGGGGCGGTTTGTTAGATTAGTTTGTTAGACGGACCTGTGCTGGCTTACGACGAAACGTGGCGGTTTAATTAATTTACGCTGAATAAAGAGAGGCTGGCATAAGAGCATTAAGCAGCTAGAATCTGGCTTTCTCTCTCTCTCTTTCTCTCTCTTGCACAGGAATGACAGTTTTATCACCTTTATCCCAGACTGCTGGTCATTAATTTCTCCCCTTGTTGCGAGAGCCTGATCCAGACCCAGCCTCCTCCATGGCCAGTGCCCATTCATTATTTATCAGTGCAGTAAATGGGAGCAGATGCCAGTAAGCATGGGTATGATGGCTTTATCAGCACCCAGGTGGCAGCGGGCTGGCCGGGAGCCGGAAAAAAAGAGTGGAGCGAGAGACAGAGTCTGTGTTTGGGAGGGTGGGGGCATTACATGGTGGGGGAGGTTTGGTGTGGGAGTAGAAAAGGAAGGGAGGAACGTAAAGAAATATGAAGGTGTAAAAAGACGAATTCAAAGAGAATGCATCATCGGGCATCATTAGGATCAATGTTCCTAGTTCACCAACTAATCTTAAGAAGAAATATGTTCTTAAAACCCACTTATGCAGTTTTCACGAAGATTGGGACAGTCATCGGTGTTTTATTATTTAAGATTTGTACTTAGGCAAGAACAGAATCTACAAACGCCAAACAGCACTTTTATTGCATGCCTGTTTGTGTAAAACCTTAGCTTATTGGGTTTTCTTCATTCATATAGTTGTATTATTATATTAGACTATTTATATAAACATGTTTAACCTTGTTTAGAATTATTTTACCTATTTTACAAATCATGTTAATTGAAAATCAATAATGCTGCTATAATATGACGGCTACTTCAGATCTGCTGTTTATTTTTTTCGTTTGGAGTTCTATGCTCCACCGTATTTATGACATTTAGCAGACAGTCTTATCCAGAGCGACTTCCATTTTCCTAATTTTTTGGACTCTTCCCTAAAGCAACTTGGGGTTAAGAGTCTTGCTCAGGGACTCAATGGTATTGATAGGAGCAGTTTTGGGTTAAGGGTCTTACACAGGGACTCAGTGGTGGTAGTGCTGGCGGAAGGATTTGAACCCGAGGCGAGTGTCCTAACCACTAGACCACCACCTTCACTATAAAATTACATTTTGGAATTCTCTTTCAATTTTCATTTACACAGTCTTTTTATGTTAATGTAGTAATCTCATGTGGATTTAAAAATATCTCTCCAACTGAACTGTGTCCTAATTTCTAACATTAAATCTGTCTTAATCCGGTAGGTAGCATGTTGGTGGTAGATGAGGGCTCTTCTGCATGTCTGTGTGGTGATGTGCTAACAGCTACAGACCCTGACACCAAAGGAGAACAGTTAATTTTCTACCTGGAGACTCTGCCTCAGTTTGGCTTTCTGGAAAACACAATGCCTTCACCTGGATTCGAGAAGAACAACGCTGGAATCCAAGTAGGTCAGTGGTGATGGTGTGGTTTGGCAAGAAATCTTATTTACACACCGTTTCTTCCTGCCAATATTTTGTTTTGAGCTCCAGTACATATTTAGCTAGCGAGATAGCGAAGCTAATAACTTAGCTCTCTCTTTTTAAAAAATGTTCTAAAAAATTTACACTAAGTGTTGTCTTCTGAATGAAGTTTCTTTCAGCCAGCTCCATCTCAGTTCTGGATTCATCAACTACGTCCAGTCGGTGCACCGGGGTGTGGAGCCCAAAGCAGACCACTTCAGCATCAGTGTCAGTGATGGAGTCCATAAATCCGGCCCCGTCCCATTCTACATCATTATCAACCCCACCAACGATGAGGCTCCAACTCTGCGGCTTCACAACTTCACAGTCAGTTCAACTTTCAGTCAGTTTCAAGCAATATTTCGGAATCAAAACACACAGAAGGCTGCATTCAAATTGCAAGTCTAACTCACATTCTATTTTTTCTTAGGCCACTTATGTCATCCTGTGTGAACTTATTGTTTAGTCTTGATTGTTTTCTGATTATTTTCTGATTGGTTTTCCCTCGGCTCGTTAATCTTGTTCAGCGTTTCTCTTCCCCTTTATAAGTTCATTGTTCCTCAGTGTCTCTTGTTGGTCCACCCTCACACTACCCTCCCTGTGTCGGCGTGCTTCTTGTGTTTTTCTGAATTCTGGAGTTTTGTTTGGTTTGTGGCCCTCGAAGCCAAAGCTTCTATTAATAAATGGCTTGCACCGTGACCTCGCCTCATGTCATGCCGACACCACTCGTGACAATCAGTTTTAGGATCTACATATTGAGGAAGCCCAAACTGAATAAAAAACAGATTTAACATAATTTATACCGTTCACACCATCAAAGAAAAATCTAAAAATGTGTAACATTAAGGCAGAAATCTAAAGTGAGTAGAAGAGAGACAACAACATTAGGCAGTCTGAGAATAAATGAAGAGGAAAGCCTACATATGTGAATGAGCCTTGAGAGCCTGAAACAAAGGCACCTTCTTTTCTTCTAGTCTTCTTTTAAGGTTTTTGAAGTCGTTTCACCTCTCATCAAAAGGTGTCTTCAGTTCTAAAGATCTCTTACGGAGATCTGGGTATTTATCCTCTAGCAGGGTTGTCATCTTGAAAGTAGTCGCTGACTCACCCTGCCGTCCACCTGGTTGTTAGGGTCACACAAAGCAAGCTGTGCATTAAGGTTTGAGTCAATAGTTTCACCTTACCCTAGGGGCAGACCATTTGCAGGTGGTTTCCCTTCACATTTAAATCCCTTGGGAAGCGATCTCAAGACTGCGTTGTAGGTGAAGCGTCTTCAAGAACCTAAAAAGAAGATCCAGTCGCCTTTCAAGCTCTCATGAGACGACTGAGGACCTACACAGACACATACCTGTAGGACATTTGATCTTCATTCTTCTTCTTTCTCCTAAGGTCACAGAAGGAGGAATGAAGGAACTGAACCCTGCCGTTCTAGACGCGGTAGACCTGGACGCTCCTCCAGACGTCCTGACTTTCTCTGTGCTGGTGCCTCCTGCTCACGGGTTGCTGCTAAACGGGCTCTACGGCCTGGAGATGAGTCGATACAAAGAGATGGGCCAAGATCTCCTGCAGAGGAGCCTGTCTGTGCAGTCCTTCACCATGCAAGAGCTGCGACAAGGTAGTGCTGGGCCGAGAAAACAATTTCATTTACATTTATGGCATTTAGCAGATGCTCTTATCCAGAGTGACTTCCATTTTCCTCATTTCAGGGAAAGTTTCCCTGAGAGCAAGTTGGGGTTAAGGGTCTTGCTCAGGGACCCAATGATGATGGTGCTGGAGGTTGGATTCCAACCCACAACCTCTTGGTCCAGAGGCGAGTGTCTTAACCACTAGTCCACCACCATCCAATCTCAATAATCTCAACTGCCAAATTAGGTATTGTGATAAACAGACTTAGACTTTATGATATCGTCAGACAAAAAAACGTTATCCATTGAATCAATGTAGTATCGTTTGTGGTTGAACCTGTGATTTAAACAAGCGATAATTGTTGAGATCGATCAATATTAAAAAATAATATCAGAATGAAATTCTTGACCAATATATCACCGAGCTCTATGACAAGGTCAGCTCCTCCTCATGCACTGTTTCTCACTCATCCAGGGTTTTGTTTTTGGGAGTTTCTGGGACGCCGCCTGGCATTGTGGGTTTGGGTACGAGTCTAATCTCCCACGGCGATGCTGGCCACCTCTGTGACTTCCAGAGGGCGTTGGCTTGTTACCTCTGGGGCCGAGGCTCACTGAACAGATGTTGCAGGAGACAGAGGTCACGGCGTGCCTGTGGTGATTCTGCCCCATCTGCAAAGTCCTTTCCTGCGCAATTACCTCATAGCAACTGTGCACCCGGTGACTGCGCAGCCGTCCCTGTTATAAAGTGATGTAGAGCCATAGAGCAGTAGGTGACCTGGGAATGTGCAAGGAAATGAAAAGTGCAAATAATGTGAAATGGTGTGCATTTAGAAGTAAAAACTTTTTCTGAAGTAACAGTTAGGGCATCTACATAGATACGTTGAATAAAAGATCAGTAATCCCGTAGTATCAATCCAAACTAAAAACATCAATCAGACATCATACATATTGTAAGCAGGAGGTCAAATTTGATTAACAGAGAGAATAGTTTCTAATTTTAATGTCTGGTTGAGCTCAGGAATAAAAATTCAAATTATATTTTAGTTGCTTTTTTGGTTTGATATTAATGAAAGTGATTGTTTCAATTCTGCATATGATAATATTGATAATGTCAGTCATTGCCTCTTGAATTAAATCAAAATCTTATCGTAGCAGACTTTGTGATATCAGCAGACATTGAATCGTTGTCTATTGAATTGGTATATCATATGCGTATGAAACTTTTGATTTACATCTTTAGTAATCATACAATCACCATATGATATTGTCTTATATGTCTCCTGAAGTGAATTGAATTGAATCAAAATTTTTGATAATTGCAGACACTGATTTGTTGAGAACTGAATCGATATAATCTCATATTGCAGTGAATTTTGGGATTAACACCCCATTGAAACTGTGATGAGGGTTGTATACAGCACTCAAGAACTTTTTAGCCTCTGGTTAGGGATAATTTTCACTTGTGAATCTGTATATCATTATTTCTTTTTTAATATTCGTTTCCAAAACCGTTTTTAAAAAATGGATTTTTTTATGACTAGCATGACCCAAAAATGACCATTACCTGCAGAAGACTTCAGATGATTTCAGAAAATTTCAAATGAAGAAGACCATCCAGGTTAATGTCATTGGAAAATGACTATTTGTCGTTGTTTTTGGAAACAATTTTTTATAAATTTTTTGGTTTTTGTTTTTAATGTGAAAAATGCATCAACAGATTTGCCTGTTTTTTAAACCCTCTTTGATTCATTTTCTCCTTCATTCTACAGGAATGAGGATTGTATATATGCATGACGACTCGGAAACCCTTCAGGACGCGTTGACCGTGCAGCTGACAGATGGCAGGAACGTGGTCCAGGGGACAACGTGGCTCCTCATCCTACCAGTCAATGATGAAAAGCCACGGCTGCTAAAGTAAGTAAGGACAGCCTCCAAGCTCCAAGCCAGAAAGGTGGTCAGAGAGAGGGAGAGAGAGGTGGGAGTAGGGCTGGGCAGTTAAACAAAAAAAAATCAAAACTGACATTCAGAACCTCTAACCGACGTAATTTTTTACCATGATGATTATTTCAATTATTTGAGAAAAATAATATAATTTTTAAATTAAATAATAGAATATTGTAAGAATTATGATCCAAATATGTGCCCTCATTCATTAGAAAATATAGTTATGGTAAAATGTAATTGAGCATATTTACAGTACAAACAGCGTTAAGAGTAGAGGTCGACCGATATGGGCTTTTCTAAAGCCAATGCCGATATTTAGATGTCAGGGTCAGCCGATGGCCGATATATGCTGCCGATATTTTTTTGGCCAATAATTAGACATTCCCCCTCTGTTTGTGTAGTAAAATATCACACTTATAATAACAAAGGATACACGAAATTTCTCAACTTAACATTTATTTAACACTGACTAAACATAAATAACATAAATAAAACTGTAAATGTCTAAACAATAAATATATAACATTTGAACTTGACTAATAATTTGTAAACAAAAAAAGTGTTCAAGTTACAAACTAATTACAAACAGCATGGATCACATGTACCGCAGCAAAACTGGGCTGTCCACAGAGATGCCTCAATATCGGCGTACTAAACTCAGATATCAGCTGATGCTGATATCGTAAAAAATGCTAAATATCGGCCCAATATATCAGTCGACCTCTAGTTAAGAGTCTTGCTCAGGGGCCCAGTGATGGTAGTGCTGTAGGTAGGATTTGAACTCATAACCTCTTGGTCCAGAGGCAAGTGTCCCAACCACTAGACCACCAAATAGTGATAAAGCATGGCTAGTGCTACATTGTTTTAAAAAGACATCATATTATTTTTCTGTCTTTACAAAGATGCGCATTTTCAACTATCAGAGTTTCTGGTAGGTATTGAGTTGACCAAAGTGGCATCTGATAGACTATCATGTCTACGTTCATTATGTCACTGCATGCTCTTGACAGCTGCCAGATGGAGTCGGAGGGTGGAGTTCACCTTGGCCAAGATGGAAGAAAGAATCTGTGACCATATTTATTTATTTTTTACATTTCAGAGCATTTGGTAGACACTTATCTAGAGCAACTTCCAATCACTAATTTCAGGGAGAGCAACTTGGGGTTAAGGGTTTTTCTTGCTCAGGGACCCCATGATGGAACCCACGAACCACTACCATCCCTCAAAATGATGAATCTGAAAGCCA
Organism: Distichodus sexfasciatus; assembly: GCA_032718565.1. Lineage (NCBI taxonomy): Eukaryota > Metazoa > Chordata > Actinopteri > Characiformes > Distichodontidae > Distichodus > Distichodus sexfasciatus. The sequence continues at coordinate 1,241,214 of JAVGVS010000056.1, read as the reverse complement.
AAACGGATAGTTCTTACAGATTTGAGTGTAACTTGTGCAAGGCAAAGATGTGAGCAGTCTCTGATGCCATTGAAACCTTAAAGTGATTTGCCATTACAATGTAAAAAATTGTAGGTTTTTCATTTTCTGTTTCATATTGTTTAAAATTCACTAATTTAAATATTATCCTATAGCACAGATGTGAAGTGTTAGCAGATGAAACAGCTTGAATGTAGTTCATTTACTTTTTCTCTGTAGCTCGTAGTGTAGCTAACTCTCGTATTAACTACTATATTAGTGTAGCGTCTTTTAACTTAAAAAGTTACTACTTTAAAAAAGTGCTGAGACATAATTGACACACTTCTATAAATTGCGTCCTTTTTACTCCACCCTTTTCCTGTAAGATGGAGAATCTTGTTTTGTATATAAATATACTTTTGACTCACTGAGTTGGCAGAGGGTTCGCATGCCCTCCACCGCAGCAGAAATAATGTGGGTTTTTGGCAGGCGCCCGCTTCCTTGTTGTCCGTGTCCTCGTGGATCGCGTTGACAGGCCGGTCCCGCTTGCCTCTGAAGGCAGCCGGCTCTGACGCATTTGTGCATTTATTTATTTAGGGTTCATTTGAGCGTGCAGGCTTGGCATGGGGTGCCCGCTGTGCCCTCAGCGTCTCTCACTCTGTGCAGGAATGCAGGTGTGGAGGTGGAGGCTTTGGGGAGGAGAGTCATCTCCAGCGTAGTGCTGGAGGCGGAGGATGGTGACTCTCCCAGCGACCAAATTAACTACCTGCTTAATTCCATCCCCAGTTTTGGAGTTTTGCAACTCAAGGTTAGTTACCGCAAAAACTATTTTAAACAGTCACTAGGGGTGTGTTAAACATACGAGGGGTGTAAACGTTCTGGAAGCAAAACAAATAAATGGGTGATACAAATGACCACTGTCTCAGATGGTGGTTTAGGAAGACGGAACCACGATCCATACCAGCCTTGCCCCCTTCTGCAGACTTGAAATTGAAGTTAATTAATTTAAGTGAGGGATTATTTGTTGTTGTGAACACAGCACAACACAGTGCACCACAAAGTATTTTGTTGTGTTTCATGTGCACAGACTGAGACTGGATGGACGGAGCTGAGCGCCGGTCAGAACTTCACACAGGAGGATGTGGAGATGAACCGTCTGTGGTATAAACACACCACAGTGAGCGGACTCAGAGGTCACGACCGCTTCCAGTTTGTCCTCAGCGACACAGAAAACCAGACCCCTGCACAGAGCTTCTTCATCTCCGTCCACACCATTCAGAAGGGTAGAGATGAATCATTCCCCACTAACACCAAATCAAAAATCTATTTTCCAATGATTAAATTCATTAACACAGTCTTCTGTTGTAACATCCGCCCTGTTGCTTGAGTAGCACAGCACACACTGGTCAGCTATAACACTATGACCACAGACAGGTGAAGTAAATAACACTGGGCCTTAGTCACTAACTGTGAGGAAATTTGTTCTTATTTCTGGTTGATGGGCAGGTTAATGAAAAGTTTATTCACAAGCACATCGCAACACTAATCACAGTTTTCTAGCAAAAAAGTTTCACTTACTTCCCAAATGTTGAAAACTTACATATGTGTTGTTGCTTTTGCATTTGCATTGTGACTTTTGCGTTCGCGTTGTGACTTGCATTTGTGTTGTAGCTTTTACATTTGCATGGTGGCTGTTGCATTTGTGTTGTGACTTTTGCATTTGTGTTGTTGCTTCTGCATTTGTGATGTGGCGTTTGTGTCACATTGTGTCTTTTTACTTCCATTGTAGTTTTTGCATTCTTATTGTGATTTTGTTGATATGTCTAGGCCATCGTGGCTCTGTATTATTAATATTGCAAATTATTAGCACTTAATATTACGCAGGTGATCATTTGATAGTCACACACTATGATTGCGGTGATGGTTGAACACTCCAATTGCAACTCTTTTCCTCCCAAATGCAAGTTTGTTTTTCTCCCAATCAACCAAAAGGGTTAAAACTTTGTTGACAGATTTCATCTGCGTGCATATATAATTTAAAAGTCGGCCCTCCCTGTGCCCACTGTAGCGTTGCCAGTTGGGTGAGCATGCTCGTGTGGCTCGAGTGCCAGGCTGGTCTGCGTGGAACAGAAGTGAGAAGGTTCCAGAACTCTGGAAGGACCACCTTCAAATACCCAACGAGTGTTAATTATTAACCAGCCAACAGCTGTAGCAGCGTCCCAGCTCCCTGACCTGAACCCTCAAACACAGAACGACTTTACACACCACACCAACAAACTCACTTCAAGCACAGTTCTGCTAGATTTAGCTTACTTCCGATGTCAGCATGTAATATCAAATACCTTTTAAAACTTATGAACACTTCTACTCTGGGAATCATTTAGTTGTTTGAGAAATATTTTTAACCTAGATTTGGAAATTTGACCCTTTTTGAATCCTAAAGCTTTATTTTTAGACCGTTTCAAGATGTCATATTCTAAATAGACCAAAAAGTACTAAACAGGCACTTTATTGTAAAGAATCATACTGTTATAATTATTTTTGAGGGACAAAGAGCACTTGTTTTTCTATCTGAAAATTCTGTAAACCCTTAAGGACCCTCTTTAAATAATCTGATAGAATCATACTCTTTCTCTGCCTCCTTCGGACAACATCATTCTAACCTGTGACTAAAAGGGATACTTTGACATAAATTTGGAGTTTCTTATAAAAAAAAAAGAGATATTGGACATTCTTATACAAAATATTAGAAAATTTTACTATAAGACTTTAGTCTAATTTTTGTGCTACCAGCAGTCACCTTGTACGCATTATTTCTTCTTCTTCCTCTTCTTTGTCTTCCTACTTTGTGTTTGTCTAACTTCTTCTAAGTTTTTCTTGTAGAGACAATGTTTGTGACTTTAAATTTTCTGCTCAGTGAGAAGATTTCTGGTAAATAGTTAAACTGTGACCCTCATTTCTCCTATTTTTCATTTTGGCCACAAGGGGCGCCACTATTAGAACTATTTTTAACATTTCTTCACATTAATTCAGCACTTCATAGTACCTAGTTTAACAGTTAGGTCAACCGTAATCAGCAGAATCGTCTATAAAAAGCCTTTATCATTTCTCCTTTTTTAACTTTTTCACCTTTTTATCTCCTCTGCTAGTTGGATTCGCCTCGGTGAGATTTGCAGTTCCGATTAGACATATAAAGAAGAAGGGAGGTTCTAAAAAGACATTAATGCAGAAAATTGTACTGTTATAATTTTGGAGGGGAGAACACATTAAAATGGAAAATATCTGAAATTCAGATAGAATTTTAAAACATAAATAAACCATAAAGTTTATTTCATCACTGATTGCACAGTAACAGCAATCACATTGTTCTTTCTCGTCATTATTTCTTCTTATTATTATTCCCACTTTGTTTCTTTAACTCCACATTTTTGCTGTAGACATTCATGGCCTGTCACTTTGACCAAGATATAATCAGCAGAAACACCCTTTCTTTGTACTATTACTATTACTTTGTACTATTAATTATAATTATTATTTTTAAGGGGCAAAGAATAGTCTCAGTTCTGTCTTAAAGCTCAGATTTTACCCTTTGCATACAGGTGACCCCTTAATAATCCACTTTTCTGTAAATAACCTGACCGAATATTTTTCTTTTTCTGCTCCTCCCTCAGGTGAGATTGTTCTGATCACTAGGCCAGTGACTCTGATGGAGGGAGAGAGGATAGTGCTGAACACGGACGTTCTGATGGCTACAGACAGCGGGAGTCCATACGACGAGCTTGTCTACACCGTGGTGGTGCCTCCAAACCACGGTCATCTACACATGGTGCAGCAGCCCGGCGTCCCCCTGCTGTCTTTCACCCAGATGGACGTGGTGGCGCATCGAGTCTGCTACACCCACGATAACAGCCGCTTCGCAGATGAAGACTCTTTTGGGTCAGTAACTGGTTTTAAATATGGGGAAAATTGCCCAATTGAGTAGAAGAGGCATAAAATACACATATCACATATCAATAATGTTAACTAAAGGGAGTAAAGCTACTGTAACAAATCTGTAACAAAGGTACTTTTTTACAAAAAGGGATGTCCTGTAGCAAATGCTACACCATGACAAAAATGCATCACAGTATATTCTCGCTAACTGCAAGATGGAGTTGGACCGTGGGGTCTATCTCAGCAAACACTGAAGCAGTAATCTGTGGCGCTGAAATAGCTTACAAGTAGCTATTTTTTCTCTATAGCTTGTAGTGTATCTAACTACTATTATTTAAGACAGTAGCTTAAATGCAGCTTATAGCATTTTAAAAGTAGCTTCCCCAACACTGTTGACCGTTCTTGATACTAGCTAGGTACAAGTAGCTGAGTATGCAACTAAACATAACATTTTTTGTGATTTATCAGCGGGGAAGCTACTTTTAAAACAATGTAGCTTTTCCAGTAACAATCATTTTTTACTAACAGCTATGTAACGTGGCAAAAGGATAAGGTTACAAAAAGAGAACTATTTTTCTCTCTTTATAAAAAGCAGTATTTTCAACCAGCAGGTGTTTCTGATTGGTGTGGGACTGGCAGAAGTGGCATCTGATAGGCTACCGTTATTGCATCACGTCACACACTTGGCAGCTGCAAGATGGAGTTGGAAGCAAAAATTGCAAGCAAGAATCTGTGAAAGTGAAATGACTTCGATGTAGTTTATCCCTGTAGCTTGTTGTGTAGCTAACTGCTATATTAACACAGTAGCTTGGGTGTAGCTTAGCTACTATTAATCATAAATAGGTGTAGCTTGAAAAGCTGTCATTCAAAAGTAGCTTCTCCAACACTGAAAATAGTTCTGTATAGTTCAGCTGTCGTATGTTGATAGTGCTATAACACAAGGCAGTTTTGAATTTTAAACGGCAGTTACATATTATACAAAACAAAAGCTCAGAGCAGAAAAGAAGTAATGGAGTCATTCGTTGGCCGTATTACAGAACGAGAAGTGGAGAGTGTTTCACTGTGTTTATGTCCTTTCCCAGCCAAATTGGCAGTGGGGCAGACTTCAGAGATGCCAGCGTATGGCTGACCTGTCCTGCCTCACTCTTGTGTGTGTGTGTGTGTGTCAGTGACTTGGGTTTGTCACCCAAAACCTTGGCAGCATTTCACCTCGGGGTCAGCTGCGAGCAAACAAGCCTCGCTCGGCCAAGTCGGATGAGGATGCCATTTAAGTGGGGGCAAGAAGCGTTATTGCTCTCTGGCAACACAATCGTCGTCACAATGACAAGGGGCAACATGGAGGCCAATGGCGGGAAGAGAGCAGCATTTATTTCTTTTGTTGTGGACATGATGTAATTATGAGATCTTGTGATTACAAGACCTTTTCTCATAATCACGAGATCATGATTTTGTAATTACAAATTTTTTTCTTGGATTTATGAGGTCTTTTTCTGTAATTGCGAGATCATTATGTAATTACAAGACCTTTTTTTCGTAATTATAATTTCTTGTAATTATGAAATCTTTTCCTCTATGAGAAAATTACGTCATGATATTGAAATCTTTTCTCGTATCCGTGTTCATTTCACAAAATAATCATAATAATCACAAAATAGTGTTATGGTTACAAGATGATTTTTTTCTTTTATGAGATTTTTTTTTTTTTTTTGATTGCTGGTGATTTATTCAAGCTTGTCTCTCTCTTTGCTGGGCTGTCAGGGTATATTTTTCAGTTTTTTAAGACAGCTTGTATTTGCACTTATGGCAGGCGGCTTGTGACAGCGAAGCCATCTGATCGGAAAACACCTGAGCAAACACCTGTGTGTCAAAGCGGCAGCCGACAGGAGCCCGGGCCGAGGCCAAGAAGAAATGGGGGAGCGAGAGACTAAAAGAGAGCGAGAGATGTAGAGAGAGAGGGATGTAGAGAGAGAGCGATGTAGAGAGGCAGAGGGTGTTTTTTGGGGGAGCCCCATTCCTCCCTCTGCTCGTTGCTGACAGGAGGATGATGAATGGCCATTATTAGGCGAGTAATAATTCCGCCTGGCATCGCGTCTGCTCGTGCCGATCTCCGGGCACAATTACCGAGCAAAATGTGGGACAATGGCCACGCCAGATGTTCCTCCGATTTGGACTGCAACAAGGAAAGAAGCTCCGGTTTAGAGGCCAGCGCGAGGTGACAGGCCTGCTGTTTACAACGGCTCACGATTATCAGGTGCCCCGGGGCGGTGCCAGCGTGTGTGCTGGGGACAGAACCAGCTCGGAAGTGGCATGGATGAGGGGAGTTTTCAATTCAAATTTTTAAAAAAGTGCTGCAAATGTAAAAAATGAAACAAGCAGAGTCAGCACATATCACAGATGAGCTCCACATTTATTAACTTTTGAACTTCGGAAGTGCTACAAATAGTCACTTCTGCAGCCTATACGTTTTTAAAACAAGAACAAAGACGTTGAGTTAAGTGTCTCAAGTAACCTCTACTAGCTCCTAATAAAGGCAAAATACTTTTCATATTTAAACACTGTTTATATCAGGTACTTTAGCACTTTTACTCAAAAGGCCACGCCGCCTCTGCCCCTCCTCCTGCGGTCCATGTCACCGGATTACAGAGCCTGAGTTTGCTTTTTGCTTTGCTCACTTATTACTTGCCGTTTCTTCCTTGTTATCACCTTTACCTGTCTCTCGTTTTCTCTCCCCGATCAGTTCACCTTCCACATTTCTCCCGTTGACGTCCGTGTTTACGTTCTCACTCGGGGTGTTGGTGGTCTAGTGGTTAATATATTTGCCTCTTGGACCAAGGGGCTGTGGGTCAGAATCCTAGCTCTAGCACTACCGCCTAGGAGTGTGCGATATGACGAAATATATCAGAAGATGAAATTAAAACGTCTATCGTTTTGTGTTATACCCTATGGCATATTTTGTGGTGTTGTAAAATACACTGTTGGAAGCAATATTTTTTCATGGTATGGATGAGGGTGTGCAGTAGTCACCACGGTGCCACGTGGATGTAGGCACAGATAATACTATGACTTAATTCTGAGCGCACAGTGGAATTTTCGCAAGCAAAGTCTTGTGTCTGCGCACGCTCAACTCTGCCTACACGTGCACCCGAAACACTCAGATCAGATGTGTACGCTCAGATCTGCCTGCTCTCATGCTCAGATCTATGGAACATCAAAGCTGCCACAGTTCGCCTTAAAGGCAGATTACGGCCACCCAAAAAAGCCCTGCTTTTCACAGCCATTTTATGGCATTAAAAGCAGTGTTTGACACTAGTCACTAGAGCACTTCAAAAAATTGTGTTTTTAACCATATTTTTATTGCATAAAAATATAAGTGACTTGTTGCAACTATTGGTCTTTTAACTTTCACTTTAGTGAGATCGTTTGTAAGAAACCTTTACTTTCACTTAAGTAAGGGTCTCCGGTGCTTTATACACCACTGGCGAGCTCAGAGCTGTCATTCTCCACACGTGTAGCCAAAATCTGCTGTAACTGAAGATTATGCTGTTAAAAAACGACCTGTCAGCGGGATCTTCAGGTTTGTGCTTGATTCATGTTTGATTTCTCGTTCCCTCAACAGCTTTGACATCACTAACGGGGTGACCACCAAAAGCGGTTCACTTAGATTCACAATTCAGCACAGTGACCGAATCCCGCCGACCCTCAGTGTCAACACGGGCCTTCAGATCACAGAAAGCACAACAAGGACCATCTCGCAAGAACACCTACAGCTGACCGATCCGGACACGGCCACAGAGAACCTCACCTTCACCGTCATTCAGCAGCCGCAGTACGGCAAGCTGCTGCTACATGGCTTCCCGTTTTCCCAAAAACGCTTCACTCAATCAGATATAAACAACATGCACCTGAGTTACCAACATCTAAACAGCCAGGCCAAGATCGACCGCTTCAGCATTCAGCCCACCGATGGAACCAATAAAGGCTATCTGGAGCACGGGCAGCTGAGGGAACAGCCGGCCGTTTTTACTATACAGGTACAGATATGGCTCACTTTTTTGTTTTTACACTGCAGAAGATCATGATATAGTACATTTTCCCTAAATTAAATGGATTGGTAGAACTGTGAAAAAAATATATATAATTTTTTTCATATCAAAATACAAAAAGCAAACCATTATTATCATCTGATATTTTACATCTTATAGCATTTAGTAAGGACTCTTTTCCAGAGCGATGTGCAGTTTCTAATTACAGGGACAGTCTCCCTGGAGCAGTTTTGGGTTAAGAGTCTTAAGCCTGGAATATACTTGCTGTTAACTACGTACGTATGTACGTACGTACAGGCGCGATCCGTGTCCTGCGTTCTTTGCGTCAGTTTTTGTGCACGTACTCAAAAATTAACGGAACGTACATTCCGTAACGTAGATGCAATACCTGCGTAATTTATAGGGGGCAGTATTGCGAGATCTGCACTCAAAAGTCAAGAAAAGAATTCCCCATTTTGCTGACGAGATCTATTAAGTGCTCGAACGTACCATCTCCGTGATTTTCGTTTAATTCTCTGGTGCTGTCTCAGTATGATGAAGATTAATGTTTCTTCGAGTGAAGACACGTTTGTTTGGAATATCAGATGACGATTTTAAGATAAGGTATTCATTCATTTATTAGGTTTGCAGCCTCGACACTGACCCCTTGTGGTAAGGAGTACACACTACAGATTACGACGCACAGTACGGACGCACGTATATCAGCACAAACGTTAACAACGCAACTGTGTACGGATACGCATACGTAGCTCACAGCAAGTATATTCCAGGACTTACACAAGGACCAAGTAGTGGTAGTGCTGGAGGTAGGATTTGAACCATGACCTCTTAGTCCAGAGGTGAGAATCCAAACCACTAGACCACCCCTAAACTTCTTCAGTGATAAACTGTGTATCGTGATACTGCAGAGCCTTAGTGACCAGCATATCATGTCTAAATGTTTATTTGATATTGAGTTATGAACACCATCATACTGTTTTCTTAATTTTCATAGAAACTTAATTTAAAAGTGAAAGTGAGTGATTATTTGTCATTGTGAACACACCACATCACAGCACACAGTACATCACAATGACCTCTGCGTTTGATCCATCCGTCAAGGAGCAGAGCTTGGGTATGGTACCTTGCTCACGAGTACCCTAGTGGTACCTTTACCGGTCTGGGTTTCGAACCGGCGACCTTCCTATCACGGTGCAAATCCTACCTCCAGCACTTAACCTTTATGATAATTTAGCTATAGCTTAGCTATAAACTATAGTGTTTTCTTCCTTTATTATTTTATCATAAGGTATTAAAAAATTATTCACGCTTAAATAGCTGAGCATATTTACAGTACAAGCCTTGCCTCAAAACTAAATGATCATTCATTATTCAAAATCAAGATAAAAGGTTCAGTTAATTGATCTATTGATTTGAGGTCGCATCACCCAGCCTGTGTTGCACAACTACAAATACTCCTGTTCTGTACATTTCAGTTACAGATGCTCAAATCGGCTTTACTCCCTTGAGGAGCCCAGCGCTGCTCCTCTCAAACACCCCATGAAGAGTTAACAAAGTTGTCCCTATAGCATTGCATGTCAAACAGAGATGAGCAGTGGCCAGATGCATCCGGTCTGCATCTCATGGCCTCTGTCTCACTCTGATATTCAGCGTTGCGTCCAGTGATGCGTCTAACACGCTGGCCGCCGCAACCTGTCCGGGCCACTGAGAGACGGCAGACTTCTCCCCTGGCCCACGCGGCCTCCTGCTCATTTTATGCTAGCGTGAGCGTAAAAACTCCAAAACAAAACTTGTCTGAATGTGAATGTGCCACCCTCGAGAAAGCTGGTGTGCTTTTAAAATCATAAATAATATCTTTTTAAAATATGATTTCGCAGTCAGAGCAGCCAAATGATTGTAAGTGGTTAGGGGTGACAATGACAAATAAAATATAGACACGATTTAGTTTTTTTGTTGTTTCATTATTTACAGAGTTCTACCCAAAGTTTTTCATGCAAGTCTTCTTCATTAATCTTCAAAAAGGCAGCTGCCGTGTAATTTTGCGGAGTTGTTTCAGTAAATGAAGGGCCAGTGGCTCAAGTTAATATTGTTTAGTTCTACCAAAAATTGAGGTCGGGTAAATTATACTGGAAATTCCATTTCAATAAAATAAACGAGTGCAAAATTCCAAATATGTTTCATTTCAAATGGATTTGGAACTCTTAACTGTATTTACCTAAGTTAATTACACAAATTATACATTTATAAACTTTAATGATTTAAGATAATCGGTATCCTCAAACAGTTGGAGTTGAACTAACTTGTCAGGTTTTGCAGTGGACTTATGGGTGAAAAGCAGTGGTTGCATTTTGTTATGGTGCTGTGGTGTTTTTACGATGACAATAAATCACAGAATTACACTTCTTACTTCTTAGGGCTCAGGTCACCACATTTAATTATGGTTACCACAAGTAATTATGGCAGTTATTACAATCATTGTTGCTATTTGTGTCAAGCTTGGCTAACCAGCATTGACATCATTTTCCAATTTGACATGAACACACTCTAATTATACATGTACTTGAAACCTAAACTCAAAAAAATACAGAATCATGCACATACTCATCCTAAAAATACAGAGGCGTCCACACACTCATCCTAAAAATACAGAAGCATGCACACACTTAAACCTGGAATTAACTGTCCTGCTTTGTGATCAAGCTGTATCATGGTGGCTCCCTCTTGTGGTCAACTATAGGAACTGTTATTCCATTCAAGCTTGGGGCAGTTGGTCGTGTAACGTTTAGGGAGTTGGCCTGTAATCATAGAGTTGCTGGTTCAAGCCCCAGACCGGTAAAGGTGCCACATGAACAAGTTACCGTTCCCTGGCACTGCTCCCTGGCTGCTGCCCACTGCTCCTTCACAGATGGGTCAAAAGCAGAGGTCACACTTGGTTGGTGCTGTGTTCACTGAATTGAAATCTATTCACAGATTGAGATCATAGACAAGACTCCTCCACATCTTGTGAACAAAGTTCCGCCAAGCAGTGTAGAAAACCTGCATGATGACAAACAGGGAATCTACATCACCAACAGAAACCTACAGGCCACCGACTCGGACAGCAGCGATCAGGAACTGGAGTATATAATCACACGACCTCCACACTTCGGATACCTTGAGAACTCGATCACAGGCAGGTGTTTTTATTATTATTATTATTATTATGTGTGTGTGTATTGTGTGTGTGTGTGTGTGTGTATTATTATTATGTAAAACTACTAAATCATTGCTGCCATGCGAAGGCAGCGATAGTTCGATATACACTTGAGTTACAATTACAAGTTAGCCTCAGGCAGCCCATCACCCCATCTTTCCCTTCCTCGGACCACTTTTGGTACTTCATGACCTCTGCAGATTGGGAACACATCACTGTTTTCCCATTGTTTATGCTTCCACAACATCAGCTTCAAGGACTGTTCACTTGTTGCCTAATTTTATCCCACTTGTTGCCTAGTGCATTGTAACGACATGATCCATGTTTTAACTTCACCTGTCCGTGGTCACAGTGTTATGGCTGATTGGTGTATGTTACAAGGTGTACTTGACTGCATTAAATTCTGGAATCATGTTATCACATGTGCAACAACTTCTGAATGGTTTATTTTGTTTTTTATAGGTGGCTATATCAAGGGCCGCTTCACCCAGAAGGACGTAGACCAGCGTGCAGTTCGCTATGTTATTCCCACAGACATGGAGGTGACCTCAGACAGCTTTGAGTTCCAGGTCACAGACCCAGCAGGAAACACCATGCTGCCAGAAGTGTATGTTAAATGCACTGTGTTTGTACTTCACCAAAAAATGTGGAAAGTGTTGACAGATTTTCATAATTTTTTACTTGTTGTATTTAGAATGAAGTTTACACTTATATTTCCCACCACACCTTCAATGTGTAGCTACAATATTTTGTGAAATGACAATTATTACGAATAATGATATAGTCATATTAATGTACATGGCCACTTTAACAGCTCACAATGACAATTTATCAGTAAATTCAACAACAATGTTCTGTTATGACAATGACAAAAAATATTCAAAATTCCTCCTTTTACAAGTTCACACGTACAAAGTCATGAATAAGAGAATCAAATGTCTTGCTTGCTAATAGTAAATAATCAATTGTGAATTAAATTCTAAATGCAGCAATGAAAGCATGAAAAAAATGCCAAACCTATGGGCAAAGGTACAGACTTTTTTGGAATGATGGTGGTCTAGCGGTAAGGACACTTGGACCAAGAGGTTGAGGGTTTGAATCCTACCTCCAGCACCATCGTCATTGAGTTCCTGAACAAGACCCTTAACCCCAGCTTGCTCTCAGGGAAACCATCCATGAAATTAGGAAAATGGAAGTTGCTCTGGATAAGAGTGTCTGCCAAATACTGTAAATAAATTCAGATTACAGATTTTGGGGCTCACGTACATCCCAGTTTGCTGCTTATAATCTATTATATTTCAAATTTTTATCAAAATATGGTTTGTTTGTTTTTTTGTTGAAGTAAAGATCAAACAGCTGTTGGGAAATAGTGAGTAATAATTACTGGTGAATAATTCATCATAATTAATCATGGTTGATATTTTTGTGTATATTAAAAGTGTCTTAGTGATATCAGCCAGATGCATCTATGATTTATATTATATTATATTCATGACTGTATGTGGCCGAACCGTAATTCATTCACTTGGGTCTCAGTTATACCCCTGTTTCTGTAATCATAACTGAGGTAGACATTTATGTGTGTATAAAAGGTGTCCTAGTGGGAGTTGCATCAAATCTAATATGCATCGTAATTTCTCTCTTGTGCCAAGCCAGGATGGAGCTGCGATGGTCTCGCGTGGAACTGGCAGCTTCTTGTTACCGCATCTGTGAGAACTCGGGAGCGCTGGGTGTGCAGGTGATGCGCAGCGGGAGCAGCTCCGACCCCGCCTACGTCGGCATACAGGTGCGCTTCTACAGTACAACAGCGAACCTGCAGACGCAGACGCAGCCTCAACGTGGGGTTTGTGGGGGTCTGGGAAACAAGAGTGATTATACGGAAGTCGAGAGAGGACACGCGCATACATTATTTTCATATTGTCTCGAGATCACGACTTATTTTTCTCATGATCTCGACAGTCTTTTGAAGTCTTTTCTTGAATTTTCTTCTTAAGATTTGAAATAATAAAAGGCATTATTCATGAGAAAACTATGAGTAAATCTCGAGAAAACTGCTTCTGTTATTTTGAGATCGCAGTTTATTTTTCTCGTGATCTCGACAAAACAAAAGTTGTTTTCTCAAATCGCATCCAACTTTCTCTTAAGTTCTTAAGTTCTCTAACATGGCAAAATACATCATTATCATCACAGATGATATTTGATTATGGACTGCCACAAGTTGAAATGAAAGTGTGTCTATTTGTGTAGCACAATTATCAAGTAAGTCTCAGACATTTGCATGTTTGCCATCTAATAAGTTAAATCAAACTTGTGATCTCAAGAAAACAACTTTCATTTTGTTGAGATTCTGTGTGATTACGAGTGTAACGTGGTGAAAACGCTGGTCTCTTTGTTATTTCAGGTGGAGGAGGGCACGGCTAAATTGGGCAAGGACTTCACTCACAGTTCTGCTAATCTCATACAGTTTGATGCAGGTACTTAGAATTTTGAATTTTGTCTACACACAACGGAGTGGTCGTCCCACTTCTGGTTTGCACTGACTCTGTTAAAAATGATTTGATCAATACGTCGTACATTTACTCCAACTTAAAACAATAATGTGTGCAATTTCAACTTTCATGAGTTTTTATGCCATTGTTTAAGTGTGAACAACATGAAATTTATTAACACCTTCACTCTTAAACATAGCCATAGTCACAGCTTACAGCTTTAAATTCATCTGGCATGTTCAAATTTTATTTTCTTTGAACCGAAATTAAAAGTCTGAGATGTTTCCCTGAAAAGTATAGTTTTGTGAATTGATTAAATGAATAAATAAATTGTTAATTCGGTAAGAACTTAAACTTTTCCCTGCAAAAACTTTCAAGTGACTTTTCTTCTGTGAAAACTTAATCTTGTTCACTTCATTAATTCAGAAAAAAAAGATTTTTCTTCAAGTGACTGTGTTACACATTGTAGTTTTGTGTTGTTCCAGTGTAAAGTTTTCTTTCTCTTCAAAACTGTCACTGCTCATAGGCATAAACGTCAAACTGTGGAACATCTACCTCAAAGACGACGGCCTCGAGGAGAACCATGAGAAACTGGAGGTGGTGCTGAAAGCCCCCAAAAATGCTGTAATGGGTCCAAGAAACAGAGCTACAGTGGAGATTATAGACCCACGAGATGGTAAAGCCACTTCACAAGCACAGCAAAATAACTTTATGCAGTGTCTTATCGGTAACAAAGCTACTTTTAAAATGCTGTCGCTTTTCCAGTAACTAACCATTTTTACGGGGCACTCATATTGCATCACAGCACACTCTCAGCAGCTGTGAGACAGAGTTGGAGGGTGTAACTTTCTCTGTAGTTTGTGGTGTAATTAATACATTAAAACAGTGGCTTGGCTGTAGCTTAGTTACTTTTAATCATAAGTAGCTTGTAGCTTGAAAAGCCAGATTCCCCCAACACTGGCTGTAACTCGGCTACATTACTTTTCTTCCAACAGGTTGGTGCGACCCAAGTGATTTGGTTGTGGATGAAGACGAGAAGCAACCTCCTGTCTTTCGTCTTCCTAAAATCCAAAAGCCCCCACCATCACTCCCCGAGGAGGAGTACACTCCAGACCCCAACACTGGGATTATCTGGGAGAACTACCCAGCCAGGGGGGACGTCCCGCACCGGACTCAGTTTATTCGATTTAGTAGGGGACAGACTCCAGATCAGGCTCTTCTCAGTCAAGCCAGGAGGCGAACAGAACGTTTGGGCAGTAATAAGCACGGACTGAGGCAGGGCTCATCTCATACAAGCTGGGTAATGCCTTCTCTGTTGTTTTAAAGTAGTGTAATCCAATTTAATATTTCTTATTCATGCCCCAGCCCTAGACAGAGCTGTTCTCTGTTAACTGTTAGATATTTATGAAGGTGATGGCACGCTGAAATAAACTTTGCTTTTAGCAAATCCATGAGGTGATCCCTCTGAGGCCGCAGATAGAGAGATCAGTGCCCCCCGTCCATCCACAGTTGGAGGTCAAACCCATCTGGAGCTGGCCTGAAGATTCTGATGTCAGATCGTTGGAGACGCCTCAGAGAGATACCGTTCCATCTAGCTACTCGTCAGCAGTACGACAGCACAAGGTTAGAAGACTTTATTATCAAACGTGTAAGGCAGGGGTGTCCAGATCCGGTCGTGAAGGGCCGCTGTCCTGGAGAACATTTACACCTCGTCTCAGGTAGAAGCTGACCAGAACTGATTCACCAGGTATGATGAAAATCCTCCACAATACCAGCCCTCCAGGACTGAAACTGGACACCACTGGTGTAAGCAATCACAGCATAAAACCTCAATATGAATGCATAAATATCATGTTATTTTTACTCCATCCTTTTCTGTTAGTCTGCAAAAACAGTCAGTGTTGGGTGTCTGCCTGGATGGACTCATTACAGAAGGAATTGCTATATCTTGGGCCCTGGTGTAGCTAGTTGGACCAGCGCTCAACATGCATGCACAATGTACGTCATTTTGTGCCAATATTTATTACTGTATTTGTCTTCAAAAATTATAAATGGTTGTCAATGAAAAGTGCATTCTTTTACTTTTTTCGCTACCTCAAAACCAGGCTTGATAGTCACTTGACAAGCGTTCGTTCAAAGGCCGACATGAGGTGGCTGTGGAAGTTTGGAGGAAAAAAGCCCTTCTGGATTGGTGAGTGAAAAGCATGTTGTGAACTAGTCAGTTGAGTTGTAATGCTTTTGTGTGAAAACTCATCACTTTTGGGGTAATGTTAGGGCTTTCCGGCACTCCGGGTCAGTGGTCTTGGACTGATGGAACACCGCTGAGCTTCTCCAGACTCCAGATTAACAAGGTTGCTGCTGACTCCTCTCACAGATGTGTGCTGGCCCAGGACCAAAAGATATGGACTCCAAAAACCTGCACAGCAGAACTGGAACACAAATATGTTTGTTCAGCTCCTACACAAGTTAACAAATAAAAAATGACAAAATTATGTTTATAACTTGTGGCATCTCTTTATAATTGTAAAGACACAATAAATGATCCACTAATTTTCAAACTATTGAGTTAAACAACGTTGAGTTTTATTTCTTTAGTTGCGTAGGTTTGGATTATTTATTTAATGTGCCCATTTGGTATCCACATGTGAATGCTACCTGGGACAATTCAGGCCTGCTTTGTTGTCATTACTTCACGTATG
The DNA here is from genome assembly GCA_032718565.1 of Distichodus sexfasciatus. NCBI lineage: Eukaryota > Metazoa > Chordata > Actinopteri > Characiformes > Distichodontidae > Distichodus > Distichodus sexfasciatus. Next base: position 1,224,860 of record JAVGVS010000056.1, on the reverse strand, counting down.
CAGTGTAAATAGGGTTGCCACCTATGTCTGACAAAAAACCTGGACATTTCGCCAACCCGACCAACCACTTTGCCTATAAGCGAGCGGAAACGCATCTGACCCATGACATTCAGTGTCCCGGGAGAGGGGTTTTCCCCTGGAACAGACCATTAAAAAGAAGGACAATCCTCGTAAAACCGGGTCATGTGGCAACCCCAAGTGTAAAGAAGAGCAGACACGGATTAATGCACAGGCTAGATATGGCTTCAGCCTAGGGCCCCCCATGTGTGCCAGCCAGCCAGCCAGGGCCCCCGACTGGCCAGTAAAAATGTCAACTCCTTAAAATAAGCTTGGCGTGGAGGCTAACAGAAAATGTAGCCTAGGGGCCCATGTACATCTTAATATGCCCCCGAAGAGGAGCCAATGTTTTAGTCAAAGTCAAGGTAAACTATTGTCATTTCAGCTATTTACAGAGAGACTACAGAGACATGGCTCCTTTTTATAGAGTGCAAAGAACAAAGAAGGCACAGAGAACATGCATATATATAAACAGACTATAAAACATAACCCTAAAGATCAGAGGTGGAAAGAGTACTGAAAATTTGTACTCAAGTACAAGTACTTTTACATTGGTTAAAATGTACTCAATTACAAGTAAAAGTACTGGTGTTAAAAAAATACTTGAGTAAAAGTACAAAGTACTCTTCTCAAAAACTACTCAGAGTACTAATTACTTTTTAACCGATGGATGTTTTATTGCGTCGTCAATAGCAGGCATTCGATTCGATTCACCAGTATAAAATATCTACGTTCAAAGCACATTTCTCAGATGAACAAGGTATAGAAAGGCAATTTGTTTTGTAAATAAATGTATATATAAAGCAGGAATTTTGTTTGTTAAAACAATGACAAAATATTTTTGAACATGCATAGAACAGTTTAAACTTTCCCAATACACTGCGAACAACAGGCAGCGGGCGCTCGTCCTCCGTCTTTTCTCCATCATTTTCATGTTTGACAGTGTTGTCTTCTGTCTCCATTTTGGCTTCTTTGTCTCCAAATCTTCAGTCTATAAATTAGTTTGTACTCCACTGTGTAGCAGAGATGGATAGTAACTAAGTACATTTACTTGAGTACTGTACTTAAGTAGAGTTTTTGAATATCTGTACTTCACTTGAGTGATATTTTTCTTGGAAACTTATGACTTTCACTTCACTACATTGGAAAGACAAATACCATACTTTTTACTTCACTACATTTCTATCAAGGTTCTCGTTACTCGTTACTTTCAAATCTGTGGATAAAGTGGATGTTATTCCACCTTTTCTAAAACTTAATTTGTTGTTTGGCAGTCCAGTCTACGCCTGTAGACTGGAACTATAAAACCAAGTTCAGACAGTTCTGCTGTTTTCTGTCTTGATTAAAACATTGTTGCTGTTGGAAGGTCATGAAGCTAGAGGTGTAGGGCTGGGTTTTACGCAGGTTGGAATGTTGATTTTACGTTGTGAGCTGCATTTACAGCTACTGCACTGTCCTCCTGATTAACATACACACATATGTGTGCACACACTGCCAGAGCTGTGCCATGCTGTTTTGTGGGGGTGTGTAATCTTACAATTAATTAATAAAATAAACTAATGACTGGTTTTCTTTATCAGTTCAGGTTGTGTTTCATTCTGGAACATTCTACCAGTTCCTTATTCTACAGCTTCTACAAGCTAGTCCACATTAGGTGTTGTAAGTGTTGTGGCAATAATGAAACAATGCAGTAAAAGAAGATGTACTTTTAATACTTAAGTATTTTTTTAAACAAATACTTCAGTACTTTAACTTAAGTAAAAATTTGACTGTACGACTTTTACTTGTATTGGAGTAAATTTGACTAGTGCTGTCTGTACTTTCACTTAAGTAATGAAGTTAGCTACTTTGCCCACCTCTGCTGTGTAGTACCTCCAGACACCTGTGCCTGCTGCTGCAGCGGAGTTTATTCTTTGCTTACGTCGTAGATTAATTGGCGCGGTTGCGATTGCACAGCCTTATTGGCTGCAAAGATGCAGATGAAAGGTTTGAATATTAATTCAAATTGTGGACGTACTCAGTAGCGACTTTTGATTTTATAAGTAGCGAAGTAGATTACATGGTGTAAATTGTACTCAAGTATGAGTAAAATTACACACTTGAAAAAACTAATCATAAAAGTACAAGTACCCAAAAAAATCTACTTACAGTAATTGAGTGAGTATTTGTAATTTGTTACTTCCACCCCTGCTAAAGACAGAAAAACTACAGGTTATTTTCATTCCTTCGCGTAATGCCGTGTAAGTAGGAACCAACGTTTTATGGTGAGCGCGCCGCCCGGACGTGTAAATGTGTGAGGCGGGCGTGATGGCGGCGGCGCTGCTGCAGATGTCGTGTCTGTACCGCGGCATGTTAGCGGTGAGGAAGACGGGGATCCGGCCTCTCATACCGGGACTCGTCTCGTCACACTTCAGGACCTTTTCTGTCAAGAAGGAACCAGAGTTAGAGGAAAACCCATATTACAGTAAATATGAGGAAAAGATCAAGAAACTGCGGAGGTGAGTTATTGGCGTTAGCATGTTTCTGTAGATAAAATGTCAAGGTTGAGTTCATTTAAGGAGAATAAAATTCAACACAGTTCATTTAAGCGCATATTTTAAGTGCGTTTCGTATCGCAAATAAATTACAATGAGTTTAGAAATTGGATCAGTATCAGGCAATATATCGATTTTAATTTCTATATATTATTTGAGCATTTAAAAACTCGGTATATTGTCTTTATCTCTCTATAATGCCTGTCTATCTATCTATCTATCTATCTCTATTAATTACTATATCTGTATTATATATGTAAATTCCTAATAAATCAGAACATGATTTATTGGACAGATTTTATTATAGACACTGAGATAAATAGATTGCGTGTGTGTCTTTGTGTTAAACGTGTTTTTGATATTGTGGTCATTAAGAAGAGGGATTTATCTGAATGAGGAGTTTGAGAATTGCCCTGAAACTACATTTGTGACCTGATCTGGCAAAATGAGTCACAGTGACCCAAAATTCAAAACGGAGGTTTTGGTATCATTGAAAAGATGAGAAAATAATAAATGATATCTTGATCAAAGCTATATCTTAAACGGTTGTCAAGTTACAATCGTTTGAATTATGCTATCGCAGCACCATTTTCCAACTGAAAACCGAGAAAATCGCATTTAAAGTTTTTCGTCAGTTTTTTGTTGACATCTTTAACAATCCATAGCATCCAAAGAGATGCACCCAGTATTCAACAACAAAATTTTACTACAGGCATTTAGATACTTAGGGAAATATATTAAATCAGACTGAAGCTTCAAATATTTCAAAATATTTATTAAATACTTATCAAATAAATCGAAAACAGCATTTATTTTGGACATTCTTTGTAAGATTTGAGAGCTGCAACTCAACTTATATAGCCATTTAAGTACATTTTCATAATTATTTCCATGATGAAACTTTGGGAGATTTATTTTGAAGACCTTTTCTTTCATATAAGACCAAAAAAAGAAAAATCTATATTTTTGATGTTTTTCAACATAATCGGCCCGTATCTAAATAAATAGAACGCCGACTTCCGACTCATTACGGCAGATCGGGTCACATTTATTTAGGAAGGTAGACTGCATATAGATTTATTATCTGACCTGTAAATTTAAGGGATGCAGGACTAGAAAAGTCGTGCCAGCTTGTCGATCGTTCTATTCACAGAACTAGTAAATATATGTTATCTTTATATGTGTTCTTTAAAGCGCAAAGCCTCAGGAATATAAAGCCCGTCTTGAGACACGTTCTGAGGTAAAGAGGGAGCCTCTGGGACACTCAAGACAAGCAGAGTTCGTGAGACTCATGGATCAGGAGGTAACTGCACCAAATAATATAAAGCTGGAAACTGGATATTTCTTGAAGAAGGATGTCTTATTTATATTTGTTTTTATATGTACAAATATTGTACTTTTTGTTTTTACGTTTCAGATGGAAAAACGAGAGAAAGCAGGGCCTGAAGGTTTTACCAAAAACAAGGTACTACTATACTACTACTGTCATTGTTAGAGCAGTTTCATTCATCCTTGAGTTGCTAAACTCTCTTTCTTTTCTGCTCAGACATTAGGATCAATTCTCAACCTTGACATGGTTCAGGACAAGTCTGGGGCTGAAATTGGAGAGGTAACAAATGTTTTTCTTTTCCCTGAATAAACATCAATTATTTTTTGCAACACATTTTTTAATGGAGAAATGAGAAATGGTATTTGCTTTTAACTATAAACTATACATTGTACAGCTTTGGATGCAATATTTCTCCACAAAAGACACCATCAGTGCTGCTATACCGGTACGTTTTTTTTTGTTGTGTTAATTTGTTTACATTTAGTGTAATCTAAGATTTTGCAATAGACGTGACAACTGCAACATCATACAAATCATAGTAATCAAGTATTAAATAATTCAAATAATCCAATAATTCATTTATTTCATATAGGGGTCAGTGTTTGAGATGATGTTCAATCGAGCCAAGTCCTGTCCAATGGTAAGACAATTACTGTACCATTTTAACAGATTTAACATTTTACAAATCATGTAACAAATCTTTTTTGTTTGCCAGTTTCACTTGCATCCTCTAAAAGTTTACACTCTTTGTAAGTCAAGCAGTGCCAAGCAGACACAACGATACAGAACAAAACGATCACAAGCTATTTGAAGAATATTATAAAAGTCAGTCATGTCTCAAGGTTCAGGAAGAGTGAAATGTTTCATGTAGGTTTTTAGGGGAATCAGAACGAGAAGACCAACTTTTGGTGTTATCCTTTGTCTCTCTTTAGCATTTTATTTCTTAAGTAATTAAAATGCTTTTTATTTGTTGGTACCCAACAATATAGTTTCTTGGTGCAACTCTTCCTATCACCATTAGATGGCAGCATTGTTTAAAAAAAACCTATGTCTTGTTCTAGTTACTGTTTCCATGTTAACCGTTTTGTCAGTTTTTCAACAGTTGTCACAGCTCAGACACAATAGAATCAATAGAACATGTCATGCTTATTGTGTGATAAAGACGCTAAAATACACTTAACCATTTATTTCAAATCTGTTTCATTCTCTAGTTACTGCATCCAAATCTTAAACACAGTTAAATCTGGCTCAGCCAAATAAGAATCCAATTACTCTTAAGCCCTGTCAGTGTGACTTTTCTGTTTACAATGTTTTGATGTCGTTTTCTTTTAAAGCCATAATTGTATTGGCACTGCAGACAATCTTTCAACAGCATTACAGCTTACTTGTGTTTTCTTTTTTTTCCCCCTTCAGTTCCTGTATGTTCTGCCCCGTAAAGAGGGCTATGAATTCTTTGTGGGTCAGTGGGCAGGTCATGAGCTCCACTTTACCACACTCATCAATGTACAGGTACATATCCAGAGTTCTCAGTGTGTTTGCTTTCTGATTTGCTTCAGCTGATTTGTTTGGTGCATTTCACGTTTAGACACTCGGTGAAAACGCTCCCAGTCAACTCGTACTGTATCACTACTCGGACCTGAAGAAGGACAAGGACATTGTGTTGATGACTGCTGAAATGGATAGCAAATTTATTGTAAGTTGAACTCTTAGATGACAGTCTACTATATAATACAGATTATATGTATATACATATTTATATGTAAAAGTTATATATAATTATATATATTTGTTCTTTTGTCTTCAGTCTGTGCACCAGGCCCAGTGCTTGGCCAATCAGGTGCAGCTGTTCTACGCAGCGCAGCGTCACGAGACTTTTCAGTTGGTGGAGACTTTCAACCACCGGCCGGCAGAGTTCAAACATTATGTCTGTGGACAGGAATCTGAACAGAGCGGAATCGAGCAGGAGTCACCACACACTGATTCCCTTTAGAGGTTTTCTGCTTAGGGTCTCTGTGGGAGAAAAAAGACATTGTAGTCATAGTGGGAAAGTTGGTGTTTTGTTGTGTGTCACCTGTCTTCAGTCACACCCATATAATCTAATGAAACTAATTTATCTGCTACCATGTATGCAGTAGGAATATATTTTGGGAGCGCAGGTTCAGCGGTTTTTGGTTTCTTTCTTACAGTGTTATTTCCTAATCACGCAGTGTTCTCATGTTGTTCACTGTTACTTTAAAATGCTGTTGTCAAATGTGGCCTGAGGAAAAGAATCAAATGTATTTGTAATAGATAATAGAATATAACAGAGAACTCGCATCTCATTATGAAAGCAACAGGGTGTTTAGAGAATATTGAACGTGCAGTACGTATGTCTGACTTAGCTGAAATTAATAACTAATTGCATTTGTCTTGCATCAGTCTGTAGGCTCAAGTCTGACTCTCTTATCACCATTAAGATCCTGAGAATGACATTGTACCCGTGAAGCCCAAGCGATAGCCATTGAATAAGAAATGTTAGTCTCTGTTTAAGAGTGTCTAAGCAAATTCTTGGTAAATTAAAATTAAACTACTGGCCGACTTGCTCAGAGAGAGCACGTCAAACAGGTTCTGGTCCACCAAGCCTGACTCATCTCATGAAGGGCTTCGTAATAAACAGATGGGATGAGTCAGTGGAGAGGTTCATCTCGGTTTGTCAGATGACTTCATTCAGGAGTTAAGACGGTTAGAATCAGATAAACACACAGTTGGAAGGTTTTGTAAAACCTGATGTGTTTTGTTAAAAATGGTAGGACGCTTGCCTGTGGATCAAGAGGTTCAAATCCAGCTCTATCCTACTGCCAGAATTGCCATCATTGGGATTAAGGTCTATTTAGAAAGTGGATAATTCGTATAAGAGAATCTGCTACATGACAAATGATATAAAAAGAAGCTGTGGTAACTCCATTTCAGAACTTAGGCTGACCATTAGGATGTGAAAAGGGCCTCATTCACCAACCTTCTTTTAAAAATTGTTATTAAAATCCATTTACACGGTTTTCATGAAGATTCTGTCATTCCCTAATGAGTTTCTATTAGATTTTTGATCTCATATGTAAGGAATATTATGGATACTGAATGGGCCATATGCAATTTTATTGCGTGCCTGTTTGTGCAAAAATATTATCTTTACTGAGTTAAGTGATCCAAAATTGTGTAATGTTATGGTATTAAAATATATTAACTTTCTTAATAACAGATGAAAAAATATTGGTGAATAAGGCTCATTGTCCAGTGTGATGACCATCCAAACTATGCATCATAACCTGCTTACTGTTAAAAAAAAATACTGTTTGACACATGTTCTGTTTCACCTGAGACTGATGATCTTGCTTTTTTTTTTAAAGAAATATCACACATTTTGTCAAAACGAGATCCTATTGCAATAAATCTCTTGCCTGTGAATGATTCCAGCGTGTGCGTTGTATTCATAGAAGCTTACAGTTCACAAGATTTAATTTAATTGACCATCTTGAAAACATCAATGTGGTCAATGCCCCCCTCATGCCCCACCTCCTGTTCAGTGCCATTCACAGATTTCACAGCCTGGACGCGGTGTGTTTTCACACACACACACATTTATACATTCATACATATAGAGGTCAGGCTGAGGCCGGAAATACCTACATCGGCACACAAATACGCACGGCGCTATCATCAGGTGCAGCAGAAGAAGCCTTCAGTGTAACACACACACACACACACACACACACCTCAACGGAACGGCATAGGAAGCTGCGCCGACACACTCGAGGTGGGTGATCATCATCATCATCATCATCATTATAAATCTTGATATGAGTAGTCTGTGTGTGTGTGTGTTATCGGGACGTCGTTGTTCGTTTGCACGATGTGTGTGTGTCAAGCTGTCGTCTTTATTCCACACCTCCATCACCTGGATGCTGACGGATGTCGTATGCTGTGTTTTAACCAAGTGATTTGAACGTATTTCAGCTAAGTGCTTGAGAGACGCGACCGGCTTCCATAAAGGTGGGAAATTTTTTATTTGATGCTCTGATGGGTTTAGGGAGGTGTGTTGATTGTGGATGCTCTGTGTGTGTGTGTGTGTGTGTGTGTGTGTGTGTGTGTGTGTGTGTGTGTGTGTGTGTGTGTGTGTGTGTGGTACTCTCAGCCGAAATGATCATCATATGTCAGCTACCACTATCACTAAATGCCACGACAACAAGAGAAAAAATGACAAAAATGTTCTTAATTCCACAGTCATCACTGATGAGATAAAAGATCTCCACCTTCGTCAGCTTCCTTAGTCATTTAGTCATACAGCCTCTTAACCAACTCACACAGCATCTCAGACGAGCCCAGTGGTAGGGGTGTAATGATGCATTGATCCACACTGATACACTGATTCAGTGATCAACAAGCCCATAGTATTGATCCAAAATCAAACATCGGTCATCTTATATATTGTAACATTATTTATATTAAACAGGTGATATATTGTCATTAAAAAACAATGTTGCATTTCATTTAAATGTTTGATTGAGCTCAGTAATAAAGATGATGAATAATATTGTAGTTGCTTTTTGTGATTTAATATGAATGGAAATGATTGAGTCGGTGTCTCCTGAATTGAATTATATCAGAACATAGTTGGAGCAGACTTTGTGAATCATTGTCCATTGAATTTACATTATATCTTGATGAGTAATATAGTATATCGTGATGAAAGTTACCGTTTACCCATTCCATCGGGAGCATTTCTCCTCCTTAACAATTTGCACATCACTTCTTCTGCTTTCTGCACTAATATTTGTGTTGCACTGCATGCGGCTATTAATCTGTAAAAATCTGCACATTGCTCTGAATGGCTCATTTCTCTTTACAGTCTTTTTTGCTCATATTACTCAGTGGCTTATGAAATATGTTTAGACACTGCGTCTCTTGTTTAGTCACTTTGTCTCTTTTTGCTGATATTCATTTGTGTACTCATTCTGAAAGATGCTTGTGTATTTCTGTGGCCCCAGAAGTGAGTCTCAGTATCTGTTTTTCCCAGATGGCAAAAGCTGACCACCGCTTTGGGCAGAGGGATGGCTCGGACCAGAACTTTGACTACATGTTCAAGCTCCTCATCATTGGCAACAGCAGCGTGGGCAAAACCAGCTTTTTGTTCCGATACGCGGACGACTCTTTCAGCAATTCCTTCGTCAGCACCGTCGGCATCGACTTCAAAGTGAAGACCGTTTATCGCAATGACAAGAGGGTCAAACTGCAAATTTGGGTGAGTCCATGTCAAGATGGGATACATCACATGTAAGAACTGACGCTGCTAATAACAGGCAGCTTGTAGATGGGGGGTACAGTGTGATTAGTACCTTTTATATATATGTACAATACATACATACATACATACAAGGTACTAATATAAATAGGTAGAGGAACAAATTGAAATGTTCATAGCGAAAAACAGACATGTTTAAAGAGAGTGCAAGCATATAGTTATTTACAGAGTTTACCTGAGCAAGAAAAATCTTTTTATTCTAAACCCAGATCAATAAGCAGTGTCAGGTATTCGCCTTTGCCATGCTTAACATCAATCCATCTCATGCTTGCACACATTGCAGACATCCGCTCTCTTTATCCCCATGTCCTTCTGCTAGACTGTGAATGAAAGGATGAAGGAGGGGGGGTTCAGAATCCTCCCCTCTTTTTCACTTGCATCATCGGGGCTGGTTGTCATGGCAGCAGTACCGCAGTACACTGCTTGCTGGCACAGTGATCCTTAGAGCCAATTAAAGCAGCTCCTCAGGGCGAGGGAGTGTGCATGTGTATGTGTGTGAGAGAGAGGGAAAGTAAGTGTGTGTGGTGGGGAGTGTTAAAGATTGCAGAGTAAACACAAGCTTAAGGCTGGAAGAGCGAGTAACAGACACCAGAGTAAATTGCAATTTGCGATAAGCAGCGGGCCGTAATCAGCGGCGATTGAATGGTCTTTATATGGGAACTGGAAGTGACAAAAATAGCCTGCCGAAAACCACAGCTGCAAAGTTGCTGGTAGCGGACGGAGTGACGTGGAGGGGTGGAGTGGGGTTTTGTTTGCCTGGGCAGGCTTCAGATGATGTTTTGGTCTGGAAATGCATGAGGTTTCTTACAGGGTTATTTGTTGATGAATGTTTAGTTTGCATGGGTTCTGGTTTGTCTGATAAGATGTTAATTTCAAAGGGCCTGTTTCAGATCAAACAGCCTTTTTTAAGTTTTCCCCTTACATGGATGTGATGAGGACGCTGGTCCATTCTTACAAAGAAATCTGTTCTTAAAACCCATTTACACAGCTTTCACGAAAATTTCTTACATTCAACAATGTTTTCATGTTTAAGATTTGTTCTCAGGTAACAACAATATCTACAAAAAGTGAAAAACATGCCTGTTTGTGCAAAACAGTCTTTACACTCCTCCCATCCGCCAGACGCTATCGCAGTATCAGGACTCGATCCACCAGACTGCGTGATAGCTTTTTTTCCCCACAAGCCATCAGACTTTTAAACACACTTCCTGCCCTGACACTCCCCCCTACTCACCCAGACTGTGAACTGACTCTATTGCACCTCTGCAATAATCAACAATTCCATAATATCAATCCAAAACGAAAACATCATTTGGATCTATTTTTCTTTATGTGTACTGCAATGTCCTGCATGTCTATGCACAATGTGCTTTGTTTTAATTGCACTATGTATACACTGTGGACCCTGAGCTTGCCCATGTCATCTCTCTGTATACTGTATATGGTTAAGACGACAAGAACGATTGCTTTGACTTTCACACAGGCAACCTTTTCTATTAAAAGAGCTTGAGCTAAGCATTTTGCCATCTTACTGCTTCTTCAACATGAAGGTGACCTTTGTGCATTTTAAAATACCATAAAAGATATAAAGGTTGTTTTGTGCTGCTTTGGCCCTCTGTAGGACACGGCCGGACAGGAGCGCTACCGGACCATCACCACGGCCTACTACAGAGGAGCAATGGGCTTCATCCTGATGTACGACATCACCAACGAGGAGTCTTTTAATGCCGTACAGGACTGGTAAATCAAAAGGAACTCTGATTCTCTCTCTATATAAAACCAAATATAATATCAGAAACAGACTCAGATTTATTTGCTAAGTGTGTTGAAATAGACAATATGGATACATGAAACAGAGAGTATAAATAATATGAGACAGGTTAACATACAATATACATAATGAGTACTAAACAATGGACAATGTATTGGAAAAATACAATATGCAAAATGAAGAGCCTACAGTACTTCTGGATTATGTCTGACTGTTCACTTCCACTCACAGCTCCACATCATTTTTGTGTGGTTAATTGCAGGTAGTTTGCTACTTTTAGTTTCATACTCAATGTTTTCTGTTGCAGGGCGACCCAGATTAAGACCTACTCGTGGGACAACGCTCAGGTTATTTTGGTTGGAAATAAATGTGACATGGATGATGAGAGAGTTGTACCATCAGAGAAAGGCAAGCACTTGGCTGATCAGTTAGGTGAGTCTGATACAAGTACACCTTTAAAATAATTGCGTTTGTAAAAACAGATATCATGTCAGGCTTCATACATGTTTTATAAGTGAAACTGCTGCAGGGTGCTACCATAGGTGAAATTCTTTTTTTAAACTGTGTTGAATATAAGTTCAACACAAACGTCCTTTTGGCGTTTCTCTGAATCATCACGTCATCACATACCAGTTAGGGCAGCTGGTAGTGTAATGGTTAGGGAGTTTGCCCCGTGATCAGAAGGTCACCGGTTCAACCGAGGTACCCATGAGCAATGTACTGTTCCCAAGCACTGCTCTCCGGGTGCTGCCCATGTTAGCTGCCCACTGCTCCTTCACAGTTTGGTCAAATGCAGAGGTCACAATTCGTTGTGGTGCACTGTGTGCTGTGCTGTGGTGTGTTCACAATGGCTGATAATCTCTCACTTTCACAAAAGTTTCAGTGTCTCTGGTTTTACAATTGATCACTACGTGACAATGTAAAATTTACATTTTGATATTCTCTTGTACACTACTGACACGTTTGATTCCAAAACCCAAATAAAAATAAGCAAGAAAATGTATTTAGCAGAAATAACTGATTACAAAGTTGTGAAGCCTGAAACTGTACAGGGCCACAGCAGTTGGTTTGTTTCATTTTGTGAGGTTTGGTTCTGCTGATCAAACAATCAGATCCTCAGTCAGCAGATGTTTTGATATTTTGCCATAAATATAGAGCAGACCTGTATATTAATTATAAGGCTTATGTGGATAATAATAAATGTGATTTTCTTCAGGGTTTGAGTACTACGAAGCGAGCGCTAAGGAGAACATCAACGTCAGGCAGGTGTTTGAGCGTCTGGTGGACATCATCTGTGTGAAGATGTCGGAGAGAGTGGACACAGACCCGTCCATGGTTAGCGGAGCCAAAACCACTCGGCTTACTGACAAACCAACACAGCTACCTCAGAACTGCTGCTGATGTCACCCTGTTTCCCTGCTAACCACAAGCTAATGTGCCACGCTGATCTCCTTAATCGACCCGCTTCTCCATTCCATTCCCACTCACATGGACCTTTTTTCCATATGCACTAATGTTATAGACTTAGTTTATCAGATATTGCAATGCCATCGCTCCTCTAGCTACGGATCAGAGTGAGGTCAAAGCAGGGACTACTGCAAAGCACAAAGCCGTATCTCTCGAAGGCGCACGCGCACTGCCAGAATCAGAAAAACGTATAATTGTGTGAACAAATCAGATGTCAACAAGTGTGTTACTTACTATAGCATAATCGGTGCTTTAAAGATGTGTGAAGCTCCACTTAAACGTGTACACAATCTCTTTGCTCCTTTCCTTTCAATTGTTGCTCAGTGAAAAAGGCACAAGTGTAACCTATACTCAGACAATTGCAGATTGGCCATAAATATTGTATATTATGCACAAAAAATGGTCATATCTGTTTTCAGGGGTGGTTTTAATGTTCTGGTTTTTAACTTGGGCAAAACCACTTGCAGTTGGGTTCTGTGTAGGGTAATCTTTAATAGGCACAAATGTGTGGATTGTGGGGGAAAAACGGAGCACTTTGCAAACGAACACTGTTCAATATGTTGTGATGTAAAGGTAGTATAGTACTTGTGTGAATCCAGATGAGTAGCCTTGCAAAAACAAAAAAATCCAGTTTAAAAGTGAGTATTCTATTGTTGAATATCTATATAATTATATATATATATAATATATACATTTTGTTCTGTGTGTATAATGAAGTGTACACTCAATATGTTTAGCCACCAGGTGACATTCAGGATGCTCCTGGACATATTTATGCTTCTCTGAATACTTACAGCAACAACAAACCAACAAACTAAAAAGGGAAATCCGTATCTTTAGAGATGCCAGTATATGTATATTGTAAAACATGTTGTGCCACAATTAATTTATATATCAGAAACGTAGCAAATCCTTGTGAAAGATAGACTTATATCACATGAGTTTTTAATTGAGTGATGTTCGATATGTACGACTAATGTTTTATGTAACTACTTTTAAATTTATTTTACATGAGATATTTATAATTGAGATGTTATAAGCTATTGAACTGGTCTTTGCTGAGTAGATCTTTATTTTTATGCTGTCGCAGCCTGTGCTGGGAACATATAGATGTACTGTAACTTTGCTGTCAGTGATTTTGACTGGTAGACAATTTGCACAGGGGCGTGAAGTGATTGTACAGATCATTGTAAAAGTCTGTTTTAGATGCAATTTATAACAATAAAAGTAACAATCAATCCCAAATGCATCTCGTGTAAATAAAATGCTTGAAACCTAATGCAAAACCAAGAGCTTTGTTGCCCTTTGAGGGCAAAGTTGAAGAAAGTGGGGAAGAATGTGCGAACTTGCAATTAATAAAATCATAAAGTGACCCGGGGAAAACCTGGTAAGACTAGTTAATAATCAGCCATCAATAAATCTTAAGCTTACAGACGTTATTAGGGCGTTGCAGATAAAATGGAGCTGAGGGAGGGAGTAAAATTCCTAGATTAAAGTTATAAATTTATTTATAACTTTTAATGGCTATACATTTTTATATTTTATGTATGTTTTCTTGCAGATTTACCACTTTAATCTCAGAGAATATCCGATATTTTTCACGAAAATCTACGACAAATTAACGAATTTACTTTAATCCCAGTATTTCTGATGTCTTATTCTATACGTATATAACGTCTAATAAAGCTCGTTCTTAGTTCCAAAACGTTTCCTTCCCCCTGTGCAGTGCGGCTTGCGCCCTTGATCAGACTGAATGTAGTGTGCAAGGTAGGGCGTAGGGAACCGATAGTTTATTGAAACGTACACCAATGGGAGACCGGTCGAAACACGAAAAGCGCTTAAGGCTCAACCAATCAGATAGTCTCTTGTTTTTGCGTCCACTTCCATCCGCGAATCAAATCGCTCCATACTAATTATCCATATAGCTAGCGTTAATGGCTTTGGTTGCGCTTTGTATAAGCGACTGGAGACAGGTAGGAAACGGGGGTTAGCGTAGCCCTTTAGCATCCAAACGGGTAAATTACAACTAGTGTAATTTTTAGTTTTGACAATAGTGTGATATTTAATATCATTGACGCGTGAAAGCTGAATTTTTGCCAGGTTTGGGGGTTTAATGTCTCACGAATCTTGCTTTGGTTACATTTCTTGGCTTTGTTTATTGAAGCACCTCGGAGAAGTAAATATTGTGCGATATTTCCTAACTGATGTCAGTCAGTAACCAATAAATCATGTTAAATGTTTAACGTGAAAATGTACCCTAAGATAAGACAGAAATAAAACAGCATTCTTTCGTAGTAATTGGGATTTTGTCTCAGGATCTGAACTCGAATATGAAAATAATGAGATTAAGTTCATTGCCACCGATAGCGGTGAGAAAGGGCACGTCTTTCACAGGCTGGGACAGGTGAAAATAAAAATGAGAATAGAATTTGGAGTCATGTTCTTGGGAATTTTAGACACCTAAATGATAAATGCAATATCTGTGTCAAGGAAGGCGTGAAATAATATTCTTGGGCACCATTTATAAATGGGCTTTGTGTTTCAGAGAATGTAATATACAGTATATACCCTGTACTCTACAAAAGTCTTGAGCCACCCCTCAAGACAACACTGCATAGGTTGCAAAAATCACTATAAATAAAACCATACTGAATGAATTATTTTTACAGTATTTGACAGTATTGCATCTAATTCATCGTTTATTTCAATATGGTATTAACCCTGTAATCCTCTATGGAAGCAGATCCCTGTTTTTTTTTCAGTAATTATATAATTTTTAAGTCTTTCTAATATATCCATGACTTTGGTCATTGATCAGACCTTTAAAAATCAAATAAATTGTATACTAAATTTTACAAAGGTTGTAATTACTATTGGTCATTGAATTTTATTTGTTAGATTGGTCTTAAGCATATCTCATGAACACCAATATTTAGCAGTCTGTTCTATCATGTAATCATATATTTGAATCCAGGCAGCCTTCAAAAATGCCTCAGAAAAACAAGTCCAAGGTGTCCAGTGGAACTACAGAGGTGCCTGACAGCGGCGAACCTCCACCTGCCCCAGAACAGAGAGCTTTGCAGTCATCTGAGCTTAGAGCTGAAGGAAGTGAGAAAGAACAAGGGGACTTGCAAATAATCAAATCACCAAGTGACCCAAAGAAATACAGGTAAGACTTTATTTCGTCCTGAGACCCAGGGATGTCATCAGACACCTTGAGATTTCAGTCAAAGATGTCTTGAGATGTCTAAAGGTGTGTTGATTGCTGATAGTATGATGTTATCCAGAACTGATAATATCAAAAAGCTTTTGGACCTCTTGCCATTTGTTACTTCTTTCAGGTATATTGAGCTGAGCAATGGCCTTAGAGCACTCCTCGTCTCAGACCTAAGCCAGATGTCCTGCTCTGATGAGTTTGAAAAGTCAGACTCGGATGATGACGATGATGATGGTTCTGATAAAGACAAAGAAAAGGAAGGGAGCTCTGAGGAAGAAAATGACAGTGAAGAAGACAACACTGAGCAGGATGAAAATAGTAAAGGTTCAGATGATAATTCTGAAGGGAAGAAGATGAAGAAGGGGAGGTCAGAGAAGCAGGTGAAGCTTCATTCAATCTTCAACCCTCATCCATTTTACGATTTTTTCATGTAAAATGGGATAATAAAATATAATGATCTTAATATAGAAAAGCTGATTGAAGTTTTGAAGTTTTCAAGAGAGTAATTGGGTGTTGGTGGACTAGTAGTACGATACTTGCCTGTGGACCAAGAGGTTATAGGTTGAAATGCGACTCTGTCCTTCCGCTAGAACTACCACCCTTGGGTCTCTGAGCAAAGCGCTTAACTCTGAGTTGCTCCAGGAAGACTGTCCCTGTAATTAGGAAATAGAAGTTTCACTGAAATAGAGAATTAGAGTGTTGATAAATTACATAAATAAATATAACTGATTTTCAGCTTTATCCAAATATGTCAGTTTGTTTAACAATAAATTAAAGCGAATGGCAACACGTGCTAGGCATATGGTGTCATTCATTATGCTACTCATAATTTTATTCCTAGAATGTCTTTGGAATAGATATATGGAAATCTTTGCAAAATTCTGTTAATTAACACAGTGTGTTTTCTATGTCAGTCAGCAGCTGCTCTTTGTATCTGTGTGGGGAGCTTCAGTGATCCAGATGACCTTCCTGGTCTCGCACACTTCCTCGAGCACAGTGAGTTCTGTATTTCTGTTAAAAGGGACATTCTACGCAGAGATGCTGGTATGGCTAACAGGGAATAACCCTAAATGGGATTTCACATGTGTCTGACTCATGCATGTCAGGCTCTGGTTCTAGTTCTTGTTCCTGTTCTAGTTCTGGTTCTAGTTTCTGTTCTAAGTGTCTAAGGGAAGGCAAAGTAGCATAAAATCCAACAAGGCAGTGGAAACAGGCAAGTGGAGCGCAGTCCGGAAATAGGTCCTCAGAGTTCTAAAGTAGTAGATATTGTAGTGTTAAACTTTCTTTGTATTTATTTAAAAAATCTCTTGTTGTAACTTTAAATAAGATCATATCACAATCACATAATTATTGAGATTCCTGTTACCAAAATTATAGATTTTGTCACAGTAATGAGCAGTGTGCTGTATGTCTTAACCAAGGTTTTGGGACTTTTACACTATAAAACAGCTTCTGCAAGGCTGCTTAAGATTTGTTATATTTTTATAGATCTTTATAAACGTTGCTTGTACATTAATTTATTTCTCTGTTCCGCTATCTGTTATTTCTCTCAGTGGTTTTCATGGGCAGCGAGAAGTACCCCTCTGAAAATGGCTTTGATGCCTTCCTAAAGAAACATGGGGGCAGTGATAATGCCTCTACAGACTGCGAGAGGACCATCTTCCAGTTTGATGTTCAGAGGAAGTATTTCAGAGAGGCTCTGGATAGGTGAGCTATGTATCAAGTGTTTAAATAAAAAAAATAAGCACTTTCATAATTTCTGAATCTTTGTTTTGGTGTCTTGAAATATTTTATAGTAATAATAGTCAAATTAGTAGAGAGTGAAGGACAAGACCTTTAAGCATGTTTTGACCACAGGTGGGCGCAGTTCTTCGTCTGTCCACTCTTAATAGAGGATGCCATCGAGAGGGAGGTGGAGGCAGTTGATAGCGGTCAGTGTCTTACCATCTGCTAAAAACATCAAAATAAATGTGCAGGTTTTTTCATGTCATGCACATATTCTTTTTCAAACACCAACATTATGTGAACTTAATATCTGTGCAGAATACCAGTTGGCCAGACCATCGGACTCTCATCGTAAAGAAAGTTTGTTTGGAAGCCTTGCCAGGCCCAACCACCCAATGAGTAAATTCTACTGGGGTGAGACCATGTTCTTTAAGCATTTATTTATAAAATGTTTAAAATGAGGTTTTATGGGTTAAAGAAATGCACACTTTCCCCGACTTCAGTGTGAGTAGCAAAATAAGACAAGGGAATTTATTGTGTGTTTTTAGGTAATGCTCAAACACTGAAACATGAGCCGAAGGAGAGGAAGATCAACACTCATGAGCGTCTACGGGAGTTCTATAAGAGATACTACTCAGCCCACTACATGACCCTCACCGTTCAGTCCAAAGGTAGCGAAAGCTCTTTAAAGGAAAAGTGATGTTTTGGAGTGATTTGCTAGAGCTTGCTCAAGGCTTTATGTTTTCTACAGTCCAAGATCGTAGTCTAGTTCTACACTGTGGGTCAAATAAAGGCAGCGCTGTGCCTTTGCCCATAACTGTGGCAAATGTTAACATTTTCACTGTTCTTTCTTTAAAATTCTTACACTGTTGCATTCGGAATTAAATTTGCAACAAAGTATTTTTCATGTTGCCCAGTACACCTAAAACGTGTAGATACACTATCTTTCAAAATCCCAAAATTTCTTACACATCATGGCTTAAAGCATCATTAAGCAAGCAACCTACGAGTGGTATTTTTCACTTCATGCCTGTGTCCGTGTGAAAGAGGGACTTTTCTAACAATCTTTGTAACATTTAATTGCAAAAATAGATAATTGTTATTAAGTTTGGTCATAAATTGTCATTGTTGCTGTTGACTGTTAAAGTTGTCATATCTTTAATATGGAAATATAGTTTGTGTTAACTGTAATTTCACAAGATATTGTACCTACACGTATGGTGGGCAGTATAATAACAGTCACTGTGCTGCTGATTCAATTCTTAAAGTTAGAGTAACGCTGCTGTATGTTTGTTTGCTCAATAGACACCCTAGACACTTTAGAGGAATGGGTGAGAGAGATCTTCATCAACATCCCCAACAAGTGAGTTTACTGTTTTTGTTGACTTGTTTTAGCCTAATTTATCCATCTGCTTTGACCTTTAGCTGACTGTGTTTGTGTTTGCCACATGTTCTCCATCCTCAGTGGTCAGCCGCGTCCTGATTTTTCAATCATGCCGGATCCTTTTGATACACCAGATTTCAACAAGCTTTACAGAGGTGCTGCCAGTTCCAGTGTCTTACTGACTTATAGCACACCTGTCCACATTTATAAAGAGGTGTCTAACACTGATACTCAAATTATTTTTTCCAGTTGTTCCTGTAAGAAAGGTCCATGCTCTTACCATCAGTTGGGCTTTACCTCCTCAGGGCAAACATTACAGGTTAGTGGCAGGACTGGCGTTGACTTGGGGTATTGTTTTGCATTTTGTGTTTGGCCTTATTGTTGAAATTATCTGTTGCTCCAATTTAGTTTGCATGGTTGAGATGAACAGGCCTGTTTTCAGTTCTCATCTCATTTTCATTTGTGACTAAATACAATGTTTCTTGAAGCATTTGTGGCTGTTCTACATCGATACAATGATCAACAAGCTCATAGCATACATCAAAAATGAACACCTCGATCAGACGTCATGCATATTGGCTAATTGACTTATGTTATTGAATTGAATTGAAATTGTATCGTAGCAGACTTTGTGATATCAGCAGGCATGGAATCATTGTCCACTGAAACGATATAATATCGAAACTTGCTATTTGCGCCCATGTTCAGGAAATTTATAGTGTTTTTTAGCTCACACACTCTGCATGTGTGTTAATGCAGGGTGAAGCCTTTGCACTACATATCCTGGCTGATTGGACATGAAGGTGTTGGCAGTATACTCTCTACACTCAGGAAGAAGTAAGTACTGCAGTTTTACTTCTTTATTACCATCACTCCATCTCTGTGATTCCCTCTGGATGCCTAATTCTGCACCTGTGTGTAGATGCTGGGCCCTGGCTCTGTTTGGAGGAAACAGTGAGACAGGTTTTGACCAGAACACCACCTACTCTATCTTCAGCATCTCCATAACCCTGACTGATGAGGGCTTCCAGAACTTCTTCCAGGTTAGAGAAACTCAGTTGCTGTTCTTGCACTTTGGAGATAGAGAGGGGAAAAATAAGAATTGCAGAAACATCAGTTTTACTCAGTTGACTATAGTATTTTTATCTTCGTGTAGGTGGTACATTTGGTATTCCAGTACCTGAACATGCTGCAGAATCTCGGACCCCAACAGAGGTGGGATTTGATTTAGCTAAATCTGCGTTCTAGTGTGTGTGTGCCCTGAAACTTTCACCGCCGTGGCGTGAGGCCCCACACTGAACGACCTCTACAGTTATGTGCTATGTCAATACACTTGGCTAAAAAAATAAAAGACACATTGACATGCAAAATGATTAGAAGAAAGTGAATTCTATCCTAACCTCTGGTTGCCTTCCAGGATTTATGAAGAAATCCAAAAGATCGAAGCCAATGAGTTTCACTATCAAGAACAGGTGTTAACACTTCTTACACTTTCAAATCAACACATGTGATGAAGACCTTGTTTTAAACTGTGATGATGTTTCCTAACAGACAGATCCAATTGAGTTTGTGGAGAACATCTGTGAGAACATGCAACTTTTCCTGAAAGAGCACTTCCTCTGTGGAGACCAGCTCATGTTTGAGTACAACCCAGAGGTATGATGGTGTTTTTCATTGTTACTGCTTCTTTAATCTTGTATATTTCACTTTTATTCTATCAGCACTTCAGGGATGAGCTGGCTGGTGTGTGTGTGTGTGTGTCTGCAGCTGATTGCCCGTGCTTTGGCTCTGCTGACTCCCGAGAGGGCCAACCTGCTGCTGCTGTCCCCAGAGCACGAGGGGCACTGCATGGTGAAGGAGAAATGGTTCGGCACCCAGTACAGTGTGGAAGGTGAGGACTGTTCATGAAGTTGTCAGAAGGCTGAAATCTTAATTGCTTGTTGTTACAGTGTTTTTCTATTACAGATATTCCTCAGGATTGGAGAAAGCTCTGGGCTGGTGATTTCCCTCTGAACCCCGACCTTCACCTCCCAGCGGAGAACAAGTTCATCGGTCAGTCCTGCCAAAATCGGTCAATCGCAGTTCCATCTCCTGTTGAAAATACCTATTTCTGTGGCTTATGTATTTCTGGTGTCTTTGTGCATGTGCGTGCAGCCACCGATTTCACCCTGAAAAAATCAGACTGCCCTGACACCGAGCATCCTGTCAAGATCGTCAGCAACAGCAGAGGACAACTGTGGTTCAAGAAGGACAATAAATTCAAGATACCAAAAGGTGTGTGTGAGAAAAGAGAGAGGACGATATCATGATGTGTATATATTTAAGACAATAATCCTGATAATAATCCTGTAAAAATTTAAATTGGTGTTAAAACGTAAAAAAAATCAAGTTTAATAAATTAATTTTGTTGAATAAACTAATTTGAAATTTGTCTCACAATAGTCTCAATTTAGAGAGGCAGCTGCCAAAGTGAATTCATTAATTTTAGCTTCATCTTGCCTTGACCAATATTAATAAACATAAAAATGATAAATATTGACTTCAATCTTTAATCAGATTTCAGTAGTGACTATTAATAACAGTTTGTGCAGGGTAAAGCGAGGGTTAGAACTTGTGTTTGTTGACCCCTTAAAAATGGCATAAATATGGTGGATTTTGGGGTGTATATGTAGTGAGAATCAATGTAGGTTACACTTTATAATTATGATCTTTGTTTCTGTAGCATATATCCGCTTCAACTTGTTGACTCCGCTCATACAAGAATCTCCTGAAAAGTAAGTTGACAAAAGAGTCTGATACAGTCACTCTATAACAGGATTTAAACCATATAATCAACCTTGATAAAATGAATCATTATATTTAACGTCTTGTCCTTTTTGCTTTCTCTCTGTGTTGACGCATACAGCTTGGTTCTCTTTGACATCTTTGTAAACATCTTGGCCCATAACCTTGCCGAGCCGGCTTACGACGCCGACGTGGCTCAGCTGGAGTACAAGCTGGTCGCCGGAGATCATGGCCTGGTCATCCGACTCAAGGGCTTCAACCACAAACTGCCAGTGCGTGAAGAAACGCAACCCAGCAAAAATAAGATTTACTAACATATTCAAAAGTTTGGGGAATGTTGTGTCTTCGCATAAAGACTTGTATTTTAACCTGTGGATGGGTCCCGTGTGCACAGTTGCTCCTGAACCTGATCGTCGACCACCTGGCTGACTTCAGGGCAGCTCCTGAGGTGTTCAGCATGTTTACAGAGCAGCTGAAGAAGACTTACTTCAACATCCTCATCAAACCCGAGAGGCTGGGAAAGTCTGTTTGCTTTATTATTTATTACTCATCTCACTAAATCAAAGCTTTTGAGAGTAGCTTCTCCAACACTGCACATGGTTACTGAATTGCACTCGTACTGATTGATGTTATTGTGGTTATTCACTGAAAGGAAATCTCCAGCAACATAGTGTGATATTGGAGTTTGTTATACAGTAGTCCAAATTTGCTCTCTTGTTACAGTTGATGGCTGATTGTCTGAGCAGGTCTTTGGTTTTTGTCACAGAGACGTGCGTCTGCAGATCCTGGAACACTGCCGTTGGTCTGTTATTCACAAGTACCAGGCAATCATGAAGAATCCCACCGTAGACGACCTTATCCAGTTTGTAACCAAGTTCAAGGCCGAGATGTTTGTCGAGGGACTTGTGCAGGGGAACTTCACTAAGAATGTGAGTCTCGACTACTTTCATATTGTGTATCACAAAGTAGGACATGGTGCTTTAGTCCTATGATGAGTCCCGGGAGTGGGCACTTCCAGTCCTGGAGGTTTTCCATCATACCTAAGTCCTTTCTGGTGGTTATCTTCCTGAAACCAGGTGTAAATGTACTGAAATCAAGTATGATGGGAAAACCTCCAGGACTCCTGCCTCCAGGACTGGACATTTTAGTGCATGCAGCCTGAGAAGATAAGATTGGACTCTTAAATGTGGTAAAGCTTGCTCCATGAATATTTGTGCTCTTATGAAAATTTCCTAAGAATAGTCCTGTTTTTGTGCTTATATCTTTTTAGGAATCCAAAGAATTCCTTCAGTATTTTGTTGAGTAAGTCTAATCTTTTTCTTTACAAACATGTTATGTGAGTCGAGAATGAGAAGGTTTCTGATGTAGGATTCATAACCTATATCAATTCTCTTCCTTGTTTAATTGCATATCTTTTGTAGGAGACTTCAGTTCCAGCCTCTTAAGGTTGAACCTCCTGTTCTTTTCCGAGTGGTGGAACTGCCACAGGAGCACCACCTGTGTAAGATCCAGTCTCTTAACAAGGGTGACGCCAACTCAGAGGTCACTGTTTATTACCAGGTATTTATCTGTTACCAGTGATAAAAGTCTGACATTGTCTCTTAATGCAATTTGAGACTTAGTCTAAATGTTGTTAAAGCATGTGGTCTGTTTTTAACAATAGTGAAGCGTACAGGTCGAGAAAGGTGATTTATAGTTTTTCATAGATGTTTTTTTCTACATTTCTAAATACCAATATCTTATAGACTGGCTTTTGTGGTTTGTAAATTCTAACAGATCTGATGGACACTGTATTTATGGAGTTTTTCTGCCTTTTTTTCTCAGTCAGGGCTTAAGAACCTCAGGGAGCATGCGCTGATGGAACTGCTGGTGGTGAGATCTTATTACTCAC
The DNA here is from genome assembly GCA_032718565.1 of Distichodus sexfasciatus. Lineage (NCBI taxonomy): Eukaryota > Metazoa > Chordata > Actinopteri > Characiformes > Distichodontidae > Distichodus > Distichodus sexfasciatus. The sequence goes on along the minus strand of JAVGVS010000056.1, from coordinate 1,201,365 downwards.
GTGTCATTAACAAGACTGCATGAGATCTGGAGGTGTTCCTATTAAAAACCTTGGCATGTTGCTCTTGCATTTGCCTTTCAGATGCACATGGAGGAACCCTGCTTTGATTTCCTGAGGACTAAGGAAACTTTAGGGTCAGTTGAGATTCTTCATTACAGTAACTTCCTATCTGAATGCCCTTCTCTTCATAACTTCTGCTGAGAACGAAAGGATGAAGGTTATTTTTTCCCCATCTCACAGGTATCAGGTGTATCCCACCTGCAGAAACACCTCCGGTGTCCTTGGCTTCTCTGTTACAGTTGAGACTCAGGCAACAAAGTTCAGGTAAGTTCTTGTTGCCTTGTACAAATACAAAGTTAAGGACAGCCTTCACTCAGCTTCACAAGATTTCCTGCACAGTGTAAAGTGATTATTTGTGTAGTTTGCAGTTAAGGATGTTAGGTGTCATTTCCTCTGCTTTCGTTTTCACAGCACGGATTTTGTGGAAAATAAGATTGAAGAATTCCTGATCAACTTTGGCGAAAAGCTGACCAACTTGTCAGACGAGGCATTTCAGTCGCAGGTCACGGCTCTTATCAAGCTGAAGGAGTGTGAGGACACACATCTCGGGGAGGAGGTTGACAGGAACTGGTTCGAGGTGGTGACAGAGCAGTATGTTTTTGATCGACTCAGTAAAGAGGTGATTCAAAACAAAACAACCTTCTATGTCTTATATGTTTGATCATTTCAGTTCTTTATCGGGCAGAGAACAAATTAGCGTTAGGTAAATGTGACATATGCCACATTGTGACATAACCTTTGTCACTAAACCAAATTCTACACTTGTCCAACAGATTGAAGCCCTAAAGCAGACGACCAAAGAAGAGCTGGTGTCGTGGTACATGGAGCACAGAGGTGCAGGCAGTCGGAAGCTGAGTGTTCATGTATGTACTGTATTTTATTTTTTGTGCACATGATAATAGTATTATAACTAGTTCAACACTTACTTAGTCATGGAAATCCACACCGGTGATGGAGCTACTACCTCTTACTGGTTTGCACTCTTCAATCAGGTTGTAGGTTTCGGGGAACAAGAGACTGGGTCTCATGTGGATGAGCCGACCTGCACTGCTCCAGAGCAGGATACAGGAGATGATGCAGCCAAGTCTTCCTCATACGGAGAGGTGTCCAAGCTGACCTTCCTCCCAGCCTCACCTGCCCTGCCTGGGGTCACCATGATTACCGATATCCGCACCTTCACCTCCTCCCTCACCCTACACCCCTACCACAAGATCCTTAGCTAGAACAGAACTTCTCTGGTAAAAAAGAAAAACTCAGGAATACTCAATAGGCTCTGACACACCTGCTTGAAGGGCTACCTCACTGATCCACTCTGCACAAAAACTTCTTTCGGCATAATCGAAGAACGGGATAAATGTGATGTGTTATAAAAATGTTAGTTGAATGTGAAGATGTTGATAATTATGTCTGCTCTTATGAATGATGAATTGTTATCTTATGCAGTATGTTTTAACTTAAAGTATTTAGGGAGAAGATGGGGAGACGGTGTTAATGGAGTGCTAATGGGGGTGTTATCATAAATTGCAAATGCCACCATTAGTTTTTATTATTTCTGAGCCACGTTAGTGAGTTTGGGTAAAGTGCGATTTCACAATCACTATGTTTAGCACATGACCCTCGGCCTTTGCGGTTGCGGGTCAGCTAAGCCTTACCTCTACTTTCACTGCTAGCATCTAAGCATGTTTTTATCACCGGTTATCAAGCCAAGTTCAGGACAATTAGGGCATAGGACTATATCTGTTGTTCTTTTATGAAGAAGTCATGTATCTGTTACTTCATTTTCAAAATATGAAATAAAATGGTATAAAATACAGATTTCTCCTCCCTTTAATTAATAGTTATAAAGAGTCAATGAAGGGGTCTTGGTTTTGCTGCTGATCCATCTAATGCACTGAATTATTCAGAGGCAATCAATAATTCAAGGAGTGAATTTTGATGAAAAATTTAAAGTAATGATACCACATTGGGAGGTGAATATTAAAATTCTGAAATGTAAGTTTCCTAGGTAATATGATTTTACATTAAGATTAATAATGTGCAGATAGTGTACGTTAGACCAACACGGAGCTGGCTACTGTTGGGGGAAGAAGGGGAGCGTGCCAAACTGATCCGCACTCCCTGTGTAGTGCAGTGCCGACATGGAAAGTAGTAGGCTATACATGCCAAACAAACAAGATGAAAACCCCCAGCTTCAAGAGAGTATAACCCTAATGTAACATACTATTGATTTACTACGATGAAGTCAAAAAGCTTCTGTTCTTCAATCTGACATTAAAGTGTGATAATAATCACGACTTGTGCAAATGATCAAGTGAAGATGTTCGTCCTTCTCAGTCCCAACCAGCCTGGACCATAAGAGGTGTGTACAAGGCGATAAATGACATTTGTAATTAAAAAATATATATATCTACAGCTCAATACATGCAATTTTATGAAAATTATTAAGTAACTTTTAGCAATAAAATCATGTGCTATTAATTGCTTGTGTTATTGACTGTCAATGTAGTCTGTACGTAGTGCACTACATAGGGACTGGGAGTCGTGTTGGACATCATTGAACAGTACTGTCGTGTAAAGTTGCATAGAAACACGATGTGTCCATAGTAACGAACTTTATTATTGTCCAGGAGCAGGAAGTGTGTGTTTGTGTGTATTGGTATTTTCCGGCGTTTCATATTATGTGGAAATACATAGGTTTTGTCAGGTTTTAAGGGTTCTTTTTTCTTCCTCAGTTTACTGAGGGACTGAAGATGTCGGCGTGTGTGAAGTCCAGTCCTGCGTTTCCAGCTTTACCCAAACCCGAGAGTCGCAGGACGAGGAGAGTCAGCAGCTCCACTGCCACCTCTGTAGAAGATAATCATGGTGAGTTATAGTTTTAATGAAAGAATGTACAGTAGTGTAGTGAAGTAGTGAAAGAATGTGTTCTTTATTTCAGTGTTATTTTTTGCGACGAATTTATTTGCAAGACGACACGATATTTAAAAAGTAAAAACAAAAAATAAGCAAAATAAAAACTAAACTAAAAAATGATAAACCTTGCAGATCAAATAAATCTCAAGAGGTTTTTGAAATATGTCAAATGTATATGTGTATGGAAATATATGTTAATGTACGTCTGTTGTTAGCTAGAAGCTCACATCTGTCTGTGCTAAATCCGATTAACATGCAAAGATGTCAAATGACGAAAGTGTGACAATTGTATTGGACCAATACTTGGCTGAGATGCATTTAGTTTTCCTTGACTAAATCAGAATTAAAATAAATAATCAAGATATGAACACAAGTGAATATGGATTTTAGTAAAAAGATTAATATTTGAATTAGAAATCAATTGCCACAATTATCACTACTTAATTTATTGACTGAAATAAACTCATGAGCAAGGCACCTTCACCTGATGCTGCCAAAAAGCTGCCCACTGTTCCTTCACGGATGGGTCAAATGCATATCACATTTCATTGTGTTGCACTGTGTTCCGTGCTTTGGTGTGTTCACAAGGACAAATAATCACACACTTAATACATTTTGGAGTTGCAGTACTTCCTGAGGTTATAAAGTCACCAGTGACTGACAGAAGTCAGGTAGAGGAGTTGAAACTCCAGGATGACTTTATACCCAGTGAGGTTCTTCGCACCCTCACCTCAACCATGCCACCTAACCTCACCAAACCCTCCAAACACAAGGTTTGTGCATCAGTGCTGTAAATAAGCGGTTTCCCCAAATTCAGCTGTTGTTAATATGACATTCAGTAGCAGTTCTCTGATTTAACTGATCCAGGGTTGTGGAATGCGGCCACCAGATGCAGTTTGGCACCATTCTGTTGGTCGCAAAAAATACCAGTACTTTCTCGACCAACCAACATCAGTGACTGGAGCTGGCAGGTCAGAACTTACAAAAAATCTCATAGTATATTTTAGTCCAAAAGTGACTGATGAATAGGAATATTACAGTTGTTCGTCTGAATACATATATGCAGGGATATATCCTTTCTTTGTGATGCTTTGGCATCGCAGCGGAAGCGATTGCCTCTTCCACCCATGACGGACAAGATGATCGCTCAGGATGTTCAAAAGGCAAGTAAGACACCAGAAGAAAGATGCATCCTATTTTTATGTTGAGCTTTCCTGTTACAAATAACCTGTGTTTCATATCAAACACAGGAGTTAAGTTCCTTGGAGACCTTAATCCCAGAAGAATATCACATTGTGAAAAATAAAGGGCTGAAAGGACTTCAGTGTTACGATGAGTAGGTACATCTGATTGTGAAATAAAAGTATAAAACATAGCAGAATTTCAGGTCAACAGAAAGTTAGCATGTATCAATTTCAATGTGATTTCCAGCAAATTTACAGTCCTGTTAATGGATGAGGAGAAAGGGCTCAAACTCTTCCCATCCATGTGAGTATCAACAAGCTGTACAGACTGTATGTATGTTAATAAATTCTTAAAATAATCACAATGCAATAAAGCTTTTTCTTGATAAGAGTGTGGTATTGTATGGGCGGTAGGAAGCCGAGTGGTCGCCTGGAGGCTGTGCAACTGATGAGAGTCATGGATGACATGCTGGAAAAAGCAGGAGCAAATCAAGAGTTTGAGGAGCTCACATGCATCTCACAGGTGTGAGTTTTGTGGATGCATTCAATTACTAATACATTTTGGCCATATATTCATCTTTTGGAGCACATGTTGTTTTGGAATAATCAGGATAAAGAACTGAAAAATAGTCCGGCTGATTTTGTTTTTTTCTATAAGATGCAAGGTCTGCTTGAGCTGGTGCGCAAAGAGCAGAACATCTACAACATTGTGTTTCATGAGCTGATTCGGCAGGTGAGCGTGGAGTGTGCAGAGAGGGGTCAGCTTCTGGCCAAACTCAGGTGTGTTTGTGTGTGTTAGTTTTTAAGTTTTCACAGACATCCTCTAGCAGAGTGTTATCTTAGGTCTTAGGGCTCAAATGTATTGAAGATTTTAAGGTGTTTTCTAATGGTCATTTACACTTTTGTTTCTGATAAAAGTTTTATCCTCATTTTGTCAAACTGGATTGACATCAGAGCTGGTTTAAAAGTGTAATCATTTTTTTTTCCCGTAGTAATTTGGGGTTTTGGAGGGTCTCAATCACCAAATGTTCTTAAAATTAAATTTGTTCTCAAAATCCATTTTCCATCAAAATTCTGACACTCATCATGGTTTTCTTATTTTTATTTTTAGCAAAGAACAGAATCTTCCACTCCTAAATAGTACTTTTACAAAAAAAATTTACGTTAAAAAAATTTAACGTTTGTACAAAACATTCAATTACTGAGTCTTCAGTTCTACAGTTGTACTAGTATAATATTAAAATATTTAAATGCCTATTTTTAAAGAAGCAACAGAAGACAATATTGGTGAATGAGGCTCATTTTTTGTTTCTGTGTAAACTGCATTAATTCTGGTGTGATCAAAGCTGAATTGTCTTGCGTGCAGGCAGAGGTACGTGGCCCTGCTGGACCGAATCCCTCGACAACTCAAGAGCTTGCATATGGAGACTCTGGCACAGAGAGCACTGGACCGCCGGTTGATGGAGGAGATCATCTGCTTTAAGGACTCTATCACACAACTTAACAAGTGAGAACGTCCAGCGCTACCTAGAAAAATATTGCCCTGTCTATTGTACTGGCTGTTCTTCTGAATATTTGTTCTTTTGGTTTATTATTACAGAGTATGTTGTTGAATGTAAGCGAGTCATTTTGTTTTGCATGTTATGTGTGTAATCTGGAATTTTCATGCTGCTGTGTTGCAGAGAGCTGAGTAAAATGAAAGAGCGAGACGAGCAGTTGTCCACGCAGGCCGAGAAGACACAGGAGGAGCTGGACAAAGTGTTGGAACAATCGCAGAGAAATGCAGAGTGAGGAACACACACACACAACCACAGACTTATAAATTAATTATACTCAGGGGTGGAAAAGCCAGGTTTGGAAAGTTGCGTGATAATGCTGTGACGTGACTAACAGTTAATAAAAACTGAGGAGTTTCAGCACAAGTCAAGTTTGTTTTGCCTCTAATTATATACAGTGAGTCAAGAACTACCCAAAAACTGCATTCAGAATCATGTTATCAGTATCATTACAATTTTCATATCAGTGATACATGACTTTAACTTTCAACTTTAACTAAAGGTGTTGATGGACAGATGTACAGAGGTCCATTTTGTGGTCATAGTTTAAGCTAAGGTATATACTGTTATTAGTTGAATCATTTTTATGTATATCAAGATGTATCTGTTTAATAATTTGAGATTTTTACAAATGAGGTGATGTTTCACTGCAGTATTGTTGGAGAATACCACCATCTTTATGAGATGCAGAGGAGAAGGCTGGAACAGCAGGTGACCACCTTAACTGAAGAGAGAGATTTATGGAGCAAAGTTACCTACAGCATCGCTCTCAAGGTCTGAATCTGTACAGAATTTTAAGGAAACAGTGTGCTGTTGGCTCCCAGACCTGAGTTATTGTAAGTGATCTAAACCTCATCTCACTTCTAGATAATCAAGATGAAAAACCTGCAGCTGGTCAGCAGACTTCATGTTAGCGAGCAAATGTGGAGCAAGATCTCACAGCACTTTACCGCCGTCCTGACAGTGAAGGTACAGAGCCTTGTCTTATAGCAAATGGCTTGTAGTTCATACAGTAGAAAGTATAAGATATAGTGTAAGTGGATCTGTATGTTTTATGTAGGATTCTGAGGATCTGAATCAAGTCATGCAACTGACAGAGCAGTGGAAAGAGCAGCTGACTGGGTTCCTGGAGAACGTCAGAGAGAAAGAAAGAAAACAGTGTGAGGACATCAAGGCCGTCCAGAGAAGCATTGTAAAGTGGCACAGGTTCTGTGAGGCTATCATCAGGTAAAGGGAAAAAATAGTATTGTATAATAAGAATAATTATTATATTTATTACGGGTCAAAGCACATGATCAAAGTCAAAGTAAACTTTATTGTCATCTCTATTATATACATGTACAGTATATAGTAGAGAGACGAAGCGATGTGGCTCCAGTTTCTCGGGAACAAATAAGAAACATAGAGGCACACAGAGTAAGCAAAAATATATATTATATAAAATATATATAGACTATGTATTATATAAAAATAATATTTTATATAAAATATAAAACACTCTAAACTAGAAATAGAAAAAGGGACTGTGCAATGTAGTTACATACTATGCAATTTTGGTTGTGGAATTATCTTTTTGCGTTCAACGTGCATGTGATCTGCGGCAGTTTAATGTGAAAATGTGAAACAGGTGGCCTATTAAAAAACTGTATCTTTATAGTGTCTTAAGTTAACTATGAGAGAAGTTCTATAATATATGCAAATATAGTAACGGCAGTCAAATGGAGAAAATTGCAACCAGTAACATGCAATAATGTTCAATGACGTATGCAAATTTTGTAACAACAAAGTCGTAACCTTTCTGTGTTTTTTGGCACTTTTATGCTTGGACCCCAGTAATTGCTGCTTGTGATCATAGTAATAATTTACTTAATAATTTACTTAATAATTACTTAATATCAGTGATGGTCAAAATTAAACACAGATATCGTTAATCAGCGAAATACATAATATCATCCCCCGATAATTGGCTCGACTGATAATTGGTTGACTCTTACTGAGAACCTACACAGACATGTTGCTGTCATTACTTTTCTACCCTTTTGTAGGAGCCCAGATATGAATATTGAGAAGGCTTCAGAGAAAGACTTGTTTAGTGACCTGACGGAATGGACAATGGTTAGAAAACCAAAATTTAATCAAACATAAATCTTGTTTCTTTTTTATATTTTAAAGTCATATTACGAGCACTGGTCATTTCCATCTGTAGACTCTGGCCCTGCAATGTGAGCGGTATGGAGGAGAGGAGCTTCTATCTGGTCAGGAAACTCTGGACACATTGACACAGTTACAGGAAACCTGGGTGGAGGTGTGTCTGCAGCTCTTCAGGAGGCACCCAGCCCCGGATGGAGCAGCCCCCAGGGGCCAAGCTGCCATGAAGGAGATTAGCGATGCCGTCACTGAGCTCCACAAGCAGCTGGGGACCCGAATCAATGGAGAGAGCGGTGAGAAAACGCCCAGTTTTTTGTGATTTTCTATTTTTATATAGAAGCCGACTGAAATGCATAGATAAAAGGACTGGTAGTGATAACTTCTGACCTTTTGCTTTAGGGATTCATAAAAATTTGATGTCCCTGACCGGAGCAATGGAGCTCTGGGTCAGCACACTGAAGTCCTTAATTGCTCGACCCGAGGTGCTGCCTCACTCTCACTGGTTGAAGCTTGAGAAAGCTCTGGATACTTGGGAGAAGCTGTGTGAAGATGCGCTGATCAACGTAGACAGCACACAACCGCACAGTGAGAAGATAAAACAGATATCTCACACCAAGTAAGAGTTCTACAACACCATATACAACAGTACAAGAGTAGTCCAGTGCATTCTCTGGAAATATTTTGTTTCCGTGACAGGATTAAAGTCAGTAACGTCTTCACCGTGCTGCAGGAGTTTCTGTCCTCTCAAAACAACTTCTTTGACTTTGAAAATCTAACCCTGTGTGAGAAGGTATGGCACATCTTCTTGCCTATTCATGCCTCTACAGAGGACTTTGAATAGATAACTGACCATTCCTGTGCTGAACAGGTGAGTTCCATGCACACGCTGCTGACCCGCTGGATGGTGGAGCTGTTGCTGCAGATGGTTCCGGATCAGACTGATGATCAGGAACCGTCTTCTCTCTCCGCCCCAGCATTCGGCATCGTAGAAGACGTTTCTCCTCAGAAGCTGGAGGAAGACGCCAGAAGTCTCGCTCAGAAACTGGAGTACCTTTCCAAATACATCACAGGGTAATATGATAGGCTTCAACTTTAGTAAATTTGTAAAATGACATTAAGGGGCAGTTAGTGGCGTAACGGTAGGGTGTGATCAGAATGTCGCAGTGTCGAATCCAGGGCCGGTAAAGTCACCACTGAGGTACTCGTGAGCAAGGTACCGTCCCCAAGCACTGCTCCCCGGGCGCTTGCTAGCTGCCCACTGCTCCTTCACAGATGGGTTAAAGCAGAGGTCACATTTTGTTGTGGTGCACTGTGCTGTGGTGTGTTCACAATGACAAAATAATCACTCACTTTCATTAAGAGACAGAATGGCGTGAAACAGTATTTAAATTTTAGTTGTGTTTGGCCATCATTCTGCAGATCCTGCCAAGCCATCGTAGAGGAGGAGGTTCAGAAGAATATTTCTCAAGATGAGACGGAAAATGAGCTTCAGCAACTCAACAGGCTTCAGGTAATCGAATCTCCCCTTTATACTACATGTATATGTATACTGTTGGTCTGATGTGAGGATGTGCAGTTAATCGTAAATTAGTCAGAACTAATATTCAGAATCTCTAATCATTTATTTTATAACCACAAATATATGCACTCTTTTAATAGAAAGCTTTAATAGTCGAGCATATTTACAGTACAGACCTTATTAGTGAACTATGAGAGCAAAAAAACAAACAAAAACAAGAAATAATCATCATCATCATCATCGTCATCATCATCATCATAATAATTCACCCTGCGGTGTGTTGGCGCCTGCCCAGGGTTGTTCTCCACCTTGCGCCCATAAGTTCCCAGGATAGGCTCCAGTCCCCCCGCGACCCCAGTTGGGATTAAGCGGTTTGGAAAATGAATGAATGAATAATAATTAATTAATCGTAATTGTTCATTAATTGTAATCATTCCACTTTCAATTAATCGTGATATTGATTTGAGGTCGTATCGCCCAGCCCTGCTCAATGCAGCCCAGTCTCTAATGGGATTTAGAAGTGTTGACCAGCACCTTAGAGCCGAGGCAGTTGGTAGCGTAACAGCACTGTGATCGGAAGGTTGCTGGTTCAAGTCCCGGACTGGTAAAGGTACCACTGAGGTACCGTCCCCAAGCACTGCTCCCTGGGCACTGCTCATCAGCTGCCCACTGCTATTTCACAGATGGGTCAAATGCTGAGGTCACATTTCGTTGTGTTGCACTGTGCGCTGTGTTGACATAAATAACATAAATATCACTCGCATATAGTGTAAAGCTGTTTTTCTGGAAGTTAGAACTGAAGCATTTTTCTGAAATAGCTCGTTGTGTTAGTTAAAGTTGTTCAGTTTTCTGTGTTTTTGTGGTGTTTAGAGGGAGTGTGAGGAGTGGGTGGAGGTCTGTCGGATATTGCTGTCTGATGTAACGAGACACCCGGTAGAGCTGAAGCCGTCTGGGAAAGCTTTGCCTCAGTCTGTGGTGAACACCAGGGGCTCTCTGGTGAGCAGGTTTTACTCTGCTGAAAAGATTTGGCTAATTAGTTCTTAATGAACATCTTTCACTCAGTAATCTAAATATTTAACAGATTGTTGATATGTAGGTGATGCAGATGTGTTTGTTTTGCATTTAACGTATTCCTATGTGTTTTAGGAAGATATACACTCTGAAACAGAGCCTGAAGAAGAAGAGGAGGAAGAGGAAAAGGAGGAGGAGGAGGAGGAGAAGCAGGCAGTCCCAGTAGCCAGCAGTGAACCATGCTCTTCAGAAAAGCCAGGACGAGATGAGCTGGTAAATGACATTTACAGTTACTTACAGTTAGTAGTAATCTATTAAAGGACCTGATCTATGGCAAATAAAATGCACTGCTCTATTCCTGTAGTTTATAATCCTGAATTTGCTGAAGGGGAATGTACTGTGAATGAGGGAAATTTGGAGAGTGCAATGGATGTGATATCATTGCAAAGCTTTGGTCACGATGCAACATAAATTGCAGCATGTAAATGCTCCATTCCAGAATTGTATTTTCTCATTCATTTTCACTTATAAATTAAAATAATGAACGATTGCTAGTGTGTTACATCAAACTAAACCTTCCCATCTTCTTGCTTAAATGTTTTAATCTTTGAAATCTAAGCATCACAAGGTGTGAAAGATCCTTCCACAAAAATCTAGCAAATGTCAACTTTTAAGGTGGGTGTAACAGTACAATGCTTTGATTAAAGACATCACACTATCACACTGTGTCCTAGGAGGAGGTGAAGGAAGGTTCAGATGAACAGGAAGGAGAGAAGAAAGATCCGGTCTTGAGACTTATAGGTCATGATGGTCACATCACTGAGCAGAGTTTAGGAGAAGAGTGTGGGGTCAGTAACCACTAACCATCTTCACACTTTGAACAGATATTCAAGTGAATCCCAAGACAAAAATGAAAAGTTGTAGTATGTGTTAACGTGTTTTCCTGATGTAGTCTGATGAGCTTGTGCTGCTGCCACGCACTGAGGACACACAGCAGGCTTTTAATGCTCTGACTACGGTGACGGTTCTACAGGAGGAGCTTCTGTGAGTATTATGTGAAGAAGCAGCCTTTAGAAAAGAAGACTTGGGGCATACAAGTCTAACACAAGTTTTAAACAAGACTTTATAAAAGTCTAACATCCATACTAATAGTGTACACCTTTGGAATTTATACCCATTTTTTAAATAGTTATGGTTAACAATGAATAAAAATGCTCATTAACATCTTTGAATTATTCATCTTTGAGTGGTTAATAAAATAGCTATTTCCTGTCTGTACAAAGTTGTCATTTTCAATTTAATAAAAGGAGGCAGTGACTATGCTTTTAATTCTGGAAATAATGTGTGTGTGTGTGTGTGTGTGTGTGTTTGTGTGCGTGCTGGGTATAAGAGCTGCAGAGGCTCGTGCTGTCAGTGCTGAGGACAGGGCTCTGAAGGTGGAGGAATCTCTGCATGCTGCTTTGGAGAAGATCCAGGACTTGGAGAGGCAGCTTTCACGAAGACACAGTCCAGACAGCAAAGGTGAGATGAACACGGATATGGGATAATATAGGAGTGCCACATTATTCATAGTAATATTCCCCCAGAGTGCTATTAGAGTTGGATCGGCTTAATATTGATTTCTCCTCGTGCTGGTTTTTTAAAAAGCAGTAATCAGTAATTCCCCACTCATCCCTTCCCTTCCCAATACTAAAATACACAATTCCAAACCTACATCCAACTACCTTGAACTCATATGCAAAATATATGGACAGGTTTATATAACCTCTCAATTAGATTAATATTATTTATAAAGTATTATACATTATACATTAAGAGCCAGTTTCCCAGTGGAGGGTTAAGCCTAATCCTAGAAAATCTCCATTGATACTACAATTTAGTCCATGAGTAAGAAACCAGCCCAAAATGTTTAAAAGACATGAAAGTTAGCATATTATAAATGTAACTGAAGCACGATAAATCTACTCACATCAGTGATTCTCTCCTCTTTTAGTGCATAAAAAGCCTGTTGAACCACTTCCTAAAGCTGGAATCACACCTGAGCCCAAAGAGGCGAGCCAGAAACCCGCTCCAAGCCCCAAACCCACTAAAGGCAGCAAGAAACACTGAAGCAAAAAACACACCCGACTGTACATGGAAAAATGCTAATAAAAGACTAAATGACAAATCCAATATGTTTGCTTGAGTCTGTTATAAAACAAACATTATTCACAAGTTTGTATGCAAAGGAGTGTATTTTGGTGCATCACAAAAAGGGTTTCCAAGATTGTTACTGACTTTTATTAACTTCTGAATGCAACATGTCTCTCTTCATTGTGGTACTGTGCATATATTTAGCTTATAGAATATATTTTTATTATATTATTCTACTTTTTATTTTCAACATTGTGCCTAATGAAACTCTTTACATCATGGGAGAATCTTTAGCTACTTCCTTGGAGTTGTCATCTGGAGGTGGAAGTTGATTGGAGTAGCTGCTTATGTCTGGAAGAGGAAGATGTTGAGGAAGACTGAGAAAGTCAGGAGGAAGGTTGAGGAGAACAGCAGGCTGATCTGAGCGCAGTGTGTGCAGGAGCTGTAGCAGACGCAGTTGGATGGCCAAAGGAGAATCAGAGAGGGAGTCGACGGAGGCCTTCAGAGCCTCACATGCTGCCTTCTCACCTTCTGCTGCAATTACCTAAAATATTACCACACAGAAGGGGATGTTATGGTAAGGTTTCAATCTACAACATTTTAAAAGTGTTTTTAAAAGCGTATGAACGTAGTGGGTGTGAAACCTGGACCTTAGAAAGTTTTTTGAAACAAAGTTGCGAAAATGCTGGTGAATGAGGCCCATTGTTTAATCAATTAATGTCCTCCTTCACAGCGCCTCAACATTTACATCGTCAGTGCAGTTACACCAGAAACATACTCTAATTTGAGCCTGTCTCTTCGCTTCCGCCTCGACTGCAAAGTTCTGTTGAAGTTCAGGTGGTAGACAAAGATCCTCTCTGCAATTAATCAAAAAGGAGAAATTAGTACAATTTGTATTTAACTTGTGTGAAAGTCATTATAACTCTTTACATTTCCATCTTTATATTTACACATATATGCTCACTGTAATATAATAAAACTCACAGTTCAGCTCTCTCTATTTTGACTCCCCACCTACAGGCAACTGAATCCAGTGCAACCTACATGAAAGTAAAGAGAAGCATTATAAAGGATTATATATTATATAGGATTATATATATATATATATATATATATAAAATGGGTACAATACTTTATTGCTAAATAAAGCACAAATATGACGCACCTGTATCTCCTGTGCGACTGCTGCTCTGTTTTGCAGAATGTGTGTGAATGTGTGATGGGCCAGAACCTCTCTAACGAAGACCTGAACCACAGCCTGCAGCGCAGCCGGGACTCCAGCCAGGGTGGAGTAACACACAGACACATTCTCGATGCGATAGTAACACACTGCACTCACCTCCGTACACACCAGGTCTTTTGTCACTACCTACAGAACACACAGTGACAATTTAGACAATTCTCAAGAAGAAATTTCTTCTCTAAAGAGACACAATCAGTAGTCACTGGTCAAGTCCTGTTATGATTCTGACAAACGTGAAAAATACTACTATGGGTCCAGAACACAAGTTTGCACAGTCATAAAATTTTAGGCAAATAAGTGTATGTGTTTCAATTGTTCTGTACTAGACAGAACAATTAAAAAAGTTACCCCATGAGAGGGAATCTTCAGCATTTTTAACCGAATGTCCACTTTCTGGCAAACATCCAGGAATGGGAGGTAGAAAATTAGCCCTATGCAAAAATAAAATAACAAAAAAGCTTTAAAATAGCTTATTATCATTTAAATCTAACAGTACGTAAACAATACTATGATAAACGATGACTATCACACAGCACAATCACTGGCATTTTATCTACACTTGCTGTGTTCTTTATATCATTTGGGACTTTACTGAACTGCATAAAGAGATAAATTACATAGTTAATGTACCTGGTCCCTTGGGTTTCTTCCGTAACAGATGCCCCAACCTGTACACCAGAGCACGCTCATGTTCTCTCACAATCTACCCCAAGGGGAAGCACAGCCGATTCATAAACAATTATTACAACCAGTGTCATTAATACTAATAATAATATTTTGCGAATATAAATTAACACTGACCTTTATGCAGAACCAAATCAATATGGGAAACAATAAGATTACTGTAGCAAGAGCAGCAATGGTGAGAAGCAATTCACAAACTCCAAGTTTCCTCGGCTTCAAGGCTGTGACAAAAAATGTCAAAACAGAATATGAAGAGGAAATGAGAGGCAGTTGGATTGTGTATGCATATAGTGAACTGTATGCATGTAGTAAACCAATTCACCTTCATCGTGCCATTCACTCTCTAGCAGTCCTACTAGATCTTCCTTCTCTGCTGGTCTTTCTCTCACGGTGTCTACATTGACCACAGTGCTCCCAGACACCATCAGGCTCCCATTTTCATCCTCATTAATGGCTCCTTCCCTTGCTTCACCCTCTTTCACCCTCTCTTTTCTTTTGTGTGGCTCCTGAAGCTTTACTGACTTGCTTGACTTGTGCTTTCTCTCTCTTGCCATAGGTGTTGTCTCTCGTTTGGTCCTGCCAGATTTTGGAGGATGTTCTGGCAATGGCACTTCTGCTCTTCTCTCCATTTTGCGCTCCTTAGCAATAAGCATCTATCTCTGGCTGTGAATTTCTAAGTGATGTTGGGTGGAAGGCGATATCTGAGCTCTGGAGATTTGCTAATTACCTGGCATCCTCAAATAAGTTTTGTGTCTGACGTAGAGTAAGGAGTACAGCACGGGTTGGAAGGGGGGTGTGACAAAACAATGGTTATGCTTCACTGTGTTTTTATTTTTCAATTGTACTTGCTTGATCCTGTATAGCAAAAGATTAACAAAACATTACCTCCATCTTTTTTCTATTGAGACCTAAAATGCAAAAAAAAGTACATAGCAAAACGCCAGTGAAATGAAAAATTCTGTAAGTCATGCCTGAATGTGGAATGTGCACACTAAGCAGGAACACATCTCTCTAATGAATTTTTTGTTGTTATTGTCAAAGAAAACATCCACCCAAATTCTTAATTAAGTGCAACTGGGAAGCTGCAGGAGATAAATCTGAATAAAGGATTCTCTTTTGGCTGTTACTCTCTGAGTTTGTAATCTTTGATTCAAACAGTACACATATCCATTTACAAT
The DNA here is from genome assembly GCA_032718565.1 of Distichodus sexfasciatus. NCBI lineage: Eukaryota > Metazoa > Chordata > Actinopteri > Characiformes > Distichodontidae > Distichodus > Distichodus sexfasciatus. The sequence goes on along the minus strand of JAVGVS010000056.1, from coordinate 1,185,739 downwards.
CTATCGGAAAACATTTACTGTTTTCCATAAAATGTATTAAAAAAAAAAAATACTGAGGGTTTCCAAAATTATTGTTTTAACTAACAAGGTCTATTGGTAATACCGTCATATACATAAGATTTCCATTATAAATTATTAGGAAAGCTTGTAAATCCAGTTAGACAACTTTCTCTCTTTTAAAGACATAATTTCATTGTGACACCAAAGAAAATACTTCTTGGTTATTATTGAAATGTCCCTTATCAATAAAGTTTGGCCTTTAATCTTAGGAAAAGATTAACAAATGTATTATTCAGTTCATACAAGTGACTGTGGTTGAGAAGATATTTCAAAACTTTTATCCTCTTCTAATACAAATGTAAAAATAAATTAAGCGCTAATACAAGAGACAATAATATAAGCCCAGGTGAGTTGCACTCTTTGGAAAAAAACAACTGAAACCAATCGCTTCCTACAACCATCAACAAGCTTGTTACGCATCTCAACTGGAATTTTCGACCACTCTTCTTTTGCAAACTGCTCAAGGTCTCTCAGATTTGAAGGGTGCCTTCTCCCAACAGCAATTTTGAGATCTCTCCATGTTCAATCGGATTTAGATCTGAACTCATTGCTGGCCACTTCAGAGCTCTCCAGCGCTTTGTATTCAACCATTTCCGTGTGCTTTGAGAGGTATGTTTGGGGTGATTGTCCTGCTGGAACACCCATGACCTCTGACGCAGACACAGCTTTCTGACACTGGGCCCTACATTGCACCCCAAAATTCTTTGGTAGTCTTCAGATTTCATGATGCCTTGCACACAGTCAAAACAGCAAAACATCCCCAAAACATAATTGAACCTCCACCATGTTTGACTGTAGGTACTGTATTCTTTTCTTTGTAGGCCTCATTCTGTTTTCTGTAAACAGTAGAATGATGTGCTTTACCAAAAAGCTCCACCTTGGTCTCATCTGTCCACAAGACGTTGTCTCAGATGGATTTTGGCTTCCTCAAGTACATTTTGGCAAACTCCAGTCTGGATTTTTTATGTTTCTGTGTCAGCAGTGGGGTCCTCCTGGGTCTCCTATCATAGTGTTTCATTTCGTGCAGATGTCGACGGATAGTTCAAGCTGACACTTGCACCCTGAGTCTGCAGAACAGCTTGAATTTGTTTAGAAGTTGATTGGGGCTGTTTATTCACCATTCGGACTAGCCTGCGTTGTAGTCTTTTATCAATTTTTCTCTTCCGTCCACGTCCACGGAGATTAGCTACAGTGCCATGTATTATAAACTTCTTGATTATGTTGCACACAGTGGACAAAGGAACATGAAGATCTCTGGAGATGGACTTGTAGCGTTGAGATTGTTGATATTTTTCCACAATTTTTGTTCTCAACTCCTCAGACAATTCTCTGCTCCTCTTTCTGTTCTCCATGTTTAGTGTGGCACACACATCAGAAAGGTTGAGTCAACTTTTCTCCATTTTAACTGGCTTCAGGTGTGATTTCTATATTGCCAGCACCTATTTCTTGGCACACGTGAGTTTAAACGAGGATAATATGCTTGAAATAAAACGATTTAACCACAATTTTGAAAAGGTGCCAATAATTTTGTCAGGCCCAGTTTTTGAGTGTTTTGTGAAATTATGTCAAATTTGGGTTTTTTCCTCTGCCTTTTTTATGTTGATCCAATGCACATAAAGGAAATGAACATATGTATACCAAAACATTTGTAATTGCAATAGTCTTCTGAGAGAAATGGTGCATTTTCTGGAAAAATACCAGGGGTGCCGATCATTTCGGCCATGACTGTAGGTGGAGCTCATTCCTCTCCAAATAGAACACACAAAGACACTGCCATGGTCGTGTGTGTTGTGGTAGAGTTTGTAAGACATTTTCTGGACTTTTTATACACTTCAGTATCACTGGTTCAGAGGTTTAAACCAGACCATAAATATTCAGCCAAAATCGTTTCTAGTAGTTAAAGCTGACCATTAGTTAATTAGTAACTAGTGGAGGCCTAACACACAAAATACTACCCATTATAATCTTAAACTGGACTTCCACATTACTACAAGGTATGGCTTCGTAATGACGTGCATATTTTTGTTGTGATACATATTTTTGGTGTGTAATTATCTCAGAGAAACGGTATCTGGATTTTTCTGATCCGCCTCAAAACCGAACTCCAGCGTTTTAGGCCTCAGGTAAGACAAGTTCATCCCAAACTACCTCCAGTGGATTTGTGAAAGCGAAGGATTTCTTCAGCCCAAATTTATTTTCACACGAGAAATATGAGTTACATTCTCCTTAAGAGGTGTAAAGTTTGGAGTGTGTGGTTTTTACGAGGCGAGTCGCGTCTGCAGCGCCACATTTTTGTAACCGTTCTAATTACACTGGCAAATCGTAAGTTATCGTTTTTATTTGTCCTCAATATTTCACGAAACTTTTGCAGTTTGACAGCAAAAGATAGGATGGGAGATTCCATTTGTCTTGAAAACTAGTTTAACTCAAATTAAGTAGTGTTTACGTTGAGAGCGTTCTGCCTAAATATTCACTTTTCCAACGCTGAGAAATGAACATTAATATGCGAACTTGTACTTGTTTTAAGATATAAAATGTCGTACTGTTTTGAGAAATGTCAAAAATAAAATGTATATCTTTACATGTGTGAGAGCATATTGATGTCATAACGTCGTTTTTTAAAGTCTTGTCTGTTATTTGTTCAGTTCATGATCATAAACAAGGAGCAACAACGTCAGAAACGTTTCAGAAAACTTTCGGGGAGTTTTCTGTAAAAATATCTAATGGAATTTACTTAATTTACAATAAGATCCTTAGTTTTAAAGAATACACTTACTATTACCAAAACCTCAGTTTTCATGAATCAGTTTATTAATGCAAAGCATTTGCGAATGTGCATAGATTCTCATAGTATGACATGACTGCATTCATAGAATGGTGTAGAATAGATAAAATGTGCAGATTATCTGATCCATTCCACCTATTTTATATCTCAACATAACTCGAAATATTTCTTTTCATTGATTTTAGCGGTCAGGATGACTCAAGATCAGCTACTGGCCAGGTTAAAAAAAGACATTCGCTCACTGCTGATCTCAACTAAACATGGACTCACTCCTGAGCAGCTGAAGAAGGATTATCAGAAAATGTTGGGCTGCCCCCTGCCCCTTAAGATCCTGGGCTTCTGCCATGTCCTGGACATGGTCAAGGAAATGCCCGATGTGGTCAGGATTGAGTTTGTTGAAAATGGAGGCATTGTGCTAAAAGGTAAAACTTTTGATGGTGCTTTCTTTTTGAATATTACACTTTTGTCATATGTTGTCTTGACAGCCATAAGTTATAAGTCATAAGCTGTTTTTAGGCTGATAAGATATGAAATGAGTTGTTTTAGTATGTCTTAGCCTTTGTGAGTGAATTAGTACTAACTAATGCACTCACACTCTCTTAGACAAACTATAACAACTTGGTGTGTACAAGGGTATAAATCATAAGTGTCATCATGATACAATATTATATTGATTTAATGGACGACAACTCGATGTCTTCCAATTTCAGTTTGATTTGATTTGATTCAGGAGCCAGCGATCATACGCTGACTTTCATTGGTATTAAATCACAAAAGGCATCTAGAATATAATTAGACTTTTTTATTCCTGAGCTCAATCAGACAAGTAAATGACAACCTTTTAACTAAAATAGACCTCCTGTTAACTATGTGACGTTACAATATATATGATTTCTGAACACTTTTCAGTTTGGATTGCTGTTGTCGGTTCATTGATCGTTGTATCAATGTATCGATGTAGACTGTTGTATCGTAACACCCCTACACGTCACCTATTTTCCAGCAATCAGTGACAGTACCACAAAAGGCATTGAAGACCTTGTCTCCAAACAGCGTGATCACAAGCCCAAAAGCTCCAGGAAATGGTCTGGCTCATTCCACAGCGTCCACCACAAACACCCCCTGGTGCTTCCTCGCAAGAGCTCCACTGTGCCGGCACTCCCCGCCCAGCTCCGCTCCCAACTCCGCCAGCTGCTTCACAACCATCCTATCAGCCTGTCCGAGCTGGAGGCGCAATATGCTGCACATTTTGGCAAGCCCCTCGCCATCACGCAGCACGGTTACTACTCCATCGCAGAGATGCTGTCGGCCGCCACGGACATAATTGCGGTGCGGCAGGGTCGCCTGGGCTCTTACCTGATCCTAAAGCCAGGTTTTAATTTTTAATCTCATTCCTGTTTTAATATAGTAGTTACTAGGGCTGAGCAGTTAATCAAAACCCACAATCAGAATCTTTAATCAACATAATTGTGCCCATGACAGTTAATATTTTTTGATAAAATAATTCATTTAATATATAAGATATGAGAGATGCTTTCATTACAAAAGATATCCGAGTGTTAGTAGTTTAGCATATTTAAGCTACAGAGAAAAAGTAGCTAACTACAAGCAAGCTACTTCACAGCCATGGATTCATGCCTCCGTCTTCATCAAGGGGGACACCACTCTCTTCGTCTCCATCTCACAGCTGCCAAGAGAGCATGCACACATCAGATGCCACTTCTGCCAATTTAACACCAATCCGAAACAGCTGCTAGTAAAAAAAATGAGTCATGAGTATAGGGACAAACTTTTCTTCTGTAACATTGTACCCTTTTGATAAGGCCCATTGCTATTTGAGGAAAAGTAGCTAGTTACATTTCAAACTACTGAAAAAATAGCTCAGTTAATAGCGTCACTACTTAGCCGCTCCCCAGCATTGATCACGCCTGTACTGTATGTTCTTTCTTTATGTTAATGTAATGATTATCGTTATTGTTATTGAATTTGTGGTAGGCATTGCTTTACTTGGCCAATAAAACAGATTATAATTCTGATTCTGACAGTCATATCACCCATCGTACAGACGCCCGTCCTGGCGCCGGTGTTCTCCAACAGCCCAATGTGGATAACAAACTTCCTTCCCAAAAGCCCCTATGTATCAGGTGAGCTAACATATCCCTGATCAGGGGTGTTCAACAAAACACAGAGGTCCAGTTATTGAAAATTTCCTTCAAACAATGGTCTGTAACATCATAGTGCCTAGGATGTGTTATGGTTAAGTTCACTGAAAGGTTTGTACTGTGAATGTGCTCAACTATTAAAGCTGGGACATTTTGGGATGTCTGTAATGCATTTATGCAAGTCTGAAATTACTACAGTGTGTATTACTGCATGAAGCATAAAAATGCTGTTTCTGTGAAGCACCCAGACAGAAGGTAGTGCTCAATGACGGGACGGCCACAGAGCAGCAGGAGTACAAGAAGACTGCAGATGTTGGAGCTCAGGAGGCCGAAGCTGCAGAAGCTCCCCCAGAAGCTGCAGAGGAAGTAACTACATTTGAGAAGTCGGTTGCAAAGGTTGGCTGGTTTGGATTCGAATGTTTCTCCAAAAACAGTAGTCACATAATAGTATAGTTTACTGTAAAACCTGATGCAGTTTAACTCAAGCTGTTTGAGGAAACCGTTTGCCTTAAATCCATTGAGTTTATGAACTCTATATGCATAATATGTATGTGAATTGAGTTCACATATATTATACATATTTAAATAGCAGTAACCACCAAAGCACATTCCTTGTATGGGACAACCAGAGGTGGAAAAAGTACTGAAAAATTGTAATTAAGTGAAAGTATCTTTACTTTGCTTAAATTCTATTCAAGTAAATGTAAAAGTACCAATCTAAAAATCTACTCGAGTAAAAGTAAAAAAATAAAGGGGGGGGGGGGGCTTACAGTGTAGCGAAGTAAAATACTTGGGTCAAAATGTACTTGAGTAAAAGTAAAATTACCTATTTCAAAAACTACTTAAAAATTACAAATTACTCATAAAAACTACTCAATTACAGTAACTTGAGTAAATGTAATTCGTTACTTTCCACCTCTGGTGACACCGTACTTGCTACTAAAACCAAAAATCAGAATGAAGTTGATTTTTTGTGGGATGTGGGTCATAGCTTGAAGAGGAATTTCGACAGAAGATTATTGAAAATGGGCCTGAAGGTGCAGTCAGCCAGGAGATGAAGGATAAGCTTCGAAAGGTAAGTCAGGCTGTGATTAACTCCAGTATGGAGCCCTGCTTTTAAAAAATGCTGTAATGACTGTAACCTCTGCAATTTTGTCTCTCTTGTCAGGTCGTGGCCAGTCACAGTCATGGAATGACTATTCACAGTCTTCCTAATGAGTATAAAGTAATTTGTCATACACACTTGCAGCATTATAGAAATACTCCTGACATACTCGATTTAAAGGCTTGAATGAACGTAAATAAGGCAAGCATTTGCTGTATTACATCGAAATCTGCTTATTTTTCTGCTACTTGACCTGTAGTCTTGCTTGATTGTTATTTACTTTATTAATATGGGGTTTGTTTTGTGGCATTTCTGTTCAATAAAGGCTAAACCTTTCTATTTTCCTTTTACTATGTTTCTGGTTTGAAGAAAATGTACGGTGAGGATTTCCCCTTGGCCCAGTGTGGATTTCAGAATGTGACCGAGATGGTTGGAGCTCTCAGTGACACGTTTTACCTTCAGCCAGGCCCTGAGGATGGAGGATGGACCCGTTTACTCATCATGGGGCACAAACCCCAGGACGATCCTCCAACAGGTGCGGCCTCAACCTCAGTGAATTTACAATTTCTTATCATTTTGCAGCAATTTAAGTTTAAAACTAAGTGGAACTTCAGAACGTATTTCCTCTAACAAGTCTGTACTGCTTTTTCCAAACCCACCAACATTTTTGACAAACTTTGAGTCCCCCCTTCCAAACTATTTACTTGCATTTAACCCTGTTAAATAACTTAAAGCAGACTTTTGTGTGATATATCAGCAAATGTGTTTACCAAGTATAAAAGTCTGTTTACCAGCAGTGTCAGAAAGCGAGGTCCGTCAGTCGGCCGAGTCTCTGAACCCTTCCAGCCAGAGTTACTACTTCAGCTGCTCCAAGTCTGCCTGGGATCAGGAGGATAAAGGAGAAGAGTCTCAGACGTCCTCAGAGTCGGAAACTGAGACTGTAGTCACCAACCGGACTGTTCATCAGGTCCATGATCATATGTGTTCTCTCCATGCTACACGAAGGCTAAACCTTGTTTACTTGGTAGTTTTTGTCTGATAAACCATCACTGATGCAGACTGCAAACCTAAGAACGTGAGTCTGCCAATTGTTCCAGACAACCAGAGCTAAGACTGCTGGTAAACTGGTGAAAGCTCAGATGAATGTGTATCATATCTAATGCTGAGCAGTTAATCAAAAATTCATCCGAAACCGACATTCCGAACCTCTAATCATCATAATCTTGCATAGCATTTCTGTTAATAATTTAAAAATATAATTCTGTTAATACGTGTGTTCATGCATTGACAAAAACAAAAATAATCTTCATTAATTGTAATACATTTTCAGTTGATCGTGATATTGATTTAAAGTAACATCGCCAAGCCCTAGGCTGAGCCTTGTTATAACTGGCGTTCAGAACCTCTAATCAATATAATCTAGGCCATGTTGGTTACTTCAGCTATTTTTAAATTTCTGATAATAGTTTAAATTCACAAAGATATACACTTTTTAAATAGAAAAAATATCCAGCTTTAGTAGTTGAACATATTTACAGTGTCAGTCTTGTCAGTGAACTATGAGGACCAAATAATTTAATTAAAACAAAAATCATTAATCGTAATGGAGTTCAAATAAATCGACTTCGTAACTTTTTCCCTTCCTCTGATTGCTCCCAGTCGGCGGATGTTTTCCCGGTGATGGTGCTGAGCCGCTACTCGCCAGTTCCTCTGGACGCTCTGCAGTGTCAGAAACTGAAAGCTCCAACACGGCGGAAGGAAAAGGAGCTGGTTCCTGTGCTGGTGGAGAGAGTGGAGTCGCCCAGCCACTTTTACGTCCGCTTCTACGAGGAACCCGACTCTAGAGCTCTGGAGAACATGATGATCGAAATGAGGTTGAGCTTTTGACATTTTCTATGCATTAGGCATCATTCACTAACATTATTTTCTCATTTTGGTCTTAAGAAGCTGAAGACTAGTATGTGAATAAATGGCATAATATTATGCACCTATAGAATTTGAAGAACTCCCTATAAGCTAATGTTTTGAACAAACAATGATGCAATACATTTTGTATCACAATTATGTGATGATTTTATTAGATTATTTTACCTTTATTTTGATAATTGAATAATTCTGCTTTTGGGTTTTTGGTTATTTAGTGGGCTGGGGTACATGTGACAACACACGAGGTAGAGTGTTTTTAAGGGGGCAGTACATGAACACACTGGGGACAGTATTAACAGAATTTTTTAAGTAATTGACTTAACTGTCATGGGCAAGATTACATTGATTATAGATTCGATTCTAAATGTAAGTTTGGATTAAATGCACAGCTCTAGTAAGAGTGCTTTTCACCGTGTGTAGATTCTGTTCTTACCAAAGAGCAAATCTCATGAGAAAACATGCCAGAATCTTGGTGGACGTGAGTTTTAAGTACAAACTTCTTCTGAAGAACCTTTACCAAATGAGGCTCATTGTTTTTTTTTAAGCCATAAAAGCGTTGGGCTGGTTTCTTGCTCATGGACTAAGCTTAGTCTTGGGCTAAGTTGTCGTACCATTGGAGATTTAGCATTCCAGTGTTTCCTGCAGAAAAATGGCTAATCAAAGCGATGCTTTCCAGAGGACCCGGGGGCGTGGGAAGCACCGCTCACTCGATTTTGATTGACTAGCAAGAGAGAAGGGGCAGTTGGTGGTGTAACGGTAGGGTGTTCGCCCCGTGATCAGAAGGTCGCAGGTTCGAATCCAGGGCGGGTAAAGTTACCACTGAGGTACTCATGAGCAAGGTACCGTCCCCATGCACTGCTCCCCGGGCGCTTGTTAGCTGCCCACTGCTCCTTCGCAGATGGGCTAAATGCAGAGGTCACACTTTGTTGTGGTGCATTGTGTGCTGTGCTGTGGTGTGTTCACAATGACAAATAACTCACTTTCACTAAAGAAGTAACATTGACAAGCGCTGTTCTAAAAGCTCTGAGCACTGCGGTAAAACACTGACTTTTTTCCAGCTCTGAATGCTGAAGCTCATAGGATTTGTATTAAAAATAGGCTCTCCACCAAACTGTCCACCAAATGCGTGTTTTTGGGCCGAGAGCGGTCCAGACCTAAACATTGTAACGTGTTCCTTTGAGATCTGTAGTTTAGATTCCACTGTTCAGCCTCATCGTCACGCTGTCTTCTTTTACTCTCTCTGGATGCGTGGATGCGGCAGGATTTTTTATTTTCTACTGGGGGACGTAGTCATGCCGGGAGGCATTTGTTGTTGTAGAATGCTGCAGGAAACCCTTCATTCAAACTCAAAATTAGTCTAGGACTAGGCGTAATCCTCGACTGGGAAATTGGCCCTTTATGTTTAAAAAAATGAATCACCAATGTCATGTTTGAGAGTTTTTTTCTCTGTCTGTAGGAGTTGTTACTCCTGTCCGGATGTATCCGAGCAGTACCGGCTCCTGGATGCCTACGTTCGTCCCGGTCAGGCCTGCTGCGTCGCACCACAGGACTTGTGGTTCTACCGGGTCGTGATCCACCGAGTGCCGAGTACCGCCGAGGTGGAGGTGTATTACGTGGACTTTGGCGACATCACCACCGTGAAAAGGAGCAGCCTTCTCTTCCTTAAGTCAGTCCTTTCTTAAGACTAGGGCAGTAATTTAATTTTTTAGTATAAAAACAGTAGCTTGATTGAGCTTTAGATACTTTTAATCTGAAGTAGCTCGTAACACTGCTTATTTTAATATTAATCTTATTTAACCCCCTCCCCCAAAAAAGTTAAAGTTATGCTTTGTTTTACATGGAGACACAACTGTTTGTGTGCATGTTTTTGCTATGATCTTGTTCTGTTTATTCACCAGGTCTTGTTATGCTGAGCTCCCAGCACAAGCAGTTCCATCTGTACTTGTTGGAGTCAAGCCGAGCGAGGTATAGCAGCTGCTGCACTTAACTAAGTGTTTGATTATCTGTTCCCTGGTTAATGTCCAGTTTTGCAAGTGCTCCTTTTTTAGAGTTTCAGTCAAAATAAAGAATGATCATATGAATGACACTTGCATTTCCCCAATATGATTATGACTGAAAGCTGATGAAAACCAGAAATCCAGTATCTCAAATAATCAGGACATAATCATTAGAGATGGGACGATACCACTTTTTTATGTCCGATACCGATATTGCAAATGTGGATAGCTGCCGATACCAATACACATCCGATACAGTCACAGTCTTTTTTTTAAACATAAAATAATACTTTAAAATGTCTAAATACATGACTGAGATTATTGTTATGCTTAAGGAAATGCTTGATTTAAAGACTGCTTTCCTAACTAAAACAATGTCATAAGTACACACGTATATGCTAAATTACTTGTTCTCAAAAAATTCCGTTTAGACATATAAATATTTCTTCTTTCTTATTGATTACACTATAACATTATAAAATTGAAAAAAATTTGATCAATTGAAAATGAAATGTTTGTCATTTTGAACCAATTTGGCCTATGAAATGAGCTGCTTTTGACCAAACTGGAGCGCTTTAGCGAGTAACAGCGCTCATGCGCGCGCTCATTAACGTAGCACGCGTTTACATCGCGAAAAATGCCATTTATGCATTTTTACGCATTAACTTCTGTTTTAGTGCACGGAACATCTCACAGATACTTTCACATACAGAGGAATCAGGTCTCGTCTTCATCGCGCCACTGAAAATGTTGTGTGTCACTATTAAGCGTCCGTGCAAAATACATGTGGAGCTGCTCTAGCGAGTAAAATAAATTAAACGAAGCTTCGATTCTAGAAAAATTGCCTTGACCATTTTTTGTAAACAAATTATTCGAGTTATTGGAACAATCGTTTCAACTCTACTTTACCGCAGTGCCACTTCCCATGCATAACAAATTAAGCGTGCACGCATTTACAGATCGGCTCCATAGAACGGCCCAATGCCACCGATACCCGATCCAGCCGTTTGAGCCGTTATAGGACTGATACCGATCCACATATCGGCTCGGTTACATCTCTAATAATCATCACCATTAAAATGAAAAAGGCTTGAAGAATTTCACTTTACTTAATATAGTACATAAGGGACTTTTTTCATTATACTCGAATTTTATTATTATTATTATTATTATTATTTATTTTCCCTTTGTCCTGTCCCGGTGCATTACAATGTGTGGTCTGATTGCCTTGTGTAGTTGGGGCAGATTTGTTCTGCATAGGAGGATGCAGAGTGTTGCAAAATAAATAAATTAATAAAAATATGGATAATTACATTATATTATAACATATTTATTTTGATAATTGAATTTTTACCTAAACGTACTGATATAATAATGTTCGAGATACACTAGTAGTTTATGTCTGTATGGTTTGGATCATAATGATTTCTGTTCTCGTTGTTAGGGTACATGGACTAAGGAAGCCGTCAGCACCTTCCGGAAGCTGTGCTGTGAGCGCATCCTAGTGGCCGCCGTGCACAGCTACTGGGACTACTTCCTGCTGCTGTTCCTGTGCGATACACACACGGATGAGGACGTCTACATCCACACTGTGCTCCAGGCCGAGGATGGCGCTGTGCCCTGCTCTCCAGCTGGGACACCGGTCAGAAAGCCACACCCTGACCCTCACATATAAACACTCAGCATAGTGTGCAAAGCACTAGTCGAACATAAGGATGAGTCGGGTTCAAGCAGTAAAAGAACTAGTGATGTGCAGGTCTGACTAAGTAGGAAAAACTATGTAGGAATATTTAGAATGTAGAAATATTTGTGTTTCCAGACTTTTGCTGCTGCAATGTTCTCTAAAATGTGACCCAAAATTCAGGTAAAATGTTTGGAGCAGAGAATGTTATTTGCGATTTGGTGTTGAATCATTGGGGACTGTCTGGTGTGTTGGTGTAGCTCCTCATTTCCCCACCAAGTAGACATGACATGGCATTTATTACTTATGTCTATTTATTTCATGGAACAAATCATCATGTAGACACGTCTTAGGAAAATGTTCAGATGCGCTGTGTGTGAACACATTTGTTTGCATTTATAATTTATTCTAATTTATTTAGCAGAATTTATGCATTTAAATTGTATCATTTCAACTTAACATATACATCTCAACATTCCATATATTCTGTTGTTGACAACGCATATGTCGTCTTTTCCCCAGACATTTCACAAAAACACATTTTGGGACTGCAATCGTAACACTGTAAAACTGATATTTTTGCTTTAGGTTCTCATAGCATCACATTGTCTTACTGGTCCACGCCTAGTTGAACTCTAACGGCTGGATTTCTGCTGATTTTCAGGTGTTTACGCAGTTTAATCCCGTCAGGCTTTACCTGGGAGAGGGCCGGCTGGCTGAAGTCATGACCTCTTGCTCAGATGTCACAAAGGGACGGAACCCGATGCATCCATCCAGGCCGGATTCGACTTCAGTAAGCAGTGTAATGTAGTTTTTATTTTAACAACACATTTACTGAACAGGATTTAGGATCTGAGGATGGGAACGGTGGTTCCCACGCTGGGCAGGAAGCCCGTTTTTACTCAGCTCTCAGTAAATTATTTGGATGACGTTGTGCTGAGACAGTCAAGTTAGGAATTACCGTTGGGCCTGTCCGTATTGGACGGAGAACGTTATACTGGGTTTTTGGGGCTCATACATCGCCCTAATGCCCCCCGAGGTTTCTGAGAGCATCCTTGTGCTTTATTGATCTGACTAAATGTTTACAGACATGTGTCCAGCTCTAACCTCACTTTTATTCCACCCATTCCTTCTGACCGCTACTCCTCCTACGGTTTTTGTACTAGAAACTTTATTTCACCTCACTGAACACACCTTTTTCTTGCTTTTATCATCCCTCGTTCTTTCCCTATTCACTTCAAAGCATCTTAATCAAAGTCTTTCTACTTTGCCAGTTTTAATGTCACAGCTACGTGTCACTTGAGCAAGCACATTGGTATTTTCTTTGCGTAAATTTATCTCTAGTCGTTCTTTTGCTTTGTTTTTAAGGACGGAGAAAAACAACCTACAGATGATATTCCTGCGCTGGAGTTCATTCATTTGCCTCAGGTTAAAATTTACATCTTCATTTATCTGGGTATTTTTGTTTGACGAGATTTAATGTCACTCTTTCTAACGTTGTTCTGCAATATATCACTTTTTCCGGACACTTCCTAATGATAATTTCCTCTGATGCTGTTATCAGTAGTGCTGTAGCCATATTAGAAATAGCACAGATTAGTGGTCTAATGTAACATCGATCTGCATGGATTCAATGATCCAAAATGAAAACACTGATCAGACATCATACATATTGTCATGCCGCTTAATATTGAACAGGATGATTATATTGAAAAGCAAGAACATTAAATTGCTCCCAGAATAAAAATCTGAAATGATATTTTCATGGTTTTTGTACTCTGATACAAATGGAAGTGACTATTAAACCAGCATCTCAAATAGATTGCCTCCTGAACAGAATCTGACAATATTGTCTTTGCAGGTTTTGTGAAAGCAGCAGACATTAAACCCATATGATGTCGTATCGTGATGAAACATTGTCAATTCCAGCGCTAGCATTTGGAGTCTGTTAGAAAGAATTTGCACTTGTTTTCAAGCAGCTTTCCCAAAAATGTGACGTTATATCGCAAGCCCAGGCCTAATTTTATCCTAAGTTGTTTGCTTAAAAAAAATAATTAAAAAAATTCCTTTATTCCAGGATGAAGAGGGCAACATGTTTGACGCATTGCTGGATAAAAACCCAGCTGTCTTCAGTAACTGGGACCAGGAATGGGTCGATGAGAGCGTTTCCCATCACAAGTCCAAACCTGCTGAGAAGTGGCAAGAGGAAAGTGCAAAAGTAAGAGCGTTCTGTTCCTCTAGAACCTGAGCTCTTGACTGTGCTGCACCGGCTTCATTTTCACTGTTCTAATTGTCCCTTAATGAAAGTTCCCCAGTTGTTGCTGTGAAGAGCAGCTTGTGTGTCTGAAGAGTGCTGTGTGTGTCTCCAGAGCCAGTGTTTTTTGCTTTTGTCTGGTGTGATTTACCTCCTGGTGCTCAGCTCATCGTCACTCATTATAATCCAGCATTACAGACCCGTTTCCCTCGAGACACTGCCTCAATTAATCATTTGTTAATTAGATGAGAATGCTAATTATCCACTCCACAAATCTTTGCCTGCTGAATCGTTTAAAGAAAAGCCTTTGAGAAGAGAAAGGCAAGTTCAATAGCGGAAGATAAAAGTGAGGCAAAGACTTAAAAGTTTCTTGGTTGTGCTCTACTATGGCTCTACCAAAACTCTTTCACACAGTTAAATATTAGTTGTCTAAACCGCACCCTTATCGCTTCATCACAACACTGTATTGTATCGATTCAGCGGACAACGACTCATGCTCCGTCAATATCACAACGTCTGCCGTAAGATTTTGATTCATTTCAGTTCAAGATCCAGCATCAAAATGGGAAAATATCATATGCTGATTTTCTTTCTGAAGCAAGAAATAACCATTATGGAGAAAATTACATTGATTACGAGGTTCTGAATGTCACTTTCCATAATTTTTTGATGAATTGGCCAGCCGTCGTCCATGATATATTTAAAACAAATCTTTTTACCTGCTTCTTAGCACCAGCTAATTCCTGACAACATACTTGGCAATAAACTTCATTTTGTTTCTGATCAGCACAAGCTAACTGTCAGCCTGCAGCCTGTTCTGATGCATTTTTCATGTTTAAAGCTTGCAGCTTTCCTCATTGTGGTTTTCCTCTTTCTTTTTGGAATGCAGACATCTGTAGAGCCTGTGACCGAACCACCTCCCTTATCCAAGGCTGATTGTGAGACTGAAGATTCTCAGAACCCTGCGTCCACATCACAGAGCTTCCACCTCATCACTTCCACAGCTAAAACAGAGAACACATCAGGTGTGTAGTGTTATTCAGCAGATAATGTGACTTCTATGTTGGCCAAACGGTATGCTTAACTTTGGCAGCTTTGGCTGGGAAAAAATGAGAGCTGGGGCATGAATTGACTAGACGAATTACATTTTTGACCTGTTTTAATAACGCACACCTTTACCTGACAATGTCATCCGTAATACCTAGCAAAAATGTTTTAATGTTTTCCCCCAAAAACTTGTAATTTATGGAAAATTCATCAAAACCGACATTCAGATCCTTTAATCGATGTAATCTTGCTCATGTCGATTATTTTGATTATTTTAGAAATTCTATTAAAGCACTCATTCATAAGAAAAAAAATCCCAGTTTTGATAAAAGAGCATATTTACAGTATAAACCTTGTCAGTGAATTATCAGGGCAACAAACAAACAAAGAACC
The DNA here is from genome assembly GCA_032718565.1 of Distichodus sexfasciatus. Classification (NCBI taxonomy): domain Eukaryota; kingdom Metazoa; phylum Chordata; class Actinopteri; order Characiformes; family Distichodontidae; genus Distichodus; species Distichodus sexfasciatus. Next base: position 1,170,329 of record JAVGVS010000056.1, on the reverse strand, counting down.
GCCCCAAAATATTCCTCCATTAATCATACTTGCGGTAAATGTTGAATTAATCATGATATTAATTTGAGGTCGTATGGTCCAGCCGCAAGATGTTCATTGCAACTTAACGTAGTACACACGTACACAATTATCAGCAGGTATATTTCTTATTTTCCAGACTTGTCTGTGGGAGCATTCAAATCGCCACCTTCCAGTCTCATGTTTCCCGTCTTCGGCCTTGCTGGGGATAAATTGGCTTCCAATGTCTTTTTTCGGCACGCATCTCCCCTCGCCATGAGCCCCGCCGCCCGTGTGGCAGCCCCATCCAGCCTCCATCACTGGTACACAAGCAGTAAACAAGCCTAAACCAGGCCGATATCCTTGCCACACGTTTGTTTGTTGTGGCCTGAAGTGTCACTTTTGTTCCTATCCTGTTTGTCATCTTGAAAACAAAGTTTGTTTCTGTTGTGCTACTGCAGCATTGTTTGTGGTTCTTTTTTTTATTAAAAATGAACAAAGTTTGATTTTCTGGGTGAATTATTAAATTCTAATCACAACTATCTAGTGCGAGTAATTTTCAGTTTGGCAGTTTAGAATATCTTCCGTATTTTTGTTCTGTTAAGAGCAGAGTTGAGGAGTGGCAGACTAATTAGAAGCGCTACCAACATTTATTTCTTCCTAGTGGTTAAAGAGTACATCATTACAAAAAGTACTATTATTTTCCACTCTTGACAAACAGGGTATTTTTAACTAGCAGGTGTTTCTGATTGGTATTGAATTGGCAGAAGTGGCATCTGAGAGTCTGCCCTGCCCGGTGAACACTCATTGCGTTACAGCACATTCTGGGCAGCTGCAAGATCGAGTCGGAGGATGGAGTCTGCCTTGGCAAATATCTGTGGCCATGAAACAGCGTGGATGTATATGTAGTGTAGTCAACTACTATATTAAGACAGCAGCTTGGCTGTACTTTTAATTCTATTAATTTATTTTGGACTTCTGAATGTTATAAAATTCAGATGTTTTTTATAATGAAAGCAGAGCAGTAGGAAACAACTGAACAAAACCTGACCAAAGAGGCAGTAGTAATGTTTTTCTAGAGAAGCTTTCATCGTGATCCTACTGAGACGGCAGCGGAAGAGGAGAAAATCAAAATTACAGAAGTGGTAAGAACCTTTAATTGATATGTGATCTCAGTATTATGTAGGTCCTTATTAAGGATCTTTTGTGTTAAAAGAGTATAAACGGGTTATAGTAACCAAAATTAATCCTGAATCATATCCAAAATGTTCATCATTAAATGAAAAAAAAACATTTAGTGGGATCATTTAAAAAGGATTGAGGTTTAGACTATAGAATATTGCTAATAACATTTTTTAAAAAGGTATTCATGTCTATGACGTTAATCTTATTGAGTGCACCATCAAATTAGTTTTTGAGAAGCATTTTTACGGGTAAAAACCCGTAGATTTATTTGAAGTTATAAAACTAATATATTTCTGTCATCTTCTGAAAGCATGTTTTTCCCCCCTCTCCTGCCCTCATCTGTGATGTTCACCTTGACCTAGGGCTCACTGTGGGAGCACCATCGCCCCACTGAGCACCAGGGGAATATTAAATTGCCCAAACAGCATGTCATTAATCCAGCCACATCCATAACTCTGTATTTGCCGTAGACAAGCAGTCCAAAGAGGGTCGTGGTCAGAAACCCCGCCTTCAGATATTCTGCATCGCTGTGCTGAATCTCTGCTTTTAGCCAATTACTGTTTTAATTGGAGTCTAATGAGTTTGAATCCACAAGGACTGACCATTTAGGAGGCCTGGTCAGGTCTTCGTACTGCATCATGTGGGGGTGTAGGTCTGTGCCAAATTATGGTATCTGAAATAAAATCACGGAGATTTGTCCCTGTGTAAGAAAAGAATCTACTGGAGAGTGCTCCTACCCAAATTTAATGCACGCATGTTTGTGCTTACAGCATTTTCCATGCTCTGCAGCTGTCTGATGATATACTATTGAAACATCTCAACTTTGTTGAGAACAAAATTAAGTGATTCATTCCTTACCATTTGGGTCCTTTAGATAAGTTAAATCGCTCATGCATTAATGAAGTTTGTAGAACAAATAAGTGAGTGACTCACAAGTCTAGATGTTACAGGCTTTCAATGCCGTTACAGTGGTGAGTTTGTTCACTGTCCTACTTTCCTCCAGGAGACAGGTATGATCAGACAAAACCACACCACATTTTGCGTAACGGTAGGGTGTTCGCCCGTGATCAGAAGGTCGCAGGTTTGAATCCAGGGCCGGTGAAGTTACCACAGAGGTACTCATGAGCAAGGTACCGTCCCCAAGCACTGCTCCCCAGGCGCTGCCCTTGTTAGCTGCCCACTGCTCCTTCACGGACGACCTAAATGCAGAGGTCACATTTCGTTGTGGGGCACTGTGTGCTGTGCTGTGGTGTGTTCACAATGACAAATGATCACTCACTTTCAACTCCTCAACACAGATCCACTTCCTTCTAGGATGCTACTTGTTGGTATGAAGGTCAGTTCCTCCCAACCTTATGATTTCATGCTCATTGGAACTGAAATATGACGTGTAACATTGGCAGGAGGCACTGTGGCGCTGTCCATGGTGCTGAAATCCAACCTGCTGGTAAAAGCTGTGTCTCCTGCATGATTGTAGGGTCCTGCATAATCGTGCTAATGGTACTAATGTGAGAATAAAGAACCATTCATTGGCGCAGTATCTCACTATTATCAAAACGATCTTTGGTGTTAAAAAGAGACTATAAACATTGGTTAAAAAGGGAGCAAAATGATTTCTCAACCCGCAAAATGTTCACTATTGAACCACAAATACTTATTTTGAAGGATACTTTATAATAGCATGTAAATTTGGAGATGATAGAGATTGTATAGGATATTGGTAATAATAATCCTAAAATGTTTAAAACCTGGATGGATTCAACTCAGCAGAGTTGCACTAATTGTGCTGAAAGCCGCCAAGAAGAAGTCCTGCAAGTCTTTGAGAAACTATTAAACTATTATATAATAATCTGTACACATCTGTAATAATACATTACGGCGTTTTGACCGCGACTGAAAGCAACAAAATAGATTTAAAATTCAGTAATTACAGTTAAAGTCTTGTCCTTTTGTGGGTATTTCTTCAAGATTATACCTTTATGGCTGTTGTTTTTTTTTTTTGGATGGATTACGCCTAGTCTTGGACTAAGTTGCAATACCAGTGGAGATTTACCATTGAAAGTGAAAGTTAACCTAGGACTAGTTTTAATCTTGGACTGGTCCTAAATCCTACAAAATACTAATTAATCTGCTGCTTGGTTACTGAATATGCCAACAAATTTGATTTAGAAAAGAATGTGTTACTTTTGTATGTATTTAATAACAGTGGATTTACCTGCAGTTAAAATATGAATATATTTTAGCAATATTCAGTGTAATAATTCAGTAATTTAACAGTACAGTAAATGACTTGTGAGTATGGATGGGTTTTTTTTTAGCACTGTTTCTGTTCTGACTTTGTTAAATTAGATCCTCAGGTTTTTATGAACAGGTCGATGAGCTCCCTCCTCCCCCCTCCCTTTTTAAAGACCCCGCCTGTGTGGATGCAGCTTGTGACCCTTATGGAATAATCTCTCGGTGCGGGGAGATGGCCGGTGTGTAGCAGCACATCTTCTCTCCTCCTCTCGACATATAAAACATCTCTATTTTAAACTCTCAGATCGAGCGCCACTCGGGACGGAGACGCACGACGCGGACGCCAGTGTGATGAACGCGGTTGTGCTTCTGCACAGAAGTTGTTTGCAGCTGTTTTATTTGGAGAGACATGGAGAGCATCGGCCGTGCTGTATCGCGGTATTCCAGCTGCTGAACGCGGTTTGAAATCTTTTCTCTCACAGAGACTAAAAACATATATCGACTCTCTTGTGAAGCAAAGGCAGTGTTCAAAGGTAGGTTCACGAGTACCTAATACTACTACTACTACTACTACTAATAGTAATAATAACAATAATAATAATAATAATAATAATAATAATAATAATAATTCATTAATTCGTTCATTTCTGCGTACAAAAGGTGCTATATTATTATTATTGTATTATTATTATTATTATTATTATTATTATTAACTGCACAGTGTGTTGTTTCTGTTTTGATATCTCCTAGCATGCTGCTGTTGTAGACTAAAAGAATATATATATATATATATATATATATATATATATATATATACATATATATATATATACATGTATATGTATATATGTATATATGCATATACATGCAGGGGATTGTGGGAAATGTAGTTTTCTCCCAGAAAGATGTACAGTGTGTATATATATATATATATATATATAGATATATATATATGTATATGTATATGTGTGTGTGTGTGTGTGTGTGTGTGTGTGTGTATTTCAGTTGACTTTAGTGTTTTAGCAATGGACAAGCATTCTTGGTACACATCCTCTCTCTCACTCCCTCTGTCCCTCTCTCTCTCTCCATCCCCCAGCCCAGTGCCCATTCCTCTCTCTCACTCTCACTCTCTCTCTGGCTCAGTGCACTATAAAAGTGAATTATGTATGCCATTGAGGGCTACTGTTAAGCCTGTGTGCGTCCTCTCTATTCCTCACCTTTCACCTTCTCCACCGATGATTCGATGACTCAGTGGCTTGGTTGATCTGGCAAACACTAAATATTTCCTTTGTCTGCTATTGATTAAACTACTGCTGTTTAATTGCTGCTTTATTGCTGCCTCTATATCATCCACAGTCCCAACACATAGCTCCTAAATCATGTCTTTTCTTAATCCTTAGTTATGATGGAAAATGCATTGCTTTTGCTGTATACTGTTTGTCCAAGTTTCTTCTGCAAACTTTGGATGTAGCTTTAAGCAAGCTACTGTATGTTAAGGCCTAAGTGAAGTGAGAGCTGTCTTTGTAGAGACATGTACCTTATAAAAGTTGTCTGTACAGGAATGGATAAGCCATACCTACTGTCAGTGCTGTAATCAGTCTACACTTTGCTCTTTTCTACTTTTAAAAAACAATGCTGACCAATAGCAGCATCCGTTGCATCTCATAAGTTTGTAATTTCAGGATATCTTTCTGATTCTGTGAGTAGTATCATCTGTTTAATGGATTCTATTCTTCATGGTGCACTGAATATCTCATTTTTTCTGAACATGCAGAAAGCTTTTTGAGAAAATGGGAGAAAACTTTCTCCCTGACTTTCATACCTGGTTAAACTTGCCCAGTAATGGAAGAATATTGTTGCAGGAATGTGATTTGAATTATTGAAGGCCAGGTTTTCATTCTGGTAGGCTGACATGGCTCCAAAGTGTAGAATCTACCTCAGAATGTATATCCTATCATAATTAGTCAAAATCTAGAAAACTTAGTAAATAGTCATAAAGATAAGCAGTAAAAACATTTGGATTGTTAATTAAACCAGTGCTGTTTCATTAGACTTTAACAGAATAAGTGATTTTAGTGGTTTTACTAAAATGCAATTGGTATATATTGCAATTTGTTGTTACGAGAACATATTATATTTTTGCAAAATGAATAGAACATTTCTCAAAGTGTACACCTTATTTTTACAATTCTATTAGTACTGGACCTTCATGACAGAAATATTAATAATCCACCGGAGAAGCAAACTTATCTCCCCCTGATTTACCTTGAAGGTTTTCACATCACTGGGCCTCATTCAACAACATGTTTGAGATTTTTCAAAATTTGTTCTTAAGAAAGTTAAGATGCTTACCTTTCTTGCAGATGGTGGCGTAACAGTAGGGTGAATGCCCCGTGATCAGAAGGTCGCAGGTTCGAATCCAGGACTGGTAAAGTTACCACTGAGGTACTCATGAGCAAGGTACCGTCCCCAAACACTGCTCTCCGGGTGCTGCCCTTGTTAGCTGCCCACTGCTCCTTCATGGATGGGTCAAATGCAGAGGTCACATTTTGTTGTGGTGCACTGTGTGCTGTGCTGTGGTGCGTTCACAATGACAAATAATCACTCACTTAAATCAAATTAAACAGCTGTATAATATTGGATTGAACATAAACCAATAAACAAATGTACACAAAAAGGCAATAAAATTTGTGTTTGCTCTTACACAGGAACAAATCTCAAATAAGATCATGTAGGTGAATGTTAAAATCTTGGTGAAAACTGCTGGGGTGGGTGGCTCCAAACTGGTTTTATAGTGCATGCTGGTTCAGGACCTTCTAAAACCAGTTTCTTTTCTCCTCCCTCTTGTAAAAGCAGTTTGGGAGAAATGTCCCTCATCTAGAATGTGAAAAAGAGACAACAAAGAATGATTTACGTACTGACCTAACCAAGCCCAAAATCACAATATATTTTTGCTGAGACAACAAGACTTGAACTGTCCTTGTAGAGTGATTGCCATGTTCTCGATTACTTCATGGCTGTATGCCTATTACAGAACAAATCCATTGATTTACATGAAAAAAGCTGCAGAACGATGAGTGGACGTTTACTTTATAGGCGCACCGATCCAGCAAATACAGCATCCCTGTGCACCATTAAACACAGCCGTTAAGCTTCCAAAGGAGCTGCTGTGAATAAACGAAATGACACAGGAAGTGCTGAATAAGGAGGAGGAAAAGAGCTGAGCTTTAATACTGTCAGATATCTGAGACCGTCTCTGGCTTTGTCCTTGGTCTGGGAAACTCACACAGATTATCTATAAATCTCGCCGATATGGCCAGATCGGTACACACTGGTGCAGCCTGAGTCAGCTGCCTATTCAACAAGGAGTTCTGATGCATGCTGTTATATCAAGTCACGTTGGAAAGATGAGATGGAGATTGAGTCACAATGGAGAGGAAAAACAGACCATTAGTGTTAGGGTTAAATGAATTACAGGGTGCAATAAAGTCCTAATGGGTTTGTTTGATAATCTGCATGAAGTCATAGCATAATGCAAAAGTGCCAGTTGTAATCCAACATTGGTAAGTGAGATTAATTACATTTTAGCATGACTACTTGGGCAAGAAGCCCTGTGTTCTTTTGCTGATTTACATGCAATTAGTCTAGTCATGTAGCTGTCGAAAGGGTGTAAAATATATGCAAGTTTGAAGAAGTGGAGAAACTCTAGATCAAAATACAACAACTCAAATGATTTAGATTTTAAGTAATTTATTCTTATTTTAAGTTAAATACTGAATTTAACTGTTTCAAGTGCACAAAATGACCATTTTATTATTTTGGTCTTTTTCATTTCAGAGTCTTATAATACATTAGACAGAAACCTTTATCCCTCCGTCCAAAAGAGAAGCTTCTAGATCTTGGGTCATGAATCCCATATCAGTGTTTACGGCAACATATATCTGCAGCATCTCCGGCAGCGTTTTTACTCCGACATGTTTCTGGGAGGCCATTTGGGCTTTCATGTATTTTGCTTTTTGTTCATAGAGTGTGACTAATAACCCGGCGGTTACTCTGAGAAAGCTCTGAAAAACAGGAAATGATGTAACATATACTGTAGCTGACCCCATGGAGGGATAGTACACAAAGATAGAAATGCAACATCTTATGTTTGTAAAAAATGACCACCTCTGCATTCACTGAATATATGAGTTAATAAAGTAACTGTAATTAAATGGGGATACTGTTTGATTTTTATTGTTTTTTTACAAGATAAAAAATAAAAGTTCTAGTCAAATATATTTGCACCGAATTTAATGAACATACTTCACAGTTTCAGCAGATCTATTTTTCTGAATACAGACTTTCGTTTTCTGGTCATCTCTAGACATAGTATAATGAAAATGAACACCAGTAAAATGTATTTGCACCAAAGTAAACTTACCTACTTCTCAATTTCTGTCTGATCTATTTTACTAAATAGATTCTTTTAGTTTTCTGTTTATCTCTAGACATCGTTCTCTGTTGTGGCTGGATCTTCCCCATCGCTGTCAGTGGCTGAAGGCTTTAATTATGGCAGCTTATTATTTTGTGGATCTCTAAGGTGAAGGCTTGGCCTGCTGAAATGCTGTTCTTTTAAGAAGGAAAATAGAGAGGGTGACTGTTAGGGTCTGACAGGAAATTGATAAATACTAGAGAGAAAACCGTGGTGAAGGTAAACAGACAAGGTAGAGAGGGCAGAATAAGAGAGGAACATGGCATGGTGAAGAGCGATGGGGAGGAACGGGGTGAGATAAGAGGAGGCTGTATGCCCAGACTGAACAGTGCAGATGAGGAAAAGGGGGAGATAAAATTTGGCAGAGCGCTCAGCTGGTTCAGAGCTTAGGAAACGGATTCTGCTCACGGAAGAGACAAAATGGTGAACTGGTGCTCGCTCACGGTCAGAAGCAGCAGCTAAAAATAAAAAAAGCCACGGAAACTGAAAACCTCTCACACTCCCTCTTTTGCTGTCTTTGTGAGGCAGTTCTACATACACTAGATGTAAATAATACTACAACTACACTAAGGCTGAGTAATTATTCAAGAATGAATTGAAACCGACATTGGACACAACTAGGGGTGCACAATGATACTGGAATCGGCTAATAATTGCTTTTTTAAGTCACTGACCAATGCTTAGACTTGACAGATATTTCCCAGCTGACGCATTTATTGTTTGTTGGAAAGGTAGCATTTGTGCCAGGCATATCCGAGGTGGGATATTATACGGCCCGTGCCTCCTGTCTTAAAATGTAGGGCATTATTTTGTAAAGATTCTGATCCAAAATTCTGATCACACAGTGGAACGTTCACAAGCAAAATCTCTCTTTTCGCGCTGAACTCTAAATGCAAAATTTTTACTGACTAAATTTCAAACGTAGCGAAAGTGAGCTCGAACATGGGCTGTGTCCCGAGTAGAGCTGGACGATTCATGACTCACCGGGGTCAATCACCCGGATCCACCAAATAACTCACGAGTCACAAGTCTGAGGTCTCTATTAACCCCGAATCCATCGAGTCCTAACTACACCATGACTAAAATATAAACCCCATCACATACATACATCTTATAATCATTTCAAACTCATTACAAGATCAATACAGCTGTAGTGGCGAGTATAGCTGCTTAAAATGTCATAACTTACAGTTCGTTTGTACCGCCACACTCAAATGAGGGCTCCTAAGAACTTCCTACAGAGTTGAATCCTCTTTGTAGACTACGGGACTCAAGTGACTCAGCATATTTACAGTAAAAACTGAGTCAGTGAACTATGAGGACAAAAAACAAAATAATTCATTTATAATAATGGAGGTAAAAAATTAAATTAATTGGGATATTGATGATATCACATGCTTTCATGTCAAACCACAAAAAGTGACTAAAATATCATTTGACATTTTTATTTCTGAGCTACAGCCCACAGTCACAGCAGCCTGTGTTAAGGCCCTTAAAAAAGCTGTGAGGAAACCAGCTGACGGCTCATGCAATGCATCAATATAGATTGTTACACCAACACACACTTATAACTGGATTTAAATAATAATCACACCAAACTGACTTTAAACCACCCACAAACACACACCCTTGTCCCCCTTGTGGTGCTGTACTCTGTCAAGTTTGGACATTTATATTCACGAATATTTAATGTGAGCAAACATTCTTCGCATCCACTTCCTCCTCTATCCACTTTCATTCCTGTTGTTGGTGTTGAACTCCGCCATTTCCCATTTCCGCTGCCATCTCTTCCAAAAGAAACGCTTTACAGAGCTCAGGAGTCTGTCCTAATGCTTAAACCTGTGTTCTGCTGCTCGGCTGCTGGAAGTCTTATCGTCACCGCAGCGCTCCAGGCGGGGAAGGCAACGGCCGGCTCTTGAATTTTCAATGTTGCTCTAATCTGGGCACGGCAGTGGGGGAAGGAGGGGAGGGAAAAGGGAGGGTTTATTCAGCCATCCATTCTCCTGGCATGTGAGCAGAATTTAGAATCGATTTCAGACTTTGCTTTCAAGTGGTGGAAGACTTCAGCTTCAAGAGGCAGAAATTGGTGGGAGAGGCCGAATGCGAGCTTCCTGTTTTTGAGTAACAATGGGCAGTGAATGTTTAAAGGCCTGGAGTTGTATCTACGTTGAATGCGTTTTTAATGTCGTGTTATGGGTTTGCCGTTTTAGATAAGTGTCAGAACTGTCAGACAAAGTGACTAAGATTAACACTCAGAGCTGGTTTCTTCTACATTAATTAAACCTAGTCTTGGACCAAGTTGCAGTGGAGAAATACTACAGAAATACTACAAAATTAGTCTAGGACTAGGCTTAATCTTAGACTGGGAAATTGGCCCTCAGAGTTTGATTTATGTTATGGGTTTTGGAGATCTATCAGACAAATATGAATTTAAAAAGATGAAGAATTGAAACTGTTGGTCAGGCAGTGTGTGAGAATAAATATAGAGAAACATGCGTTCAGTGGTTCTATGGGTGAGTGGATGCATTTTAGGGTGGATAGAAACACAGGAGACACATGGAACCATAAATGGTTTGATAGTGAAATATTTAAGAGATGTACAGGGAAAGAGACCTCTTAGCCTCTCAGGATATACAGTAGATCATGATTTTTTTTAAATTCAGGAGCCGCCAATTGATTTGAGACAATATCATATGCTAATTTCACCTAATCACTTTTACGCATATCAAATATCATTTGAAATTTTTTATTTTTGAACTCAACCAATCTTCTCCTGTTCAATATAAAGTGATGTTACCATATGTATGACGTCTGATCGATGTTTTCATTTTAGATCAATTGCCATCGATGTTTTCATTTTAGATCAATTCTATGGGCTTGCGATCGTTGAATCGGTGTATCGTTGCACCCCGACTAGCCTCTCTCCATTTCTCTCTCTTTTGGTCCGTGCCGTCCTACTGTGAGCATTCATTATCCTCATCCAGCTGCATGATTGCATTTCATCATGCCAGCTCCTTAATCAAATCTGCACTCCTGGTCAAATTCAATTGTGCCGAGCTGCTTGACCTGACACTTCCACTGTCAGCGCGCTCACAACGCTTCTGACAGCACAGAAACAGAAACAGGAGGACGTCGACAATGTGCATCAGGAGACAGAGAGAAAGAGAGGAAGACAGGCTGAGTGTCTCTCTCTCTAGGCGTATATCAGTCCAGCTCTCTTAATTTCTCAAAACATCAAACTATAAATCTCTATGTCTGTGAACGCTCACATCCATCTGCAAAATGAAGACATCAACATGTAATATAAATATAGATGTTTATAAATATACTAAAGTGACAATTATTTGTATATTTAGAATATATTTGGCAACATTGTGCATATATTAGTCAAATATTTATGATGTATTGGATATATAATTAGCTAAAAAATACACTGTCCATCACATATATGAGCAGACAGTGTGTTTGTGTGTCAGTCTGTCTAATTGCTCTTACGGCGGCTTGTGGCCCTCTCTGACATGCAGACGGCATGTGAGCTGAGTAACCGCGTTCTGCCGAGTCCAGGCCAATCTGATTATGCTGCTGTAGAGACTCACCAGGGAGCACAAACAGGAAGCAGCAAATTGGATGATTAAATGTTTATTGTTGGGCCAGTATGTGGAACCAATGCTGACACAAATTTGACATTAGCATCATATCGTCCTATTTCCCTATTGCACATTTTTGACCTCGGTGGAAAATTGCAAATATGAAATTTGCGTCAACACTGGTTCCACATGCTCTCCGTATGTGAACTAATGCTGACATAAAGTTCATATTTGCATCTGATTGCTATTAAACCGTCCCTTTTCTTCATGCTGGATTGCACCTGTTTGACCTCAAGGAAAATTAGCATGGTTTGTCTTTTTTTTTTTTTAATTATGTATTTATGTGCTTTGAGAATTTGGAACAAAAGCATTGGTGCAAAAGCAAGTGATTTTCAGGCATGAATTAATTCTTGTTTTTGAAGCTTCTACAGCTCCATCTTCTGGCTGGCTTGTATATTTGTCCTCACATTTAACTCACATTTCACCGTTGGATCAGACTCACTCTGTCCAATGTCTGTAGCTGAGATTTTTAGCTTGTGTCTTATGTTTAACCCTTTCATGCATGAATTATGTGACACTTCCACAGGTAAAAATCGATGCAAGATTGTCTCCTATTATATTCCAATTTTGGATCCAACTTATATCCCGTTAAAAATAAAAACTTGTAGTTAATTTGTGGCAAACAGTGGAGTTTGCTAGAATTTGTTGCCACAAGTTTGCCACAGTGCCTGACAATGTTGTGACAACAATGCCAAATTGCCACTAGATTTGCCAAAACAAGTTTCCAGTAATGGCAAACTTGTAGTGAACTTTTGGTGACAAATTTACAAGTTTGCTAGAAGTCCACCGCAAGTTTGGCACAAACCTAATTTGCATGTGAAAGTATGATCTCGCTGCAAATTTGCTGCAACATTGCCAAAGTTTAACTTTTGAACTCTAAACTTTATGAAAGGGATATCATATTCCAACTCATTTCCTGTTCATAAGCTTATTTAATCTTGTCCTGTATTCCACTTTTACACATGCTGAACATTACGCATCCAATAACGATTCATTCCACTTACTACTCAGCAGTGGATTTGGGTAGACTGGCCTTTGAACTTACAAATCGTTCTCTGCTGTGGTTTGGTTCCTAGAGTTGGATGGAGATCTGGTCGAATGACAGCTGGAACTGTTGTGATAACCGGGGGAATTCTCGCGACGGTGATACTGCTGTGCATCATCGTGGTGCTCTGCTACTGCCGACTCCAGGTGAGCTCTAACATGTAACGTGTAAGGCATAAATCAAGGTATCAAATTTATAATTCATTCGAAATGCAAGGTAGGTAAAGTAGTTAAATTATTAAGTTGCAATACAGCTCACATAACCTACAGATTGACATTAAGATCGGTCTAAAAAGTTGATAAAAAGTGCATACGTAAATCTATTTTTGGTGATATAATTTTCTTAATGTACTTTTATTTTGTTTAAATATTGCAAGGAAATCCAAAAGTAAACTCATTGTCATGTATCAAGTCAAACTAAGTTTGGTGAATTGTCATATCCGTACATCTATCTTGTAGCATATATCAAACATGTATTTTCCCCTCTCTTTCTCCCAGTACTACTGCTGTAAGAAGAATGGCTCTTACCCAGACTCCAGCTCTTGCTCTCAGGCCCAGCTGGCGTGTGATTCCTGTCCCACCTCCTCCGGTTTGGATGGAGCCTGCGTCACCCCCCTGTCCCTGTCCCCCGAGTTGGCCCCGGGGCCCCGCTTCTGTCCCACCTGCTCACCCTACTCCTCGTCCTTCTACGTCCCCACGGCGGAGGAAACTCGAAACGGGGGTCAGCGAGCCGCCTTCGCCTCTCGGCACGACAGCCCGGCCCTGTCCCTCACACTGCCCTTCACACACACCGCCTCGCTGAGCCCCCGCACGCTGCCCGATTTTTACTGCAACACTCGTGCCATCAGCACTGACGTCTAACTGACTCCTGAGACACACACACACAAACTCACACACACACACACATTTGTCAGCCCACCTGGGCTGGGCGATGCGACCCTGAATCAATATCATGATTAACTGAACATTTTTCCTCGGTTGTGATTAATGAACGATTATTTAGTTTTGGATTTTTTGGTTGTTCTCATAGTTCTCTGGCAAGATTTGTACTCTGAACTATTAAAATTGGGATATTTTTTCCTAAAGAAATTGTTCATATCTTTTTGATTTGACGGAAACACACAGATTACGTGAATGGGTCGGACTTATGTGACGACACCTTTTATGGACACACACTAGACAAAGTATTAATATAATTCTTTCTTTGCATTATCAGAATTTTAATTTAAAAAAACGACGTTGATAAGAGGTTCTGAAAGTCAGTTTTAATTCATTTTCGATATTTGCCCAGTGCTACCTGACCGCTGATCAGAGAGCATGCTGGTATTGCGGAAGGGTGGGGCCGGGAGGACTTCATTTGGAAGTGTATAGATCCTGATCGCTGCTATGTTCTCTCTTTCCGATGGTATCTGAACCAAACGTCTTGTATAGAACCATGTTGGATGAAGGGTTTGGATTCCACTATTGACCTTTTATTTATTTAACTCTTATTTTTGTCAGATTTGGCTAAAGGTCTTCTATCCCTAAAAATCTCTACCAACACATGAACTGTCCACGTTGACTCTCTTTTTCGTCATTAGATCTTGGGCTTCCTGTCTTTACTGTATGAGGGCTATGTAACCTGATGTCTTATTGACTGCTGCTGAATATCTACATTTATTTGCCACAATTACAACAAACAACCTGTTTCTTGATTATTAGTAGTAGGGCATCATACCGTCTGTGCCACAGTGATGGCTGATGTTGTCCTCTTGTGCATTTGATATATTATAATGGCAAGTAAAAGATGAAAAATTAAGTATTCTTAATACTGGTTCAAATTAATCACAGCAAATGAGCTATATTTCTAGAGAAAATTCTATGCAAGCTCCATGTGCTTGAAAGGTCAGTTTTTCTTTAGATTTCATGGAAAGCCTGATAAAGATAATACAGCTGCTATATTTTAAGATTACAGTGTATAAAAATAGGAATTACTACATTTCTAAACTAAAACAACTGTTTTAAAACAAAAGCCTGACAATAGTTCACCCAACAACACTATTTGGAAATCTATTGGCCTTCTAGCAACATATGCAATTTATTTGATTTGTGTTTAATTCAAAACCTTATTTCAGTCCTAATTATTATTAATAAGAGAGTTTTTCTACATGTGTGTCCACACCCAAGATGAATTACAGGGCTCTGAATTTCCTCTTGCTTTAATGGATATTCTTATATAATTTTTAACCACTAAATAAAGACAAATAGCCATTAGTTTTGAAATGTCAGAAATGTTTTTGTGTGTAGAAATGACTGTGTTGTGTCTAGCCAAAGACTTTAATATGATATTCAATAGCTGTATGAGTGCTATGGTGGGGGAAGACACTCTTGCTGTTTACTGTTTTATTTACTGCAGTCTTAAATCATTTAGGTTGCTATAAGAATTCAACAGAAAACTATTGGAACATGTTGTACGTTTTATATGAACACTGGGGTGGGGGTGAATGAAAAATTCACACTATGGTTTTATAGTGTACTTCCAGCATCCAGTGAATTTCTCCTGTTTTTAGTTATAAGCACTGGTGCCTCACATATTTAATCTAACTTCACTCATTTTGGTTTGTTTAATTTCACATTCCAAAGTAATATACGTATGTATGGGATATCATGACTTTCATTTATCAAATGGATGTTTTTCATGTTCTGTGTTTCTAGTTTTGAATGTGTGAAACAACTGAGCAAAAAATAAAGAATCTTTAATAAAATGCTGTTTTTGTGACATGCGCTTTTTCATCTTTAATTTATTTATATTTTGGATTTACTAATTTACTTTATTTAATACAGTGCTTTAATCGAGCAATATAATAAATTAGGTGGTTATACTCCACAAAGCAATATGTTTGTTAATGCTTTTGCTCAAATTCCATTTTCTGTACTTTCTATATGGGATGACCGGAGGATGACCTGAGTCTCCTGCAGCACCAGGCACAGCTGATTAATGTCTGATGTGTGCAGGTTGGACGTACAGAGTGCTGAGGGAGCTGGCTGTACTGTACATATGGACACAAATCATACTCAGTGAAGTTTTAAGGTGAATGTATATTTATCTTAGACATGTAAAAAGAAAATTATCAGATTATTTCATAATTCTATGCAGCAAAACTACCCTCTGCCCCCATCAAGACAAGATCTGTAGTTTGTAACCTGAAATGTTTGTTGAAGTTTCCCATGTAATAAATTTGTTTAAACTTGCATTTTGCAGTCTCCAACATATAGTTTCCACTCCTGCCACTGCACCACTTTTAATTAACCATGTTATCTCACTTTTATTTAACATACTTTATTTTTCTTTTACATTTAGCATTTTTACTAAGCAATATTATACTAACTCTTAATACAATACTATACCAGTAAATGCCACATTAGCTGTAAATACAATGCTATCTGAATACTCTTTATTTTGTGTTAAATACTTAATACAATATTATCAATATTATTAATACACACTAGCTCTTGAAAGTTAAACCAGACTAGCCCGGTAAACGCCATACTACTAGCTCTTAATACAATACTATCTCAGTAAAACACATACTAGCTCTAAATACAGTACTATCCCCGTACAAAACATACTATCCCAGTAAAAAACGTACTATCTCTGAATACTATACACAGTAAAAGACATTCTAGCCCTGTAAAACTAGTAAAAACCATACTAGCTTGTTATATAATATTATTTCAGTAGATACCATGTTGACTATTAACACAATACTCAATCTCAGTAAATACCATACAACCACTAAATACAGTATCATTTCAGTACCAGAGGTGGACAGTAACTAAGTACATTTACTTGAGTACTGTACTTAAGTAGAGTTGTTGAGTATCTGTACTTCACATGAGTAGTATTTTATTTGGAAACTTATGACTTCCACTTCACTACATTTGAAAGACAAATACTGTACTTTTTACTTCACTACATTTCTATCAAGGTTCTTGTTACTTGTTACTTTCAAATCTGTGGATAAAGTGGATGTTATTCCCCCTTATCTAAAGGCTGATTGGTTGTTTGGCAGGTGACAGTCTATCAGTAATCAGTAGGGTTACATCAGGCCTGTAGACTGGAACTATAAAACCAAGTTTAGACAGTTCTGCTGTTTTCTGTCTTGATTAAAACATTGTTGCTGTTGGAAAGTCATTGAGCTAGAGGTGTAGAGCTGGGTTTTTATAGGTTGGAATGTTGCTTTTATGTTGTGAGCTGCATTTACAGTTATTGCACTGTCCTCCTGATTAACATAAACATATATGTGTGCACACACTGCCAGAGCTGTGTCAGAACACTACCGTGCTGTTTTGTGGGGGTGTGTAATCTTACAATTAATAAATAAAATAAACTAATGACTGGTTTTCTTTATCAGTTTATGTTGAGTTTCTTTCCGTAACATTCTACCAATTCTTTATTCTACAGCTTCTACAAGCTAGTCAGAGGCATTAGGGATTGTAAGTGTTGCAGCAATAATGCAACAATGCGGTGAAAGAAGATGTACTTTTAATACTTAAGCATTTTTTAAAACAAGTACTTCAGTACTTTAACTTCAGTAAAAATTTGACTGTATGACTTTCACTTGTATTGGAGTAACATTTGACTAGTGGTATCTGTACTTTCACTTAAGTAATGAAGTTAGCTACTTTGCCCACCTCTGTTCAGTACATCACTTATTAGCATTAAAGATAATACTATATTTGTAAAAAAAAAATAAAAAAAATAAATAAAAATACCATGCTACCATACTACCAAATACAATAGAATCTAAAGATATATGATACTAAAAGTAAATATTTATTTTGTATTTCATTATGAGATTTAAATACTGCATTTTGGTGACTTTTTTTGCAATAATTTGTGCTGGATATCTTAATGTGTCTGCTCGTATCATAATGAACCACCCGAACCCCCCCTGGCTACGGGCCTGCAATACTACATCAGCAAGTTCCAGACTAGCTCTTAATACAGTAAAATCTCGGTGGATGCCATAATATCACAATATTAACACAATATTATCTCAGTATATACCTCACTGGACATGAACTCTTCACTGCGCTGTGTCAGTGAATCCGCGCGGGGTAAAAGGCGCTTGGTGTCGTGTCCAGCTCCGGCCTGTAGGGGGCGCTGTGCGCGTCTCGCCTCGGCTCGGGCTCCCGTCACGCGGGACTCGGTTTGGGACGCGGCCGCTGAGTTTTGGTCGTGAGCAGGCTGTGATGATGATGATGCGTCCTGAGGAAGAGCTTTACATTACCTCATCGAATTAACCCGGCCGAGCTCACTGTCACACCACGCCACACAAACTCCCAACAAGTAAGTTGTTTATGTCACACTGCCTTAAAACGGCAGACTTTTAGCCTTTTTCCTGCTCGCAGCGCTTCATTTGTGACACACTTTTAATTTGAGTTCGGACGCTGTTCTGGGCTCACCGGCCGTTTTCCCCCAGCGAGACGAAGCGAAAGAATAAGCTGTTAAACTGCATGAAGTTTTCTCCGTTTTGCTGTCTGTCTGCTTTTTCCTGACGGCTAGCCGACCTGCTAATTAGCCAGCTAGCTAACGTTAGCCGCGGTTGGTCTGGTGAAGAAATTGGCTTGGCTTAGCTTAGCTTAGCCTAGCTGCAAAACATTACCTAGTTTTCTTTATCTACACCTTCGTTTTCTCACTGCAAAGTTGGTGATGTTGGTCTCTTGCACAAAACTCCGACAACAGACTAGTTGCCATGTATTTTAAAAGTAAATGCTTGCGAAAACTTTGGAGGATGGTCTTCCCTGAGGAGACGAGACCTGTCATGAACATTACAAGTAAAATAAACCCGCTTTCATATTGTATTATATTTTGTCAGTGATTTTCTATACAGAAGATTTAAGATGACAGGCAGCAGCTCTCCAGAGAGTGAATCAACATTTGGTTTCTGCAGTATTCTTATCATAACAGTTTTGGTCTGATTTACAATAATTATTTGTCATAAAAATGGATAAGAACTTATTTCTTTTTAAGAGTGACAGTTTATTATATGGTCAACTTGGACACAGGCATCCACTTCACTTGAGCATATCATTATTACTTCTTCTTTATTTGATTAAATTCTAAAATGAGTAAAATGCAAAGAAGATAATAATAATAAAAATAATAATAATAATAATACATTTTCCTAGGAGATAGAACAGTTTACTTCCCAAAACTTTATTTCTTTAGTAATTTTAGCCCTTATTACCAGTGTCACATTCTTTATTATTTTGCCAGTTACCTTACAAGCTCAAGCAGCATCATTTTGTCTGGTTTTCGGATTTTATGACGCACCTTCTTTGGTTTAATGCTGATTCTTATTTGTTTACAACCGTATAGTTCACACAAACAGGACAATTTTACAGGACCAGCCTTTAATCTGAATTGTGTCCTGTAATAACAAAGCAGTGAAATGCACAACATACAGGTCATGCAGGATGGCGCGGGTTTCATTTACTGGTGGTATTAGAACTTGTTAAACGAGTCTCATATTGCAGAAAGAATGGAACATTACAATGGAATGCTTACATGTGCTGATGCTTTGCATTGACCCATTCTGGGGACACAAACTGCATAATGTAAATTTATTTGGTCAGTTATGCCTGACACATTGCTTGTGAGTTAGAGCAAATTGCCAGTATGAAGTGTCTAAACAGTCTAACACTACTCTGCTTTGTCAATGCTGACGCTTCACATTGTGCCTTTGCCTCCCTTTTGGGACAAGTTGTGGTTGAAACCAGAGGAAGTTGTTCTTTGCCCCGTCATTGTGCTTATTTGGAGTGATGTAATATGTCAGGATTTGTCCGTAGTTTCATCACTGCTGCTTAGATGAAGGAGGTTCAGGGTTGAAATTCCGCCTCTGCTTTGTTAAACGGTTCCTCCTAATCTGCTGTACGTCTATACAAACCAGTGTTTCAGAATGTGTGTGTGTTATTCCTGGTTTTACAGTTGGTCAGTGAAGGCTATTTTTGTTATGTGCTGATTTCTGGGAAAGCGTATTATAGTTTTGCATAAGAGAAGAAGCCTAGTTTTTGTGGACACTGTTCCGTGTTCTGCAGTCTGCGGGCAGCTTGTTGTTACTGTAGCACTCCAACGTGAGGTTAAAAAGGGCCTGGAAAACTCTTGAGGCGTGTTGGGGTTTTAATTAACACATTCTTTCTTTCTT
Source organism: Distichodus sexfasciatus (assembly GCA_032718565.1). NCBI lineage: Eukaryota > Metazoa > Chordata > Actinopteri > Characiformes > Distichodontidae > Distichodus > Distichodus sexfasciatus. The sequence continues at coordinate 1,150,557 of JAVGVS010000056.1, read as the reverse complement.
GTGACTGAAAACAATAACAGTATCTGTTACATACATATACTGTTATTGTTTTCAGTCACAAGAAAGTAACAGTATGTGTCAGTTACACATTCAGGGCAGAATTTCACACACTGTTTAAAGCTGTTTTCTCCTTCTGCTATTTAAAACCACCAGCACCCAAATGCTGCCCAGTGGCCGCTCACAAAAAGCTGCCCGCTGCTCCTTCACGGACGGGTGAAATACAGAAGTCACGTTTAAGTGAGGTGTGCCATGGTGTGTTCACAATCACAAATAAACACTCACTTGGATTTGTACATTTTGGTGCAAAAATATCAAAATGTCCAATTTCGGTGCACTCCCTTCAGCTCTAAATCCTTGTCAGCCCCGCATGTAACTGCTGCAGTCCACACCCAGTTTAAAGCAGCTTTTGGACTTGTGTTGAAGAATGAGATTTACTCAAACCAGGGGTTCATAAACCTTTAATGGAAGTAATGATCTGTCTTCTTCTGCTCCCTTATCCTGCTGGAGATCTGTGCCAAGGTCTTGAGAAATGATACCGAGTACTGGATTGTAGGTCTTTGCAGTACTATCCTTTTGAGTTGATTTTAACCCTGTAGACCAGACCAGGAACATTGGGCCTCATTTACCAACTGTTCGTAAGAAGAATTATGTTCTTAAAACCCACAAAGGCAGTTTTCACAAAGATTTTGACATTCACCAATGTTTTTGAGATTTGTTGTTGGGTAAGAACAGAATCTACAGTTGCTGAAGCGCACTCAAATGCAAATGTAATTTAAATATATTTTTTAAAAACTTTAGCTCATTGGATCTTCTTTAGTTCTATTCAATTCAGTTGTATAATATGACACTGTTTAAATATCTTAACCTTTTTTGGGAACCTAATTTGGAAAGCATTGGTGAGTGAAGCCCATTGTTATTCAAGTCTTATATTAAAAACCGGTCCCTTACATGGCAGGTTTGTATCTCTGTGTGACTGTTTGCTTGATTTGTGTTGGTGTGTTTCACTTTTAAACCTATAAGAGGTTTAGCCTGCTGATTTTAATAGGTGAGCTTTGTGTAATCATGTTAGTCAAATCCTGTTAAACAGTAATCATTTCAGCACTTTACAGAAAGTATGACTTGGGGGACATCCAGCTTAATTAAAGTTGTTCAAGCTACGTTTACTTTTAATTATTTACCTCTGGTTTGTAGTTGAAATTCCTTTTTGTTTAATCAGGAGGAGGAAGCTGTACCACACTTCCGTACAATGCAAATCAGTGTGTGTATCTGTGTTTGTGTGTGTGTGTGTTTGAGTGTGTCTAACATGGAACATTAAGAATAATTAAGGCCACTATGCCGTTGTAAATGAAGTTGGCTGACCAGCACAGAGGCCTGCTGTTAGCGTTCATTTATACCCAAAGCCATTTTCAATGGCAGAGCACATGACGAGAAGACACAACGTTTGTAAGGAGCCTTTCACAGCCTGACTGCTGCTCTCTTTCAGTCTCTCTCTCTCTCACACACACACACACTCACACACACACACGCACACTCTCTTTGTGAGGTACTTCCATAGTTACTAGATGTATTTAGTGCTACAACTGCACATAACCTTAAATGACCTCACAATGCCACAAAAATCAGACAAGTCCCTTTTTCTTGTCTTTTGTGATAAAATCTGCTCATCATAAATACCCCAAAACTCTCGCACAGACACTCAAACCTCAGGATTTGTGCAGCAGCAGTAGCATTGGTGACTATTGCAGTTATAATTGTTGCTGATCTGGTCATTGCATTGTTCTGAATCCCTGCCACACCGCTAGCGATCTCATATCTTGACATTGGCAGTCTTGGCTGTCGGAGTGACACAAAATGTACAGGGGTAACAGCTAAAATGTATACTTTCTGAATCTGAACTTGATTAAAACATTGCTGACAATCAGCTTTCAGAAAATGAGCTTTGTGTTTTTCAGCGTAAAGATTTGATTGTTACACTGTTGGTAACTGAGCTTTACATTGTAATTTTGGTTAATTAGTCTGACATATAAGTATAAGATAAAAGCCTGTGATCCTACATTGAGGTTTGAAAAGTAGGCGGCAGTGCTGTAATCAAGATAGGGACTGAGGTTTGGTGATGTCAGCTTGTTTTTTTCCTCTCATGCCCAAATGTCTTTTTGCACTTTGTTGAACTCCTTCGTTGATCTTGCAGCCAAAGAGCACACGCTGGACGTGTGGATAAACATGAGGTTTTTGCGATTGCTAGCTTTTATTTCAATTTGTTAACTGTGATATAATTCATCAGTGTTTAAGGTCTCAATTTGTAATGTTGTGCATCAGGCTTGTTTTGTTTGTTTGATGCTGTTTGTTTTAAGAGATCTACATTATACAGTAACCTTGCAACAAATAGCATCAAACAAACACACAAAACATCGACATATCAAAATATATCAAAGAAGGTGGTTAGGATTAAAAGCAGGATTGGTTATCTCTGTTTCCAGCTTAAATATGAAATTCTGTTTTGTCCAGGGCTGCAGCAGACGTGGCCAGGAGGGCAGACCGTCCCCGGCTATCATGGATGACCGCTCCTCTCTGGGCAAAGTTAGCGGCTCCACCGAATCTGTGTCCACCGTCACCAGCGAGGAGTTTGTGCTGGTGCAGCCAGGGGCCGAGGGATCTCCGTCCAGCTCAGAGGGCCGACCCCGACTCAAGGTTCCTGATCAGCAGCCCTTGATCAACTAAACATTGGGCTTCATTTAGCAGCTGTTCTTAAGAAGACATTTTCGTCATCAGTTTTCACAGAATTTCTGATATTCACCAGTGTTTTCTTATTTGAGATTTGCTTTTAGCTATAAACATTGAAATCAAATCGTGAGATTTTCTGAATCGCTAATGATACCCATTGTTTTCTGGCTTTTAACACGTTCTCTCTTTATCTGGGCAGTAACTAACTTACGTATTTTAAACTTTGTTTTAAGTCCACTTCCTATTGCTGTTCTGAACTACTAGTTAATTTTGTAATTGCCTGAATTTGGAATGCATTTAATGTTTATTATTTTTCCATTTATACTATGTGTATATTATTATATGTGACCCTCCACGGCAAAACCAGTCGCTTGTTGCAAATTTTCAAAATTGAGTTATGTTTTCATGAAAGGGCCTAAATCAAGCTTCAAAATGTGACTAAGATATCAACATTCAAAGGAGTCGGGTTTCTCCTGTCATGCCAAGTGAGAAACGAAGAGATCTGCCTTTGAAGTTGACAATCGACGTAGCACTCACAGACGCTTGGTGCGGTCGCGGCTACGTTTGTATTTACGGTAGCCTACGCTGCATTCACAGCCACACGGATAGCCTACCTGCGTTAGGTTAACTGAACTCGGGAGACGAAGATGGATTCCGGAGAAATATCTTCACGCTAGTCAACCAGTGGATTTACCGTAAACATTGAAGTAGAGCGGTCAAAACAGAAACTTTTAACATTCTGCTGGAATTGAATTCCTCACCTCAAGAAAGTCACAATTTTAGGATGGAAAGGGTAAGTTTTCCAGCGAAATTTATTCACAACAGTACAGTATAGACCTTCCACTGTTTCAAAACACTAAAAACAAAAATCCAAAATTTTACCCCACGCAACATAAACGCTCGTTTTTCTCAGAAGCCTCCGTCGTGACGAGCGACTGGTTTTGCCGTGGAGGGTCACATATATTCGTCCTCATTAACTTTTATCTATTTTCTTTTGGGAAGTGAACATGCAACTAGATTGCCGCCTCAGACTAACGGTGCCACAAAGACCCTTCACCTGTATTACAGTTTGCAGATGAATGATGTGAAACCTTTACCTTACAAACTGTTTTTTTGCCCGCAGATGTCCCAAAATGGCAGTGAGCAGCTAGAGAAGGCCATGGAGGAGGTTCTAGAAGATGAACTGGGCAAAGAAAGGAGGAGAGTGGGAACAGCAGGGGAACCTGGAAAAAGCTTAAACGACCCAGAAACCCCCACAATACCCTACATGCAGAAAAGACCTCCCAACCTGGTGCTGGACACCACACCTGCTAACAGTGAGCATTTCTCCAAACTCTTAACCTCCAACACAATTAAGCAGGACTTGAAAATCTCATATAAGCTCAGGTGTGAGCGATCTGACAGTCTGTTCTAGAGCCTGACCAATAAATTGGTGTCCTGATATCACTGGTCAATATTAGCTAACAGCTGGTTAAGCGTTTATCGTGTTTATAAATGACAAAAATGAAAAGGAAAGATGAAAGATGTGCCTTTTAGCCGTCTTATTGTTGTGTAACTTGTCATCTATGGACAACACAGTTTTGATCTTAGCTCTGCTTATGACAAAGGAGGTTTCTTTTTACATTTAGTCCGCAGATGTTTCAATTTCCGTATTACAGGTACGGTCTCCTTGGAACAATAAGGATTAAGGGCCTTACTCTGGGAGCCAACAGTTGAATTTTTGGAGGCATTTGATCACTTAGTCTTATGATCACTAACTCAGAGTTTCTGCCACTCAGACTGCCACCATTTTTAGATTGTATTATGTTAGATTGTTGTATTTGTGAAAAACATTCTCTTTTTTTAAATTCAGATATCAAAATTTATCTTAAAAATCATATATTGCTTGTGGTCTATGCTGTGTTGCAGTTTAAAGTTTCACGCGGTACACATCTGACCATATAAGGCAGAAAAAGATCGTTGGGGTGTGGGTTTTGCTCATCCTGCCCAAGCTTGAGTTTTACATTAGAGGAAATATCAGAATGTGACTTCTGGCTGTCTTCCCATTGTTGCCGGTTCCTGTTGTTGCTGTTTAGAGTGGTGAATGATTGAATTTGCTCTGGCCTGTAACGCCTCACTTCCTGTCTCCGTTTCTGGAACTTCCTCTCAGAGGCTGCGGCTGTAGTAAAGCAGGTGATAAGTACAAGAACTGAAAGTGAGTCATCCTGAAAACCATGCTGGTTCTGAAACAGCAGGTGTTTTAATAGTGTAGATGCAAAAATATAAATTTTCAGTTATAGTGGGTGAAACATGAGTGATGAGAATTTATTATTTGAATAACTTGTTATAATTTTAAATTATGCAGTTTTATTGTTTGGCAGTGTGATCCCTACAAACATGTTGAGTTTCCTCTTCCAGTCTTTAAATCTGGAAAGATTTGTGAGTACGTGGTCACATGCGCAAGGGTTTTCACTGTTAGTAGCTGCATGAATGTTTGGAAATAAGCTTTTTATTCTGAACTTTTCACTACAGCAAATGAAACTGTAAAGATCAACAAAATAATAGAAAGACTTATCAGTCATTACAGCATTTTTTTGTTCCAGGGGTCCTCTACATTTAAGTTCACTTCATAATATGTCACATCTGTACTTAGAACCACAAGTAATCCTAAAGATTTCTCAATTGTAAAATATTTTATTAACTCATTTTATATGAGACTACATTTTAAATTTTTTATCGGCGCTGTCTTGCACAAATATGTGACCCTCCACGGCAAAACCAGTCGCTTGTTGCAAATTTTCAAAATTGAGTTATGTTTTCATGAAAGGGCATAAATCAAGCTTCAAAACGATACTTATATTGAATGAATCGGACGACATATGACTGAGATATCAACATTCAAATGAGTCGGGTTTCTCCTGTCACGGCAAGTGAGAAACGGAGAAATCTGCCTTTGAAGTTGACTATCGACGTAGCACTTACAGACGCTTGGTGCGGTCGCGGCTACGTTTGTATTTACGGTAGCCTACGCTGCATTTACAGCCACACGGATAGCCTACCTGCGTTAGGTTAACTGAACTCGGGAGACGAAGATGGATTCTGGAGAAATATCTTCACGCTAGTCAACCAGTGGATTTACCGTAAATATTGAAGTAGAGCGGTCAAAACAGAAACTTTTAACATTCTGCTGGAATTGAATTCCTCACCTCAAGAAAGTCCCGTTTTTAGGATGGAAAGGGTAAGTTTTCCAGCGAAATTTATTCACAACAGTACAGTATAGACCTTCCACTGTTTCAAAACACTAAAAATAAAAAATCCAAAATTTTATCCCACACAACATAAACGCTCGTTTTTCTCGGAAACCTCCGTTGCGACAAGCGACTGGTTTTGCCGTGGAGGGTCACATATATTAGTTGTGGACTGGATTCTTGATCATTCGGTTAAGGTGTAATCAGTGTGATTGCTGGAAACATATACAGAATTAGTGTTTACGCTTTGAGTGTTTTATTTCATTTCGTCTAAGTATTATACAACAACGTCCGGCATCGTTAAAGCTGCAGCCGAGGAGCTAATTTTTTGCATGGTACATGTCTCCTAAAGACTATCCACATTTCAATAACTCTCACCGTTAGAGAGTAGTGTCAGTAATCTCCACCTCACCCAACTTTGATTTGATTGCTTTTACAGAAGTTTATTTCTTATACTTCCTCTTGGTTGCCATTATAAATAAACTCTTATCAGGCTTAATTTTTATGCATGAAGGCGTTGAGAAGGCGTTTCACATGACATGTAGCTATTTAGGGCTTAATTTGTACCCTAACTTGAGGAAGGAAGAAATATGAGGCTTATTTATACACAGGCCCGTAATTCCAGCCAGAGTGTAGTTCATGAAGAGAGCCTCAATTGGGCCTCAGTCACCTTGACCATTTTTCAGAAGAAAAATCCACAAAGATTCAAAGACTCATGTTCTTTGTACAAGAGTAGTACGCATGTTCTGTAAAAGAGGCCCCTGGTCTTCATCTCTACCTGCTTCCCCTGAATTCCTGTGTTCTCAAACCTAACCCACGTGATAAATAAGATTAGCAGTACCCTATCACAGATGACTGTCTACAAAATGTGATCTGTGCATATCAAAACTCTTTATTTATTAGGTACTTAGTTGAAAAAGTACAACATGTAGTGAAATGCAGTAAAACGTAGTAAAAATAAACTATATGTAAAGTGCATTATGCCCTTTCTGTACTAAAATTGGCTTAACACATAACACAGACTGTGTATGTTTTTCAGGGATGTCGTCAGGAGCAGCAGACAGTCCTCTCGTGCAGGAGGAGGACAGCGTGCAGTTCAATAAACTCTCTTACCTCGGCTGTACCTGGGTGAAAGCTCCACGCAACGAAGCAGAGGCCCAAAAAGCCATGGCAACCCTGCGGGCTGAGAGCCCCGGCCCGATCCCCGTTACCCTGCACGTTCCCAACGGTCCTGATGGCTGCGTCAGGTTAGACCTCAAATAAACCCAGTTAATTCACTTGACTATGGGACAAGGAAACAAAAATCAGGAAGGTTAAAATATGTGCTGATTATGTTCAGAGAATATAAGATAGTTCACTTATTCAGCATCTTCCTATGAGATCTGGTCTCCTGCCTTCACCTGATAGCTAATTATTTTATTTCATCTTACAGTAGTCACTGTTCATTGGAAACTGAAGCCAGAAAAAATGTCATGAGTGAAATTTTGTGAACGGGCCATTATTATGAGACAAGTCTGTGTTGTAAGAGAACGATGATAACATTAAAACACTGAACAAATTTTACTCTTAGTACTGGTTTTACCTAAAAAGTTCAATTTGTACAAATACAGTCGTCTATGGTCTGCAGCAGCTTTTGAAAATGTTACAAAACTTTGTAGTTACATGAGTTACTGTGTAGAGAACTGCAGAGCCGTCAGCGTTTTGTAAACGCTCAGCAGTTGTTTCTGTGTATTTCTCCAGGATTGTGGACCAAGCCTCTGGCACAGAGATCGCCTCCTTCCCCATCTATAAAGTGCTGTTCTGCGCCCGGGGAAAGGAGGGATTGTTGGAGAGCGACTGCTTCTGCTTCACAGAAAGTTACCGCAGCACTGAGGAATTCCAGATTCACGTCTTCTCCTGCCATATCAAAGAGGCTGTGAGTGGGTCCTGCTCATCTGTACTTATTGAAAAAAGAGTGATACATACGGTATTGCTGATGTAAATAAAAAGATTTGTGTAGCACCAATATAAAATATATGCCGGTTTGTTGTGTGTGCAGGTTAGCAGAATTCTCTACAGCTTTTATACAGCATTTAAGCGCTCGTCTAAAGCTGCTACGGACGTTCGGGACTCAGCACTGCCTCAGAGCCCCGACAGCGACATCTTCACTTTCACAGTATCGCTGGAGGTGAAGGAGGATGACGGCAAAGGCAACTTCAGGTCAGCAAAGGACCAGCTCTCTCTAGCTGTTGTGTTTTTCACAATTAATTTTCCTGTCACCTTTGGTTTTATATTTTTATTATTAATATTTTTATTATTATTGTAGTTATCTAACATAGTCATACTAATAACAACCATTTAATTACCTTTCTTATCCTTATAATACTAATACAAATAATTATGTAACTGTTATTTAGTGTATTGTTTTAATATTATTATTGCTTCGTTTTCCAGTAAAGCTCTGAAGTCATATTTAATTATTTCTTCTGCTTCTCATTAGTGTTAGAGTTGCTGGGGTGGTGGTGGTCCGGTGGTTAGGCTCCTCGCCTCTGGACCAAGAGGTCGTGGGTTCAGATCCTACCTCCAGCACTACCACCACTGGGTCCCTGAGCAAGACCCTTAACCCAAGTTGCTCTCAGAGAAACTGTCCTTTAAATGAGGAAATTGAAGTCGCTGTGGATGAGAGCTTCTGCTAAAATGCTGTAAATGCAAACATAAATGTGGTTTCGGCCTCTTGAAAAGAATGAGCACCTGTGTTCATAGACACTTTCAGTTCAACATTTGTCAAATTTCCCCTGTTCATTTTGCTGCTATTTACAGGAAAGAAGCACTGAATTAATAACAATAACTGGGATGTCCTTTGTTTATGTGGTATAAACTATGGCTGCTAATAGCTGTTTTCCCTTCAGCCCCGTGCCTAAAGACAGAGATAAGCATTACTTCAAGCTTCGTCAGGGCGTACAGAAGAAGGTGGTTGTCACAGTGCAGCAGATCTCCAACAAGGAGCTCGGTATAGAGAGGTGAGCTGTGCACAACATGCAAGAGAACACTATTGGAGCTTGAGCCCTAAACATTAATTCCAAGAATTAACGAAATTAAGTGTTTATAACACTTGAGAAACGTAGACTGCGTGGAGTGGAGGAATGTTGATTAATTGCGTGGAATACCAAGGATTTCATGCCCATCTCAGACCCGCTTTTAAACAAAATTTCCTTATAATATGCAATTGGATGAATTCCCGCTTTATAGATATTTTTTATATTCTGTATTGTTGGGGATAAAGAATCTCAACCTCGACTTTCCCTTTTCTGTTTGTTATCCAGAACTGATGAATGTAATTCCTTAAACAGCCACCAGATGGCACTCCAGTAATAGCAGCAGCGTCTCTGGAGCGATTCTCCTCAGATTTTACAGTTAAACAGTCCTTTAAGTTATGTAATAAACAACTTGGTTGGGCAGAGGTGTTTTCCTCCAGAAGTAAACCATTCTTTAATGCTTTCGATCCATTTTCTTTCAGGTGTTTTGGCATGTTGCTCAGTCCCGGGCAGAAGGTTCGCAACAGTGACATGCACCTCTTGGACATGGTGAGACATCTCTTTTGGATTCCAGCCTAATCCTCCTCAGAAGCCCCAATTTAGTTGCGCTGCGCTGCGGTTTTCTGGATAATTGTCTAAACAGCGTACCTGCTTATTAGCGCCGCTCCTCTGCTGTGCTGACCTCTAATTTTTACAGCCGCATTACATTTCCCTTACGAGAGATTTTTTTTTCTTTTTGAGCCGTGCCTTGGGAGCAGTTGCATGCGCTGATTGCCTCATTTTCTCATGCCGCAACACTATTTTAAATACCCATTCCTCCCGTGCTATTTTAAGGCCTGAGACATGGAAATCGAGCGTTTTTATTATTCATTAGGAACATATTTTTACATAGCGCCCGAAGCCAGGAGGCTAGCACATTTCAAGCTACAACAATTAGCAGTGAAGCTTAATCAGCTGTGATTGAATTCTTTGGAGACTAATGAGGCAAGGAAATGCATATTTGTTTCCTTCCTATAAATCTTTATGAGTAAATCATTTTGGAAAACTGTGTCTCTGTTCTTTGAGCCCTCACTTTATGATGGTGAGTACTAGGCCTGGATGATGTATTGAGGGCCACAATATCTTTAATACATTGTTTGAAAATGAAACTATATTAATTTAATAGGTTCTACCAAACACTTATTTTATGAGCAGTCAGAGCAGTTGGGAGACTTGTATTTCTTACACAGCATATGAAGGTACTTGTTCTTGCCATGGTTTATTTGTTTAAAATACAGCATCTCCACCTAAACTGCATTAATGTGTATTTTGTTTATGTCTGTCACAATTTATGCTATTAGAATCAAGTAATACATACTGCATAAAAACATATAAATGTGTGACTTAATTTAGAGTAGAATTGGATAGGAAAAAATACTGACAAATATCATATACCAACATTTGATATAAGATTATGATTGAAGTTTGAGTCATTTAGTCCAGCACGACTGGGTACCTGAGCTTTAATTTTGGATTTAAATTTTGATGTCTTCTAGTTACTACTACAAATCTAAACAGATTAAATCTCATCAGATGAAATCGTTGCATTATGTATTTACATTTGCTTTCACATTTGGGATCCCCTTGACCTCAATGTGGACACATGTTAGTCTTGGAGGGGAAGTTCCCCTTTAAATCAAGCATTAAAAGTTATTAAAAGCTGTTTGGAATAAGACATCCAAAATGATGTGGCCGTTAGGGTTGTAATGATGCATACATCTAAACTGATGCATCGAATTTAGTGACCAGCCAGCCCGTAGCGTCAATGCAAAATGAAAACATAGATCAGACATCATACATATTCTGAAGTGATGAAATCAGCATATGATGTTGTCTCGATCGCCAGCGCCTGAGTTGTTTTGAATTGAAAATGTTTTGTAACAGACTTTGTGATGTTGGCAGACCCTTTATCTTCATCATTGAATCAATGTAATGTCGCATCTTGATGAAACTTGTTATTTGCTTTTCCATCGTTAACCTTGAGATCTTATATCTCCAAACACTGATTTTGCGTCTGTTTGTTTTTCCGCAGGAGTCTATGGGGAAGAGTGCAGATGGGAAGGCTTATGTGATCACTGGAACCTGGAACCCCAACACACCTGCTTTTCAGCCTCTCAACGAGGACACGCCAAAAGGTGAGACTTGACGCGGCACAAGCTGTCTAATAAACTGTCGCTGACACACCTGGGTGCCCGGAGAGGGGAAATTAGTCCTGCTTTTCCACTGTTATGTGTTGCAGCTATTATGGCTGGGCAATTCATCAAAAGTTAGTGGAAACCGACATTCATGACCTCTAATCGACGGTCATTTCAAGAAGTTGTAAAATGAGGTTAATCGTTTTCAGAAACAAATTCAGAACAGTTTTCTGTCTCCTCAAAAACGCACTACTGCGTACGTTGTCACATGACATGATTAATTGTAGTCAAAGTAAAACGTTCGGCGGTATCGTCCAGCCCTAGTGACTAGCATGTCTCTTTTGGATAAAGCCGGAAGAATTTTCGTGCCGCTCTGTGTGGGAGTCGAGTTCTGTCAGGAGAAGTGGAAGCATAAAGGCCTGAGGGGCGGAGTCTTGCTTGATTGATTGACACCCAAATGGCAGGTTTTCAACGAAAGCAGGCTTAAAGGGGATGAGAAAGCAAAGGTCTCTGCTTTTAAAAGGGCACTCTGCCAAAAGTGCCCCTTTAAACGGGTGATATTTTATTCCTGTATTGGCAGCATGTCGGCATTGAGTCCACACTGTTGGTTTGCAATGAAACCAGATCGACTTGGCTGATCTCTTTGTGGGGGGGTTTCTGAAATGACATGAGTTTTGTTTTTCTTTATAGAAAGAATTCTGCATTTAATTTGATGTGTATTATTTAAAGTAGGAACGTCAGAGTAGTGGTTATTCTTCAAGACTAAATTGATGCCTTTTGCGTTAAAATATTGGCTATATTCACAGCTATAAACCTTTAGCTCTGACTGGATTCTCACACGTTTTTTCACCTTTTAGTTCATTTTTTAAAATAGTTTTGAAAGCCTTGTAGCACAGAGCTGTCACTATATTAAGTAGTGCAATTTTGCACTCCGACTCCCCCCCCATAGCACTCTGCATGATTTTATCATAATTGAAATCAATTTTTACAGCTTTTCCCATAAATCTGTGAAGTATGTGCTCGTTCTCTCACAGAATTTAAATAATAAAATCTCTTGCTTGTCAAAGTCCCTTTTCTGCTTCTAGGCGTTTTTTGCTGAAAAGGTGAGGTTTTTCACCAGAGACAAAAGGCCCTCGTCACACGAGCCTGAGGATTTTTGAATACTTATATTTTAAGTGTAATATTCACATTTAAGTGCAGCACATCTCACTGAGAGCCGTTATGCCTCCTGCTGCGGAGTCCTGAATAATCTACAGCACCAATTAGATTAATGAGACTGCATATTATATGAGAGAATTCAGCTTTTGGATTAGACCCGGGAGAGCCCACGTGTGTCTGTGACCTTCAGCTGTGCTGCTGTGGTGCGTCTCGCCCTTGGTTAAATGTGTGTGTTTGTGGACCTTAAACACAGCATCAGGGCCTTCTCATTTCATTGTCTGTGTTGGTGAAACTTTGATTTGTGTGTGCAATATCTCTGTCTGTCGGACTGCCAACCAACGCTTAACAAGCCTAAATGAGTCAGAATGCAGCGGCTAGGGCACTGATCGCATCATGTCACACCAAGGGTTCGATATGATGAAATATATCAGATGACGAGATTAAAATGTCTGTCGTTTCATATTACACGCTATTGTTTATTTTGTGGTGTGGCAGAATAGTGTTTGCAGCAATATTTTGCTCATGGTTTGGATGAGGGTGGGCAGTATTCACTACGGCGCCACGTGGATGTAGCCACAGAGATTACTATGGCTTTATGTTTGTGCCTTACTTCTGAGCTAGCTCATACGGATTCGCTAATCATTTGGAGTTCTTTACAACGGGTTGAACATGCACAAGTCATATTTTGCAGTTTATGACAACCCAAAATAGGTAAACGGTGGTTTAACGGCAGCCGCCGGTGGTGAGGGAATGGAGATATTCGGACTTTAGACTTATGACAGACATATGACAGACTCTCTTAGCGAACTTGGCCAGACTAGCAGGTAGGCTACTGATGCTATGCAGGTGGGCAGGGCTAGAGCAGTAGACCTGATCTGAGCTGATCTGATCTGAACGTCAGCAGGCTGCGTTTTAGTCCCACCCTGAAAACCTGCCGTGAAAACCTACATCGTAAAACTGAATTCAGGATTTTCAGACACACTTTTCTGACACATTCCATGTTACTAAAGCAAGGACAGTTTTCACCTTACTGGGTCTTTAACTGATTAATTTAGGTACTGCACACCATATAAATGATTAATGTAAATGCAATGATGATGATGGTTCTTGTCAGTTTCCTTATGTCTTCACTCTAAAAATAAAGATACCAGTTTGTTTTTGCCTGGACGAGAATAAGAACTGAACAGACAGCCTGTTTTTTTGTAGTTGGGGCTTCATTGACACATTGGGACCGTTCTGTTCTGTATCACTTCTGTGTTGTTACCCACAGTGCCGGCACATTAAGTGTGACACCGTGACATGTCCCCTTTTTGGTGTAGACAAGCAGGTGTACGTGACGGTGGCGGTGGACCTGGTGGTGACCGAGGTGGTGGAGCCGGTCCGCTTCCTACTGGAGGCCCTGACCCGGGTTTACCCCGCCAACGAGAGGTTTTGGTACTTCAGCAGAAAGACTTTCTCCCAGGTCTTCTCTCTCCAGCTCAAACAGGTTTGCAGTTACACTTGCTACAATCATTTTACACACTCACTAGACTTTCAGGGGGCAGGGCAGCTGGTAGAGTAACGGTAAGGGACCACTGAGGTACTCATGAGCAAGGTACCGTCTCTAAGCACTGTTGGGTCAAATGCAGAGGTTCTTGTTTGTTCTGGTGCACCGTGGCTGTGCTAGCACACAGGCAAGGTTTTGGATGAAATCAGTCTTAGTTAAGAGCCAACGGGAGCTTTAATGCAGCTCCTGGAAAGTGGTGAGCGGCTTTTGTATTATTTGGGCGCTTAATGAGTGGCCTCGCGCTCATTATCATGCTGAAGTAATTAGGGCTTCCTGGCCTCGTCTCCGGCTGGTTGCCTCCGTCGTTATTTCATCGCTGAGTGGAAGAATGCATGGGCTGTAGTTAAAAGCTAATTAAAAGATAATATTATAGTGTTCAGTGCTCAGTACTCAGGACCCAGCCCAGCCTCCTTCATGGTAGCGTTCAGGGTTGTTTGTTTGTTTGAGAACGGCGGGGACGTTCATTAGGGACCAGCAGAAGGAATCCCCTCTAAGTGTAGTTTTTGTTCTATTTTTGCAACGCATTCAAAAGCAGTGTTTAGGGCTGAAACTAATGATTATTTTCGTAATTAATTAGTTGAACATTTTTTTTACTCATTAATCAGTTAGCTGGTTGTTTTAAAATAGACAGAGAAGAAAATGTGCATAAAATATGTATTGAATGTTTTAACGTTAGATTGACTAGAAAAATTCAGTTACATCTAACAGTTTAATATTTCTCAAGTAATTTTAATATTTACATATTTTTAAAGACATAATTCAAAATAGGGCTGTGCGATACGACAAAATATAGGAGGAAAAAAAAGTCATTTCATATTATACTTGTTTATCAGATTTGTATTGTATCGGCAGATATCCACATTTCAATATCGCTATTGTATGGGGCATAAATTATTTTTGTTTCCAAATACTGATATTGTAAATATAATGCAATGAAGCAAACAATTGATTAGTTAATAAGTTGGCAACAAATGTTGCCGTTTGCAGTCGTAGCGGAGTTGTAACTCCGTAGCGGAGTTTAGGCATGACCTCTGAAGAGGAGAGAGACGGCGCGTTATCCGCCGCTCTGATTGTGCCGAGCTCGCTGCGAAACCCATTAGCGCTCCTACAACCCGGGAGCCACCGCACGGCGAGGGGGCCTTTTCTTCCTCACTGCTCCTTTTAATTTTCTCTTGTATGGGTAATTGTGTGCCCTTCCCAAGAGGTGAGTCTAACCGAGAAAAAGCTTGCGCTCTTGAAATCTGGGCTGATGGTCAGCGGTCAGTGTGGTGTTGTGTATGACGGGGTCTTCTACTGGTGTGGCTGCTGTACGTTTAAGAAGCGTTTGGGCAGCAGGTTTTTGTGGCACATGACTCACTCTCTCTCGCTCTCTGTCGTGTGTGTGTGTGTGTGAGAGAGAGAACACAGCACACCACAACACAACACAACACAACACAGCACACAGTACTGTATTTGCGCAGCCCTAGAGGGGTTTGTCTTCACATGTTTGTGCTTGTTTGTGCAGGACCTGGAGAAAGGCAGTCAGGGAGACGCCATGTATGAGGTGGTGAGTCTGCAGAAGCACTCGGAGCAGGGGGCAGGAGCACCAGCTCGCTTACAGTCCCCAACTGAGGAAGAGGAGGCAGAAGAAGGTATTTAGACACCTCTCCTAGCTCTCTCAGCAGCGCTGCTGAAAGAGCTTTACCATGTCGCGTGTCTTTCTCCTTCTCTTTGTGGCCTTTCCTTCCGGAAGTGCATTACATACACCTTGTTTCGCGACCTTGACGTGATGTCTGATAAGTACGCGATCATGTCGTCGTAATTATACTGCTTTTCTCGTAATTATGCGATCTTTTCGCGTAATTGCCAGATCGTGATGATGTAACTGAGAGGTTTTCATAATTGCAGGATCGTTGCCATATCTGTCATATCGATGACGATAGTGATACGACAAAATTGTAAAAATATTTTGTGTTTCGTGCGGCAGGCAAACGTAGCAACGTATGCGATACGATAAGCTGGGACGCTGGCGGGATGTACGCGTCTCCTGCCTTGTGAGATGCCTCTCTCTCACCACTGGTCGACAGTTCAGTTGCCTTAGTGTTAGAGTGCATATTTTTTCTGTGTTTTTTATGTTTCTCAACTTAAAATATTTTCAATATTATCGTTGGAATGCATCTCCAGCGTAAGTCAGGGACTACTTGTACTTTCTCTTAATTATATCATGATGTTGCAACTATGACATCTTTTCTTTTAATATTTTGATATAACGATCTCGTAAAATATGACATACTTTTGTCACGATTTTGTAATTATGAGGTCTTGATGTCGTAATTCTGATCTATTCTCATAAATGTGAGATCATGACGTAGCTATGAGTTAGTTTTGACTAATTACCACAACTTTTCCGCAATTTTTGACCAATCATTGTCGTTTCCTGCAAAACGTTGAGCATCCTTGTTACATATGGAGGACGCAGGAAACGTGGTAAAATCGCCTCAGGATTACCTTCAAAATAACTAAATGGTTAAAGGTCAACACAAGTAATAGTGGTTTAATCAGTCTGTCATTATCTGAACCGCTTACTCCCTTCCGGGGACGTGGGGCCCGGAGCCTATTCTGGGAGTACCGTCGCGAGGCATGGACCAACCCTGGGCGGGCGCTAACACTCCACAGAACACATAGTGGTTTTGTTCCCTTCATTTTAATTGTTAACAAGTAGTTATAAAGGCGGAAAAAACTTCATTCCGCAACTTTATTGCAACAAAATGCCTAAAAACACGACAACTTCCAACACATTTTTTGAAAAGCTACCGCAAAACCAGCCATTTTAAGTCAAAGTCAAAGTAAGCTTTATTGTCATCTCTGCTATACACTGTACAAGCATAAAGAGAGACGAGATGATGTGCCTCCAGTTTTAAGTGTCAAGCCGCAACAATCTCAAAAAAAGGCCCGCTTAATCCAGGAGCTCATGATGTCGTAATTCTGAGATATCTTCTCATAATTGCTAGAACATGATTTCGTAACAGATCTTTTCTCTTAATGGTGAGATCACGATGTTGTAACTGTGATCCTGTAATTTTTTCTCATAAAATAAGATCTTTTTTCATAATAACATAATTGCATGTGGTAATGAGGAGATGGTGTGTGTATTTTTTGTATCGGGTCAGTGTAGTGTAATTCTGCACTTTTCTAACCATGCTCTCTTTTTTTGAGGTTTGAAGTGAGCTGCTCAGGTACAAAAAATAAATAATTGTGGTGATGTAAAGCCCCCACCACTACACACCCAAACCGACTCTCGCTATAATAAAGTAATTGCATGTCCATGTGCGAGTTGATTGAAGAATGTACCCTCTTTCCCTGATTCTGCAAAGCTTTGTGGTGTTCAATTTACAAGAAAAATGACTATGTCTCTGGGCTCATTCAGATTGCCTTTTGAGACTGCAGAGCAGGCGGCGAGAAAATAGGAACAGATTGCATTTGCAGAAGTAGCTGTTGCAAGAACATTTGTTAATTTTTCTCCCCCTATGGCAGCATATCAAGCGAGTGAGCTCATCAGTCGAAATTCTCACCACAGAAATTCACCGTTATCACACAGGTTTGCGCTCCCCCCCCTACGTTTTCCCCTCTTGTTTTTGGCAACGCAGATAGAAGCATGAGCATCAGTGTAGCCAGATCTGGAGCTCCCTCTTTTCCCTTTTTAACTTGACAGACAGTAGAGGAAGCTGAGCTTTGACAGTGCACGCCTCGCTCTAAAGATGCGTAAGACAGCCTGCTTTCAAGTCTGTGAAGATTTCCAAGCTGGTTAAGTGCACTGCATATAAGTACTTGCTTGGGGAGAAAGGTGTCACAACTTGTAGCTCGGAAAAATAAAATGATCTTGACTTATTCTTAACCTGGAAACCTGCCACACGTTGCATCCAAGTGAAACACGCAAAGTCTGGAACACTCTTGGCTCTGTTTGCGGTTAAGAGAGATGCA
Source organism: Distichodus sexfasciatus (assembly GCA_032718565.1). Taxonomy (NCBI): domain Eukaryota; kingdom Metazoa; phylum Chordata; class Actinopteri; order Characiformes; family Distichodontidae; genus Distichodus; species Distichodus sexfasciatus. The sequence goes on along the minus strand of JAVGVS010000056.1, from coordinate 1,132,757 downwards.
CTTGAGGAGATGTTTTTCACAAATGGATTCTGATAATTACGATAAATACCTGTGAGGATTATCTTTGTATTTTTATTTTTAGATGTTTATGTGACTGCAGTGAGCAATCACATTGTAATGGGATTTTTATTCCACACACTTCCTCACTGCTGCTCTTCCTACAGTTGTTGTGCTAGAAACTTGCTCTCTAAAATGTGTGGCGTATTGTGATGTGAGATACTTATATACACATTTTTGATCGTTTACGAGTGGATTTCGGGCCCATGGGTCACAGATCTGTAACCGCCAGGACCTGTTCTGGTCTTTTTCTGTCATTTATTAGGAACCAATTCATTTTCTCCCATTAAGAACACGTGGGATTTGGGACTCAAACTTTCCTTCACCTGTTTTTATTTGACTGTCAACACAGTTGTTATGCCACCTCAGACCCCCTCACTGAACACACATCTCAATCTGTTTTGACCCGCACTCGTCTTTTTCTTACTTTCATCATCCCTTGTTTTTCCCCATTCACTTCAGTACGCTTAAATCAACGTTTTTGTACTTGACCGGTTTTCATGTCACAGCCTCAGAACTGGAGCAGTCACACTGGCATTTTCTTGCAGAAAATTAATTTTTCTAGTTTATAAATGGTGTTGCAGATGATTTTGTAGATACCTCAAGTGTAGTGAAACAAGAAGACATGAGCATTGGTTGAATTCAGCTTCTTTATTTAAATTTGTACTGCAGCTTGTAGTTGTTAGAATAATATCAGATATGTTTTTGAAATTATTCCTTGATTGTGCTGGTAGACTAATGAGTCCTACTGATCATACAGCAGACATCTTTGCTCAGAAACAGGATTAACAAGGACTATATACGGTGGCACCTACAGGTCAGTCATGTGTAACCATATAGAAGGTCATAAGAACATAAGAAATAAGGGCCAGTTCTTGAAGTACCACAGTGTAGATGATGTGAGCGTGTGCTAAATGGACGAACCCCAGCCTTCTACATTTTGTCTTACACGTGTTATGTAGCGAGTTAAAATATTCAATCAGGGAAGTGTTTGCAGAGTTTAATGCAATGACTCTATGTTTAATGCTCAACATTTATTCTGTTTCTATATTTACTGTTCTTTGTGGAAGAAGACATGGTTTTGTGACATTAAGAGGTCACTGAGAGATAACGGAGTATAAATAAGGGTCTCGGGCACATCATGTGATGACAAATATCCTGATATCCTAAGTGCCCTGTGCCAAGGACGATCTGGAAAGGTTTAAGGTCCGTATTATACATTTTACCAGCAAGTTAAAATAGGTCTGTGAGCTCCACTAAACATGTCTCTGAAGTAGTTTGCTGTAAACACCTCTCAGATTAGGCATTTTCACCTGCTTTTTACTCCTCTATTTCTGTCCCTTTCAGAGCAGGCTGTTTCTCATTAGTATTCCTAAACGCAAATGAGCCGCTGCTGCCCACACACGTCTTGCTCCGGAACTGGGGTGTAGTGTAGACAGCACGGCGAGAGTTTACCTCACGTGAAAATAATCAACACGTCTGCTGCTAACAGACCATCCATACAGCCAAACATGTTCAACACAACACTCCGCCGGTAGACTTCTTCATTACGATTCCTACGCTAGCGCTTTTGAGAAAACATGGCGGATCAGGAAGCGCTAGCAGTTCTACCTGGTGGACGGAGCTTCTCAGATAGGAGAGTGGAGTTATTCAAATGTCTCCTAATGTGACGTAGCAGCAGGAGAGAAATCTAAACGGCTTGTTTAAGCACACGATTTCTGACATTCGTAAATGAATACTAACACAGTTTATCAACCTTACAGTGTGTTAGAGGCAGTATAGACCCAGATGGGTGTTCAAAGAACAGGAAAAGTGATTTTTTTCATAATATGGGACCTTTAAACTGTAGCTTTTAAAATCACTGCAGACTTCAGATTCTGGTCTTGAGTCAGTTTCAGAAAAGACCAGATTGTTAAAAAACTTGGGAAATGTTACACAGCTCCTGCTTTCCCTCTGCTGATGAGCACTGTAAATTGTAAAGTTTATATAAATGTGACCCTTAAAACTCGTTATCCCCCTCTACACTTCCATTCTCATCAATGGTTCAACACGTACTAGACGGGTTTGGTAAACTGCCTGTAACTCAGAATTAGAAGGACTGTGTTGCTTTGGAAGCCGTTGCCCTCCGCAACGCTCATGCAGTTTTCTAGCCGTTCTTTTTCTTGTAAGAGAGAGAAAAAAGATTCATCCACCCACACCTGCTATAGAGTTCCCTTGTCACCTTACAACACAGAGCTCAAGGCCTCCCTCCCTCTCTCCCTCCCTCCGTCCCTCCCTCTCTTTCTCTTCCGTCCTTTTCTATGCAACAGGACTTTGTAGTTTTTCTCCTTATTTAACCCAGTCGTTTTCAGACAAATGGTGATTTTTGACGTTACATATAAATTATAAACTCCATTTTTGAATTAAGACATTTTGCATTTACTGTGAAAAACAAGCTGTTCATCCAAATCATGTCCAGCATTTGTCGCATTCATACACGTTCATTCATACACTTTCAGATTGTATTCAAGCCACTGACAGGTTTAAAGTGAGATAAAGGCCTATATGACTCACTTGCACTCACGTGCAAATGTGTTTGTGTTTAGAACACACACCAACTGGAGGCTGTAACGTCTAACTGAACACTGCTGTGACATCTACCTGAACGCTGCTTAAGGGTCAAATGACAAAACAGTTTCCTGTCTGCCAGCAGGCGTTTAATCTTTTTTAACCCATTGTGACACAGGTTAAAAGTATTTCAGAAACTTCCACTTGGATCTACCAGGGCGAGCCAACTATAATCCACATTACACTTAAATTGTGGATAAACTTTTACTATAAGCATAATAATAAATAATATACATTATTTCACTAAAAAGTGAACATTTATTGTAACCATTTTTCAGCGTAGTCCCCTTGTTTTCCAGCGCTCTTCTTCCATATTTGTACAGGTTTCTACATGCCCTAAGTAAAAAATAAACGTTTCACTGAGCAGTGAGCCACACATGCACTGGCATTGTGTTGCGTGACAATGCCCATCCATATACTGCTGCCCACACTGCTGAAACCCTCCAGAAAGTCAAGTTTGAGGGATTGCTCACTATTCATATAGTCTCGATCTCTGTCATCAATTTGGACACATTAAGGGACAATTATTTCACCTCGCACCAAGAAGGAAGCAGTGCATCCATGGCTCACTGCGCAACCAAAAGATGGGTTTTTACTAAGAGCATAAAGAGGCTTGTGCAACGATGGAAGAAGTGCCTTGAAAAGCATGGGCACTGATTTGAAGTTTTCCAGTTTTATTGAGTAAATTTGTAGCTGTATAAAGCTGATAATTTTTGTCTCACCCTTGTGTATCTCATTTTGCAGCTGGAACTACCATTTCAGACAGTTAATAGGCTTGTGTATGTACTAGAGTTGGACGAAATGACCTCAAATCAATATCATGATTAATTGAACATTCTACCTCATTTACAATTCATGAACGATTATTTCATTTTGGTTTAGTTTCCTTTATTCATAGTTCACTGACAGTGTAGTGTGTTTTTAAGAGGATAGTACATGAATACAGAACTCTCTTTTTTAAAGTATTGTCAAAAGTGTAATCATCACCGGCAAGATCGTACCAGTTAGAGGTTCTGAATGTGGGTTTTGATTAATTGCGTAACTGTTAGGGAGTTTGCCCCCCTCATTAAGTGAAAGTGAAAGTGAGTGATTTTTGTTATTGTGAACGCACCACAGCACAGCACACAGTGCACCACAATGAAGTGTCACCTCTGCATTTGACCCATCCGTGAAGGAGCAGTGGGCAGTTAACGAGGGCAGCGCCCGGGGAGCAGTGCTTGGGGACGGTACCTTGCTCATCAGTACCTCAGTGGTAACTTTACCAGTCCTGGATTCAAACCTGCGACCTTCTGATCAAGGGGCGAACACCCTACCATTACGCCACCAACTGCCCCATCATCATCATCATCATCATTGGAGGGTTGCTAGATCAGGTCCTGGACTGGTAAAGATACCACTGAGGTACTAATGCGCAAGGTACCGTCCTCAAGCACTGCCTTCCAGTTGCTGTCAAAAACACTGCCCACTGCTCCTTCACGGATGGGTCAAATGCAGAGGTCACTTTTGGTGTTGTGGTGTGTTCACAATGACAAATAACCACTCACTACGTCCATAATCTTGCTGAAGACACCAAACAAACTGATGTCCAGAGTTACACCTGAAGCCCAGTAATGTGGCGCTGCTTTATTCTGCTTTTCCGCTTCAACATATGGGCTTGTTGTTATTCGGGCGGTGAGATATGGCACCCCGGGGCATAGAGGGTGCTACTGGGTTCATAATGACCCATGCTCGTTAAGCCCTAGACACCACCTTCATCACCTCAAGCACCTGTATTACTGCACTCAGCACCGTAGCGGCATTTGGCCCAGACGAATGGGTGCCAAAGAGAACCTTAGAGCCAGCATCAGTCCTTACCCTCGTGCTCCAGCTGCTCCGCTAAGATTGTTCACCCGGAGGGGTTTAGTGGTAATTAAGCTTGTCCTAATTCAGCAGGACGGGGAGGTTATGATGTGCAGAGCGTTGAGTAACAGATGAAGTAACTCTCATTTTTCATTATTTATGTCTCTCATCCTCCCTTTATTACTCGTCTTTTCTCGTGCCGATCTGCACACGCACATGCACACGTTTGACTGTGGAATTCATACACAGAGGTCGTTCTATGTGCTTTATAAAAATAAAATGGCTAATTTAAAAGGAAATCAATTTAGCTGTTATTGGCGAGTGGCGGTGTCCAAGCATGGAAATGCAAAAGAGAGGCTACAAATGTAATCACAGTTAACTGATGAATGTAGTGCCCACTGTCCGAACAATTATATACAGCTTACATGGAATTGCATCGTATGTGCAGCTTTCAAGTTGGCCATGGTGGCGCGGTGGTTAGCAGTGCCGCCTCACATCAAGACAGTCCTGGGTCGGCCATGGGGTCTGTCTGTTAAGACTTTGTTCTCCTCATGTTCAGGTGGATTTTCTCCAGGCGCTCTGGTTTCCTCCCACAGTCTAAAAGCATGCGCTGTTGGTTGATTGGTTTCTCTAAATTTCCCATGCAGGTATGTGAGTGTGTGTCCCCTGAGGTGTGTTGGTGCCGCTTCAGGGTTGGCCTTTGGGATAGGCTCCGGTCCCGTGACCCTCGACCCTTATAAGGATTAAGCAGTTCGGATAATGAAGTAATGAATAAGTGAATGTGCTGAGTCCCACTGTAAGGGGGCTGGGCCAAAGCAAATATTCAGACTAAATTCTGAAATCTGAAATCTGCAAACAGAAAAGTGTCCAAAACTGTTCAGTGACTTGAAGGGCAAAGGGACCTCACCACAGGTCTGAGCTTTGTGTTCAAAATGGGAGCTGAGTGCTTCATAGCCCAGAGCTGTGAATCTCAGATCCTCACTCCTGGCCTCCAGCAGAGCTCCCACTCGCTCCTTGGCTGCAGTGTGTGTGTGTGTGTGTGTGTGTGTGTGTGTGTGGGTGTGTGTTCTTGTACTTGCTACTTAGTGAGAACCAAAATGAGTTTTTAACCAGCAGAGTGAGGACATTTTTGGGAAGTGAGGACTTTTTTAGTGGTCCTCACTTCTTTAAACTGCTTTTACAAAAAAAAATACAAGTTTATTTGCAAAACTAAAAGTGTAGAAAGATTAGCTTTTGGTTACTGAGGTTATGGTTAGGGTTATGTTTAGGGTTAGGTGTAGTATTATTTAGATACACCAATATAGAAGTCAATGGAGGTCCTCACTACTATATAAATACAAGGATGTGTGTGTGTGTACATACTCTGTCGGCTCAGATGACCACATTACACCACAAGCCTCGAAGCAACAAGCACAGAGTACACTGTTGTGTTTCAGCGAGAAATGTGATATGGACACCTTAAAAGATTATGTCCTCTTTGATGTAGTAGGCCAGTTCAAAAATAATTGACGCTGACATTCGGAACGTCTAATCAATGTAATCCTGTCGATGATAGATATTTTTGATTAAATTTTTATACAGATATTTTCCCCAGTTGTTGTCCCTTTAAAAGCATACAAGCTCGTGTATTGTAATGTGATTCCGCCTCACACAGCCTGTGATAACTGTCATAAACGAATAATGGGAATAAAATAATTAAAATAATAAATGGCATCAAATAATTAATTGTGATATTGATTTGAGGTCAAATCACCCAGCCCTACTCTTTGATACAACTGAAAACTGAAACCTTTATCCCTTTTTACCATCTCTTTTCTTTCAGATAGTGACAGTGAGATCTCCAGTGGAACTGGTGATGTGTCTAAAGACTGTCCTGAGAAGATTCTGGAATCCTGGGGCAGCATCCTTAACAGATGGTAAGAACGAATTTGAAATACAGTATGTTAGTTATGAATATAAGTCAGAATTTTCTCAGTAATGTACATTTCATAGATTTAATTGTGTGGGATGATGCTGATCGTCTAATATTTTGTTATTGTTGGGTTTAAGCTGATTTTCATTGTAAAACTTGATGATACTTCATAATGGATCTAAATGTTGCTTTGGAATTGACCTCAGTTCAAGACTTCAGATGGGCATGATATAAAATATTATGTGTATTTTAGCTATAAAATGTTATTAATTATATTATTAATAAACGTAATATCCCCCTTTTTCATTCATATTGTACTGAACATGTATGTATATATATTTAGAGATATAGATAGAGAGAGAGAGCCTAAGAAAGAAAGCAAGCAGTTGGAGCAGAGAGTCAAACCTGAAGACATAAGCAAGGAATGGCTGGTGGAACACATACAGCTCCACATTCAATTCCACCATGGACACCACATTTCTCCCCTGAATGTGCACCTGTATAGGAGTGCCTTGCTCTGACTCTTATCGTTGAGACATTGAGTAAGACTATCTGAGCCCAGATCAGCAGCAGCTCAGAGGAAGCCCCTCTTGGCCCTTCGGAGCGACCTGTTTGGGAGTCTGCAGACCTCCTGCTAAAAGGTGTTTCCCTAGAAACCGCTCCATTCACCGTCAGCACCTTGACAACCATTCAGACATCTTGAAGAATTTTCTGTGGACAATACGACGTCTCTGGAGAGCTGGAAAGCTCGTTGCTGTGCTCGTGTCAGGGCTCTCGGCATTTTCGTTCAGATAGCACCGTCTCACTATGTATAGTCACTATAGCTGTTTTTAGCTGGGGTGCCAAATTAAACGAAGACCAGTGTTTGGTGCTGGTGATTATAGTCATTTCACAGGGCTTTGTAGCTGCATTTTGGGGCAGTTTTGACTGTTTTTGACAGCAACTGGAAGGCAGTGCTTGAGGACGGTACCTTGCGCATGAGTACCTCAGTGGTATCTTTACCAGTCCAGGACCTGATCTAGCAACCCTCGATGATGATGATGATGATGGGGCAGTTGGTGGCGTAACGGTAGGGTGTTCGCCCCATGATCAGAAGGTCGCAGGTTCGAATCCAGGGCCGGTAAGTTACCGCTGAGGTACTGATGAGCAAGCTACTGTACCCAAGCACTGCTCCCCGGGCGCTTGTTAGCTGCCCACTGCTCCTTCACGGATGGGTTAAATGCAGAGGTCACATTTCGTTGTGGTGCATTGTGTGCTGTGCTGTGGTGTGTTCACGATGACAAATAATCGCTCACTTAAATTGAGTTGTGTACATGTTTGAGATGTGCTGCGCAGTATAATGATCAGGTTCAAAATTTACTTTTATATGCAACAGTGAAAATTCAGGAAATCAGTCAACCTTTAAGTTATTGTCAAAGGTACAGAGGCCCATTTTTACCTCACAGTCTACATTAATTGCATATAAAAGGTTCGATTTTAGAGACTCATGTTTGGTGCGGTTAAATAGAGACTCGTGTTTGGCGCAAGCCTCCTTTACAGATTTTGTTGTTGCTATAGTGACACAATGAATGTTTGTAGCATTAGCGTTGATTTCCAGTTGTCCTTGCAAAACCCAAAAGCTTTAAAGCCATCTTTTCAGACTTGGTTTTGCAGTTTTTTTTAGATTTCACCTTGAAAGCCAGCATCTGTAAAGAGCAGAGACATGGCCAAGTACCTGATGCACCTGAAGAAAACATCAGCATGTCTTAAGATGTTATAAGTCATTCAGTTTGGTTATAAATTGACAATTGATCCTTCATTTTTAACATTATAATATATTGTTAATCAGAAAATATCATTGTGAGAGTTGTCATTTCACAAGATGACACGTTCAACATGCGGCGGGCAGTATAGTATTCACTGTTGCAAATTTAATTCTGAAAATCAGTCGACATTTACAAGTCATTGGCAAAGGCACAGAGCTCCCTTCAGAGACACATAAGCAGCACAGCATACAGGTGAAGGGATCTTACATTTTACTAAACACGGACTTATCATTAGCATTATATTAGCCAATTTCCCTGTCTAGGATTAAGCCTAGTCCTAGACTAGCTTTGAGTTTGAGTGGTAAATCCCATTGGTACTACAGCTTTGTCCAAGACTAGGCTTAGTCTATGAGTAAGAAACCTGCCCTTAGTGTTTAATTTAAGGTTTAGTTTTCGGCCTTGCCTCTTAAGGAATGATATTAGTATTTGTATAAACCCTGATTATTTTCATGTTCAACTGCACATCTACAAGGTTCACGTCCAGATCAACAACTAGTTTTGCTCTGTCTGTCTGTTTTCCTATTCATTACAATTTGCCTGAGCTTGAAGAGCCTTAGTGAGACGAGATGCAGTAGTGTCCTTTTCTGTTTGTTTACCTCTACTGGCTGGCTCTTCGGCATTGTTGTAAATACTTATTTTTGGTCATCAAAGTAAATTCTGCTTGTAAAGGCACAGACCACGAGCGGGTATCTGCCGCATAAAAGTGAAAATGAAAGCGTGGGTTTGCAGCAGTGACGGTGTCTTGCCTTGCATCCGTCAGGCACGGGAACCTGTCTGCTCGGCCTAAGGGTCTGTCAGCACTGGTGAGGCCCGGCGTCCCCGAGGCACTGCGCGCTGAAGTCTGGCAGCTGCTGTCTGGCTGCCAGGACGACCAGGCCCTGCTAGAGCGATACCGCATCCTCATCACCAAGGTAGGAAGACAAGCTCTCTCCTTACATCCCTTCCACACACACACACACACACACACACAGAGAGCTCACCCACACACCATCACACCCTTCCAGCTGTCGCCGTGCTCGTCTCTGGCTTTGTGGAAGACGTGGTTGAAAGGGGAGGTTTAGTTTTTCCGCTCCGCTGCCGTGGTTATGTCATTACAGGAAATGGAAAGACGGATTGGGAACTTAAATCTTCTGAAGATTTAAGATTCAAGAGTTCTTTATTTGTCACGTGCATAGTAAGCACAAGTACAACAGGTAGGGAAATGTATCCTGCTACTCCTTACATTTTCTAATCAGGCTTGTTACTCTTGTTGGGTTTAATTTAAATGAGGTTTATTAGGCCATTTTGCCCTGATCCATATCAATAATGTGCACCATCCAGACAACTTGACTGATTGGTTGAGGCTTAAAAACGGAGTAAACATGCACAGAAAAGACAAACACATTGGTGTATTCGTCTTTGCACATGACGCACAACACGACAGCGAGAGAGCGAGCGAAGGCAACTAAAAGCAGGCGGCAACTCGGTGGAAAAATGTGGCGATTGCGGTGGCAGAAAGAAGCGTAACTCGACGGAATGCAGTTGAGTTCATTTCTACAGTGCTCTTTACAGCACTGTAATATTTGTTGTATGATGTGTTTAGGATAGAGGTGATCATCATGTAGAATGAGGGTAATGACCAGTGCCGCTTTATGTTTTCATGTGGCTTTATTTTTCTCTGCTTGCGCTCTACATAACGCTTGGACATGGAGTCCAGCCACCTTTGCCCTAAAATGCTGGTTTTGTCCTTCACAAGGGCACTTTATACTTTTATACTTTTAGAGCCTGTACTTTTCACTTCAACTTGAGTAAAGAAGTCGAGTCAATACTTCAACGTTTACTAGTCTTTTTAAAAAACATGTATCTACACTTCTACTTGGGTGAAGAACGCGTGTACTTTTGACACCTCTGAAGGAGCCTTATGAGAACTAAGTCTAAAGAATAGTTTTTTTAAAGAACATTTTCCTAAATAGATTTGAAACAGACCCAATAAGGTTGCGCTACACACCTGCAACTTCAGCATTTAGAGGGTCTCCGCTTACCAAATCTCAAGTAAAAATACATTAATGAATGTCAGAATCTGGGTTTGTGATTGAGGACGTGCACTTGCAACAAAACTGATCTTCCCCCCCCCCCAATGAAAGAGGTTTCATCTGTTCATGCGTGGTCACGTGTTAGTACTGCAGTACATGCATGTGCATATAAATATTTCATTTTTGAGATTTTTATTACCGTGTAACCTCACTTCTTCCAAAACACAGGAAAACCTTTGTTTTCCAGTAGAGCAAGCATTTCCATTACAACTGTAGGTTCCTGAAGCCCGATGATCTGCTGGAACACGGGCATTTCTGCAGGCTCCGCTGGGTTTGTAGTGTTTGAAGGGCTAATTCTTTCATGTTGTTCTTGGAGGTGCGCTGGTTCTCATGCCAAGTACGGTCACTGGTTGGAATGTTCCCACACTATAAATGCTGTTGTTGACTTAGTCAGAAATACAGCCCTCTTGGAAAAATAAGGAATGCCCAATTAAACACTAGGGGTTACAAAATCAATCTTACTAATATCCGTCCACTTTGTTACTTCACATCTCAAAACCGAAATGTTGACTTCATTTTGACCTGGTCTAGCAAAAGCTTTGTTAAGTTAGTTACACTAGGATTGTAAAAGTAGAACTTTGATTCAGTTCAGTTCAGTTTTTACAACAGACAGCATCATGAAGCAGCTTTGCTTAATCAAAAGTCAGTAAAATGTGTAGAGACAGCTTCACGTTTCACGTTCAGTATCACGCCAGTATAACAGTTTGGGTGTTGGCCCCGCGATTGGGAGCTCACTGGTTCAAATCCCAGACCAGCCAAAGGTACCACTGAGGTACTCATTAGCAAGGTACCGTCCCCAAGCACTGCTCCTGGGCCCTGCTCATGTCAGCTGCCCACTGCTCCTTCACGGATGGGTCAAATGCAGAGGTCACATTTCTCATTTCTGCCTCTCTCTATCCTGCTCTGTCTTTCTATCTCTATCTTTTTGTCTTTCTCAAGCTCTCTCTTTTTTTGCTGTCTTTCAGTCACTTGTTCTCACACACACACACACACACTTTTTTCTTTATCAACTCAGTCTTTCTATGTCTCACCCTGTCACTTTTTCTCTCGCTCTCATTTCTCTTACACTCACTCTCACACTCTTTCTTTCTCTTTTTCTCTTTCTATCCGTCTGTCTTTCTCTCTCTCATTCTCTCACTCTTTCTCTCGTTCTCCCATTTCTCTTTCTCTCCGTCTCTTTCTTTCTCTCTCTCACTCTCTCATTTCTCTTTCTCTCACTCTCTCTCTTATTTCTCTTTCTTTCTGTCTCTCTCTCTCTCATTTCTCTTTCTCTCCGTCTCTATCTTTCTCTCTCTCATTCTCTCATTCTCTCGCTCTCTCATTTCTCTTTCTCTCCGTCTCTATCGTTCTCTCTCTCACTCTCTCACTCTCTCGCTCTCTCATTTCTCTGTCTATCTTTTTCTCTCTCACTCTCTCATTTTTCCTTCTCTCCGTCTCTGTCTTTCTCTCTCTCATTCTCTCACTTACTCTCGCGCTCTCATTTCTCTTTCTTTCTTTCTTTCTTTCTTTCTTTTTATCTCTGTCTTTCTGTCCTTCTCTGCCCATGTTAGTTGCCCACTGCTCCTTCATTGATGGGTCAAATGCAGACGTCACATTTCGTTATCAGAAAGTACAAAGAATTTCTGAGCAGTGTGCATGTTGTAAGATATCTATGCAAAAGTGATGTTTTGTTCATCGTGCTGAAGCATGTTATGTCTTCTAATCTTCATGGAGTTATGTTTGGTCGTTGTATTTCTTTTTCTTGAGGTGGTGTGTTTTGTGATGCTGTTTGCTGTTGCTGTTTTTTATTAATGTACAATCGCTGTGACAGTGTTACAAACAGCGATGTAACGATTAGAGAGTTGCACCAGTGATCGGAACGTTGCCGGTTCAAATCCCAGACTGGTAAAAAGTACCACTGAGGAACTCATGAGCAAGGTACCGCCCCCAAGCCCTGCTCACCGGGTGCCAAAAATAATCTGCCCCTTGCGCCTTCACGGATGGGTCACATGCAGAGGTCACATTTGGTTGTGGTGCACTGTGGGTGTGCTGTGGTGTGTTCACAATGACAAATAATCACTCACTTAAACTGTAGGTCAGCTGAAGGTGAGGGACGTTCTCTCTTTCCTGCTGTGCTCTTTGTCCGAACCTGTGACAATCAATTTGCTTTCGAGGCTGCCAGCAAAAAACGCTTCAGCACGTCCCTCCATCCTTCTCCTTGGAGTTTAGCTCTTTAGTCAAATACACCCGTGGCTTAAGAGTTGCTTTTGCTGTTTACGCCAAAAGCCCGAGACTGTAAATGCCGTGAATAGTTATTCATATGTTGATTGAGTCTCACATATTCGGGGAGATGTTTGAACACCTCTCCCAAGGCTTTTCTTCTTGACGTGCAAATCAATAGTCGTTTGCCGCTAAATCCAAGGACAAAGGCTTGAAATACAGTGCAGTCGCTATTGAGAGCAAGCGCCGCGGAGGGGGAAATAAAGACAGAGGGAGAGCGATAACGGGTCGAGAAGAGGATAATTGTTTTTCATATGTATTTATATCAGCCTGTCTGCTTTTGGCAGCCCGTGTAAATTCCACTGTTCCGGTCTCCCGACCCCACAGTCACACTTCCAATCACCTTTCCGCCCCCACATCGGCAGAAATATAACCTGCCGTCCACATGAACTCCAGTAAATATGTTATTTAGGCTTATGTAAGACAAGATCGGCGACGGTGAGAGCATAACTCAGCCCTTCATTAACGGAATTTGCAGCGCTCTCCTTCACGCCTTGAAATAAAGGTATTGATATAGCTGTCGTGAGGCCGTTAATAAAAGAAGAAAGCGCCCAGAGGCCCAGAGTCCAACAGAGCCGTAACCGACGGCGACGCTTTGCACCATGAGGCTGTTGACGGTGCCCTCTGCTAGGGCTGGACGATATGACCTAAGATTAATATCGTGATTAATCGAATATTTTACCTCATTACGATTAATGAGCGAATATTTTGGGGGAGGGGGTTTGCCTCAGTTTACTTACAGGTTTTGTACTGTAAATATGCTCCACTGCTAAAGCGGGAATATTTTTCTGATGAAAAAATGCATGTCTTTGTTACTTTAAAATTTCTGAAGGAAACAGACGTGGCAGACTAGACGGGGCAGAGTCACGTGACAACACGCAGTAGTATGTTTTTAAGTTAAAGGGGGCAGTTAATGAACACACCGGGGGGGGACCGTGACAACGGGGGTCGAGAGAGTTTCGGAGATATAAAGCGGCCACATTTCTGTCAGGTTTGAGAGCGATGCGGGTTTGAATGATGACACTAGGTCTTGGGGACATGCTGTAAAATAAGGATGGGGTGAGATGACTTGGCAGAGTAGGTGTGTTTGAGTAGGTTTGGGAGATGAGGAGGAGGAGGAGGTGAAGCTCGTTTTGAGTGATATGCGTTGCTTGAATTGCAAAAGGGAAGCTTCTAGCACTTTGTGACATTTCAGTAAACTGAGGATGCATTTCTCATTCAGCCAAGCACTGGTTATATTTTCTCTCTCTCTCTCCTCCCCCTCTCTCCCTCTCTCTCTCTCTCTCTCTCTCTCTCTCCCTCCCTCTCTCCCCTCTCTCTCTCTCTCTCTCCCCCTCCTCTCCTCTCTCTCTCCTCTCTCTCTCTCTCTCCCCTCCCTCTCTCCCCCTCTCTCTCTGCTCTCTCCCTCTCTTCCCTCTCCCTCTCTCTCTCTCTCCCCTCCCTCTCTCCCTCTCTCCCCCCTCTCTCTCTCTCCCTCTCCCTCTCTCCTCTCTCTCTCTCTCTCTCTCTCTCTCTCCCTCCTCTCCCCTTTCTCTCTCCCCTCTCTCCCCTCTCTCTCTCTCTCTCTCTCTCCCTCTCTTCTCTCCCCTCTCTCTTTCTCTCTCTCTCTCTCTCTCTCTCTCTCTCCCCTCCCCTCTCTCCCCTCTCTCTCTCCCCTCTCTCCCTCTCTCTCTCTCTCTCTCTCCCCCCTCTCCCTCTCTTCCTCTCTCCCTCTCTCTCTCTCCTCTCTCTCTCCCTCCCCTCTCTCCCTCTCTCTCTCTCTCTCTCTCTCCCCCCTCTCCCTCTCTTCTCTCTCTCTCTCTCTCTCTCCCCTCTCTCTCTCTCTCTCTCCCTCTCTCTCTCTCCCTCTCTCTCTCTCTCTCTCTCTCTCCCTCTCTCCCCTCTCTCTCTGTCTGTCTCCTTCTCTCCCCTCTCTCTCTCTCTCTCTCTCCCTCTCCCTCACCCCTCCCCCTCCCCTCCCCCTCCCCTCTCCCCTCTCTCTCTCCTCTGTCTCTCTCTCCCCTCCCTCCCCTCTCTCTCTCTCTCTCTCTCTCCTTCTCTCCTCTCTCTCTCTCCCTCCCTCTCCCTCCCTCTCTCTCTCCTCTCTCTCTCTCTCTCTCTCTCTCCTCCTCCCTCCCCTCCCTCCTCTCTCTCTCCTCTCTCTCTCTCTCTCTCTCTCTCCTCCCCTCTCTCTCTCTCTCTCCCTCTCTCCCTCTCTCTCCCTCTCTCTCTCTCCCTCTCTCTCTCTCTCTCTCTCTCAGTTCTTCTTATGTTACAATGCAGAAATAAAGTGGACCTGGCCGGTTACGTTTTCCTCCATAGGAAAGCATGGCATTTCTTCATCCTTTCCCTCTCCCGCCGTGAAAGTACTGCTAAAAGTGTTATTCCGTTCAGCCGGGGCTTAAAATAAAGACTCAGAGCTTCTTTCTGTAGAACGCCACTGTGTCACACTAAAACAACCAAACAAATGGGAGTAAATCATCTTTTTTTCCCCCCCAAGAAGAAGACAGTACAACAAGTAAAATTAGTTACACTTCTTTGTCCAGCTTGAGGCATTTTAAAATGAAAAGCTGTTGAAAGGATAACTGTCCAGATGATGCATCATAGTAAACTGTAGAATCAGAATAGAATCAAATTGATTTGCCAAGCAGGCTTAAAAATATCTTTAGTGTCTCTTTCTAGTGCTAGCAGAGACAAAAGATACATGAAACAGATAATATAAATACTTAAAACACACCGAGCTCTAAACAGTGGACAATATGCAGTATAAAATATACAATATAGCAGTATAATAGAAAATATACAAGACAATGTACAGTATAAGGGCCTGTGTCCACCAAACACGGTTTTTGTGCTGGCAGCGGCTATTTTTTAATACAAATCCTGTGAGCCTCAATGTTCAAAAAGCGTGGAAAAGGGCGTCAGTGGAGACGTCTAAAACATACAAGACAATGTACGATATAAAATTGACAATACAAAATGTTATTGCAGACCTTTCATGAAGATTCATGTAAGGTGTGCTGTGATAAATATAGATATACAGAATAATAATGCGACTGTAGGACAGCAGCTGATAGAACTTCATGTAGTTGGCTATGAAGGTGATGTCACGAGGAAAGAACTGTAGCTGTAGTTAAATCTGAAACGATTATTCTAATAACTCGATTAATTTGACTACAAAAATAGTCGAGGCAGTTTTTCTAGAATCAAAGCTTCGTTTAATTCATTTCGCCAGAGCATCGCCGCTAAAGTGTTCCACACAGGACACTTATTAATAGCCTTGGGAGCTCCAGTTCGATCAGCCTCCCCTTATTACAGACAGAACATATTTTTAGCTGATAAATAATCGCAACAACCAGCGTTCGACTCACAATACAGATGTTTATTGAGATTTTCCCATAAACTTTCATAGTTTATTCTGGAATGCGGCTTAAGCGCTTTATTATGTTGGCGGCTCCGAGTGGCGGCACTTGTAGAGTTAATAGAAATGTAGTTATCTTCGGAAAAGCCAAGGCAGCTCATTTTATAAAGACCAAATTGGTTCAAAACAGTCTAAAACTTCAGTATTTCTTCATTTTCAATTAAATTGAAGTTGTTTTTTTCTTTCGAATTTTATAATGTTATGAGTGTAATCAATTGAAAGAAGAAATATATAGCATTAATTTATCGATAATGTTCTTCTGTGCCCTGATGGATAGCCAAAAGGAAGTGTTACCGCAATAGAATGCATAATAAAAACTCTGCAACTCGGCAATAAACTATTAAAAAAATAAGCGCTCACTATTTTAGTAGTTATGTCTACAGTTTCAACACTTTTTTATTTTACATAAAGCTAAAAAAAAACCTAAACATTTCTACAGGCGCAAGTCAGTTCATCAGAAATATGTTGATTTCATAACTGTATCAGCATTTACACATGACAAATGACAAATATGAGTAGTGCAGCACGTCCTGAATACAGCAACATAAAGCGTTTATGGCTAACTTCTACTCACACAGTAGAATAAGCCTAAAAACAAAGTCGTTTTCCTGTTTTTAAAAGATGAATTCATCCGATTACTCGATTGATCCAATGAAAAACTGATAGAATACTAGATTACAAAAAGAAACGACAGTTACAGCTCTAGCTGTAGTCTTGTATTAGAGAGGCATATGAAATGGTGTTTTATGTTTAGATGTCACACGAGGACCCCGAGGCTGAGAGAAACTATACTGTAGTAGGAATGAGAATGTCATTTACGCCCGAGTCTCAAAAGGCATGTTTAAGACTCACTGTTACTGAGACAAATCACTGGACTGCATCCAGCAATTTGTATTAATATTCGTATTTTGTCTTTGCTAAGACTGTGTGCCTCCACCGTCTATTTCCATCTGCTCGCGGGATTAATTACGTAGTCGTCTCCACTCTGCTTAAGTAGATTACCGTCTTTATGGAGCATGTAATGAAATCTTTGATGGCTAATCGTTTTGCTTGTTTATTTGCATTTGTCATTTTTTTTGTGCCTACTTCAGATTTACAGGACTGTCTCTCTTCTCAACGTTGGTCTTTTTTATTATTATTTTTTGCATACATTAGGTGATGGGTAATTTTAATAAGGCTCTTAAGTAGCTTTTTTATGTGGAGACGCTTGAGACATAGGCCTCTGTACCTTAAACCTGTTCATTCTGAGTAGAGTCTGATCTTAAAGAGATCATGCTTCGATAATATTTAATCACATTTAGGTTCCTGTTCAGTGCACTTCATCTTGTTATCAATGTGCCTCATTAACCACATTGTGCTTGAACTGTCAGCGACCAGACGAATAGGGTCATGCCGTCTTAAACATTACAAATTCATCTCTCCATTTTCGGGAATTAGTTAAAATCCGGTTGTTTGTCTGTGGTAGTAGTAGGTTTTAGTGTTGAAGAAATGGAAGGAAAGATATGAAAGGGTGTATGGTCTGCATAAGTGATAAATTACAATTGTTGTGGCCTTAATTGTCGATATTTAAGGAGCATATTTAATTTAATTTTGATTTTCAGTGTTTTTAATTTTTAAGATGTAACTGTGTTGTATAGTTTTCTTACATCAGAAAACAGTGATCAGAGTAAATAAATCTTTTGGAATTTTAAGGTATGAGGTTTTTCTGATGGTTTATTACCTCGTTGCTCTGATCGTAAAAGCTTGCTTTGTTAAAATATATATAATATATATTATATATATATGTATATATATATATATATAGAGACAGTATATATATATATATATATATACATACAAACACACACACACACACACACACTTTCTTAAGTTTGTTCTTAAAGCAGTGAAGACATTTAAATAGTATAACAATATTAAACTCTATAAACCCAGTATTTAAATAAATAAATACATAGAAATAAATCTTAAATAAGGAAACATTGGTGAATTTCAGAATTTTAATGAAAACAATTATTAAGAGCGATTGGTAAACGAGGAATTTTTGTTAAGTGCATTGCAATGTTTCAGATTACATTTACTTCACTGTTTACACATCATGTAAGTGTTTAAAGATCAACAATAAAACCGATCTGCATCATTTTATTAATGCGTAGCGTTAATGTAAATGTTGAAAACGTTCTCGTCTTTGAAACCTCCTCCCGCGGTTGGCCCGTAAGGTTCAGCAGGGCTGCGTGAACAGAGCGGGAGGCTGAGAGAGTCGGATTCTCACAAAGCTGCCCCAGTCCTCCCAGGCCAGCTGCAGGGTCGCTTGCTGCAGTCTCACCCCTCCCCCTGTACAATAGAGTCCTGTTCCTACATGTATCTTAATGCACCACACATTCGCCAAGTCTCCCGTCACGCTAAGCTGTGCTGTCAGTATAGTCAGCGTGGAAATTAGTGCATGAAATGGCATTTTAGGACAGACGTAAATGACGTAAAATGTTAATTATTTCAATTTCTAGAAATATCAATGGATGGTCATTTTGTCACTTTACATCTGTATAAAGTCCGACCCTAGATTTATAAAGGAAGCAGCATCATTGGCAAGGCAGACTGCAGGGCCCATAAGTAGCACGTCTTGTTTAAGATCCGACCCTGAGTTTGTAACTCATTGGTAGAAATTTGTCCATTAAAATAAATATTTGATCATAATTTGAGATTTTTCTTAAAGCTCTAACCTCGGCTTTTGGAGAACAATTTTTGATTTCGATTTTCACTGAAGTTGTATTTTATATTACAACACATTGTGGTTTGGGGGAATTATAGGAATGAGTGTCCCCGTCACTGGGAGCCTGACCTGGATTTTGGTCAGCTTTAATGAATAGTGACAGTTCTCTTGTCTCAGCACAGCCGGAGAGAGTGAAATCCGAAAGCACCGAGGAGGACCGATAAAGGCTTTTTGTGATCATTGCGATAGTCGTGGAGGTGTTTTGTTGAGCTCTGCTTCTGCTTTAGAATAAATTATTAATAAGACTGCCTTCATGTTGGCATTGATGTTCCGTAGCAGCTTGTGCCACAAATTACAGATCAGTGTGTCCACATGGTCTTTTATGCAACAGTGAATTCATTTTTTCTATTCCTTCAAATGTAGAGCTTCATGCTGCGTTGCAATGTAAATAAGTTGTAATAGAATTAATTCTTCTCAGATTTATGGTAGGGGTCTAATGATACATCAGTCGACATCGATACATCGAAACAGAAATCATATTATATCAGACTTTGTGATATCTGCAGACCTGGAGCCGTTGTCCGTTGAATCGATATGATATACCGTGATGGAACTTGTGATTGACACTCCTAATTTATAGAAGCCGTATTGGAAGATGAGGTCCAAATTGGTTCACCCGCAGAAGGCCCTCCCCCGCCCCCGACACGCCCACTACTTAATCTCTAATTTGTTCCTATTTGTTGCTACATGTCAGCTGCTCTTTAGGAGGGTCTCAGTTAGTGGAAATGCCTGGCAACTGTAACCAAGGGCCAGGGATGGCTGGGCTTGGTCGTTGGTGTGTGTAAATGACTTGAGGCAGAGTGGCTGAGGAGAGAGAAAGAGGGAGGAGCAGTGATAAAGAAAGGAGGAGGGATGGGGAGGGGGGCAGAATTGGGGCAGGGAGCTGTAGGGGACACCAGAGAGGGATAAAAAAGCCTTGATTAGGTTTGAATGGGAATTTTCTTGGATGTTTATCTAGAGGAAGCTAATGAGAGAATAGAGGGAAGAGAGAGAGATAGAGAGAGAGAAGGAAGGGGAAGCAGGTTTGGAGGAGTCGAGAAAGAAATAGGACCTCAGGTGCAGCTCAAAGGAGAGGGTGGGGGAAGTGTGTGTGTGAAGGAAGGAGAGAGAGAGAGAGGGAGGCTGGCAACGAGGAAGGGGGTGTGTGAAACAGACAGGTCGCAAGCGAGGGAGGGAGGGAGGAAGAGAGAGAGAGAGAGAGGGAGAGAGAGGGAGGGCGGGAGAGAGAAAGCGAGGGAAGTAAAAACCACTCGCAGCATCTCTTTCCCACTGCGCCAGCCGTTTCAGGCTACACATTGCCTTCGCTCTTCGCCCGTCGCTTTTCTTTCTCTTTCCCAGTTCATTTCTGTTTTCTCAGTCACGCTCTTCTCTCCATCTGCCCGGTTACGCTTTCTGCAGCATTGCCTTTATACATTTTTCGTGTTGAGTTTCGTATTGTTTGGTGGGGAGCCGTAGTGGTGCCAGGCTGGTGAAGCTCACAGGTCACTGGGACAACAGACTGAAGAGCCTGGCAGCAGTGGCACACAACTTCCTCAACCTTTTCACATCTTGTAAAGATGATTTAGTCTCCGATTGCTTCTGTGAATGCTGCATAGCGTAGATCTTTTGAGAAAGTGCAACGGGAGAACACCGCATGGACCTTGATGAACTCGACTCCTGATCAAAGGCAGCCGTGGACTGGGAACGATAACTGTAGCACGCAGACGGGAAAGTGGATATGTGGACTTTTGACTTGAAGCTATTTGGGGACACAAAAAATACCTGCGGGAGAAAGAGCTGGAAACAAGTTGGACGAAGGATGCGCCTATGGTGAGGTATCTCAGTTTGCTTCTGGTTTAGGATACGCAAGGAGACCCTTTCGGAATTACAGGCAATGGTCACGGAGACGAGACCCCTTTAGAAACACTGGCATCTCTTCAAATATGACCCGGTTTCTCTTGATTTCTTTGTCCCGTCCTCTGATTTACAACACGCAAAAGGCAAGTTTGACGAAAGTAAATGGAATACGGGAATAAACTGGCCGAAGCTGCCGATGTAGCTTTACATGCGTAATAGGTTCTTGAAACTTGAATCGTTCCCGTTTTGTTCTCTTCAGCTGACTTTCAGCTGTAAACTAACCGGAATGGTCTCAGAATGGTCTCCGAGCACAAGAGCTTTGACATGAACTCCCACTGAGTGCTCTGTGTCTACAGTGTGTCTGTGTTTGGATTTTGGACAATAGAAAGCGCACAACGAGGGGGGGGGGTACAGAGCGTGGCTGCGAGGTCCTCATTCCAAAAGCCACATTTAGAAACTTAACATATGTGTTTGCGTCTGTGGCAGGAATGCGCTAAAACCACAGACACTTTTGCAGCTGCTCTGGATTTTTACTATTTTGTTAGTCAACTGACAGTCTGTCTGAATTTTACCTTCATTGAAAATGTTTACTTCTCCTTTGTCTGGTAAATTTACAGTAAAATGACAAATTTTCCAATTAATTTGAAAGTATACCTATGGTATTGTACGATTCTGGGGATCCCAACGGGTGCAGCGCAGTTGAATTTGTTGTGCCTGATCCCCAATTCCTGTTGTCCTACCCTGTTTTGAAATCCCTTCCAATTTTGCCCTTGGAGGACAGACGAGGAAACTGGTAGTGCTGATGTTGCAGCCTACTGCTGTCAGACTGAGCTCTGGAGACTCCGGCAAACTGCGCCGCCCAGCCAGCCGTCGGCTGCGTTAACTTGCCTCGCTCACCACTTTCAGAGACCGACCAGAAGGATTCACGTCTCCGTGACAATTGCCCAAACTTTCTCAAGCATGACTGGGGAAGAAATGTGGGGCATTTTTTTTGCTTTTTCCCTGGCAGGCATTATTGATTTATGTCAGTGTTTATTCCACTGAGACCCAGCTATGTGAAATGTGAAAAGAAACCAGGTTGAGCTTTGTTTGCCGAAGAAGATTACTGTCGTAGTGCTGACCACAGGCAATCTGCATCAATCGTGGATCTGAAGGAAAACTGGACATAACCTGGGACAATGAACCGGTCAGGATTGATTGACTTGGTCCTGACTGGAAACAGCAGTACTGACGCCACCTCTGGCGCGTCCATGAACCACTCCTGCCCCCTAGGTTGGGTGCAGAATGAGGGCATAGAGGCTTGCGTCTTCGAGACGGCCGTCATCGTGCTCCTGACGGTGCTCATCATCGCCGGGAATTTAACTGTCATCTTCGTGTTCCACTGCGCCCCCTTGTTGCATCACTACACCACCAGCTACTTCATCCAAACCATGGCCTACGCCGACTTGCTTGTAGGCCTGAGCTGCCTGGTGCCCACCCTCTCGCTGCTGCATTACCCGGCTGGCGTTCAGGAACCCCTCACCTGCCAGGTGTTCAGCTACGTCATCTCCGTGCTCAAGAGTGTCTCCATGGCTTGCCTGGCCTGCATCAGCGTGGACCGTTACCTGGCTATAACCAAACCCCTTTCCTACAACCAGCTGGTGACACCTTGCCGCTTGCGCTGCTGCATCGCGTTGATCTGGATCTACTCCTGTGTCGTTTTTCTCCCTTCCTTCTTTGGCTGGGGCAAGCCAGGCTACCACGGGGACATCTTTGAGTGGTGCGCCCATTCCTGGCCTACCTCAGCCCTCTTCACCGGTTTTGTGGTGTGCCTCCTGTACGCTCCGGCCGCCCTGGTGGTCTGCTTCACCTACTTTCACATTTTCCGCATCTGCCAGCAGCACAACCGGGAGATCAGCGAACGCCGGGCACGATTCCCCAGCCAGGAGACGGATGCGGGCGAAGGCCGGCACCACGCCGGTCACGGGCCGGACAGGCGCTACGCCATGGTGCTCTTTCGCATCACCAGCGTCTTCTACGCGCTCTGGCTGCCCTACATCATTTACTTTCTCCTGGAGAGCTCCCACGTGCTGGACAGCCCGGCCCTGTCCTTCGTCACCACCTGGTTAGCCATCAGCAATAGCTTCTGCAACTGCGTCATCTACAGCCTGTCCAACAGCGTGTTCCGCCTGGGTATGCGTAGGCTCTCGCAGACCCTCTGTTCCTCCTGCTCCTTTAGCCCTTGTGCCCATGACGACAAGGACTTTCCAGAGCCAAAGCCCAGGAAGAGAGCCAACTCGTGTTCGATCTGAGCAACGGTTGTCAAGTGTCGGGCTTAAAGCTGCTAAATATTAAAAGAGAGAGAGGGACAGAGAGAGATCTGGGCCAGAAATGGGCAGCTTGAAGGAGTTTTAGTTTGAAGCTAGTGCAACAATGGCGATGATTTTAAGGTTGCATTATCGTTACTTCTACTACTGAGAGGTTTGCCGTACCAAACTGTGTGTAACTCGTTTTTTGCCGGATTAGTGCTTGTGGTACAGGCTGACTACATTCCCTGTAAATAATAAAGTTACGCCTGCCTTGCTCGTGTAAATATCACTAGTCGGCTAGTGGGCACGAGCCGTTAGATACACACCGTTTCTAGAGTGCTTGTAATTAATGGAAATGTCAACAGAGAGGTCACCCTCACCTGCCGAAACGGTGCTTTGGAGTTTCTTTGAGATTGAGGTCTCTCTCTCTCTCTCATTCTGGATGCAGGTCGTTCATACCTTTTGGACTCGTGCTTATCGGTCATATTGTAGTTTTGACGTTTTTAGATATCACTGAGGTATATTTTTTACATTCTGTTGCATCCTCTACCAAAATGGCTGCTATCCAAGTAAAAGTGGCTTAAAGACATTAGTGCCCAGGTTTTTATTTTTTAGGGTTTTTTTTTGTGACATTTAGAGGTTAGAGCTGAAGAACCCATATGGCACAAGGTTTTTTTCCCTCAGCCTGGCGTGACGACCCTCGCCGGTGTTCCTCTTATAGCACAGTTTGGGCTCAAATGCAGTTCCAGCAAAGACTGTTCATTCCGATTTTTTTAAAGAGGTGAACAAGGTACAAGCTGAAAGTGTAAGCAGTCAGTCCAAGTCATTCACTAATATGCATTCCAAATGGGATCTTTTATTCAGTAGAGAAGCTGAAAATATGAAATACACGCACAATATTAACAATGCCTGTAGTAGTCGTGAGTTGTACTTTAGTTTCCAGTTGTGTAAAACCTTGACTGTGTGTAATTAGATCTGTTTGCCTGCAGTGGTTTTATCAGCCTCTGATAAACACAACAGACATGAGTTTCTTTGTATCAATCAACAAAGATTTCCTTTAAAGATAATTTTCCTGACTTTTCCTGGGAGGTCAAGAGTGATGTTTTGGAGTCACACATGATTTTTAATATATACTTTTTCTGTGGGGGAACGTAAGATCGCTTTTCATAGGTTTAGGTCTTACCTTTTTTTGACAAATGCTTACTGGCCCATGATGTCATATCACACATTACACAAATTCATTTTTACCAGTTATGAAATGCTGCTTATTGGACAGTGATTGGAATTTATGCTTAATGTGCAGATGGTTTGCTAGTTTAATTTAGTCGAAGTCAAAGTAATCTTTATTGTCGTCTCTACTGTGTTCAAGTATATAGAGAGACGAGAAGACGTGGCTCCAGTTTCTACAGTTCAAAGAACAAATAAGGCACATAGAGTAGGCGTATATAAATATATAATTTACTAAAGTGCTTTTGTTTTTCTTTGTCATTATTGTAAAAGGGTTGGTGGTGTGGGTTTAGTGATGGAATAATTGCTTATTGAGCAAGAGTTTAGCTTCAGATTCAGCTCTATCATACTCTTAAAAACTACCAAAGTTGGGTCCCTGAGCAAGACCCTTAAACCCAAGTTTCTCCAGGGAGACTGTCCCTGTAATTACGAAATCTTAAAAGAAAAGTGTCTGATAAATTCTATAAATGTCCCTGTAGTTATCAAAATCGGTCAAAAAATGAGTCTTGAAAAGCTTTTATATTGGGTTTGCCCGTTTCAAGAGCTTTACTTTCGCTGATTCAACCTAAACAAGACCCTCTGTATACTTAAAATGTAATGTTTTGTCTAGCAGTGAACCGGTCTGTAGCTGTTTCAAGAGAAATGCATTTAAAGGTCCCGTATTATACATTTTATCAACAAGTTAAAATAGGTCTGTGAGCTCCACTAAACATGTTTCTGAAGTAGTTTGCTGTAAACACCTCTCAGATTAGGCATTTTCACCTGCTTTTTACTCCTCTATTTCAGTCCCTTTCAGATCAGGCTGTTTTTCATTAGTATTCCTAAACGCAAATGAGCTGCTGCTGCCCACACACGTCCCACTCTGGAACTGGGTTGTAGTGTAGACAGCACGCAGAGAGTTTACCTCACGTGAAAATAATCAACACGTCTGCTGCTAACAGACCATCCATACAGCCAAACATGTTCAACACAACACTCCGCCGGTAGATGACGGATGAGGAAGATGGCGGATCAGGAAGCGCTAGCAGCTCTACCTGGTGGGTGGAGGAGGGTGGAGTTATTCAAATGTCCCCTAATGTTGTAAATTAATACTAACACGGTTGACCATTTTTATCAACTGTATAGTGTGTTAGAGGCAGTACAGACCCAAATAGATGTCCAAAGAGCAGAAAAAGAGAATTTTACATGATATGGGGCCTTTAAAGCTTTTATGGTGGATTTGCCAATTTCAAAAGCATTACTTTCTCTAAACAGAACCCTTTGTATACTTCAAATTAAATGTTTTGTCTAGAAGTGAACAGAGTTACAGCTGTTTTAAGAGAAATGCATTTAAGTTATCATGATGGAGGTGAACTCTACATGTGGCTCAGATGAAAACAGCTTCTTACATTCCTAGAGAACTTCCGTTCTGTTTCTTTGTGAAGAGATTTTAAGAAGGGGAAAGCTTTCTATTCATTTCCATGTTGACAGTTGCATTAAAAAGTGGCAGGTTTCTTGTTTGTTCTTAAATGAGCTGTCTGAGTGAACAACTGTGATGTGGCTAACAGGGAAGGAAAGCGGAAGGAGACTTTAAGCATAAGTCGGGCACAATAGAAAATCCGTTTCCTTTCCCTTTCATTGTTAGCCATCGATGCCTTTGTTTGTAATGCCCCTCCAAATTTATCTTCTTTTGCTGCTGGACGTCTCTACCCTGTAAAATACAAATGCTGGACCTCACTGTTCAGCACGTCACACAAAAGAGGTGCGGTAAATCATCTTTACGGAAAGTGAGACTTTGCCTCAAAGTTTGTTGAGGAGGAACTCGGTCGCTTTCAGAAATGAGATTATTTTAAACAATCAATGAACTATTTATTTATTTATTTATTTTGTATTGTCCAAATGGATGCGATACCTGTTCCATTCCGAGTGTTTATGTGTAACTTGATTTGTATTCTTGTGCAGCCGGTGTACGTTCCAACATAAATCTGTATTGACTCCAGCCATTGATGGCACATATCGTGATGTAAGCCAAGCTAGACTGCTAATGTTATTTAGCATTTTATTTCCTCGTTTCTTTCTCAGTGAACAAAACGATGAATTCTACAGTATCTATTTTTTTATTTTGATCATTTTGTGAGACAGTATGGATTTGCTGTTGCTTCCAGTACAATAAAAGTGAACAGAGACTACATCCTTTTCCCCGTCTGAAACATTATTGCGTTTGCACGACTTCGCTTCCGAATTCCGCACGTGGATTCGAGCCCCTGCCTGACCTCTGCCCTGTGCCTTTTCATTTCCACGTCCCCCCTAATGAATGGCAATAATGGATGAATAGCATTATCATAATTGCACTGCTGTCAGCGAGATAATAACTGCTCATTGTGAGAATATTCATTAGACTTAAAAACCCGGTATTTTTTGACGCCCTCAAAAATCTCGTCCGGTTGTGCTCGTCCTTTGCGGTGCCAGTCTGCAAACTTTTTTGCCGCGTAACCCGTTAACGGGGAATTTTCGACGGTGCCAGCTTGTTGCTCGTGCCCAGTAGCCGCTTTGTCCCTGAACGGGGCTCGAAACGTTGAATGCCTGCTGCTGGAAAGGTTATAGCTCCCCATCAGAGGGGAAATTAGAGCTGTGTGGTCGGAGTCAGAAGGGCTAAAATGGGGTGACCTTTTTTGAAGTCTAATGAGCACATCAAATGTTTCCATGATCATGGGAGTCTGTGGACCTTGGGACCTGCATGAATAAACCATAAGAATTCTCACGGGCCACTTTGCTGTATGGCTTGAACCCTGTGCAGCTTCAGGGCAAGTTTGACTTTACGAAGCCTACGCTTGTTATATAACTTTCAACGGCCTTCTGGTTTGTTTTTGCCCAGTTGTTCTGTGCATTGTGACAT
The DNA here is from genome assembly GCA_032718565.1 of Distichodus sexfasciatus. Lineage (NCBI taxonomy): Eukaryota > Metazoa > Chordata > Actinopteri > Characiformes > Distichodontidae > Distichodus > Distichodus sexfasciatus. Next base: position 1,105,813 of record JAVGVS010000056.1, on the reverse strand, counting down.
TTAAGTTATGATTTTTCTTGTTGTAGAAATGTTGTCACTCGGTTTTGGGACTTATAGATTAGCGGTGTAATATGCATCAGTACGTCGATTCAGTGATCAATCAGCCCATCCAAAATGAAAACACTGATCAGATATCATACATGTTGCCAAGCAAGCCAGGCACTTGATACCGAACAGGAGGTCTGTTTTTATTAAAAGAGAAGATTTTAAGCTATGCTATAGCTTATATTCTTCATAACTCATTAATTGAGTACTTTGTTGACAAAAACTATAGCAACGCTGCCATGCCAGATGTGCCAAACACAAACTTTTACTTGAACATGTTTTGTTTCAGCATCAGCGATGTGTTGAAAGTGGTCAGGACCATGGTTTTTGTGGTGAGAAAGTTGTAGGTGTCCAGTTATTTACTCGATCATGTGCAAATTGTGATTAAACCTTTTCACTATTGCTGCATGTCCACACCTATACAGGAACACGGCTGTACCTAAGCTGTACCTAAACTTTGTAACACACTAGGATTTTCCTCTGTATTAAGTTTAATCTGCCAACAGTGTTGTCACGATTATTAACAAAAGTGCTATTTGCTGGTTTACTATTATATTTTATATCAGAGCTTTTGGTGTGGTCTTTAAATTTTGTTGTCCAAATTTTCTACTCTTTAGTAGGGATGCACCGAGCCAATGTTCTCAGTTCCAATACCGATGCCGATACTTGGGCTTTGGGCATCGGCCGATCCCGAGTACCAATCTGATACCAGTTAGAATCAATAAGCTGTGTATTCCTCTATAAGGATGAGACTGAGATTATTCTGTTCTGCTTAAGGGAATATCTTAAATCACCCGTTTATTTAATTTATAGTGAAGTTTTATTTGACCACTCAGGTTCCTCTGCGTGGAAGCGATACATAGATGTCACAGAATTGTGAGTAACATTGTGCTAGTGATGCAAGTGCAGAAAAAAATCATTTTATTTGCATTCTTCCAGGAAATGGCATGTCCAAAATGATCCACACTCTGTGTGGCTGTGCGATATGGCAAAAAAATCATATTGCGGTACATTTTGAGCCCTAGGCGATAGACGGTATATATTGCGGTATATAATTAGATCTGTAAATTTCAATATAACTGTTACTTTAAAGTAACAATTCTTTCCTTGTTTGTGTAAAACATTAGCTTATTGAGTTTTCTTCAGTTCTACAGCCGTGTAAAAATATATTATTTAAATGTCTTAACTTTTTTTTAGACCAAAAAACTTAAAAAAATTGCACAAGATGAAAGCGACCCAATGTCCTTATTATTTAACTTCAGTGTTTAAATTCAAATGTAATATATAAATGTAAATATTTTACATTCATGTTTTTATTTAGTTCTTAGCTTTATTTATTTACTTTCCCAAATTTCTTGCTTTTATTTACAATGACTTGAACAGTCTCACGAGGGAGCCAGGTGTTCATTTCAGCACATTATGCCTGTATAACTAAGCATGTGGCAAATAAAGAATCTTTAATCATTTCTGCCATTACATAAAAAGGACGTTTCTGGCCAAATCCGTCGATCGGACGTGGCGTGGTGAGTGGCAGACGGAGCGGTTCCCTTGTCGAAACATACGGGCCCAGGCCGGAAAAGTAATGGCACATTCTTTGGCTTCTCTCATATTCAACAGCGTATATTTTGCAGATTATGTTTTTCTGCTCAGTATCCGAGACCCTAAATCCAAACCATGTCCAGATTATGGACGTTGCACCGGTCTTATTAACGAGCTGCTCTTCCGTACACTCTCTCTCCATTTTCCGAAAACAAATGCCTCGTGGTGTGGTTTTCGCACATTTGACGCGACTTGGTTACGTCATTTTCGCGGGCGAGGAGTGGAAATTTCAGCAGTATGCCGGTATGATCAAAATCTCTATCGTTGGCCAAATTTATATTGCATACCTTTTATACCGTTTATACCGTCCACTCCTACTTTATACATTCATCACTAAAAAAAGCGCAAAATTATACCTGTAGTTGAAGTGTACCTAACTAGTTTTCCACATGCTGCCTTAGCTGTGTTTGCCAATCCAATATCCACACTTTGGTTGAAACACTGGGACGTCGTATCACTTCGGTCTGGCCTCTCGAACTGACATTTCCAGTTTATCCGAGTCTCGGTGCAAGTCCCTCACACCTCCCTTTTACACAGAGCAAATAAAGTGTAATGTCAGCAGTGTGGGGGGCACGATGGGTTGAGCTGAGGATAACTCGCCACGCTGCACTCTTCCCTCTGCCTTTAAAGTATTTTTAGACTGCAGACTGACCGTATCGCTGCTCAGACCCTCACTTGTGTTTTTTTTTCCAATCACGTTTCCTTGGAATGCTTTCTATTTAGAGAACCTCCCTCAAGTCACGTCGCCGCGTGGACTTGGTATTATCTTGAGTTTGTGTTAACGGAACACGAGTTTCCACAAGGCGCTTACTCCCTAGATTAATTATTAACAATACGGAAAGGAAGAGTTTGGATGAAAAAGCAAATTTACACAGATTTCCGACGTCTGTTGTCCAAACTGTGCTAGATTTGCAGTGGAGTTGGAGGATCATTGGGATTTGAACATACAGGGCTCATTTGAAACCTTAACCCCACATTACCAGCATTTAGCAGACGTTCTTATCCAGGTTGACTTCCATTTTCCTAATTTCACAGACGGTCTTACTGGAGCAACTTGGGGTTGAGGGTCTTGCTCCCAGACCCAGTGGTGGTCGTGCTGGAGGTGAGATTTGAACCCACGACCTTTTGGTCCAGAGGCGAGCATCCTCACCACCAGACCACCACCAGCCCACATTATGTTTTAGCAGTTCTTAGAAGTGCAAATTAGTCTTAATTTTGTCGCCCATTTTTTTATTTAGTCTTAGTCTTGTGTCAAAGTTCCTTATTAGTCTTAGTCATATTTAGTCATTCACATATCAGTTTTTGTTAGTCGTTATGTTTTAGTCGACTAAAAGTCTCAACATTTTAGTCTAGTTTTAGTCAAACGAAAACTCAAGGTGTTTTAGTCAAGTTTTCGTTAAAACATTTTAGTCTTTTTTATTTTTTATTTCAGAGATGATTTTTGTTCATCATTCCAGTTCAATTGTGTTCCACACCGCTAAAGTATTGATTAAATGTAATAATAACCTCTGGCGCAAGTAGTTGCATGTAGTTTTGCGGCCGGAGGGGTGCAACAACATGACGTAGCGCATGTTGCGGCGCAGCCGCCGTTCTTCACAAAACCACCAAATCCGATGTGATTCAGTGGCCCATTGACCTCTTCACATATCCGTTACCGTCAAGACCCGCGCTCGTTTATTTCATCCTTTTGTCCTGTCGTTTATTTTTCCCATTGGAACCCATTCATTTTCTCACTTTAAGAATACATGGCATTTGAGACTCGAAGCTTCGTCTGTTTTCACACAACAGTTAACACGTTCTAATGCCACCTCCGACCACCTCATAGAACACCCCTCTGAATCTGTTCAGACCTGCACACACCTTTTTCTTGCTTTTATCTTCCCTCGTTCCTTCCCCATTCACTTGAGTCTTTACACTTGGCAAGTTTGCAAGTCACAGGTGCAAAACTTGAGCAGTCACTGGCACTTTCTTGAAGAAATATATCTGTAGTTTATTTTGACTGCCACACCTTAAACATGTAGCTACAATAGGTTGCAAAACCTGAGAAATGTGACAAATTGTAAAAACAAGATAATTGTTGAATTGTGTTATTAATTGACATTTTATTGTTCAGTGTTAAAGTTGTGATGTTTAATGTTAACATGAAAATATTCTTTTGTGTGGTGATTGTCATTGCACAAAATATTGAAGCTACACATTTAAGGTGTGAATAATATAATAATCAGTTTGTTTGCAAATATATTTGAATCATGAAAGAATTCTGAAAATTGGTCAGCATTTGCCCGAGCTATGAGAGGTCCTCGGAGTGTATTTCTCCTGAGCTGAAGTCTGTATAAATGTGGTGTGTTTTGCTGAACTATTTCTTATAGAGTTCATCTTCCTGAGTCAGTACGCACCACAAATCCTGACATGCTAAATCGGAACAGGACTAGCCTCAGAACCCTGCAAACTTGGGAATTTTGTTTCGTGTCATTTCTTTTTGGCTCTGCGCTTTATCTCCGTTCTCCGATAGGCCACGTACTGTAAGACATTTGCTCTCGCTGCCAGTCTTTCATCCATATTCATGAACCACAAGCAAGAGAAGCTTATAGTCCGGGCTGGTGAATATTTATGAAAATCCTCTCCATTCTGTATTATGAATTCCGCTTAATATTAATCTGCACCATGGTGCCACTCCACAAGAACCTCTCCCCCTTCAAACGCCACTCCAGGCAGAGAGCAAAAAGAGAACACCTGTCCCTCTCCGAGCAGAGCGAGGTGATGCGACGCTCACTAATCAAAGGCCTGTTTCTCACCTCTCTCTCGTCATGCTAATCCCCCCCCATCCTCCTTCTCATCCTCTCTTTACGGTTAATGGTCGTTGCTAATTACAGCCTCTTGTTTTTCCGTCGTGCGTTTTGGACGAGGCGATCAGGGATTTGCGTTCAGGGATGTCCAAATTAGCACTCAAACACGAGTGCATAGTGTAAAGCTATCCAGCATAACAACGCAAATCAGCTGTGGCCGGTTTCGTTGTTTGATGACCGCTCACAGCAAGGACTGCATGGACATTTTTTTAATAGGTAAATGAGCTGACCAGAACTTGAGAAAACTAATTTACAGCATGCTTTAATAAGCCAATCTCTCTGAGGTCCCAGATCTGCTTTAGGTGGAGTTGCAGTGGAGTTATGAGGTTAAAACTTATTCAGATGTATTGGACATTTATCAAAGTGGACTCTCATAATGGAACGTCAAAGGTGCCACAATTCGCCTGTAATTTTACACAACTGACAGTAAAACACCTGTTCATTTACACTGTTTTCTTCATTAAAAACAGTTTTTTGCAGCACACTAATTTACCAGAGCTTTTTACGCCATTTTTATGCTGCTGAAACTGGGGTTTTCTAAGGCACTCTAGTGAACGCTGCTAAACAATGCTAAAACGACAGTAAAAGGTGGTGCTTTTTACAGTGCTGTAGTAAGACGCCTTTGTGGCACCTTTGGCTTCCAAAAAACTGAGCACAAGGGCTGGCAGATGTGAGCGGACGCAGAGTGTTTTGAGCGTATTAGTGCCTACGTCCATGTGGCGCCGTGGTGACTACTGCAAAGCCACATTTAAACCATGAATAAAATATTGCTGTAAACAGTGTATTTTGCCACAACTACAAATAAACATTAGAGTGTAGTGTGAAATAATAGACATTTTAATTTCGTTATCCGATATACTGTATTTTGTCATATCTCACAGCCCTATATTGATGCGATACGCACGAACAAGCAACGCCCTTTTCAAGGTCACAGAACCAGTGGTTTCCTTTTTGCTGAGAAGCTGTAAAAGAACAAACTTTTCAAATAGCATAAAATGAGTGCTGTTATAATATGATGTCATTTTTAGGCCTCTGTATGTGTGTGTGTGTGTGTGTGTGTATTTAGCTGTGTCAGGCCTGCCAAGCCTCCCTCAGGAGTGTGCCCAGATGCCCAGTCCTGGCACTCGCACAAACCAGCCAACCTCAGCGGATTGGCACACATCCGAACCCTTCTCTCCGCCTGCATCCTTGCACACTCATCCCTCCTGTCCTCCTCACCACCCTTCTGTCACTTTGCTCTCCCTCGTCCCTCTCCGCCTCCTTTCTTTCTCTTCAGCCCATCAGAATTCTTCTTCATTCCCCTTTCCCTTTGTCCTTCTTTGTCATCCTTCACCTCTGTTCCACCTCTTTGTCCTTCCCTCCTTCCTCCTTTGTCCTCCCATCCTCCTCCCATGCCTCCATCCATCCATCCTTCATCGCTCTCTTTCCTCCTCCTCTCCAGATGTCAGGGAAGGCTTCTTTTCCACCTACAGCCATTAGGCTTCGTTCACCTGCCGTTTTCAAGAAAATGGTGGTTTTAAACCCCAGTTACGCGGTTCTCTAGTGTTTTGATGTTTGTTCTTAGGTAAAAAAGCAGAATTTACAAACGGAAACGGGCGAATTCTTTATGCTGATTAAAGCATTCAGAATGTTCAATATGATGGTTTTCCGTGTGGTTTACCATTAAAGCTGAAATTAATCAGATAAAAAGTAGTTCTTGTGAGCAACATACACTCCCAGCCGTTTTGGGAGTAACGTGTTGCAAAAGTACCGCAATTACAGTAATGTATTTATAATATTATACTCCTTACATATTTCAGTAATGCACGTCACAGCACTTTAAACCCGAAATTTTTATTTAAAAAATCACCAACACCACGACACTTTTGGCACAAGAGAAAAAGTTCTGCGAGTAAAAGAGCCTTTTCCTACAGACTGTATAGCTACTGTCATTGTGCTGCACCGCATCGCCCTCCACTGGATATAGAAGGAACTGCAGTAAACTACATTTTCGCATTTTAGAAAGAAGCCCCACTTCCACAGTTATTTAAGTGAAAGTAACTCCAAAGAAATGCAGGAGTCGTGTAACGCATTGCAGTTCAGATACAGTAATATTGTAACCAATTACTTGGAAATAATAGTTAACACTGCTTTTAACACTAAAATGGCCGTGAAAGATGCTCTGGTAAGTTTCCCCGCAAGGCAGATTATGGCACCTTTCGCATTCCAAAGAACTGAGCGCAAGGGGCGGCAGATGCGAGTGCGTGCAAAGTGTTTTCAGTGAGATTTTGCTTGTCAGAGTTCCACCGCATATTCAGAATTAAGGCACAAATACAATGCCATAGGATTCACTGTAGCTAAATCCACGTGGCGCCGTGGTGACTGCAAGCCCTCGTCCCAACCATGAAAAAATATTGCCATAAACAGTGTATTTTGCACGAGGAAATAAGCAATAGAGTATTATCTGAAACAGTAGACATTTTAATTTCGTCGTCAGATTTTTGTCGTAAAGCACAGCCCTGTACTGATGAGATATTGTCACCAATTATTTTGTAATAATGAAATGAATACAGTAACTACATTGAGGTCTTCTAGTTTTGCATGTTACATATTTAATGTTTACTAGAAATACACTCATTGGACCTCATTCACTAACCATTTATAAGAAAAAATGGTTCGTAAAACACACTTTAGGCAGTTTAAGAAGATTGTGAGATTCAATAATGTTCTCTTATTTGAAATTTGTTCTAACAGCAGAATCTACAAATGTTGAAGAGCAGTCTTACGTAAATTTGATTGCATTCCTGTTTGTTCGAGAAATTAGCCTATTGGAGCAGCTGGTGACGTATCGGTAACGGAGTTGGCCCTGTCATCGGAGGGTCGCTGGTTCAAATCCCGAACCGGCATCGGTACCGCTGAATTGCTCAAGAGCAAGGTGCCAGAAATGTAGCTTTTGACTGACTGGGAATGCAGTGGGTCAGGTTGCATGACTGAGACCCACTCATTGTTATCCATGTTAGCGTTAAGAATGGAATATCGCTTAAAAACCTGCACCTCAACCGACGACAATGCAGAACACGCCCCCCCGAAAGAAAATACCACCAGAGAGCCGAGCTGGTATTTCGCTGAACTTTATCCACCAGCCCCCGAGTTTGCCGTGATAACACGCCTGCAGCACGGCGGCCCAATCCGGCCTGACCCGGCCTGATCCGGTCCAACCACCCCCACCCCTCATCCCGCAGGCCATCAGCATGACCAGCGCCCCGCTGCCATTTACACTCAGTGAATACCGATCACGTTATGGACGTAGATTAATTAGAGTGAAAATGACTGTCGTCCCGTTGGCGCTGAGGCCGCCGTCAGCTGGCTTCATCAAACTAGCTGACCGCAGATCAGTCTGTGTATAACTTTCTTTGGGACAAACTTAGACAGGCAACGAGAAGACGTGATCTCAGGTCAGGACTGTGCCACAAGGCAGATAATTAATGGATACGGATGTAATATTTGGATTAATTAGGCTGTATGTTTTTTTTGTTGAGCAAATGTCATCTTGTGCATAAAAAGCTGGCTGTCTTACACATATAGCCATTGGAAACCTCACGGTCACTCTCCTGACATTGTCTTATGTCTGCATTCATCAACCCGGAAACGCCGCACTTCTTAGTATGTGTATATTCCGCTCCGTTACTTCTGCACTGTTCATATACACTTTAAAATAACTATTATTAGGGTTGCACGATATGAGAAATGTAGACCGATGCCGATATCCGATGTTTTTTATGCTTATATCTGCCGATGCTGATAAATGAGGAAGGCAAGTCAGGAGTTGAGGGCGAGCACGGACAGTGTTGAGCGACAATGTGAAGACACAATATTTTGCTCGCCAGTATTCCACTGCACGCTCAGAATTTTTGGCACAAAAAACAACGGCTTTGTCTGACATTTCTAACACAGCACCAAGTCGAGTATTTTGAGTGCGCGTGCAGGCTGAGTCGAGTGCATAAAGACAAGATGTTGCTCTCGAACATTCCACTGTAGGGCGGCGCGGTGGCGCAGTGTTTAGCACTGCCGCCTCACAGCGAGAAGGACCTGGTTTAATCCCCGGGTCAGCCGTAGGGCCTTTCTGTGTGGAGTTTGCATGCTCTCCCCATGTTCACGTGGGTTTTCCTTTCACAGTCCAAAAGCATGCAATAGGCTATAGGTTCATTGGTGTGAGTGAGTGTGTGTGTGTGTGTGTGTATGTCCTGCGGTATGTTGACGCCTGACCAGGGTTAGTCCCCGGCTTGCGCCCGTAGTTCCTGGAATAGGCTCCAGTCCCTGTGATCCCGATAGGGATTAAACGGTTTGGATGATGAATGAATGAATGAATGACTTTTGGCACAAAATAACCACCTCATACCTTAGACGTGCCTGACACAAGCGCAATCTTTCCACGTACAATAAATGTGTCATCAAGTCTCGGCTGGAAATATCGCTGCAAATCTAAGGTCCAGTGCTGATTTTTAAAAAAGCAGTTATCGCCCAGTTTAGTTAAATTATTAAACATTGTTACAGAGACTCGTGGTCAATTCCGAGCATTTTTCTCAACATGTGTAACCGTGTGTGTGAGACCAGTAAAGTCTTGAATCTTGTTTTGCTTTAAATTAAAGTGAATGAAGGTACCGTCTCCAGGCATTGCTCCGCAGCCGCTGCCCATCAGCCAACCGCTGCCCACTGTGGTTGTGGAACACTGTATGCCAATGTTTCTCAATCCCAGTCCTCGCGGACCACCGCTCTGCACAGATTCGAGTTTCCCGACCCACAGCACAACTGATGCTGCTGATTAGCAAATTAGCAATCAGCGTGCGGCGGTGCAGGAAATACCGAGTCTGTGCAGAGCGGTGGCCCGCGAGGACTGGGATTGAGAAACGCTGCTGTATGCTATATGTGGACGGCAGTCTAATGGTTAGGAAACTTGAATCTGGAAGAAGAGGTTGTGGGTTGGAATTCTACCTCCTGCACTACCTCCATCATTGGGTCCCTGAGCCAGACCCTTAACCCCAAGTTGCTCTCAGGGAGACTGTGCCTGAAATAAGTAAGTGGATGATGCTCTCTATAAGAACGTCTGCTAAATGCCACAAATATAAATGTAAATAAAGTGATTTTCAATAAACGAGGGACAAGATTTACTTTCGGTTCCTGCAGGTAGATTTGAGCTTAGGTGTAGCTACTATTAGGTGTACTGTTATTTACACGTAGGAGTTGAATGAAAACAAATCTGTGTGTTTGCTTGTTTGTGACGACATTTTTGTGTGAGGACCAGTTCTCATAAGGAGAAAATGCTTAAAGGAGACCATATCCATATAGGTGTCCATATAATCACGGAATGAAAGTCACTCTGGACGAGAGCGTCTGATAAATGCCGTAAATGTAAATGTCAGGTCTAAGTCTAAGTCTCTTGGTAATCTTGGATTAATCTGGCGTATGGGGATCCCACTCCTAACTTTTTTGTTAAGACGTCTGATTTCAAGGACATTTACACACTCCAGCTGCTAGTACTGTGGGCTTGTAGTGGGAGGTGACTTTGGAATGGACGCGGGAGCGCTGATTGAGTGGGTCTCCCTTTTGGGCCGTCCAAACCAGGCACTTAAGACACCTGGACCTCCAGTGGAGGTAAATGAGAGATCCAGATGTTCCTTTCAGCACGGAGGGGACGAGGGGAGGAAGAGAAGGGAGGTGACGGATGAGGACGGTTCAGAGCCAGTTTTAGCTAAAGGAGTGTTTTCCTGGCAGCCCTCGCTCACTTTAGCACTCGAGTTTTCCCCCAAATACAGCTGCTGTAGGTTTTGTGTGAGAATCAAAAGCAAAGGAAGGATTTTTACCAAAAAAAAAAAGCTTTAAAATCTGCTTGGGCTGCGTTTTTCTATTTTTGGCAACCTCATTGGAATATTAATAAATTCCTTGTTGGAAATTCTTCAGCTGTGTTTTCAAGACACGATAAGCGCGATGCGAGAGAATGCCAGAGCGCTTTCTTCTCACATCGTCATGGAAACAAAGAGGCAGATTTGCCTCACTGATGTTCCACTGGTGATCACTTGTAATTAATTACAATTGTTAAGCTCGGCGCAGCTTGTCCTTAGATAAAACTCTGTGTGTATGTGTGTGTGTTAGAGTCCGTGTGTGACGAGGCAGGTTTTTAGGTACTTGTGCGGATCTGATTGTCCCCTATAAGATTTTTGGGGAGCTTTGTGAGGTCATTTTTGTATGTGTGGGCTGACTTTATAGAAATGATCTTTGTAAACTTGAGTGAAAAGATTTGATTAAATGATGTATTAAGCAATTAGCCATAATATTATTGGTCATTTACACTTCTGTGCACGTGTTGTTAAACAGCGTAAGTCTGAATAAAACGACTCAAAGTGATTGAAGCGTAAACCACTAATTTTTTACATCTAGTCAATATGGGAGTCAACTGATCAACTTAACGAAGATAGCAAGGTGTGTGTGTGTGTGCGGGGCGCATGTGTCCACATGCCTGCTTTGCTATTCCCTAGCAGCTGTGAGTCATGCGAGTCCCTGGCCATTGTTTTCTTGTGAAAAACGCAGCAGAGGGATTGTGTGTCTCCGAGCCCAGAATAGCAGCGCGATGGAATAACCAGCTAATGTAATTAGCGGCTGAACAAACAGGTTATGAACAGACGCGGAGGAGGAGGAGGAGGAGGCTGGGACGGTGTGTGTGTGTGGGGCAGGTGATGGCGGGTCTGCTGTCCTTGTGGAATTCTCCGGTTGCTCTCGAGTTTCGTGCAGCAGGGCGAGTGGCACTTTGGGGCGCTTGTTGTGGCTCTGAGCTCACCACTAATAACTCACTCACACACACACACACACACACACGCACGAAACCACACACACACTGGTCCGAGTGGGACCTGACCTTTTGAATCTTCTTTTTGTCACTCGGTTTTCTATTGTTGAACCTCTCTCTCTCTCTCTCTCTCTCTCTCTTTCTTTCTTTCTTTCATTTCTCTTTACACTCTCGTCTTCCTTTGTTCCTTTGTTCACTCTCCCTCTGCACTCCCTCCTACTGCATTCACTTTTCAATTCTCAAATACTCATTTAGTCCCTTTCTTTCTCTTTTTCTCTCATTTCCATTTGTCTTCCTCTCCCTTTTCATGTTCCCTCTTTTCTTCGCCACTCCTCTCTCTCCCTCTCATTCTGCTTTTTGCTCCCTCCCCGTACTCTCACTCTCATTCTCTCTCCACATCCTCTCTCTCTCAACTCTCTCTCGTTCTCTCTCTCTTTTCCTTGTCTTTCTTTTGCTTTTAATCTTTCCTCTTTCCTCTCAACCCTCCTTTTCTCTAACCCTCCTTTTTGTCTTCTTTCCTGCTCTCTACATCCCTTATGCTCTCCCCATCCTCTCTCCCTATGTCCATACTCTCTCTCTCTCTTTCACACACACACACACACACACACACTTTATCTCTCTCTTTTTTCACTGTCTTTCTTATTGTTTTCCTGTTCCCTCTTTTATTGCCCCACTTTCTTTTTCCATCCTCTCTTTTTTCTTCTCTTTCCCGCTCTCTCCCTCCCCGGTTGCTGCTGTCACGCTCTAGCTGCCTGCTTGTGAGCGTGGCTCTGCAGTGGGCCAGTGTGGCGCTTGTAAAATTTGGATTGCGTTCTGCTCTCTCTCCTCTCCTCCTGTGCTGTGACAAGACGCAGGCCTTCCGACTCGAGTAACAACACATCAGATGAGTTTGGGGAGAACCGAGGAAACCCTGTATCATTTGTTCCTTTGTTTTTCACATTTAAAAATAAACCCAAATGCTGTGTTTTTCTTAAATATTCCTTTTCAAACCCCCCCCAAAAATAAAGAGTAATTTTCCTTCTTCATTGTGCACTAAAATAACAAAAGGTAAATCTTGCATGCTGGAAATCATAAATACCACTCATTTCACTTATTTCTTCTCTTTTCATTTTGGAAATGAAACTTTTTCCGGTTTTAATGTGAGATACAAAAAGACCCATCACGCAGGGTTTCTGATGGTGCGCACACCTGCCCACGTGAGCGCGTTTCCGCCCGCATCAGCATCCTCATGCCTCGCGTAAGGGGAAAGGGTTTCACGCCGAGAGGACGCCCACCTGACCAAAGTGGCGGTAGTGCAGGAGGTAGGATTCAAACCCACGATCTCTAGGTCCAGAGGCGAGTATCATAACCACTGGATCACCACCACCACCACACCTCGAACTGGGTGGGGTTGGAGCGGGAGAGATTCAGTCATATAATGAAAGAACATAAATGATAACGTAGATGTAAATGAATGAGTTTTTTGAGTACAATTTAATATGACAAATATCACCATTTGCCACATAAATTTGTGATAAAACTATTTGCCCGTGTCGGTGTGTGTTTCTGCATTTGAATATATGACTCCTACATGTTTAATGTGTCACTGGTATTCAAGTACTTTTTCTGAACACCTCTCCACTCCGGCTCTGCATCGTCTGGTAACTATGGCGACCAACAGCAGCTTTGCCAGACCTGAGTCCAGGAGGCTGTTAACAGTTTATTTAGAAGTTATTTTGAAATAATTTGAATCCCAGTTTCTCAGCGTACATTATCGCTGTTCAGTGTTTGACGGAAAAGGCTCTCTGCTTTAGGTCCACTTCATTAGGGCTGGGCGATATGACCTCAAATCAATATCATAAACATTTTACCTTGATTACCATTCATGAATAATTATTTTGTTTTTCACCCTCATAGTTCATTGGTAAGGTTTGTACAGTAAATATGCTAAACTGTTTAAGCTGGGATATTTTTTCAGATGAGAGAGTTCACATCATTGTCATTTTAAATTAACTTAAAGAAACACACACGTTGTGGCAGATTGGACAGGGCCGAGTCACATGACAACACTCAGTAGTATGTTTTTAAGTTCGAAAATATCTGAACACACACTCGAGAAAGAATTACGAGAATCTTTTTAAACAGTATTAACAGAATTTCAAAAATAATTGAAATAGCCGACACGGGCAAGATTTTCGATGAATTGCCCAACAAATCAGGGAATTTAATTGAAGTGTGTGTGTGTGTGTGTGTGTGTGTGTGTGTTAGAGAGGGAGAGGGAGAGAGAACACCGTGTTCCTGTGTTACTCTAAGGTGCCAGGTCATGAAGCTGAGCTCTCACACCTCTGATGTACTTAGAGACTCCATTTCCCACATGCACTGCTCCATCAAATCCCTCTTCGGGTCTTGCCTTGTTACGTCCTGCTGTGATCACCGTGCAACAGTGGACATGTTGCAGCTCTGTGACAGACAGACAGACGGTTTACCTTTCCCCTCTTTGTTCTGATGGAGGATAGTGTATGCGTTGGAGTCGCTGATCTTGTTATTAGCCTAAGTGGGCACTCGGTAAACTAAAAAGGGCGTTGATTAAATCATTCCTGAAACTTTCCTGTGCCGTCTTTCTCGTCGTGACAAGAAAGTGACTGTAAACATTTTAAATAAGCACTCTGCCTAAATATGTGGCTCGCAGTGAATCACCACATCTACACATAGATCAGCACCTGGATCTAGAGCTTGCCGATATGACCTCAAATGGATATCACGATTAGCGAGTACCATTTTACTCCGATCACAATTAATGATAAGAATTAAACTATTTAAAAACTGTATTAATAGAATTTTATAAATAATAATCAAAATAAGCAACATGGGCACGATTACATCGAGTAGAGGTTCTCAATGTTGGTTTGATTAATTACCCAGCCCTGGGGCACTAACGGGTGTTAACAGCTCCCAGTTTCATTTTGTTTATCAGCATCTTTGAGCAGAATTGTCCTTTAAGGGTAAACTTGTTATATGAGTGTTTAGTTTGATTGGTGCGGAGTTGCTCTTTTGCTGTTATCGAACTCAATGACGGCTCTCAGGAAATGAAAAGTGAGCTTTCTGCATCCAAATTGTTGTCGAGGCCAAACAAATTAGCATGCTGCGTGGCAGCGGCTATTAGACCAACAGTGACGGTGCACTGACAGATGAGTGTCCAGGAGAGCAGCTGTTTGCAGCCCCAGGAGACCCCCTCAGCGCGCTGCGGAGCTGCCTCGAGCCACGTCGGCCCACAGCTTTTTAATTAAACGGGGGTGACCTCGCCTCCGCCTCGGATGAGTTTTGCAGTCGCCCATGACGGAGAGCTGAAGTAATCAGATTTGTTGTTTGTGCTTTGGCAAGCGTTTGATCAAATATTGATAACGGGCTGCAGTCGAATATTCAGATCTCATGATAAATTAATGTGCTGTGCGCGTGTAAGCCGCCTGATGAGCTGGAATTTTAGCACAGACATGAATCAGCCTCAAACCCAGAGACATGTCAGTTACTGTTCTTCAGCAGTTTCTAGTACAGAGCGGAATTTCTGTTTGCTCTTCTTGTGAAACAGAATAAGTCAGAACGTCCAGTATTTTCGTGACTCCTAATGCAACATACTTTCATACATACTATTTTGACCTTTGCCTATTTTAGCTACAAGGGTCATATCCATTAATGCTGTCATTCCCTATTTTGACCACAAGGAGGAGTTTCCTTTAATGCTGCCGCTCCCTATTTTGACCACAAGGGGGCGTGTCCATTAATGCTGTCGTTCCCTATTTTGACCACAAGGGGGAGTCTCCTTTAATGCTGCCGCTCCTTATTTTGACCACAAGGGGGAGTCTTCATTAATGCTGTCGTTCTCTATTTCGACCACAAGGGGGAGTCTCCATTAATGCTGCCGCTCCTTATTTTGACCACAAGGGGGAGTCTCCATTAATGCTGTCGCTCTCTATTTTGACCACAAGGGGGAGTCTTCATTAATGCTGCCGCTCCTTATTTTGACCACAAGGAGGAGTCTCCATTAATGCTGTCCTTTCCTGTTTTGACCGCAAGGGGGAGTCTCCATTAATGCTGTCGTTCTCTATTTTGACCACAAGGGGGAGTCTCCATTAATGCTGTCGTTCTCTATTTTGACCACAAGGGGGAGTCTCCATTAATGCTGTCCTTTCCTGTTTTGACCGCAAGGGGGAGTCTTCATTAATGCTGTTGCTCACTATTTTGACCACAAGGGCAGAGTCTCCATTGCGAATGTAATCCCCTGTTTTGACCTCAAGGGGGAGTCTCCATCAAGAACTGTGTTATTACTCTTTTGGTGTCTTGCCTGTTCCTGATCTGACCTTAACATTAATTCAGCAGCTCATAATGTAACAGCTAGGTCAGCTATAATGCAGTCACGACTGATGATGGACGCGATGGTGGCCTCTGCACCTCCTGTAGTTTATTGCAGTTAGGAATGTGATGCCTGGACACAGAATTTTGTGTTGGCAAATTTCTATAATGGGCATCTTTGATTATATCAACTAATCATAGAAGCCCTAATATAGACTTAATTTGCCACGGGTTCATGGTAAGATGTGGAATGGAATCTGGATCAGTTACATTTCAGCAGGCTCCGTGGTCCAGTGCAAACTGCAGACAGGAAGGACATGGCTTGGGCCCGTCTTGAATTGTCCATCCTTTTAAACAGCTCCCCAAACCTTTTTTAAATAATTGCACCTTCGTGTTCTTTTTGCAGAGGTTTTACCTCTACAACTATTCCATGCTGCTGTTAAGTTAGCTTGAGAGTGCTTATACAGTATATAGGGGTGTGTGTGTGTGTGGTCTGTTGACTCGGGTTGTGTTTTCTCCCGGTGACACAGCTAATAACGAGCCGTCAGAGCGATCACACACGGTGCAGTCATGCATTATGCATGAACAAGATTAATCTGTCTCGGTGCTGGCGATGCTCGGAGAGTTCTCCAGCCTTCCTCTTCCTCCTCCTCTTCTTTCTCACCTATTTTGTCGTCCCTTGCTGGGGCCAGCCAGTGTGATCAGTCTAATGCAGCTGTTTGTCAATTTCAATTATGGCCTCCCTTGAACTGTGCGACTTTACCCAAGGCAGGGGGAGTAAAATAGGGGGAGGTAATATCCTTTCCGTCCATCACAGATGATTCCCTGTCTCTCTCTCTCTCTCTCTCTCTCTCTCTCTCCCCTCCTTTTTTACTCATATTTCAACCATCTGCATTGTTGCCATGTGAAGACGAGTCTGAGTAGCTATGTCTAAACCCGATTTAGCAAATATACTTTTTCTGAAAAAGGCCCATTACCTGAGAGATTATTAAGATGGTTTTGAGGAGGAGGAGGAGAATCGATTATGTTGAGAGCAGATGCGATGTTGCCAAACTCATTAAAATATCATACTTTGGCGTTTATATCTTTACGGAAAAATTTTGTGTTTACCGGGTGGATTATGAGAGAATTTGTAAACAAGATTTCAAAGCAGGAAATTCATTTGGAATGGCCTTTTGTTTCACTGAGAGCAAAAGGAACATTCGGCCCTTGATATTTCATTGTGCCATTTTTATGATGTCAGAGCAGAACAGTGATATAGGTCATCCCTCAGCGGGTGAAAATCTCGTGAAGAGATGCGCTGTTCTGAGACATGTTGGAGATGAGATTCGCCTGACTTAACACCCTGTTGCAGAGACGGGGCTCCGGTGATGCTCTCTGTCCCTGTAACATGGCGTGATGGATGCAAATCCTCTAGAGTAGGGATTAGCGCTGGACGATGTGACCTCGAATCAATATCATAATTTTATTGAACATTTCACCTTGATTCTGATTCTTTTTTTGTCCTCATAGTTATTGCCCTGTAATTATAGATCTGGAAGTCGCTCTGAGCTAAATGCCATAAAATGTAAACGTTAATGAGTCCTTTATCCTGCTTTACGTCATTCTGGGTAGAGGCAGTTGTTAAACATAACGTTAGTCTAGTAGCTGGAGTTGCAGCTCACAGTTTGTGATGAAGGGTCAGTAAGCACAGCAGACATTAACGTTGGGACGAATTTTTTTTTCTTCTGGCACCTCCGGTCACGTTTGGGCAATTTTGGCCCTTCTGCTATTCTGCCACTTTTTTTTTTTAATTTCTCGGCGAATGCATAGTTGGAGTGGCGCATCGATGTAGGTCGTCTCTCAGCTGGAGAGCCTCTTGAGACAGCTGCTGTGCTGAGACCTGCCGGAAAAGTCAGAGAGCGCCTGGCTTAGCGCCTACGGAGAGAGCCCCGACACGGCCATCGCCGTGCCTCGCCTCGCGCCCCACACACACCTACGCCACGGAATCTTCCAGAACCCTCCGGTTCTCAGCTGACAGCGCAAGACTGTTGTATTTTCCTGTAGCCGACGCGATCTCAACTAGTCGGTTTGGCTGCCCTGTCAGATGGGCTTTAAACCCGTTTTGGGGCATTCTGGGAGTTTTTAACACGTCTGTCTGGGCTTGTTTTCCGGCGCTGTTTTTTAGAAGTGCAAACTCAAATTAGATTCAAAATTCCTACTGTGATTTTTCTTTTTAACAGTGTATCATCAAACCATAGCGTAGTTGCTAACACACCCCACCAGCATAAACGTAGCGACTAAATATAACAAATTCTGGAGTATTGCTGATGAGCCGCTTAACCTTTAGGACCGTGGCTGAAAAATTAAAGGTTTTGGAGAAGCATTATAGAGAACAATCTGGAAACGTCACGGCCAGCAAATCCAGCAAACACTAACCCTAACCTTCGCGCTGCAGCGACCCGGTCACGCTCGGCCGTGTCTCAACTCCTTAAGGAGCGCTGACCGAACACAGCCTTCCTCAGATCAATGGGCCTCAAGGACACGAGCGAGTTTCCCAGAGAGCTGGAGCGAATCGGACAGGCGGGACCTTTATGTTGTTTTTCACCTCAAATCAGTCACCAGCAGCTTCTCCTCAATGCGTTTCGTCAGAAAAAGCGCATTAGGTTTTCCTAGACCAGTGCCGCCCAAAAGTGGGGTAGAGGCAAAGCAAATGGACGACATGAAAATGCAGTGTGAGTGGCAGTTTCACATCTGGAATGCAGATTAGACCAAGCGTTCTACACTTTTGCTGTCGTGGAGATGCTTAAGTTGTAAATTAATTTTTGCGAAAGATGCAATTGTGAGAAAATATGCTGAAATATGCTTAAGAAACAAAACACAACACACAGAGCACCACAACCAAATGTGAACTCTGCATTTGACTTAGCAGTAAAGGAGCAGTGGACAGCTGATGTGCAGCACCCAGGGAGCAGCGCTTGAGTACGGTACTTTCTGATAAGTACATCAGTGGTACCTTTACCGGTCCAGGACATGAACTGACCCAAACGTCAAACAGTAACTCCAGTGCAAGATGTTAATCAGACTGAAATAACGGACTTTGGTGACAGTAAGGTGCAATTAAGCCTACATGTGAGAAGAAAGGGGGGTCTTGAAATATTGCGCCATCAGAAAGTGGGAGGAAATATTCAGAAATATTCTTATCTACAAACGGGTGGTCCTGAAGATAAAGTTTGTGAACCACCGTCCTAAAGAATTAGGCCTGTGAAATTTTCAGAGATGAAAGTACATCTTTTTCATGTCGACTTGTTTATTTATTTTTGTTTCATCACCACTTCAGCTGTGCCTGCGTTTTCGCCGAGGCAGAAGGCGTTCCGGATGTTTGAGGCCGAATTACCGTGGAGCGGCATTGTGGGTTCTTTTCCCCCAGTTTATTTATGAAAGCTATTTGTCAGTAAGCCGGCGTTTATGAGGCGACGCTCAAAGTAACATTTCATTTTCATGCTTCATGCTGGTAGGGGAGAGAGAGAGAGGCGTGGGGGTGGGGGGGAGAAACGGACAGAACGAGTAAAAGAAAGGGAGAGAAGGAGCGTGTGGCGGGAATGAAAGAAAAACAGCAACAACCCAACCACTACTCAAACACACACACACACACCGTCGTGTGATCAACCTCATACTGTGGCAGAATTGCAGCTCGAGTGCCGTGTTGCCGTTATAAATTTTGGTTTGCGAAAATAGCCTTAGATTGAAGCTAAGAGCGTGGATCAAGATTTACATTTTTTTTCCTGCAAGTGTTTTTATTTTTCTCTGCTTTTATACAAAAGGAAAATTCTGCAGGTTCTCTTTCTTCATGGTTAATCTATATGAGAAGTCAGAATTAACAAAAATGACTCAGATGTCCGACAGATTACTCAGGGTCCAACAAAGGATGCTTCACATTCACAAAATGTAAGAGTAAAAAGGTTTTATTCACTTGAGTTTATTTAGTTACGGTGATTCCCAAGGGAGTTTAGGACAGTGTGGGACGTCAGTACAAACAGAAAGCATTGATATGCGAATCTCATAAACCCATATTTTATTCACAGTAGAACCTAGAAAACATATCAAATGTGTAAACTGAGAAAATGTGCCATTTTAAGAAACTAATTAAGGTTTGCTTGATTCATGATCAGTGCGAGTCCCAACTTTTTAAAAATTGAGCTTTTCTCTGCAGATCCAAATCGCCACAAACGTTCTAGAATGTTTCCCAATTGAGCAATTTTAGTCATTTGAGCAAAAGAATATCTTAACATTTATTATATTATTATAGATATTTACATTTACATGGAATTATACAGTACTGTGAAGTCTGATGCAACCCCTGACTTCTTTGTGTTGTTCTTCCAATGAGACATTTTCCATTTCAGTGCAAAATACGAAATCAGAAAACAGGTGAGAAAAACAGTAATGGTTGTGGGAATATATAGTTGAAAAATTTAGCTTTTTGGGTTATACTTGTACATTTTACATTTGAAAAGCAAATTAACACAGATTACATTTCATTTCTTCTTTTCCGTTTTTCTTCCTGCCTTCCTGCATCGTTACCTCAGATCTCACTGGTAAAATGTCTCCAGCTTTCACCCTGGAGGGAGGGAGGGAGGGAGGGAGGGAGTGCTGGCTTTTTAAAGAGCATCGGAGCACCTCCCTTCACCCCTTCACCCCTCCACCTTACCTCTCCCCTCGCCGCTGTCCGAGCTCGTTCCTGTGTTTTAAGACGGAAGGGGGGGGTTGTGTCTGCAGGGCCCTCCATCTTCGCTCTTCTTTGTCAGCACTTTTTCTCCCTACTCGCCCTAAATAGGTCACTTGCCCCCTGCTTCCCTCCATCGCTGAGTAATGCTGTGTGTGTGAACCCTCCCTATAACTGCAATTAGGGGCCTCCCTGCCCTCTCCCTCCCTTCCCTCCCTCCCCTCTCTCTTCCCTCCCTCCCCCCCTCCCCCCTCTCTCCTTCCCTCCCCTCCCCTCTCTCCCTCTCTCTCTCTCTCTCTCTCTCTCCCCTCCTTCCTCCCTCCCTCTCTCTCTCCCTCTCTCCCCTCCCTCTCCCTCTCTCCCATCTCTCTCCTTCCCTCTCTCTCTCTCTCTCTCTCTCTCTCTTTCTCTTCCCCCTCTCTCCCCTCTCTCCTCCCCCTCTCTCTCCCCTCTCCTTCCATCCCTCCCTCTCCTCCTCTCTCTCTCCCCTCCTCCCTCCCTCTCTCTCCCTTCCCTCTCTCTCTCTCTCCCCTCTCCTTCCATCCCTCCCTCCCCTCCCTCCCTCTCTCTCTCTCTCTCTCCCCCTCCTTCCATCCCTCCCCTCTCCCCTCCCTCCCTCCCTCCCCTCCCTCTCTCTCTCTCTCTCTCCCCTCTCCCTCCCCTCCCTCTCTCTCTCTCTCTCTCTCTCTCTCTCTCTCTCCCCTCTCCTTCCATCCCTCCC
Organism: Distichodus sexfasciatus; assembly: GCA_032718565.1. Taxonomy (NCBI): domain Eukaryota; kingdom Metazoa; phylum Chordata; class Actinopteri; order Characiformes; family Distichodontidae; genus Distichodus; species Distichodus sexfasciatus. The sequence continues at coordinate 1,084,751 of JAVGVS010000056.1, read as the reverse complement.
CTCCCTCCCCTCCCCTCCCCTCTCTCTCTCTCTCTCTCTCTCTCTCTCTCTCTCTCTCCCCTCCCTCTCCCCCTCTCTCCATCTCTCTCCTTCCCCCTCTCTCTCTCTGTCTCTCTCTCTCTCTCTCTCTCTCTCTCTCTCTCCCTTCTCTCGCCCTCTCTCTTTCTTTATCTCTCTCTCCTTCTATCTCTCTCTCTCCTTCTCTCTCCTTCTCTCTCTCTCTCCCACTCTCTCTCTCCCTCTCCTCCCTCTCCTTCCATCCCTCCCCTCCCCTCTCCCTCCCTCCCTCCCTCCCCTCTCTCTCTCCCCCTTCCATCCCTCCCTCTCCCTCTCCCCCTCTCTCTCCATCTCTCTCCCTTCCCCTCTCCTCTCTGTCTCTCTCTCTCTCTCCCTCCCTCTCTCCCCCCTCTCTCTTTCTTTGTCTCTCTCTCCTTCTTTTCTCTCTCTCTCCTTCTCTCTCCTCCTCTCTCTCTCTCCCCACTCTCTCTCTCTCTCTCTCCTCCCTCTCTCTCCTTCTTTCCTCTCTCTCTTTCCCCCTCTCTCTCTCTCCTCCTTCTCTCTTTCTCTCTTTTCTCTCTCTCTCCCTCTCTCTCTCTCTCTCTCTCTCTCTCTCTCCCCCTCCCCTCTCTCCCTCCCTCTCTGTCTCTCTCCTCTCCTCCGCCGTGAGAAGGAACCACCCCATCAAAATCTCTCTCCCATCTCTCTCCTTCCCCTCTCTCTCTCTCTCTCTCTCTCTTTCTCTTCCCCCCCCCTCTCTCTCCCCCCCTCTCCTTCCATCCCTCCCTCTCCCTCCCTCCCTCTCTCTCTCTCTCTCTCTCTCTCTCTCTCTCCCTCCCCTCCCTCCCTCCCTCCCTCTCTCTCTCTCTCTCTCTCTCTCTCTCTCTCTCTCTCTCTCCCCCCTCCTCCTTCCATCCTCCCTCTCCCTCCCCTCCCTCCTCCCCTCTCTCTCTCTCTCTCTCTCTCTCTCTCCCCCCTTCATCCTCCCCTCTCCCCCTCCTCTCCCATCTCTCTCCCTTCCCCCCTCTCTCTCTGTCTCTCTCTCTCTCTCTCTCCCTCCCTCTCTCCCCTCTCTCTTTCTTTGTCTCTCTCTCCTTCTTTCTCTCTCTCTCCTTCTCTCTCACTCACTCTCTCTCTCTCCCTCTCTCTCTCTCCCTCCCTCCCCTCTCTCCTTCTTTCCTCTCTCTCCCCCTCTCTCTCTCTCTCTCTCTCTCTCTCTCCTTCTCTCTTTCTCTCTCTCTCTCCCCTCTCTCTCTCTCTCTCTCTCCCCTCTCTCTCTCTCTCTCTCTCTCTCTCTCTCCCCCCCTCCCTCTCTCCCTCCCTCTCTGTCTCTCTCCCTCTCTCTCGCCGTGAGGGAGAACCACCTAAATCAAGTTAAAACCTCTACTCAGCACCATCTTGTTGACTATTATTTCAGTTCTGGTTAAAGTTCTGTTATTGCTCATTGAGGAAATCACAAGAAGGTTTTGGACGTGATGAGTATGCAGTGAGCAGGGGTAGCCTATCAGAGGGGTAGACTGTCAGTTCAACGCCAATCAGAAACAGCTGCTAGTTGGAAATACATGACATAGGCGTGACGCTGTCTCGCTGCTTGTTACTAAAATGTGGATACGTTCGTAGTGTCGCTAATTGTAGTTACTCCCCAACACTTCAGTTGCGTGATGGCACGGCTGATTTAGTATGAACTCATTAACGCTTTAAGCTTTGTAGATTTTGATGAATACGTCGTCTGAACGTGGATCTTCTGCACCCCGCGAAAACAAAAAGTGGGTCATTATGCCCACATATAATATGATGACCTTCATGAGAATGATCTGTCCTGCCGGGATTACTCAGGCTCCTTTTCTCCCCGAGGCGAGGCTGAAACGAAATGAAACCATTTTTAATATGGAGGCTGGGAAATGGCAGTCTCTCATATCGTCCAGTTCTCATAAGCAAACTGCAGCGGTAATGCTCCGTGAAGTACAGTACGCAATCTGAAATAATAGGTTTTTGCTCGTCTAGGAGCCCTAGTTACTACATTAAAGCCATGCTTTCCAGTGTACTTACTTCCTCCCCGCCCCGGTGGATCCTCATGGCTTTCTAAAAGACAAACGCATGAATCTGCTCTCACTGGTCACTTTATTAGGTCCTTTCTGTCTTTACACTCCACTGTGTTTTATACCAACGCGTGAGAGAAAAGAAGCTGCAGCTGAGCTGTCATATTCGGTGTTAACAAAAAAGTTCTTATCCTCCACCTTTTTAACAGGATTCTTTTTAGGTACAGTTAGGCCTTGTACACGCAAATCCGGATAAATTCGCCATCAAGAGCTGCGTAGAACCACGTCAGCCTATCCGAATCCTGAATCCTGCGACGCTATGAACCTAAAACTCTGTTTTCCCTGTCCACACGTAGTCACTGAAACTGGCGTTTTCAGACATCTCCACTTTGGCCAGAGTTTTCAAAAATAGTCTGTTTCAGTGACTGAAACCTCTGTTAACGTGTGGACGATAACCTCATAAAAAGATCAGGTTTTATAAACACCTGGCTGCGTATGTACGGGCCTTAGACACTACATTCCATCTCTGAGTGAGTGTGAGTTTAAGTGAGCGATTATTTGTCATTGTGAACGCAGCACAGCACACAGTGCACCACAATGGAATGTGACTTCTGGATTTGACCCATCCATGAAGGAGCAGTGGGCAGCTTTTTTTGGCAGAGCCTAGGGAGCAGTGCATAGAAACTGTACGTTGCTCACGAGTGCCTCAGTGGTACCTTTTACCAGTCAGGAACTTAAACTGGCGACCTTCCGATCACAGGCGCAACTCCACAACCGTGACGCTGCCAACCACTTGTAGTGATGCAGAGTTTGCAAATGGATATTTTTGATGTTGAATCTTCTCTAATCACATGACCTACAGCATGTTGTCACATAATTTGATACAAATATCTGTGTTTTAAATTGCAATATACAGCACTGGCAAATCTCTGGTGCCATCCCTCATTTCTTCATATTCTGCTTCCAAAGAGCCAGACTCTCTTGTGTTTTTAATGTAGCCTTGAGGAATAGTTTTACATGCATGTGTTGCAATAAATCACTGTACCCATTTCATTTTCCTGGCAAAGTATAAACAAGAAAACAGCTATTGCAGTGTCAGTTTTCAATGTCAGCAATGTGAGTTTTCCTCAATATCGTGCATTAAGAAGCACCTTCCATCAAAATAACAGATGAAGTGACAGCGTGGTTAGGAGAAGTAAGCAAGATATGACCTTGTATTATTATCACAGTTAATTGAACAGTTTCCCTCGTTCGTTTTACTGTCATAGTTCACTGACAAGGTGTGTACTGCAAATATGATTGGCTGTTAAAGCTGAGATGTATTTTTCTTATGAAAGCGTGTCTATCTGTTTAACAGAAGATCTTGTTTAAATGTTAACAGAATTAATCGAAACCGACATTCAGAACCGCTAAATATAACACAATCTTGCCTGTGATGATCTTGCCTGACCATATCGGGCAAGATTATTTTTTATGAAGGTTGAAAGTATGATTATAAATATGATTATAGACGAGAACCAGTGCCGTGTCTTGCCAACACAAAAACTGAAGTAATCGCGTAGAAACGCATGAAAGACATTTTTCGTGATGTAAGCACACATGCTCTGTTTGTTAGCGTGCACGACTCTCTCAGGGAAGTCATTTACTGACAATGTTGGGAAGGTTACGTTTAAAATGTATTCCACTACAGATTACAGAATACATGCCCCAAAATGTAGTTTGTAACGTATTCCGTTAAGTTACTCAATGTGAGTAACGTATTCTGAATAGTTTGGATTACTTAATGTATTGTCATGCTTTTTACAACTACATGAATGTAGCAATCACATCCTGCAAATTCTTGTTTGTTTTTCTCTACCAATTGGCTGTTAAGCCCAAATCTCCCTGAACAGACAATATATTTACTGTAGAGGAGCAAAGACGAAATTTCCCAGTAAGAAATGCATTCCTGCCCGGGCACTGCTGGCTCTGTTGTGCTGGCTCCGGGTCCATTGTGTAACTGACGCCACCAACATTAACAGGACGCTTACATTAGAGCCTCTTTTTGCGTGTTTTGTCTCGATTTCCGGCAATGCGTGGAATTACCAAAATTAGAGAAGGGATAGAGAGGGGATAGCCTAACATATGAAACAGGAAAAGACCGCCGTGTAATCCATTTATTTCAACAAAGTAACTGTATTCGAATTATCACCTATTTAAACGGTAACTGTAACGGAATTATTAACGCAATATTTTGTATTCTGAATATGTAACGCCAGTACATGTATTCCGTTACTCCCCAACACTGTTTACTGACGCGTTCCAGTTCAGTCAAATCTTCCCATTTATTACAGACAAAACTGATTTTTAGCTGATAAATAACAAAAACAACCAGCATTCTACTCACAAAACAGACATTTACTTGATATTTTCAGTGATTATTCCGACGCGTGTCCACCGCGTTATTGTGACGAGACTCATGTGGAACGCCATCTTGTGCAAAAATGAATTATAGGCCAAAATGAGTCCAAATTGACTTAAAATGGCCAATTTTCAATTAATCAGAAAATATTTTTTTCCATTTTATAATGTTAGAGAGTAAAAAAATAAATATAGAAAAATAGAAACAGTTTGTTTGTTTTTTTTAAATGCTGGAAATTAAAGTTTTTTTCTTTTTGTCTGATTATTAATTATTTATTCGAAAAAAAAGAATAATAATTAATCGAAAAAATAATCGGCAGATTAATCAATGAACAAAATAATTGTTAGTTTTAGCCCTAGTTTAGAGGTTTTAAATGTTGGTTTTGATTAATTTTTGATTAATCAACCAGCCTTACTATAAAGTAGATTTATTTCATTATAAGTGCTAGGGACTATATAGAGTAAATACAGCTAAGTGGTGTGTGGGTGTGTGTGTGAGTGTGTGTGTGAGTGTGTGAGTGAGAGACCTTCACGGTTAACCTGCCCAAGCTTTCCACTTGCCCTTTTTGCTTTCTTTAGCCGAGTCCATCCCAGCAGGTGCTTTTTCTCTGCAGCTCGGCCTATTGATTCTGGCTGAGATGATTCAGTGTCCAGAGCCCTCTTTCAATCTGATCTGGGGTCAGTGTCGTTTGAGGTTGATCTTGTCATCGCTTTGAGCCGAAATAAAATGGAACTGACCCCGGGGCTTCGTCCTTTGCCGCTCATACGCGCTTCCTCCGCCGCATCGAGGGAGTCTTTTTATAGAGCCCTAACCGCTACAAATTTTTTTTTCTCAGAGTGGCATCAAAAAGCTCACCGCTGGAGTGTGAGACGCGAACCACCATCTGCTTGCTCTTTGTCCCTCTCGGCACAGTCCGAACCGAGATGTCGCACCCCGTTCTGCCTTTTTTCCCTGTCGCTGCCTTGCTCTCATGTCTCATTTTTAGCTGCCCGCTCTCTCCTTTTCTCTTTGTCCATTTGCTCTCTTGGTTTCATGCTCCACCGGATCGGATCCTCCAATAAGTTTTGGTCTATAAGGAGGATTAAATACACAACACAGCACTGCAGCCTGTTCATGAGTACCTCAGTACCACTTTACCGGTCCAGGACTTGAACCCTCCGATCACAGGGCAGCTAGACAAGAGGTAAAGTGATTTATTGCAACTAATAGTCTATATAAAAAATTACAAGAAAGTCAGCTTCTTTGGAAGCAATTAGTGCTGGGCGATAAAGCGACCTCGATATTTTTTTGCCGCAGTGCTCAGAGTGCTTTAAGTAGAAATTTGTTGAAAATTATTTGTTTAATATGGTTTGATTATTTTACCTTGTTCATTCAGTCTGTATAAGAATCCAAACCCCCCCCCACAATATGACAATATATCGTGATAATTATCGAAATCGATCAATATACCAAAAAATATTGTGATAATGTTTTTGTTCATATCGCCTAGCTCTAGAAGCAATGTATAAAGAAATTGGGTCTGTTGAATGTGTGTTGAGTTACAGTGTACACACGTTACATTTTATTCCCTCCCCCTACAAAACGGATTGTGCATCATGAACCGTAAGTCACAGAAACCATTCCTCCTTCCCCTCCGAATTTCAGGTTTCAGGGGCAGCTGGTGGCGTAACGGTAGGGTGTTCGCCCCGTGGTCAGAGGGTCGCAGGTTTGAATCCAGGGCCGGTAAAGTTACCACTCAGGTACTCATGAGCAAGGTACCGTCCCCAAGCACTGCTCCCTGGGCACTTGTTAGCTGCCCACTGCTCCTTCACGCATGGGTTAAATGCAGAGGTCACATTTCGTTGTGGTGCTCTGTGTGCTGAGCTGTGCTGTGGTGTGTTCACAATGACAAATAATCACTCACTTTCACTTTCCGGATAGGCCCAAAAAGCCTGTAATTGTCGCTATAGTGAAGGCAAATGTGTTTTGATCTCTAACTCTCGAACCATGTGGCCTAGATGCTTAAAGCAAAGGAGGCGTCAAATGAATCTGCCGACGTTGGCTGATATCGTAACTCGAAGTCTTTTTGGGATTTCACAAAAGGGTGGTAAAATGAGCAAATTATTTGCATTGGGGTCTGACTTATTTGGTATTAAAAACAGTAAGATGTGCTAAAATGCTACATGTCTATATGCAGCCTAAACCCTACTTCACACAAACTTGATCTCAAAATACAAAGAAAAACGTAGTGATTGGCCTATAGGTGGCGCTATAGTAAAGGCAAATGCATTTTGGTCTATAACTCTTAAACCTTGTGGCCTTTAGACAAAATTCTTTCTTAAGCTGCTTCTTTAACTTAAGCCAGCTGTTTTTGTGCTGCTTTTAGCTTGGACCCCGGTAGTTGCCATTTGCGGCTATATTTACTTTTTTCCCGTCCGATCTCGTGGCTCTTGAGCCGTTCGCTTGATATGATAAGGATAATCAGTGAAGAACAAGGACTTGAAGGGAAGCGATACAGGTGAGAGAGAGGAGAAAGCAGCTCGTCCCCTCCCTCACCGCGGTCGCTTGACTAATGACACTTTTGATTTGCAGTGACACACACCGTTAATTGAATCAGACTGTTTATAACTCGCCTTGTCAAAGGGATTTCGGTTAAACGACGCCTCTCCGCTTCAAGTGGCTAATCGTTAGCGTCACAGCGGATCAAAGCAGGTGTCAGACTCCAGCTCGGACTTCTCTCCTTTGAGGCTCGCACTTGTGCTTCGTTAAAACTTTAGTTGGGATAGTTAGAGCCAGACTTTGGGCTTTGTCAGACCCGCTTTATTTTTCCATTTTTCTTTTGGTATTAGTGGCTGGGGTTTTTTGTTGAGGGTGAAATCGATTGGCTGTGTCCTTGACTCTGAACGCTTCACTCCTCAGGTCTTGCAATTTGATTTGATGAAAGCGAGTATCAAATGTCTGTGGAAGGAGAGAAAATGGGAATGTGGTAACTTTAAAAGTCTATTTCAGATCAGTGATTTGTTCCAGAGGCACAGACCAGTCGATTATATGTTTTACCATATTTACCATTTTTGAGATGATATGTCATCTTTTGTTACATTATCACTTTGGCAAAAATTGCCATTCTCTCATGTGATCATAAAACGTTGTTCTGCTTGTTCATCTGGACTGGAGCTTTTGTATATTTTTGGTGTTGGTAAGAGACTAGCAGGTTTTTAGACTTCTGTGGAAGAACATTCGATTGTTGGTCTTTTTAATTGATTTGTTTTAAGGACTGAGGTCTTGCTCTGGTCAGTTTTTATTTAGATATCAGATCTATTTGCTGCCAATTTGTTGATTTTGCCAAGATTCTCAGCTGAGGTTCTTTTTTGGATAGAAATATTAATTATTATTATACGTGGATCGGATATCGGTCTGATAACGACTTACATAGCAGGATCGGGTATCAGTGGCATTGGGCAGATCTATGGAGCTGATCTGTAAATGTGTGTACGCACAATTGGTTATGCATCAGACGTGACACTGCGGTAAAGCTGGTTTATTTGCGCTAATTCCTACATATTGACATGACAATGAGCAGAAGAAGCAACGCAACACACTACAACCTCAAAAGCAAATCACATGATTATACTGTTTAATTTCCTTAACAACACCAGCTCTCACTCACAATCACTGTGTTCCTGATTATTTTAGCACCACAGGCTTAGGGAGAGTCTCAAATTATTTATTAATTATTCTTTAAATGCAAAATTATTTGTTTAAATACAGTTCTGTAATTTTAAAACGATCCCTAAGCTGGTGGCGTGTTAAGGAAATTAAACAGTATAATTGCGTGATTTGCCATTGGGATTGTAATGTGGTGTGTTGCTTAGGGACCCTCACAAAATTACAGAACTGTGTTTAAACGAATGATTTTTGAGATGTTATTTAAATAAAAAATAATTTAGCATATACATATGGGCGTGTAATTATTACATTGTCTTAGTGAGGGAAACAGTATTTAAGTCAGGTATTTCCTTAAGCAGAGAAGAATAATCTTAGTCATGTATTCAGACATTTTTTAAAGCATTATTTTCTGTTTTCTATTTTAAAAAGACTCACAGACTGTATCAGATTTGTATCCTACCAGCAGATATACGCATTTACAATGTCGATATCAGTATCGGGCATAAAAAAGTGGTATCGTGCCATCTTGAGTAAATATATTGCTTTTCTTTCCTGACCAGCCCTGAAGTGAGTATATTTGTGTAAGTGTTCTTGCTCTTAACAAGAGAAGAGAAAGAAGCAGCACAAAGGTAACTTCTTTTACTCTAACAAGTACGATGCTGTGCCGTCTTGAGCCGTCACTCATTTCTTTATATGATGCTAGCAAAATAAGACAGTAGGTGCAGTGATTTATAATAAATAATAGTCCTCAAGATTCCATTTTAAAAACACAAGGCAGTCTGGGGCTCCAGCAGTAGAATATATATGAGGAAACGATGGCAGCTCAGTTCATTTACTTTTACAGCATTTAGGAGACTCTCTTATCCAGAGCAACTTCTGTTTCCAAATTTCAGGGACAGTCTCCCTGAGAGCAACTTGGGGTTAAGGGTCTTGCTTAGGGACCCCGTGGTGGTAATGCCAAAGGTAGGATTCGAACCCACAACCTCTTGGTCCATAGTCGAGTGTCCTTGTGCGTACAAAATATACTGACTTGGAATTTGCGTCATGTTTTTGGCTCCTAGCTAAGAAATACCAAAATGTTTCAATGTTCATCTAATGTTGATGGACTGGAGCTAAGAACAGACTCACGTTGAAGAGAAAGTATTTGTTAATGAGTAGGAGTGTAACAATACATCAGTCTACACTGATACATCAAATCAGATCAACGAATACTGATCTGAAATAAAAACGTCAACCAGACCTCCTACTTCAAACAAGATATGAATGGAAGTTTTAAATCAGCTTATGATGTATCATATCGATCACTGGCTCCTCAGTCCTATTGGAACCGCATTATGACAGACTTGGTGATGTCAGCACACAATCGATATAATGTGTCTTGATGACACTTTGATTTGCATCCCAAATAACGAGTTTGCGTTTTCAAGAAATCAACTAATGGAAGAAGAAATCAGCCGAGAACCAGTGAAGATGGATTTTGTAAAGCATGACTGTCCTCTGCCATCTGTCTGTCTCTCTCTCTCTCTCTCTCTCTCTCTTTCTCTCGGCACAGTGCTAGAGTAATGCCATTTTCAGAAACAACAGCGCTGTGTGTGTGTGTGTGCGTGTGTGTGCATGTGTGTGTATATATATGCTCCTGGTGTGGTCTAGGTGGTTATGAATAGACGCCTTTACACTTACTCGCTTTGACAAAATTACACGCAGTTTAATGTCGTTCTTTCCTGGGTTTTGGTTCCAGCTCAGTCTACTGCTAACTAACAAATGGCTTGTGGCAGCCGTGTGGCTGCCATGCTGTGCTCGGTGTGTGTGTGCGCGTGTGTGTGCGCGTGTGTGTGCGCGCGTGTGTCCTTGTGTGGAGCTCATCTGTCAAAAACGAGGGCCTTTTATCTCTGGCTCTTCAGCCCGTGCCTTGCCGAGCGGGTTCTGGCCGCTGCTGCAGATTAGACTGTCTCAAGGAGCCTCGTCTCCGGACCTCTTCCCCTGCATCCGCCATCGCAACGTTGCACAAACTTCACAAATTTACGCCAACCATCATGGCCTCCTTTCATGATTAGCTTTTCCTTCATAATGACACACTTACGTTTAATCACATTTGACTTTCTTCATGAATGCTGGCCCGTCATGCTCAGCTGGTCACTCCAATATTTTTCACAACTGATGGATAATGAAGTGTTTGAATTTTACATGTACAGCGTTTATCCAGAGGGACTTACACATCCTAATTAAAGGGACAGTCTCCCTGGGCCAACTTTCCTGCAGGTTTCGGTTCTGCCTCAGGAGCCGTAACGCAGCTCTGTCCTTCTGGTAGTGTTGTAGCACCAGTTTTTAAAAGTCTCGGTCTTGGTCGGACTCGGCCGTATTTGTGCTCGGCCTTGTCATGGACTCAGACAAAGAGGACTCAGGATTTTATTTCGAGACCAGACGAGACCACAACTCTGAAAGTAGGACTATTAAAACTCCTTGAGACCGACACAGACATTGCGTTGTTTATTAATTAGTGTTTTAATGACTCAGACATTATATTCATTCCTCTGTACATGAAATTATTTCTGAGTAATTCCGTGCACAAACTGAAGTAATTGCGTAAAAAAGCATTAATTACATTGTCAAATAATTTTATTCTGTATCCAGATGTTTACCAGATGTCCAGATGTCGCGGTTTAGGTGGTTCTGTCCCCAACTCTGCCTTCTGGTAGGTAGAGGATAGAGCTGCATTTGAACCTCTGGCCTCTTGGTGCCTTGACAACTATCCTGAACCTCAACCACCTCATACGTAGCGCTGAACCTTTGTATTTCTGTGGAACAGCAGACTGATAAAAGACCAGAAGAGGGTGAAAATTGTGGCTGCAAGTCCGAGGCAATTTCCGAGGTTAAAGTGGTAAAACTAGACATTGGAGGTGGTAGTAAACGTTTTCTTCTTATTCATCACTTGTCTGTGTAGCGAGTGAAAAATAAATGTTTACCTCCCCATCAGTCCCAACTCTGTAAATGCTTCACAAAGGTTTATCCTCTTCTTCAAGGACTTCTTCCTCTCTCTCTCGCTCTCACTCTAGCTTGTGCGTTATGGACAAAAGACATTTCACCCTGCCCTGTTCATCTGTCAGCTCTAGGACAGTGAGCTACTGCCAGGAGGAGATGTGCTGTTGAATAATATGTGTGTTAATTGCACTGCAAAATGTGCTGATCAGTGTTGTTTGGAATCTTCATTTAGAAGCTTATTCTGTAAAAATGCCTAAAGCTTCATTTGAATCGTCTTGGTTTTATGTTTTGACTATGTGCTGCATAATGTTGCTGTAGAGAAGATTTTTTATGATGTATAAATATATTCTTTGATATTAATCTACTCATAAATCAGGGTTCGAGCCGACATAACTCACGCAGTGATGAGTGGTGGGGACGCAGGCATGGTGCAGGAATTCACCTGTGCACTGGTGACCCATTTGGACAGTCCGCAGATGTGTTCCATAGTGACGATTGCACTCTAATGTTAATGTTTCTGTTCGACCTCCAGGACTCGGCTCAGGAGAATGTCATCACCAGAGATATCCATCGCACGTTCCCCGCTCATGACTACTTCAAGGACTCGGACGGTGACGGACAAGACTCCCTCTACAAGATCTGTAAAGTGAGTCTGAACGCTTTTTTGGGCTTCTGGATAAAGCCATAACCGTAATAATGATCAGGATTTCGCCATGTTGCGATTGCAACTATTAACGCAAGTCCAGCCAGTCCCTGTGAATTCATTGCAACCGTGCAATTTTGACCAATTACTGCAATTTTCCGCAGTTTTTGACCCATCATCGTTGTTTCCTGCAAAACATTGAGCTATGCCTCAGCAAACTCACTTCCTTGTTACGTTTAGAAGATGCAGGAAATGTGTGTGATGAAAACGTCTTGCATTTTCCTTCAACAATAACTAAATGATTAATAGAAATCATAGTGGTTTTGTACCCTTCATTTTAATTAATTGTTAAAGAATCATTATAACGGGACAAAATAGCAATTTATTCCGCAACTTTGACTTGCTCCCACAACTTTATTGCAGCAAAAAACCTAAAAAGACTTTATTGCAACAAAACAACTTTCATTGCAATTTTTTAGAAAAGCTGCTGCAAAATCAGGCATTTTAGGCCGGAACAATCTCAAAAAAGGCCCACGAAATCCTGGAGGAACTGAATAATAGCCATAATAATGGCTTCTAGTAGTAGTAGTAGTAATAATAATAATAATAATAAATTGAATTTGAATCAGTGTCTTGCCCCTTTTCAGAAGATGTGTGAAGAGAGGGAGAAGGAGAGAAAGAAAGAGTGAGTTGGTGATTGAAGGCTGATGTAAAATCTCCTTTGTAAGCAGCTACTAGAAGCTCCATCATCTGATTGGGCTGGTCAGATTAAATTCAGCCCAGGGGCCTGCAGAGCTTGTGTGTGTGTGTGTGTGTGTTTTAGATTTTTGCTCTCACTTAAAGTGACTTGCATCATTAGGATATGTCATAACCACAGTCTGTCAAAAGGCTGAGATGAACTAATTAGTCATTTGTTTTCTGCAGGCCTACTCCGTGTACGACGAGGAGATTGGATATTGCCAAGGCCAGTCCTTCCTGGCTGCTGTGTTGTTGCTGCATGTGAGTAATTAGCTTTCCCTGGTCTAACAGCTGTATTTTTGGGAATTTTCACATTTTATAGTAGAGAAGAGAAGCAGTGGATAGGAGCATTGGCACAGGTAGAAAAGGGCAAATATTTTGAAGAAGTGCTTCAAAATAATGGTATGAAGGAAAACTGTTTGGTGGGGGTGGAGTTGGAAGGAATAAACAGAAGGTAAAGGCAAAAAGGGTTTAAAAAAACGCTAGTGCCTTACACTTTGGAGAGACTTATTCCTCCTTTTATTTGGAGCCACTTAAAAGTCCTAATTCCTGAACTAAAGGTTTTGCTCAGGAGCCCAATAGTGCTGTTTAGACTCTTCCAGGATTTTGGGTTTGATCTGTGGGTTTTTTCTCACAAATGTGGTCTAAACAGTAGGAGTGTAAATTCAATTCAGATCAATTTTATTTGTATAGCGCTGTTTACAACAAACACTGTCACAAAGCACTTTACACATAACCGGCCCAAGCCCACAGTGGCAACGAAAACACCCTCTGGCAGGAAGAAACCCTGAGAGGAACCAAGACCTGGATGGGGACCCTCCTCTGGGCGAGCGGAGTGTGTATGTACAGTTATGTGTAAATATGTGTGTGTGTGTGTGTGTGTAAGTTCAATACACACGTTAACATTAGTTCAAGTATAAAATAAAATTCCGATCAAGTCCAAAAAGTCCAAGCTGCTTCCAGATTCTGAGGTATACATAGAGCACAGTGGCACACGGGGTCAGAGCCGGTGAAGCATGGGTCAAATCTGATACGATACGATTTTGTTTTGATTCAATTCAGGAGCCAACGATCAATATGAGACACAACCACTTCGCACGTCAGCTGACAGTAGCCTGTGTTATCACACTTAATTAACATTGTGACGACACCAGCTGACGTCTCAATACTTGCTCAGTGAGGAAGCTTACAGTATGTACTGTGTATGATTTACGTTTTCATCTCGGATCAATGCTGTGAGTTGATGTTAGGGCTGGGCGAGATGACCTCAAATCAGTCTCACCATTAATTGAACATTTTACCATTAATGAATGATTCTTTTGTTTTTGCCCTAGTAGTTCACTGACATACACTATATTGCCAAAAGCATTCACTCACCCATCGAAATAATTAAATTCAGATGTTCCAGTCACTTCCATGGCCACAGGTGTATAACTTCAGGCACCTAGGCAAGAGATTTTGGACAGTTTCATGCTCCCAACTTTGTTGCTCCAACATGACTGCGCACCAGTGCACAAAGCAAGGATCGTAAAGACCTGGAGTCCTGACCTCAACCCGATAGAACACCTTTGGGATGAATTAGAGCGGAGACTGCGAGCCAGGCCCTCTTGTCCAACATCAGTATCTGACCTCACAAATGTGCTTCTGGAAGAGTGGTCAAAGATTCCCATAAACACACTCCTAAACCTTGTGGAGAGCTTGCCCAGAAGAGTTGAAGCTGTTATAGCTGCAGAGGGTGGGCTGACGTCATATTAAACCCTATGGATTAAGAATGGGATGTCACTTAAGTTCATATGCGTGTAACGGCAGGTGAGCGAATACTTCTGGCAATAAAGTGTAGTTTGCACTTTGCACTTCTAATGGAAGTGTGTAGATCTTTTTGATTTAAAAATAACTGAAAAACAAGTTTGTAGTAGCGAACACACACTGGGGAAAGTATTAACATAATTATTGGGTTTTTTTTTATAAGCAGGTCGTTTCAAATAATTGACAAGGACAAGAGTACTTTGGCTGGATGTTGTGAAACTCGGTTTCTGTTAATTTTCGATTTATTACCCTGCCATAATTGATGTAGATCCATGTACGGTTACACCCGTCCTACACAGATTCTTTGTATGAATTTGAGTTTAAAATATTTAAGAATTTGCAAACATTTTCCCTCCTCAAAAGTGTCTGTAGCAGCGTAAGTTGGGCCTTTGTGTGGTGGCTGCATTATGCAGCGGCGCTCCGTCAAGCTTCGGCCTCGCCCAGGAAACCCGGGAGGTGTCAGGAATATTAATGACTTCCACTGTCTACCTGCAGGAGCCCATTCAGTTCTGGACACACACGCTGTCCGGGTGATTTAATACCCACCTTAGCCTCTCTCACCCACACGCACACACACTCAGATACACACACAAACATATACACACACACTGTCTACACTTCTGCAGCTGACAAAAGACAGACAGATGTTTTCCTCTGGTCTTAAGGCAAAGCACTCACTCACCACGTTATGACACTGACTATCAGCCTCACACACTGTTTGATGCATCTCACTCTTTTCTTTCTGTTTCTCTCTTTTTATCTGTCACACTCTTCTTTCACGCAACGGTGTGAAGAGTTTCACCTCAAGCCCCGGCTCACTGAGAATCATGTCATCGATTCCTCAATTTTCTTTCACCTCCACCACCACAAGCCCCTTAAAGTCATCCTCTCTGTGACTCTCTTCCCCTCTCTCTCTCACACTGTCTCCCGCTCGCCCTCTCTCTCTCTCTCTCTCTCTCTCATGTACAACAATCACACAAACACGTTCTTTTTCTCACTCACACTTTCTTTCTTTTTTCTCTTCTTTCTCTCACATTTCCTCACACGCTTTCTGATATATCTCACTCTTTCTTTCTGTTTCCCTGCCTTTTTTTGTCACACACTTTGACATAAAATTCACCTCAAGCCCTGACTCACAGAGAACCATGTTAATTTTTTACTTTTTTTGTAGTATAAGTGCTGAAACTGTAGACATCACTACTAGAAACAGTAAGAACAGTGTCTGTTTTATGAGCAGAGTTGATATTATGCCAAGACATTCTATGGCTTAGTAGTGTGAGGAAAAATAAGGTTAGCGCCGGGCGGTGTCTATTAGAATATAGAATAAAATTATATGATAACAAGTAATGTATTTTTGTATATTTATTTTTTTCCTATTAATTACTCTCTAACATTGGAAATGGAAAAAAATAAATTTCTGATGCATTGAAAATGAAGAAATGCTCAAGTTTTGGGTCGTTTTGACCCAGTTGGACTCATTTTGGCCTATAAAATGAGCTGCTTTTGGCCTTTCTAGAAGACAACTCCATTATTGCGCATGATGGCGTTCCACTTGAGTTCACATCGCGAATAATGTAATTAATACATTTTTACACAATTCATTTTTTGTGCACGGAATTACTCATGAATAATTTCAGAGGATACATATTTAATACAGAGGAATAAATATAATGTCTGTTAAGTTCAAAGTCTTGTGATTCTGACGGTTTGTGTGTGGTTTCTGCAAGTTAAAGGGATTCTGAGTTATTAAAACACTAATTATTAAACAACGCAAAATTCTTGCATCGGTCTCAAAAGGTTAACGTCTCTCTCTGACTCTCTTGTTCTCTCTTTCTCACGTACAGTAAGCACACAAACACATTCTTTTTCTCACTCACACTTCCTCTTTCTTCACCTTTCTCCCGCATTTCCTCTCACATCTCTCACTTTACCCTCACCCCCCCTTTCTTGCTCTTACTCTCTATCTCAGTCATTGTCTCCATCTCTCCATCTAACCTCTCACACAGCAGCTCTTATCTCGGAACCTCTCTCAGAACATCCGCCTGCAGTATCACAGTAACTGATTTCCAGTTTCCCCTCTTCCTTATAGATGCAAAAGAACACAGAAAACCTGCATCTGCCAGTTATAATGGAGCAAATGTGCTGTCATTGTTATTTTAGCGTTCAGCTCTTGTTTGTGTACATGATAACAGGTTATTAAAATGTGCTGTACTGTGTAGTTATAAAAATGTTAATGATAGAAGTTAATATAATGAGCAGTTCCCCTGTGTTAGGACTGGGCAGTTAATCCAAAATTAAATAAAAACTACCACTCAGATCCTCTCGTAATTTTGAACCTCTCACATCTGTATTTCCTTCAAATATTTAAAATCACAACGAAAAAATTCCAAAAGTTTGGAAACGACCCTGGCAAATTGGGGTGCTGGACAGTATTGCCATGAATCCTTTTTAATTTGTGATAATGTTGCACTGATAAGGGACAACACAAACTACCAAAACATATTTTATTACATAAACAGTTTATTAAACAATTTATACATAGAAAATACTTACATTTTGGATTCATCAAAATATCCACCATTAGCAGCTATTACAGCTCTGCATAATCTGGGCGTCTGAGCGGTCAATGAACCAATCGCTTGTTGAAGCTATCAAGGTGTGCTGACCCAAACATCTTTTAAAAACCTGACACAAGTTTAAACCAGTAACCAGACATCACAGCTGGCAAAGGGGCATGTCTGACCTTGACATGGATATATTGCCATTATTATGTAATCAAAATAAAAATGATTATTGCTGGTATCCAAAGATAATGTCAAGTTACTTTAATGTATTTGCACCAAAAAATGATGAGGACTTATGCTGATATCGTCCGAAACCCCACTTTGCCAGCGGTGTTTCCACACTTTTGGAGGGCAGTGTACACGCTTTCATTAGAGAAAATATCCCAACTGAAAAATGCAACAAAAAATGTTTGTCAGTAGTAATCAATGTAAAATGACAAATTAATCGAGATATTGATTTGTGATATTACCCAGCCTGCCCTGCATTGTGAATAATTTGAAAATCTTCACCTGTCAAAATTCCACAAATGTGCTCTTGCAAGAAGTAAAAATTGATGATTACTGAAGAAAATAATGTGATGTACATTTTTATTGAAGTGAAAGCTGTTTGTTTGTAGATGCCAGAGGAGCAGGCGTTCTGTGTGCTGGTGAAGATCATGTATGAATATGGGCTCCGGGATCTCTACAAGAAAAACTTTGAGGATCTCCACTGCAAGTTCTACCAGCTGGAGCGCCTGATTCAGGTTGGAACAGAAATCTTTATTATCCCGAAATTCATAAAACACCTGCTAATGTGGCTAACCATGAGTCAAGACAAATGTGATAAATAGTAGGTGTGTAAATCACGATGCGTTTTTATGTCGGTTCAATGGACAACGATTCACAAAGTCTGCTACGATACAATTTTAATTTAAGTTTAGGAGCCAGCAGTCGAAATGAGACAATACCATGTCCTGATTTAACACAGTCACTTCCACTGAAATGGAATCAGAAAAGTTGATTTAAGTGAGTGATTATTTGTCATTGTGAACACAGCACAGCACAGCACACACTACGAATGGGACCTCCTGCATTTGACCCATCCGTATAGCAGCAGTGGGCAGCTTTTTGGCAGCACCCACGGAGCAGTGCGTGGGGACTGTATTTTGCTCATAAGTACCTCAGTGGTACCTTTACTGGTCCGGGACTTGGACCATCGACCCTCTGTACACAGGGCCAACTTGTTAAACGTTACACTACCAACTGCCCCAGTTGTAAAACATTCTTTTTTTTAAACGAGAGACCTTGTATATCATATAAAAGAATATTACAGTATTCATGATGTCTTATCAATATTTTTATTTTAGGTCCTAGGGGCTTGTTGATCATGAATTGATCGTTACACCCCAAATAAGAAAATGTGCCCCATTGGCTTTTACGTATCACAAGCCACATGACTGAAAAGCTCAAATATAAGGGGGGAGAACACTGTTTTTGGGGCTGTGGAGCTGTGGTCACAGTGTCGCTGGACAAACGGTCACTCCTTCACACTTTAAACCATTAGGGCAACTCTAACACAAAGTAGGTTTTAATTTTGTGCTGAAACGCAATTAGGGCCAAAGCCGACCTCTTTTAGCACTCAGCCCAATAGAGTTAGTATTGATAAGCTCCCCCACGACTAGAGTGTTAGCATCGATCGGTCCAGGCCAAAACACCACACACACACACACACACACACACACACACACACACAGAGGTTGTGGAGGCCTTTCTTACAGAACTCTTGGTGTAAGAATTCCAGTGATTATGCCACAAAATCTTATTTGAGATATTTCTACATATTAAGTAAGTGAGACCACCTGATAGTTTAGAAAGAAAAGTAGTGGAGCGCTAAAACACGGGATGGAACTTCTGATTTCAATTAAAGCTTCACCTTGACCATAGTGGTGACAACTGCATCTAATGTTTAACTTCTGTTCAGAACCAACATTTTTATCAGTTATCCTTTCATTTACATTTGCAGAATTGATTATTCCAGGATGACATTTCCTAATTTCAGGCTTTAGGGAGCAACTTGAGGTTGAAGGTCTTGCTCAGGGACGTGAAATTGCCTCTTCAACCCTTTACATTTACGGCGTTCAGCAGACGCTCTTATATCCAGAGCAACTTCCATTGTTCTTAATTACATGGACGCTCTCCCTGACTGTCCCTGTAATTAGGGGTTAAGGGTCTTGCTCAGGGACTCAGAGGTGGTAGTGCTGGAGGTAGGATTCAAACCTACAACCTCCTGGTCCAGAAGCGAGTAGCCTAACCACTGGACTGCCATCATTTGAACCCTCTCCCCTGGTCTCGGTCACCAACACAGGGTTTTATTCACTAAGAGAACTATCACAACCAGCACCAACTGACTGTGTAATTGATTTCCAAACTCCTGTATATTCAGTGACATGAGGGGTTAACTCCTTGTCAAAAACTTGTGATGGTGGTCTAGAACATGTAGCCCCTGACTTACAATGGAAATGCGTTCGTAAGTCGAGCTGTGGCTACCAGCAGGAGTCTGCCGCGCAAAATGTAGTAAGTCGAACCATCGTAGCTCACGGACCCTCTGTAGTGAGATACTCGCTCGATAAATGTAAAAATAAGAAACATGTTTTTAATAGATTCTTCTCTCCTCGTGTCTGTAGGAGCAGATTCCAGAGTTGTGGTCTCACTTTCAGGATCTGAACCTGGAGGCCCACATGTACGCCTCGCAGTGGTTCCTCACCCTCTTCACCGCCAAATTTCCCCTCTGCATGGTCTTCCACATCACCGACCTGCTGCTCTGCGAGGTGCGTATAAAGACACCTCCACTTGAACCTTTTACATTTTTCTGGACCTGTCTGATGAAATGATGCCCTGATGAGTGTGTTGTGGAGCGGAACTCTTAAATTTTAACTGCCTCTTGGAATAAAACCAAAACTTTTTTCCTTCCATCACATCCTGAATGTGGCTTCCACACTCCTTTATGTTGCTCTGCCTCCCTCTGAGAGCTTCTCCTTTTTTAAGTCTTCTCTTTGCTGTTCGCTCGTCGTGGCTGCAGGCGAGACAATTAAAACTTTCCTCAGTCTGTCTCACTCAATGAGTCGCGTGATGAGACGCTGTTAGATCTGTCTAAGGGCATCTCTCTCTCTCTCTCTCTCTCCCCCTCCCTCTCTCTCTCTCTCTCCCCTCCCCTCTCTCTCTCTCTCCCCTCCCTCTCTCTCTCTCCCCCCTCTCTCTCTCTCTCTCTCCCCTCCCTTTCTCTCTCTCTCCCCTCTCTCTCCCCCCTCCCCTTTCTCTCTCCTCTCTCTCTCTCCCCCCTCCCCCCCCTCTCTCTCTCTCTCTCTCCCTCTCTCTCTCTCTCCCCTCTCTCTCTCTCTCTCTCTCTCCCCCCCTCTCTCTCTCTCTCTCCCCCTCCTTTTCTCTCTCTCTCTCTCTCTTTCTCTCTCCCCCCCCTCCCCCCTCTCTCTCTCTCTCTCTCTCCCTCTCTCTCTCTCTCCCCCTCTCCTCTCTCCCTCCCCTCTCTCCTTCTCTCTGTCTCTCTCTCTCTCTCCCCCCCCTCTCTCTCTCTCTCTCTCTCCCCTCTCTCCCCCCCTCTCTCTCTCTCTCTCCCCCTCTCTCTCTCTCTTCTTTTCTCTCCCTCTCTCTCTCTCTCTCTCTCTCTCTCCCCCTCTCTCTCTCTCTCTTCCCTCTCTCTTTCTCCTCTCTCCCTCTCTCTCTCTCTCCCCCCTCTCTCTCTCTCTCTCTCTCCCTCCCCTTCTCTCTCTCCCTCTCTCTCTCTCTCTCTCTCTCTCTCCCCCCCCTCTCTCTCCCCCCCTCTCTCTCCCTCTCTCTCTCCCTCTCTCTCTCTCTCTCTCTCTCTCTCTCTCCCCTCTCTCTCCCTCTCTCTCTCTCAAATCCCTTTCTCCTTATTTCTCTCCTTTTCCTCCCCTCCACTCTATTTTTCCCTCTTCCCTCTTTCTTACCACTTACCTTCATTTCCTCTCCCCTCTGTGCATCCCCTCTCCTCTCTTTCACTTTTCTTTTTCATCACATCTTTTCCCCTTTCTCTCTCCTTCTTTACACCTCCATTTTTTTTGTTCTTTTCTGTACTTTTCTCTTCTTCACACTTTTTTTCTTCCTCAGCCAAACTCTCTCTCGTCCTGCCTCCTTCTCCCTTTCATTCTCGCTCTATCCCTCTCTCTTCTTCCCTGTTGCTTTTTTCTCCCACTACATCTTTCCCATCGTCTCTCCCTCCTTTTTGTTCCTTCTCCCCCTTTCTCCTTTTCACTAACCCTCTTTTTCCTCAACCACATCTCCCCTTTTCTCATATAAACCTCCCACTCTGTTCTCTTTCCCTCCATCGCTTCCTCTCTCTCTCTTCTTCATTCTCTTTCTTACGTTTTCCTCCCGTTGCATCTCTTTCCCTACCCTCCTTCTCTTCCCTTTCCTCCTTTCTTGTTCTTTTCCTCTTTTTCTGTTTCTCAAATACTTTTCTCTTGCCGCATTTCTTTCTTCCTCCCTCTAATTTCCCCAAACCTTCTACTCATATCTCTCTCAATCTCCTCTGTCTCCTCCTCCTCCCTCCCCCCTCCTGTCTCCCTCCCTCCTCCCCCCCTCTCCTGTCTCCCTCCCCCCCCCCTCTCCCTCTTTCTCTCCTCATCCTCATCCTTTACCTTTTTTCTCTTATTTCTCTCCCCCAAATTCTTATTTTTTCTTCTCTTTCTCTTCTTCACTTATTCTCTTTTCCTCTCCCTCAACCACATCTCTCAGTCTCCCCCACTGGCTTTTTCTCCCACCGCATCATTTCCCCTTTTTCTCTCCGTTCATCCTTTCTTCTTCTTTCCCTCTCTTCATCCTTTTTTCTTCTTTCCTCTACTTATACCACATATTTCCTAATGTTTTCCCTCGTTGTCTCTCATCTCTCTTATCCACCTTCAACATACCACACCCGCACACCATAACACACCAAACACACACACACACACACTCTCACCCCACACATACATTTCTACACCACGCACGTCCAGTGACTGCAGTGCCGTTTGTGACCAGCCTCTTAGCGCTATCTAGAGGCAGGTTGGGCAGCGTTTGCCATCTGGGTTATTAATAGAGCGAGGGGGATATTTATAGCAGAGTGTTGCCATGTGAACGGCTTTGTGTGAGTGATGCTTGAGTCGGGTGTTCCCATGCACTTCATCACATACATCACTCTCTCTCACTCTCTCCCTCTTTCCCTCTCACTCTCGCTCTCCATTTCCCTCTTTCTCTGTTTCCCAACTTTTCTCTCTCTCTCTCTCTCTCTCTCTCTCTCTTTCTCTCTGTCTGTCACCTCTCTCCCCACTTGGTCTCTCTCTCCCTTTTGTCCCTCACACACACTCACTCAGTCACAAACACACTAATGCACTTGGAACTCAGTTGTTTTGGTGTGTGTGTGTGCGCGCATGCAGGAGAGAGACAGAGATGTCTTTTGTTGTGTGTGTGTGTGTGTGTGTGAGAGAGAGAGATATGTCTTGTGAGTGTGTGCGTGTCTGTGTGAGATAGAGAGGCTTGTTTCCCTTCTTTTCTTGGCTTGTCACTCTCCCATTGTACCGCTGCACTATTTTTGGAAATGCAAATTCTCCCCACATAGTAACATGCATTTGCATATTTTTGTTGAAAAAAATGGTGGCGACGTCTGAGCTGTTTCACTGCTCACTTTTCATTAAATACTCCTTGATGCTCTTCACACGGTGACACACTCGATTAGCTCCTGTCCCTCTGCTTTTTAATTGCTCCCCTCATTCTGTTGCATTAGTGTCAGTAAATAGTCGGTCAGGTAACCAGAGAATTTAAACACATGCATGTATAAACGTCTCCATGTTGTAAAATATCTGATTCTAAGAATGCTTCATTGCTCTGTCACTAAAGCAAGCTTCATCCTGCTTCCCTCTACAGGGATTAAACATCATCTTCAACGTGGCTCTGGCTCTGCTGAAGGTACTGTAGCTTTCTGTTATTCTCTAAATCCCAGCTGTGAATCCAAAATTAGAACTTGCTGAGATGTTTTTACTCATTCACATTGGAAATGTGCATCAATAATTTGGAATCTGAAACGTTGAGATGACATTTAGGAGTTGCATTGTAAAACCCGAAGAGCTACTGGACTCTCTTACTTGCAGATCTACTGTAATAGTAAATACACTGCGTTCCAAATTATTATGCAAAACATATTTTTCTTAGATTTTCCAAATTACCTATATGAATTGCAG
The DNA here is from genome assembly GCA_032718565.1 of Distichodus sexfasciatus. Classification (NCBI taxonomy): domain Eukaryota; kingdom Metazoa; phylum Chordata; class Actinopteri; order Characiformes; family Distichodontidae; genus Distichodus; species Distichodus sexfasciatus. Next base: position 1,061,712 of record JAVGVS010000056.1, on the reverse strand, counting down.
TCATTGTAATTTTCCAGTCATCAACTACTAGAGTACAATTGAAAGGTTTTTGAACGAACTGCCCAATGATAACAGTATATTTTTAAAAAATAAAACACTCAAAATGCACTCAAATGCATGTTCCAAATTATTATGCACAACAGAGTTTCCAAACTTTTCATTTTTATAAAGAACAAAAAATGGTCATTTGTGAAATTATAAGCATTAGCAGGTTATTACAAACTGAAAGGTAACTGAAATCAAACAGCATTCAAGTCAAAACTTTATTATAGGTGATGTTACATTTGCACATAGGACCCCTTGTTCAAAAGGAGCTTCTGAACTCTCCCATCCATTGAATTTGTCAGGTTTTGGATGGTATCTGCTTCAGTTGTTTTGCATGAGGACAGAATAGCCTCCCAGAGCTGTTGCTTAGATGTGAACTGCCTCCCACCATCATAGACACTCCTTTTGATGATGCTCCAGAGGTTCTCAATAGGGTTGAGGTCAGGGGAGGATGGGGGCCACGCCATAAGTTTGTCCCCTTTTATGCCCATAGCAGCCAGAGATGCAGATGTGTTCTTTGCAGCATGAGACGGTGCATTATCATGCATGAAAATGATCTTGCTGCGGAATGCACGGTTCTTCTTTTTGAACCATGGCAGGAAGTGCGCTTTGAGAAACTCCACATACTTTATGGATGTCATTTTTACCCCGTCAGGGATCCTAAAGGGGCCGACAATCTCTCTCCCCATGATTCCAGCCCAAAACATTACTCCACCTCCTCCTTGTTGGCGCCGTAGCCTTGTTTGCATGGGGTGGCCATCAACCAGCCATCCACCACTCCATCCATCTGGACCATCGAGGGTTGCACGGCACTCATCGGTGAACAAAACAGTTTTGAAGTCAGTCTTCATGTATTGTTTGGCCCACTGGAGCCGTTTCTGCTTGTGTGCAGTGGATAGGGGAGGTCGAAAGGATGGCTTACGCACAGCTGCAAACCTCTGGAGGACCCTGCATCTTGTTGTTCGGGGCACGTTGGAGGCACCAGCAGCTTCAAAAACTTGTCTGCTGCTAAGACAAGGCATTTTTGCAGCTGCTCTTTTAACCCGATGTAATTGCCTGTTGGAAAGAGTCCTCGATCTTCCCTTATCAGCACGCACACCTGTGTGCTCTGAATCAGCTACATACTTCTTGATTGTGCGATGATCGCGATGAAGTGTCTTGGCAATGTTGATTGTTGTCATGCCTTGACCTAAACACTCAACAATTTGTTGCTTCTCAGCAGCCGACAGGTCCTTTTTCTTTCCCATTTTGGTTGAAAATGTAGGCTGCTTAATAATGTGGGACAGCCTTCTTAAGTAGTGTTGCCTTTAATTGGACACACCTGCCAAACTAATTAGCACAGGTGTCTGCAATGGCTTTCAGTGATATAAAGAGCCCCGACACACATCACCATCCATGAGTTCAACTGACAAACAAAAAAATTCTTACCTTATCACTCCTAAACACTTTTTGCATAATAATTTGGAACGCAGTGTAGATATTTACCAATATCCAGGATGTTCAGAGATGGCACTTCTGTGGTGTGATTTGAGGCCTTCACGCTTCACTGATGTACCTGCTCTAACACCTGATTCAGCCGACCGCTGATGAGACGAGTCAGGCCGAGGTGCATTAGAGAACACAGATCTTAGTTTTAGCTGTCTCAGTTTAGCTTAGACACACTTCCAGATCCAGGATTGTGCTGCATGTTCCAAGGCATTTAAACCCGAAAATGATGTCTGCTTAGCCCAAAATAATAATACTATCTTCAGTCAGGCCACCCTCTAGTCAAAGCAAAAGACGGATCAAAGCAACGTCATTACCTTACAGCAAAAGTGAGTGATTATTTGTCATTGTGAACACACCACAGCACAGCACACAGTGCACCACAACGAAATGTGACCTCTGCATTTAACCCATCTGTGAAGGAGCAGTGGGCAGCTAACAAGCACCCGGGGAGCAGTGCTTGGGGGTGGTACCTTTCTCATGAGTACCTCAGTGGTAACTTTACCGCTCCTGGATTCGAACCTGCGACCTTCTGATCACGGGGCGATCACCCTACCGTTACGCCACCGACTGCCCCACGTGTTTTCTCATGTTTTTTCCATGTCCCATCTAATCTTTAGAATTGCTCATTTCCAGTCTGACTCTGCATTGCTGACCATATAAGAAACTCATTTCTGTTGCCTGTCAAACCCGAGAGGCTGACTAAAATGCTGAGAAAATAATGCACTTGACCTCAGACGGGGAAACATTTATTTCTACTTTTTGTGCACATTTTGGAGAATAGATGTTTTGAAAAGGTGGAAAAGAAAGAAATGTATTTGCTCCTGCGGTTGCCGAGCGACAAGCCGTTTGTCAGACTGACCTTGGTGCAGTTGTTCAGTAGCTGGGCAATGAAGAAGACTCGAGTAAACTCAGGGCCTGGGGGATGTTTCCACAGTAAATAACTGTTGTTTTTGATCAGGTGAGAAGTAGTGGGCAGCTATGCACCATGTTGATCTAGAATCAAGTTATGCTTTTCAATTCTGTTTGGATAAAACATGATGGATGTGCTGCACGCTTGGCACAGAACCTGCATGAAGCATCTGCAGACTTCAGTCCTGCTGAGGAAATGCTGGGCTTGTGTCTCCCTCTACCGTTTGGAAATGATATTGCAGTGTTTAAGGTTATTTTTCTCTACATTTAATCCAGTTCGTGATGTTTAAATAAACCTTATGAACTGTATTCCTTGATTAGTCATAATCAGTATCAGCCCTGAAAAAAAAATAGTTGACGCCTATTTTTTGCATTTAAAAAATGGTAAATTCCCTAATTGTTCTTGCATAAACGCCATCTTTGTTATTATTTGTGTAATTTTGACCTCTGTTAAAATATTTAATAAATGAATTCTAAAATAGGTAATCCAATAAGGAAGTCCAGAGAAATAAAACATTATAAAGTGTAAAAGCTTGTGACACATTAAGTTTATAATGTTGAGTTAAAAAGTTGTACATGTAGTATGTGTTAAACCTACTGAAAAACATAGATTTATCAATGAAAGGACGTTGCAAACTTGTGTCATGTGACTCCACCCGAAAATATGACGTCATGTAACTTGACTGTCAATTTTTAGAGAGTTCTTTATGTTCTTATATAAGCCAGTATTAGATTTTTTTAATTAGTTATATTCAGTTTACACTTTGCACATAGAGAATATGGTAACTTCTTACTAGCTTAACATTTTATCTACTTTAAAATATCCACAAAAACGTAACATGGCTTAATTATATTTAAGTGAGTGATTATTTGTCATTGTGAACCCAGCACAGCACACAGAGCACCACAACCAGATAGAGCACCACCAACAGTAACAAAAAGCTAATGGGCTTTTAGCACAAGTTACAGTATGTAAATGTGACTTAGACTAAAAGTCCCATCTGCTTTTATTGGCTGTTAGTCTTGTTAACATTTTTATAGAGTAGTTCTTTTAAGTGAATGTGTGAAATTGTGGCTTGTACTTTCTAAAGCTGGACTTTTCCACCCTCTGAGTCATTTCTCCTGTGAGGCCATTACAGCCGAGAGCATTAGCACTGAAGCTTTACTAATGATCTTACCTTGGGATCGTCATCAGTTTGTAGGCTCTAGTGTATTATCCATGCTTATATGCCTCCAGTTATTTGAGGTTTTGGAGAAATTTCATTGCAGTGTCACTGAGTAATTGGATTATCCATTGTGTTAATAATGCACGAGCCTAAGAATAAGCAGGACCTGAAAAATCTGATGGCAGTTATTTCAGAACAGGATATAAACGAGAGAACTGTTTATTTCATAATTTTATATTTTGGCCTTAATTGAAGACTTACAGGCTTTTTGTCCCTGCTAAATGTTAATATGCTTCCGTTTATTGTACTCCACTGTTATTCAAAGTCAAAATATGTGTTGTCATCTCAACTGTCACTGACACGAAGCGACATTAAATGAATTTAAACTCTAAAAATAAATAAATAAATAAATAAATAAAAGTGCCCACACATACAGATTTTGCCAGTTCATATTTAACTACAAGTTGATTAGGTTTGTGCATCTATTTTGTAGGTTCTCTCATTGTTGCAAAAAATCATAACACAGATTTTAATGTCTACAAGGTTCCTCCATGAAGCCACACCAGTACTTGTGGAATGGAGCAGTACAGGGGAATGTTGTGGGAGGTTCATGTTGAGAAACAGATTCCATCACTGTTTTTCCATAAATATTGCAGACTGCTAATGGCTGGGTTTCTAATTATCCTTGTAACACAGTGCACTCCTAATAAGGCTTGATGAGTTTGGAATAATTGAGCTTTGCTAGGAGTTTACTGATTATCTTTTTTTAAACCAATATGCAGTAACATAAAATGATTAACAAATGTGCTGGGCCACTGTGTGGTCAAAAGCAATGCCCCGCTCTCCCAACATGATTTAGTCCATCAACGCTGAATGCACCAAAGGTGTGCAACTCTGACACCGAAGCTGGGAGCCCAGAATGAAATATGTGATAAAGGTGTGTACATTCTGTGTTGGAGCATTTGTTATTTTTATTTTTACAGCATCTGTCAAAATATTGGTTATCAGTGTCCTTGATTAGTAATAATTGGGGTCAGTCCTGAATAAAACATTGGTTAACCCCCAGTTTTTGCATGAAAGAACTGTTAAATTCCCTTAATGGACCTGGTAAAGGTACGGTACCACTGAGGTACTTGTGAGCAAGGTACCATCCCCAAGCACTGCTTCCCGGGTGCTGCCCATGTTAGCTGCCCACTGCTCCTTCACGGATGGGGCAAATGCAGAGGTCACATTTGGTGTCATTTGGTGTGTTCTGCGCTGTGGTGTGTTCATGATGACAAATAATCACTTACTTTAACTTTCAGTTGTTCTTGCGTAATAGTGGCCATGTAGGTACACTAGCTTTATTTTTTAGGATATGCATGTGATGTTGGTAGTGAAGGACGTGTTTATATTAAAAAATTACGTGTGCATTAATGATATTTGTGTTTTTAATATTTGATAAAGCAAGTCGTTTGATAGAGAAGTGGTAAAATCATCCTCTTGGTTGAGAAATTAATGTCGTTCCGAGCATGTCTTTGCGATCGTCATTTCTTACCATAGCTAGCTCTAAACTGATTTACGGTGTGAAAAAGCAGTGCATGTCGAGACCTTTCTGTGATTATAGGAATTTATTGATGTTAAACAAAGACGAATGTAAAAATAGCAGATTTATATTGAGGGTAGGGATGATAAAGTGGATGTTTGAGTAAAGATGGGAGAGAGAGAGGGAGGGAGGGAAAGAGAGGCGATATCCAGAGGGGTTGCACTGCCTCCTTCTCATTGGCTAGTCATTACAGCATCCTTCCCATCCCCCAGGCCCCCTCCCTCCCTCCCTCTCTCTCTCTCTCTCTCTCTCTCCCCCACCCCTTTCCCTCCATCTCTCTCGCTCTGTTTATCCACATGCCCCTCTCTCGCCTGCATGTTCATTGTGAGCATACAGCATCCGTTAGCATTTACCACTAGCACGGACGCTGTTCTTCAGCCATGTCCACCGTGCACTCGTTCACCCAGCTCGCTTACGGAGTCCACGCAATGCCCCTCCTCTCTTCTTCTTCTCCTCCTCCTCCTCCTCTTCTTCCTCCTCCTTCGTCTCTGCCAGCCTGCTGCCTTTTCTAGCATCGACAGCATTTCCGTTCTCTCTCTCTCTCTCTCTCTCTCTCTTTTTTCCTCTCTCGCACACACACTAACACTCTGTCTCTGCTGTGCTCGTCTGCACTCTCCCGTGTCTCTCCGAGTTGCAATATGGAGCAGAGGGAACGACGACACAGCTAACGCATTCCAGGCCTCGATTCTGGGAGCATTTACGCCAAAACACAAAGCAGCTGGGCGTCCGTATACTTTTGAAACGGGGCCTTTGGATGTATTTGATTTATTGCCGGATGCTTCTAAGTGGATGAGAGCAGGCTTCTCGTTGGTATATGAGGCGGTGTTGCGTCTCTGCCTCGGCTAGTTGCTGCGTGGGGAGGGACTGTGTGTTTGGAACCGAAGAGGGATCCTTCCTTCCCTCCAGGCCTTTGGAGGGACCTTGATTTCAGTTGGATGCTTATGAGTGGATGAGAGCAGGCTTCTCGTTAGTTCAGGAGGTGGTGTGAAATCTCATCTCTGCTTCAACTTGTGGGCAGTGTTTGGAATCGGAGAGGGGTCATTGCATGGGCAGCAAAGGGATCCTTCGTCCATCCAACCGTCCATCCCTCCAGGCTTTTGGACAGACCAGTTAGATTTCTTGCCTCTGAGTGGATAAGAACAGCCCTCTTGTTGGTACAGAAGATGGTGTGACTTGCACTGCATGGGGAGGAGAGGGATCCTCCGTCAGTCCAGCCTAAATTCCATCCATCCATCCATCCATCAATCCCTCGCTCCAGACGTTTGGATGGACTACGGCGTGTGAGAGTAGGCTTCTTGTTTGTACCAGAGTCAGTGTGACGTCTCGTTTCTACCTCATCTGGTCAGTGTATGATCAAGGTCTGACTCTTTGCAACTGTTTGTCCAGTTGTCCATCCATCTGTAAACCATCTAACCATCCTCTGGAATTAGGAGAGTGAGCTGAGCTGCTTGGAGACCAGCCCCTCCTGGGAGCCCCCCCACTCCCCCCCCCACACTTTGCCCACTCTCTTGCCTGATTGGGCATGAAAGCAGGACCGGATCTCCACTACGCCACATCATCTCCGTCTGAATGCAGAGCGATGTCCATTAGCACTCTCCCGTCTTCGAGTCTGTCGTGTTTCCTGACCCATTTTAGCACCAGAGCGTGAACTCAGGGTGAAGCGACGGTGCTGACGTCGAGGCAATATACTGAAGAGCGTAAATTCTATCCTTTTTCCTCGGACTTAATCTTCTTAAATCCCTCATTTCCTGCCAGCAAACCTGGGAAAGACGTGTTGCCCATTAGCCGTCTCGTCGCAATCGCACGCCTGCCCGTCCCTCTGTTGCCAGGCAACAGATCGCAAATCGGAACATCGGCAAGGTGGTGGCCTTTATCGGACATGCAAGGAAGACACTCCTCACGGAGGATTGCAGTTTCTTCACTATGATAAACAGGACTATAAGGGACAGAGGGAAGTTTGGAGCCTGATGCAAGTTTGGCAACGATGTAGAACTTGAAGAAGAAGGGTTTGTAGAAGCAGGCGTGGCCTCGAGCTGCAAGTTTTATTGGCCGTGTGACCCAGATATGCTTTATGTTTACAATTGAAAATCTTAGTTGTTTTTTCGGCTGATTGCATGGAGCCCACAAGTCTTCACGTCACGTCTACGTGACCCCTGCTGTTGCCGTCGCTTTCGGGTCGACTTTTGAAGGCAAAGACTCATTTGTTTCCCGAAGGTAAAGAAAATTGCCTCCGGACTTCATCATGGCTGACCTCAAGTCAGCTCCGGATCCTCCGTGGGAGGATGGAGATGGGGATCCCAGCGAGGAGAAGGAGGAGAAACCTCCACCATCAACCCCGGACAGAGAGCTGCCCTCTCCGCCCCCACCTCTCTCGCCGATACCCCCGGCGGTGCGGGCGCTGGAGGAGGGCGAGTCTTCAGGAGAGGATCGGGCCGAGCTGCCTGGCCCGGACTACAGCGAGCGGGTCATGGCCCTCCTGGGTATGGGACACCGGCTCTTTGTGCCCCGGCTGCTGGCGGTGAGGATTGACCGGCTCTAAGCGCTTTTCTGTTTTCGTAATACCCTGTGGTGGTGTCTGTAGTGGTCGAAGGATAATATCCTGCTTTACTTCTAATCTGATTTGTCAGGTTCAAAAGCCTTAATTATCTAGCGTTGTGTAATTGCAGATGGAGCTTGTGGTCTAATTGTGTTTATCTGTTTAGTTGTGGACCTAGTTAGAAATTGGTCTGGACGGTTCATCAAAAATTCAAATCTACATTCAGAACCTGTAGTCGATGTAAACTTGCCCATCTTTTATACTTTGCATTCATTTATTTATACTTAAAAACATGGCACAGTCTGCCACGTTCATTCATTCATTCATTATCCGAACCGCTTAATCCCAAATGGGGTCGCGGGGGGACCGGAGCCTATCCCGGGAACTGACCAACCCTGGGGAGTCTGCCACATCTGTTCATTCATTGTAACTGATGTAAAATGTTCAGTTAATCACGATATTGACATATCACCCAGCCCTACTCAACACAGCAGGCTTGGGGGTTCCTACTGTAGGCCATAATTAACACTTTGACACTTCTATAATGTCATTTTCTCATTTTTGAATGTTTTGATGCACTACCTAAGTTTTCCATTAGGTGGTGCTCTGTGTTTTTGTTTTTAGGAGGGTGGGGAATCAGTTCACTGTAATCACAAGCTTAAAACTCTTGCTTTTTACCTGGATAAAATGCATGTTAAGAAATGGTAAGCAAGTATGTGCACACCCTCTGCATGTTCCAGAACGTCTCAGTGAAAACACTAGCTTCTCTCCGTAGTAAAGATGTGTGTTAATAATGAATGCTGAAAGTTGTTTGAAAGTGAGTGACTATTTGTCATTGTGAACACAGCACAGCACACAGTGCACCACAACGAAATGTGACCTCTGCATTTAACCCATCCCTGAAGGAGCAGTGGGCAGCTAACAAGCGCCCGGGGAGCGGTGCTTGGGGACGGTACCTTGCTCATGGGTACCTCAATAGTAACTTCACCGGCCCTGAATTTGAACCTGCCACCTTCTGATCATAGGGCGATCACCCTACCGTTACGCCACCAACTGTTTTGATACAAAGCAGGCCATAGACAGATAAACGTCTGCGCTGCAGATACCAATGGAAGTTTGGGGCAAACTTGTTTATATGACAAATTTGCAATAAATACAGAAATGCGTTAAAGTTTGTAGATTATTCATTAGAATTTCATAAACAAATATGAGCTTCTGAAGTCATTCTTTTCTGACTGTCCGAAATGCCTTCATATCCAGCAAACACTGTGAAACATTCCTTAAAGACACGGAAAAAACATGTTGCTTTCAGGTCATGTTGATCAAAATATTGGAATAAACATTTGTTGTGTTTGTTTCATGTGTTTTCTTTTACATTATGTCATTATGTCTTTCTCTCACACACAGACGTCTAAAGAGGACCTGCTCCAAGCCGACTTTGAGGGTGCTCTGAAGTTTTTCCGAGTGCAGCTCCCCAAACGCTACAGAGCGGCCGAGAACGCTCGCAGACTGATGGAGCAAGCCTGCAACATCAAGGTAGGAGACCAAACCTCCCAAAACTCTACCTGCTGTAGTTTGGTCATGTTGATTTGTGGAGATCTCAGCCATGGGTGTGGATTTGCCAGCTCCTGCACAGCCTCCGTGACTAAAACCATTTGCTGGGATTAGTTCTGCTAGGGCTGAGAACCTGCAGGGAAATCAAGTGTGTTGTCAGAATGAACTCTCTCTCTCTCTCTCTCTCTCTTCTGTTCTTTCATTACGCAAGTGCCCAGTTCAGATCCTCTGTCTTCACTCAGATGTTGTAATATTTTGCCTTAGTCATTACTGTCAGTTTGTCTGAACAAAGCTTGTTGTTGAAATGGGACCCATCCCTGCCACACACACTCGTTTTTTATTCACCTTCCTCGAACACTCTTTGTTCTTCCCAAGACCTTAATTAGGTTTATTGGTTGTGTTGGTTCAGAGCTGCGTTCTGCAGGGTGGGGCGCTCCTGTGTTTTTTAGGGGACTGAGAAAGATTACAAAACAGCACACCAGACCGTGAGCCACATTGCAGCTGCTGCAAGTTCGTCTTCTTGGTGTTTGATCAATCTTAAGATTCTGACGTTCAGCAGTGGGTTTTTAAAAAAAACACATATCTGTGAACAAAATCAACAAACAGCGAAAAGTTCTAACACAAATATTATTATGCATGCGTATTGGATTTTCTTCAGGTCAACAGTTGAATAATATTATTTAAATGTTAACATTTTTATCGTTCATAATTATTTTACAAAATGTGTTCATTTGAAATAAACATACACTATATAACACTTCTCAGTGCCATGTCTTCCAGAATTGCTACAGTTTGTTTCCCTTTTGTAGGCCTTTGGGCATTTTCTGTCAACCTCACATTCTGTTTTTGTGTGCCCTTTTATCGGGATTTGAAGTCTTTCTATTTACAAGGATGTCAGATTCATGATTTTTAAAACAGTAAAAGTTCTGTAAAAACATGTCACTAATGTGACTGACTTTTCTTACAAATCAAATTGAATTCTCACTTGGGTTAAAGGAGTAAGATTTTCATAACAGATTCAGACTTTTTCTTGTATAACTCGGTGTTTAAGCTCATAAGCACATTATGTGTGTGCAAGTTGTGTTGTATTTCCCTGATGTTCTTCAACAGTAGCTGATGACTCCTGGTTTTCCTGCTGATTCCACTTGACCTGGGCTGTTGGTGTGAAAATGTCTCGGTGCATCCTGTGTGTGGATTTGCTGTGATTCAGCAGAGCTGGTGTTTTTCTGTGTTAGTTGTGTGAATTATCAGAGCAAGTATGTATGATGTATACCAAACACAGTCCATTTTACGCTCCCTCTCCTCCTCTGTCATCTCTCTTCTTCTCTCTCTTCCTCCCCTGTCCGTCTCTTGCTTTCTTTTCTCTTACATTCACACTGTCACTATCTGCAGGATTTCCTGTGATTTGCGCAAGACTTTTAGCATGAGTTTAGCTGCTATTCTGTTACGTTTCCAGCGTTTAGCAGGCTCTCTTATCCAGAGTGACTTATGTTTCCAGCGTTGGAGAGCTGACTACGTGTCTGGTGTATTGTAGTCTTTTTATCATGTGGATTTTTCCTTGGACACATTCTCCTTGTTACAGTTTACCCTCGTTTCGGTTTTGCTCTGGTGTTTTTTCTCTGTCAGAGTGGCTGTTTCTTTATTCGTTTAGCATTTATTCATCATTAACCACATTTTCAAGTCGGCACGTTCCTTTAACTCAGCTCAACTCAGGCACTGACAGGCTCTAAGACCCTGAGGAAGTAGAGAGAGAGTGAGACCGCTTAGGGAAATGTTCACCTGAGTGAGTTGAGGCGAAATAAACAGGTGCATCGATCTGCTCACAGTGAGTCAGCACAGCCAAGACCAGTTTCACTCCACATTCGTTCAGCCCCGATTAATTATTTCTCTTTTGCTATCCCGTTGCTCCATTCTTTGGGTAGCACCTTTGGGAAATTTGACCTTAAGAAAGACGAATCTATGAGCTCTTGATTCTCGAGACAAGTCTCCTACCACCCGTTTTACTTTATGTGTAAATGTTTATTATTCTAGAATTGCTGTTACTTATAGTTATTTATAAGTTATAGTATAATGACACTTCAAACTGTGGGATTGAAGAAAGTCCAGTAAGGCGTTGTGTTGCAGGCACATGCATGCAACAAAGTGATGTGAAATAAGAAAATCTTTCTTGAATCTTCATGAAAACTGCGTAAATGAGATTTAAGAGCAGATTTCTCCTTTAGAACAGGTAGTGAATGAGGCGTAATGTCATTCTGTGATTCTCTCTTATTTAATGTGGACTTTGAGTTCTCCATACCACACCTCAGCACAATCATTTTCCATGTTCTCAACACTCTGTCTCCCGCCCTCTCCTAAAAAGGTGTGTCACACACTCTTTCTTAACCAAATGAGCGTCACTCTGATTGTTTAAGAGAAGACAAACCACACACCGACTTCACGCACAGTCTTGCGTCTCGCTTTTGGAGGAAGGAGCACAAGATTTAGACATTACACTTCTCAAACCAAAAGGCACGAGGATCCCGTTTATTCCGATCTCTCTGTGACCCTCGTGCTGGAGTGAACAAGTTCTGCACTGGCAACAAGTGTGTGTCCATCACTGTCATCACATTGAAGTGACGGATCCACAGGGATTCCTAATTCAGAGCGAGAGAAGCAGAGACGTCAGACAGGAGCAGGTGTGAGTGAAGCTCCGGCGTTTTGGCTTTCTCTCTGCGTTCTTTGAGCTTTAAAGACTCTGTTTTATGTTGCTGTTTTATATGAGACACTTATCCTTGTCTTTGGTGTATTTTTACTCCTGTTTTATTCTTATTTTAGCACCGTCTCCACCCGTCCTTTTAGCTGAGAAACTTTTTTATGGAGATTTGTGTGCAGAATTGCATATAAAACTGCATGTCAAGCAAGTGTGTGGAAAACATGAGTGAGAGCCGGCGTTGAAGGAGGGTGTGTGTGATTACAGTAAAGAGTGTGCACAGGAAGCCTCGTGCTGCATCTACTGATCAACATCAGAGGAGCTGTTTTGCTCAAGATATTGTACCCGTACACCACACACAGCACCTCCCCAGGGGCTGTGTACAGATTACTTCTACCCCCCTGCCGCGAGAGTAGCGGTCTCTCTCCAAACTCCCCACGTCGAGGCGCGAGAGAGAGAAGCGAGTCGCTCGTTTCCACTCTGAGCCTTTTTAAAGAAGCAGCGTATCCCAGCTTTAATCAGCTTACAGCTCCGAGGAATTCACCGGCACCTGCTCGAGCCGACTGACGCGCTCCGCTCCCTGGATTAGGAAAGGAATTTGAATTTTCCAGCCTCTTTGCAGCGAAGAGGGCCCTTTGGAGTGAAGCAGAAACATTAAGTGTGTGGAAAAGAGAAAAGAAGAGCCGTGGACTTCACGTGGACCTCGGAAGGGGCTTGTGGGGATTTGAGTTCAGAGATTTTCTGAGAGGGTGAAAAAGGGATTGAGAGAGAGAGAGATCAGAAGAAGGGATAAAGTGGAGCGAGAAAGCAAAACTTTGTGTGTGCATATGATGGACAGACGTGCTCCTGTGGTTTGACAGAATTCCTCCTCTCTCTCTCTCCCTCTCTCTCTCTCCTTCACTCTTTCTTTTTCTTTCTTTTCCTCCTCTCTATCAGCGGTGTGAATGAGAATGCTGTATAAGTGAAACCAGGAAGAGCATCTCTGAGGGAAAAAAAAACGGAGGAGGAATAAAGGAGGCGTTTGTGTCCGCTCCCCCGGAGGATTTCGCAAGGACACGTGATCTCGGCTTTTAACAAAGCCTACCTGAGAAAACTGAGAGAGGCTGAAGAAGAAGAAGAGAAGGACAGTGTGTGGTTTATTTTGGGAGGGAGGGGTATTTGAGCCCCCGTCCTTCGTCCTGCCTTCAGGGCTTGAATCTGTTGCTGAGGGAGGAAGTGTCAACCGCTCAACCCTGACAGCCTGCTTTCTCCGCCTTCCTTCCCTCCTCTTTTTTTTCTCTCTCTCTCTCTCGCTCTCGCTCTTCCTGACACACTCACTGTCACCTCCACACACACGCCGAGGCAAGATGATGGAGGAAGTGTCTATCAGCGTGGCATACAATGCCCACGTAATCAACCAGATTTCTGAAGAGGACATTTTTGCCAGTCTGGTGGCCGACTCCAGACCCAAACCGCCGGTAGGTGATGCGGAATGACGTGTCTAAACGGTTCCCTGAGTAGATGCGATGGTTTAGAAGGACCTCTCTCTTTCTCTCTCTCTTTGTCCTTGCCGTCATTTTTCTGCCGTTTTCCTTTTCCTTCTTTGCGCACTCCTCCAGCCTGCTGAAGTGCCGTCACTGTCTCCGAATTCAATTCGATTAGGAGTCTTCCACACTGTCTCGCTTATATGCTCAGGGTGAGCTCAAAGGAGACATTATTTGGATGTGAGCTTGCTCCAGATTCCTTCTCACGGACAGCACAAGGTCCACAACATTCTAAAATGCTCTTGCAAAGAAGAATGCACCTTTAAATATTCATGTTGATCAGAAGCTTGCTCATTGCTTGTTTGAAGTCACACGTCTGAAGAAGAAGCCATTGCTCTTTATGTTGTTACCTGACACGTGTGTGTGTGTAGGTGTGTGTTAATAGTCAGTAGTATCTGACAGTAGGCACAGAAAACAGTGTTTTTTCTCTAAGTGTCATTTGAATGGAAAGTGCCATGAGGGAGATGCTCTTTCCACAGAGGGAGTCAAGTGCCTGTGACGTGTGTGTGTGTGTGTGTGTGTGTGTGTGCGTGTGTGTGTGTGTGCTGAAGCATAACAAAGCCCTGTGCTGACTTCAGCCTCCAGTTTGTTTACAGGTTGCTCCACCTTTCCCAGCAGTGTGTGTGTGTGTTCATGAATTTACGGGGTGGTGAGGTCCTTGCTGTCCTTTAAAAACACTTTTTTGTGGAGACATTGGACCGGTCCCCATGAAGTAAAATGATTTGATAGAAAATGTCCAGAAACTAAAAGAGGTAAAAGATTAGCTTTTGGTTACTGAGCCTAACGTTATGGTTAGGTGTAGCTGTAGAATGAATTCCATCTCGTCATGATGGGAGTCAGCGGAAGGACCTCGCAAAGCTAGTAATGCAGGAGTGTGTGATTGTGTGTGCTGGTTGCTTATACTTAAGCAGATAAAACTGAAACCTTGCAGTACATTTGTGGCAGTTTGGGCTCAGGGTATTGTGAGATGTTCCTCTGTCAGAACTCGGTGTCCTGCTTTCGAATCCAGCGCTGATAAACGTCTTCTTCAGACTCTAATCACATTCATTTCTGTTAAAAAGTTTCTCTCTCCTTGACAAGGTGCATGGGACAGAACATACAGAAGGCTGGGCCTCGTTCAACAGCGTTTTCTTTATTTCTTTCTTAAATTGGTTCTAAGTGAAGTTAAGACGTTCAGCTCACATATTATGTAACTGTAGGATGGATGAAAATCTGGTCGGCTAATGTTTTGCCCTAAAGCCATGCGTCAGAATGTGCGTAAGACTGCTCTTCGACGTTTGTAGATTCTTTTCTTAAATGAGAAAACATTGGCGAATGTCAGAATTTTAGTTTGAACTGTGTGTTTTAAAAGGACATTTCTTCTACTAACTTTTCAGTTTATGTATTTAATTTATGGCTTTCTCAGCCCACATCATCTGCACATGACCATTCTGGAAATGTGACTGGACAGTAAAATCACTGAGATGAGTTACGTCTCTTAAGTCCACTAGATTAGAACAGGTCAGATAAGAGCCTGGAGCCATCGTGCTTTAATGCCGTGATGGATGTGGACCAACATGAAGCTCCTTCATCTATAAGTTCTAAAGTCTATGTTGGATTCGTGAAATATTTTAAATAGTTTGCACGTTTGTTCTTATAATGATGAATGTTCACATTTAAACAGTATATTATTATACAGCTACAGAATATTAAAAACCCCAGTAAGGTAAAGTTTGGCACTCGCACGCATGGCAGTAAAATGTGTTTGAGTGCACTTGGTAGAGTCCCTCTTTACCTAAAAACAAATCTCAAACTAGAAAACATTGGTGAAGGTCAGACTCTATGTGGAGACTGTGTAAGTGGGTTTTAAGAACAAATGCCCAGTGAGGCCCAGTGATGATGCTTTAAGACGGAATGATGTCGTAAAACGCCTCCCACTAACAGAGGGCCGTTTGGGAACTAGACGTTTACCGTAAGATGGCTGTGATGACCGTTGCATCAGCTCAGCTCGTTTTTGTTTCTGTTTCTGTTTCTACTTCTAGTTTAAAGTGTATATTTTATATTCCATTTATATATTTTATTCTATGCGCATTATTTGTTCTTTGCACTGTTAAAACTGGAGCCACGTGGTCTCGTCTCTCTGTGGACTTGTACAGTATATAGCTGAGATGACAAAGTTTACTTTGAGTTTGGCTTTGTGGGTGGGGATTAGTGTTTATCACTCACTTCACTTACAGTTGGTGTTGAAGCAGCTTGAACTGTCACTGGTCTTAACAGAACGTACAGTACTGTGCAAACGTCTTCATTTCTTTATATTTTGCTAGAAAAATCAGGTAATAGCTACACAGGGTTTATTACAACCTGTTCCAACTTACATGCAAATACCAGTCCTCAAGACTACATTAAAAACACAGGACAGTATCAAAGAAACGAGAGCTGGTAACTGTGACACGTAGCAGCTACTTAAAGTCGGAAAACCAACGAGCCCAAAGTGCTTTACACTGAGAATGATATCAGGAAAAGAGACCAGCAATCGGAGTATTAAACAGTGTAACGTGATAAAATAAAGAAATTAAACAAATGTAAACAGGAACAAAATGATTACAAATGAATAACAAATAAACCTTAAAATAAATGTTAACTGAAGTCTTTATTCCACCAGGAACCGCAGCGTGTGAAATGTAGATGTAGATTTGGTTTTGTGCACTACTTTCTGTTCTGTTAAGCTCCGCCGTTGGAGCGTTTAGTCATTTTTGAAAAGCACATTTGGGTGTTGTGGTGAGGGCCGAGTTATATTCGAACCACCGGGGTTTAATCCACTTTTTAAGAGCAGGTTTGACCCCCCGCGTTAAACCCTCGGCTGGTTTTACTGGCCGTAATGCCGTTGTTGCTGAAGGCTGCAGGTTCGACTTATTGGGGGGTTTCTCCCCTCGCTGATCGCCATAGTAACTCCAGCAGACAAATCAGCACTCTGCCCTGAAGTCGTGGCAACACACCACACACACCACCCCACACTTGTTCCTACCTCTCGAAACACAGTAAACGCTGGACAAAATGCTTGGGCCTAGTTCACAAACTTTATACATTTCAATTCTTTGACAAATTTCCATCGTTTTCAACTGAAATATGTAATTCTAAAGCAAATTAAGATTTATTCCATTTTAATTGCTCAAGAACTAGTTTCATAAATTGATGCATGTAGATTATAATGAATCTGGGCACCTCTTCATAAATCTAAATAAATATAACACAACTTAATACTGTGCATTTGTATTGTGTAAATTAATTTTCTTACATTTAATAATGCTTATTTTTTAACATCATTGAAATAATTCCATTGAATTGAAAAAGTTGAGTAACGCTTTGGTTTTGTTAATTATTATATTTGTAAATGCTAATAAGTGTTTTTACATAGGATTTATTGATATTAATGGTATATGCAGTCAGTTCAGAGCATATTTTATTAAACATGATTAAATAATGAATCTAAAAATTATGATTATGATAAAAATGAAGACACAGAAGGTAGGAGATCTCGTTCCCTGTTTGCATCGACTTTTCCGGGGGCAGCACACGTGGTGACTTGTGGGTTGTTTGGGTGAAACTGAGCAGCAGGTTGCGGTTGAAACATCCGCCTACTTTTACTCTGCCGTGACTGCTCACTCGGTTCTGTCTTCTCGAAAAATGCTTTCTAATTCGGCAGAACTCGTTCCTCTCCACGTGGCTTCTATAAATGAGAGACACTGACATGCTGAAAGTTATGGGTAAAGTTAGTGTTCCTGTAAACTAGGACTCTCAGGACCATGTTGAAGGTGACAACTCTGCTGGAGGTGAAGAGAGTTCAGTGGTCGTCAAATCGATGTCTGATGATTTTAAAGTTGATACGATTTCGATTCGGTTCAGCTTAGGAGCCAGAGGTCAGTATAAGATAATGTCAGATGCTGATTTAACAAAGTCCCTTCCATTCATATCAAATCACAAAAAGCAGTTCAAATGTCACTGATCATTATTCCTGATCTCAAAAGTGAAGATAGGCTTTTTGTTTAACAGAAGGTGACGACATGTGTGATGTCTGATTAGTGTTTTCAGTTTGAATCCATGCTGTCTATGGTCTTGTTGATCGCTGAATTAATGTATTGAGGTAGAGCTGTATCACTACACCACTGTTAGTTCCTCCTGGATTTCGGGGGCTTTTTTTGAGATTGTTGCTGCTTAAAATGCCTGCCTTTGCGGCTGCTTTTCTAAAATAATTGCAATGAAAGTTGTGGTGTCTTTAGTGTTTTGTTGCAGTACAGTTACAGGAGCAAGTCAGAGTTGTAGAAAAAATTGCTATTTTGTCCCCTTTTATAGTGATTCTTTAACAATTAATTAAAATGGAACCACTATTATTGTGTTAACCATTAATCATTGACTTAATTTTGGAGATAAATGTGAGGTGTTTTTCATGCGTTTCCTGGGCCTTCTAAACGTAACAAGGAAGTGAGTTCGCAGACGCATGGCTCAGCATTTTGCAGGAAACGACAATGATTGTTCAAAAATTGAGGAAAGGTTGCAGTAATTGGTTAAAATTGCACGGTAGTAATGAATGTGTGAGTGACTGAATTCACGTTAATAGTTGCAATCGGACCATCGTGAAATCCTGGAGGCCCTGGTTAGTGAAAGTGATTATTTGTCATTGTGAACACAGCACAGCACACAACCTCTGCACTTGACCCATCTGTAAAGGAGCAGAGGGCAGCTTTTTTTGGCAGCCCCCAGGGAGCAGTGTTTGGGGACGGTACCTTGCTCATGAGTACCTCAGTGGTACCTCTACTGGATCGCTATTGGACGCGGCGACCTTCCGAGCACGGGGTGAACGCCCTAACCCTTATCATAGCACCTCCCCAAATACTACTGTTTAATACTAGACCTGCTCTCAGATGAGCGGAGCAATGTCTTCAAGAACCTGTTATGAAACTGAGACTTTTCCTTTCAGTAATTTCAGCAGG
The DNA here is from genome assembly GCA_032718565.1 of Distichodus sexfasciatus. NCBI lineage: Eukaryota > Metazoa > Chordata > Actinopteri > Characiformes > Distichodontidae > Distichodus > Distichodus sexfasciatus. Next base: position 1,043,250 of record JAVGVS010000056.1, on the reverse strand, counting down.
TTTTCCTCTCGAGCACAGTCTAGCTTTGTCTTCATCAAGGACCTTGCACTTCTCAAATGAGAGCAAATGTCCTTTTCTGTTCCACAATGGCCTTTTACACTGGGATCATGCAAGGCATTTTTCAATGTTGTCGCCCGACCTTGGAATAAATATTTGTCTCCCTCCATATCGCAGTCGCCTTCACCCACACTGATACCGTCAGCCCAGATTAAGAGCGAAAGTCGCCGTTAACGCAGACTCTCCGTCGTCTCTCCCACCAGGTGCCCACCAAGAAGCTGAAGAAGTTTGAGAAGGAGTACCAGACCCTGCGCGAGAGCCAGCTCCAGCAGGAGGACCCCATAGACCGCTACCAGGTAAGGAAAGACCCTGTTAACCACAGTCCTCCTCTCTCTCACACACACACACACTCGTCCTCACCTCCGTCTTATCATCCAGTTCAGGACCATATAGAGATCGGCACCGAAAACACGGCGGGCTGAACGCGGCGCTCTCGGAGAGAGAGAGAAAAGAGAGACTCTTATTCAAGGTCGTTCCGTTTGTGAGGTCACATTGGGTTCATCTCCGTTTGTTGAAGAATGTTTCGTTTAAATGTCTTTCAGTTTTACAGCTTGTGTGGAACGACAGCACAGTCATTTTGCTGTTTTAAGTTGATGTTTATTGTATTCTTGTTAGAAACAGCACATACTGTTTACCCATAAGCTGAAATTCAACAGAAATGTTTCAACGAGCAGCTACTGAGTTAATTTAGAAGGTTCTTTATTATACTCTCATTGACGTTGTAATTGTTTGCAGGATAATGTTGTAAACCAGCACTGGATTTGAAAACGTTTTAGAAAGTATTTTTATTATTCTATTTGTTTGACAGTGTTTTATTATTGTTTCTTGCTTCATCTTTTGTACATCTCTTTGCTTGTTCAGCATGTGAATGCCAAAAGTACATTTGCACTATTTTTTATGACAATAAAACTGACTATATTTTCCAAAGTTTACATACACTTGCCCAAGTAGTTTTGAAAGAATTTTCCCATAAAGCATGTTGCATAACAGTCGGGCCACGGTGTTGACCTTTCATCATCAGACCCAACTTCCTGTGGTTTCCGTGTCCCCTTCCTGTTTACTCCCCACTTTTTTTTTTTGCAACTCACCCTTTTAACCAATGAGCTTGGCCTCACTCCCCCCGCCTCGCCCAACGAGCCACGCTCACTCACCCCACTTACCTAAAAGCGCGTTAGGAGGCATGTGGGGGGGCGGAGAGGAAGCGCTGGTGTTTCCCTGCAGGATTCGGGCAAGGTGACGGTTCTGTAGTGGCTGTTGCCTTGTCGTAGCACTAGAACACGAATCTGGCAAGGTAAGCCCTGAAAACAGCACATCTCTATGGCAACTAACACGACTGCTTTCCTGCCTCTGTGTCTGCTGTAACCTCTCTCACAGCCGGGGGCTTTGCAAGGGCCACACTTGGTCAGCCAAATTTTCCCCTTTATTACAGACGAAACTCATATTCTAGCTGATAAATAACAACCAGCGTTCTACCCACAATACAGCTGTTTACTTTATATTTATATATATTCTCAGTGTTTATTCTGCGTCCAACGCATTATTGTGATGTGGCTCCAATTCATGTGCAGGGGATTGTGGGAAATGTAGTTCTCTCTCAGAAAGAGAGAATTTATTGAGATATATAAATAGTGTATTGTGATATAGCTCAAAAATGTTGGGATGTTAATGTTGGGTCATATCACCCAGAACTACTTGAAGCCTGAAAAGTAGCCAAGCTACAGCCAGACTACTGTTTAATCAGACCCTCCAGGATTTCACGACGGTGTGATCGCAACTATTAACGCAAATTCATCGCGACCTTGCAATTTAGACTAACTACCACAACTGTTTTCACAATTTTTGATCAATCATTGTTGTTTTGCACAAGGCGTTGAGCCACACGTCAGCAAACTCACTTCCTTCTTACGTTTGGAAGACACAGGAAACTTGTGACGCCTCAGATTTACCTAAATGGTTAAAGGTAAACACAAAAAATAGTGGTTTTGTCAGTCAGTCAGTTAGTCATTATCTGAACCGCTTAATCCCTATCGGGGGCACAGGGACCGGAGCCTGTCCTGGGACTATGGTCGCGAGGCGGGGACCAACCCTGGGCGGCGCCAACACACCGCAGGGCGCATAGTGCTTTTGTTCCCTTTGTTTTAGTTAACTGTTAACAAATAATTGTAAAGGGGGAAAATGGCAACCTATTTCTGCAACTTTGACTTGCTCCCGCCACTTTACTGCAACAAAACTTTTATTTTTTTACAAGCGCTGCTGCAAAATCAGCAACAATCTCAAAAAAGCCCCGTAAAATCCTGGCTGGACTGTTTAATATAGTAGTTAGCTACAGTACAATTTGAGAACTTCTTGCTTCATCTTCGCCAGGGTGGACTCCATCCTCCAACTCAATCTCACAGCTGCCAAGAGCGCACTGTGATGCACTGAGGGCATGGTAACCTGTTAGATGTCACTTATCTTTTGTAACGGTGTAGTGTTTACGACGCTACATTGCTATTTGTAAAAATAATTACTTTTCTACCTTTTTAAAGTTTGCTTCGTTACTGATAAGCTACTGAGAGCACTGGTTACGTTTGTCACAGCAGTATTTGTAGTCAGCTGCTGCCCAGCACTGTACAGGGGCAGTGAGTATGGTTTAGTTCGAGTAGTAAGGCCAGCGTGTGTGTGTGGGTGTGGATGTGTAGGGGGGATAACGGGCGGAAATGGGAATCAGATGACCACTTCCTGATTAGCAGGAGGCTTGGCAGTGTGTATCATGTGAGAGTGTTTAGAGGGAGTGGAATTCAGCCCCACATCTCACACCGCTTCCTGTTCGCCGACTGATAGACGCTGATGGGGGTTTAGTCAGACGCGTGTTGAAGCGCGGAGACTTAAGTGGCACCAGTTCCTCTTCTCCACGTAGTAACTCATCATCAACAAGCAGTTCATCCGTATTTTATACACTGTTTTACACCACTCACCACTTCTGCTAGTCAGTACTCAAACTCTGATACTTTTCATCCCACAATCAAGGGCTCAACGTATATCGTATATAGTCGAACTGTGTAGGGTGAGGGATGTGTGATATGACGATATATATCAGATGAGGAAATTTAAACGTCTATTTTTCATTTTACACTCAATCGGATATTTTATTCAAAACACACCGTTTACGGCAATATTGTCTTCTTGGTTTGGATGAGGGTTTGCAGTAGTCACCACGGCGCCACGTGGATGTGGGAACAGAGAATACTATGGCGTTATATTTGTGCCTTAATTCTGAGCACCCGCCTCTGTACGCCCTCAGCTCTGCCTACACACGCGCTCAAAACACTCAGATCTGTGGAATACCAAAGGTGCCTTAATAGAGCGCTGTAGGAAGTGCCACCTTTTACAGCCGTTTCACAGTGTAAGAAGTCACTAGAGCGCCACACACAGCGGTTTTAAATTGGGTTTTCTAGCGCTGGTATGTTAGAGCATTAAAAAAATGCATTTTTAACAAATAAAACAGTGTAAAAACTGGTGTTTTACGGTCAGTTAGGTTAAAAAAAAAAAGGCAAATTGTGGCACCTTTGGCGTTCCATATGAGCGTGCGGGTGTTTTGAGTGTAGGAGAGTTGAGCGCTCAAAAAAAAGAAGACTTTTTGTAAAAGTTCCACTGAATTCACAGAAAATATTGTAGTATATTGTGAGATATATCATTATTGGGATATGAAATGACATCACCATATGAGATTTTTGTCATATCACACAACCCGAGTATAGAGAATGATGCACAAGTGAAAATCGGTGTCAGAATTTTGAATAACAAATACTTCAACACAACACTGAAATGACCTTCAGCGTATGTTTCTGATTACTGAGCCCTCACCCTTCAGTGTTGACAGGCTAAACTCGAGGCGCCTAAACCAGTCTGAGGCGGTGGGCGGGACATTCTGTAGACCACAGTGTTGACTTCTGACAGATCGGGCAACATTCATCACAGTTTTATGGACATTTTTGTTGCTGATCCACAAGGTCCACATGCAGTCCATGTGACTAGAATTTGTGGAGTCACCAGTCACTGCCCACAATTTGGTTGTAGCTCCACAAATTCTAGTCACATGGACTGCACGTGACTAGAATTTGTGGAGCTAGTCACATGCAGTCCATGTGACTAGAATTTGTGGAGTCACCAGTCACTGCCCACAATTTGGTTGTAGCTCCACAAATTCTAGTCACATGGACTGCATGTGACTAGCTCCACAAATTCTAGTCACATGCAGTCCATGTGACTAGAATTTGTGGAGCTACAACCAAATTGTGGGCAGTGACTGGTTTGATGTCATGGTCAGTTTTTCCCCAAACCTGACCCTCTACGGTGAACAGTAAATGGTTTGCTGCTGCAGCGCTGTCCGCTTCGGCCGAGTCTGCTTGTGTTTCTGCTGCGCTTTTTCAGTTTGTCATATTAGCTGCCGCTCAGCATTGATCAATCCCTTTATTCAAAAGGACGATGTGAGGAGCGAGAGGAAGTAAACAGTGCCGGACGTTCATAAAGAGGACTTATTGCTTTTACAGAGCGAGTCAGTTTGGCGTGATAGATGATGTCTGCTATGTGTGTGAGATGTGGAGAAATATTGTCCAGATAAAATGCAGTTGCAGGTTTGTGATGCTGTGAAACCCAGTGATGGCTGAGCTCTTACCTGTGTGTAATTTTTTTGTACCAGATTTTGGCACATGTATGTACATTAATTTTATGTCATTTTATGTTCTCTCTGTGTGCTTTTGCAAAGCCACTTCTGCAAGCTCTGTTCAGGTCGCTCACTGGTCTACATCAAGCACCGAAGCCACAGAAATAACACACACACAAGCTGTCCATTATGGAAGCATCTTCATCTTCATGAACCCTGTTACCCCCTTTCCACTGCACTGGTACTGCTGCTGGTTCTGAAATTGGGAACCAGCAAGATCGGGCCTGTCTTAAGAGTGTAACGGTGTAAGCCAGTTCCTGACACTGCCACGTCACACACCGCGCACACGTTTTTCAGCATTACATCAGTCTTACTTCACCCACCTTCATGACATTACAGGTTCTTGGTCAGCAAGTTTTGGTGCCCGGTTCAGCGCCGGCACCAGTTCCCACCGCTCCTCGGGGGAAAAGCATTGACACCAAATCCAAATTGGGAACCAGCAGCTGTAGCGGTGCAGTGAAAAAGAGGCCGGAGTGTAATCAGAAAGTCAGACTTTACTCTGTGAATTGGGTATTTGGGCTGTGGACCAGTGAGTTAATCGGCCAAATCTGTGTGTGTTCATGTTTTACATCAGGCTTGTATAGGTTCTTAACCCACTAAGCAGTAACTCTCGGTGTGTGTGTGTGTGTGTGTGTGTCTAGAGGGAGAACCGGCGTCTGCAGGAGGCCAGCATGCGTCTGGAGCAGGAGAACGACGACCTCGCTCACGAGCTGGTCACCAGTAAGATTGCACTGAGGAACGACTTGGACCAGGTCTGAACCCAACCCTCACCTTCATGATTTATTTCAGGGTTTCACATTAACACCCAGCAGCGTAACATCATAACGTCACATTATGAAGAACTCTGATTACATGTCAGAACAAGCACCGCAACACACTGCAACCCCAAAAACAAATCACGTGATTATACTGTTTAATTTCCTCAACAACACCAGCTCTCACTCGCCATCTCTGAGTTCCTGATGGTTTTAGCGCCGCAGGATTAGGGACCGTCACTGAATTACACAACTGTGTTTACACTAATAATTATTGGGATGTTATTTTAATAATAAATAATTTAACATGTACATATGGGTGTGTAATTACTACATTGTTTTAGTCAGAAAAACAGTATTTAAGTCAGGTATTTCCTTAAGCAGAACAGAATAATCTCAGTCATGTATTCAGACATTTTTAAAGCATTATTTTCTGTTTTTAAAAGACTGTGGGATTTGTATCGTATCAGCCAAATGTACAATATCGATATGGTCTCTGGCATAAATAAGTGGCATCGTGCCATGTTAAAGCTTACGGATCAAGAATGGGATTCTTTGTGTGTGTTCGTGTGTGTGTGTAAAGGCAGGTGTCTTGATACTTTTGGCAGTGTAGTGTGTATACATGTTTACAGAGAGACGAGACGACATGGCTTCAGTTTTTTACAGTGAAAAGAACAGATAAGGCTTTTAGAAGACGCCTGCAGAAATGGACTATTAAATTAGAGGCAGAAAAAGGGGCTGTGCAGTTTGCTTCTGGAGTCGTCGTTTTGCCTTGAATGTGCGTAAAATCTGCAGCAGTTTGTAACAGTGACAGGATTTTGATAAATTCTGAACTAACTATCGAGCAGTGCAGTTTGTCACATGAGAGAGACCATGCAGCTGCAGACACACTCAATATTAGGCAGGTGGTGCTGATGTTATGGCTGATTTTTGTGTGTTTTGGAATTGGTGATTGTTTATGTTTTGTCCTGAAGAACAAGGGCTGTAGCTTTAAAGTTGCTAATGTTGTAGATCTGTATTCTGGGAAAACATAACAGTATGTAGTTTTTATTTCCACTATAGTCATTTTATTTTAATATACACTATTTTACTGAACAACTATTTTGAACCCTGTGTGTGTGTGCGTGTAGGCAGAGGACAAGGCTGACGTTCTGAACAAAGAGCTGCTGAAAACCAAGCAACGTTTGGTGGAGACTGAGGAAGAGAAGAAGAGGCAGGAGGAGGAGACGGCTCAGGTCTGTATTACGTCTTAGTGTACACCCAGTTTTAACACATCTGCGTTAACCCTCCTGTTATGTTGCAGGTCAAATTGACCCATTTTAAATGTAAAACATCTCAAATAAGTAGTTTAAAGTACTGGCTTAATAACGGTAATCAACATATCAAATAAAAATGGTTCATCGCATGTTTACATTACATACATACAGTTCGGGTCAGTTACAATGTCATGTAAAACTATTGTGTTTTATCTGTAGGTCTTTCCAAAGTACATTAAAAACAGTTTTAAAATGCATTTTTTAATGAAAAACGAGTGAATTATCCTCATTAAACCCTGATCTGTGAGAGGTAAATAACACCTTTACACCAAATATTGATTGAAATGGTTAGTAATGGAGTTAATAATGAGATATAATCAGTGTTTATTGGGATCTTTTGGTTTCTGACACTTTTGGATAATTAAACATGCCCCAGGTCAAACTGATCATTAGTGTTCCTGAGAAACGAACATAATGCAGGGGTTAACTTCACTGCAGGTGCAGTCAAAATAAAAGTCATCTTGAGATATACATAACACACCTAGGATAGAAATGACGTTTCTCAAAGACCCACAGTGGACAAGAAAAAACACGAGAATTATATATAAATAATGACACATCACCGGTTGTCGTTTCTCACTGACTGTATCTGAAAGTATTGCACAGACTGTAGCTCTCCACTGCTGTTACAGGATCTGCACCTACCAGATCCCACTTGAACGTCCCACTCAGACTTTATAAAAGATGCTGGTTTATTTAATACTGTCTGTACAAAATATTTCATATTGAAACTGTTACAGAACTTGTGCACATTCAGTGTAAAAGACAACTCCAGGACGGTAACTGTAGGCTGAATACCACGTGTAACCTAATTACCTCTCTCTCTACTTCTAGTTTAACGTCATATTCCATTTATATATTGTTTATTCTTTGTGCTTTATTTGTTCTTTTTACTGTTAAAACAGGAGCCATGTCGTCTCGTCTCTACATGTGTACAGTAAACAGCAGAGATGGCAAAGTTTACTTTCAAGAATTTCAACTACACACACTAAACATTTAAACTTAAAAACTATAACAACTAACTAGTGCAAATGGCGTGGATACACGGTGCAAACGTGGATTTTAGCTCCTAAAACAGTGTTGAGTGCTGAATATGGGTAAAGACCAGAGCTGTGCTGAAATCTATTCCCATCTTGTGTTCAGCTAAAGGAGGTGTTCAGAAGAGAGCTGGAGAAGGCAGAGAGTGAGATTAAGAAGACCACCGCCATCATTGCTGAGTATAAACAGGTAATCTGCTCACACTGAGTCTCAAAGTCACGTAAGACTGAGGGTTCCGTAGCTCATATTTCCAGGCCACGTCTCTACAGCGAAGCAGAAGATCAGGTGAAGGTGGTGGTGGTGTGTTTTAAAAAGCAGGGCTGTTTTGCTGGAGGCAGGGTTTAGTCGATCCCCCACAGACCAGCGCTGCTGATGCTTAATGTGTGTGTGTTGTTCCAGATCTGCTCCCAGCTGAGCACCAGGCTGGAGAAACAGCAGGCCTCCACCAAGGAGGAGCTGGATGTAGTCAAGGTGAGTGTGGGATGTGGACGGAAAATGGCTGTTGTAAATGTAACAGACTGAAGATATGAACAGTGTAATGTTAGATTTTAGCAGGAGTTTTTCTCTGTTTAGTTTTTTTTAGGGAGGTGGCTTGAATAAGAAAAAATGGGGTCATATTATGATGACAGGTGATATATACAGTATAATATTTGACCCTCCACAGCAAAACCAGTAGCAGCCATAGCGGAAGTTTCAAAAGAAAAAGCAGGCTTGTTTTAGTGTTTGTGCAGAAACAGTGGAAGGTCTATACCGCTGTTGTGAATAAATTTAAGCTGAAAAACTTACCCTTTCCATCTAAAGCGTGACTTTCTTGAGGTGAGAATTCAATTCCAGCAGAATGTTAAAGTTTCTGTTTGACCGCTCTACTTCAACATTCACGGTGAATTCACTGGTTGATAGCGTGAAAATATTTCTCTGGAATCCATCTTACGTCTCGAGTTCAGTTAACCCTGCGCCAGGTAGGCTATCCGTGTGGCTGTGAATGCCTTGGCGTAGGCTACCGTAAATAAGCGTGGCAGCGACGCTGGCGTCTGTGAGTGCTACATAGAGAGTTCAACTTCAAAGGCAGATTTCTCCGTTTCTCACTCGGCGTGACAGGAGAAACCCGACTCCTTTGAATGTTGGTATTTCAGTCATATGTCGTCCCATTCATTCGATATAGGTAACATTTTGAAGGTTGATTTATGCCCTTTCATGAAAACATAACTCAATTTTGAAATTTTGCGACAAGCGGCTGGTTTTGCCGTGGAGGGTCAAATATGTAGGTTATATATCACAGCTGGGAGATATCACCTGAAATCATGACGATTAATCAAAGGTTTTACCTCAATGATGATCAATGATTATAAAAGCTGGGATAATGTTTTCAAAGAAATAATGCAGCTCTTTTTTATTTTAAAATAATCACTGAAAACACATAGGCCTAGATGTAGTGGGGATGGTGGTGGTCTTGTTGTTGTTAGGATCCCTGCCCCTAGACCAAAAGGTTCAAATCCTACCTCCAGCACTACCATCATTGAGTCCATCAGCAAAACTCTTAACCCCACATTGCTCGAAAATCAACCTGCCCCTGAAATGAGGTAAATGCGAGTCGCTCTGGATAAGAACGTCCGCTGAATGCTGTAAATGTGAATGTGGCGGACTGGACGGGCCGGGTAATGTGACTTTTTAAGGGTGAATGTGTTGACAGAATTAACAGTATTTTAAAAATAAAATTGATTAGGTTCCAAACATCAAACCTAATGAAAAAAAATTACTTAATTGCCCAGCGCTACATTACAAATCCTACAAAAATTATTATATATTATACTAAAAGTATTCCTGAACTCAGACATTTAAAGGAAAAGCAATCTTCTCTTTAGTAAAACAGACCTTCTCTTCAAAGTGGCGTTACTATATGTATACTGTATATATATATATATATATGGATTAATGACATGACATATTTTTGTCTCCACGAGCAGGTAAAATTATCATTTAAACCAAGAAATAACAGTTTATAGTGAACAAATGGTTGATAACTGTGATGTGAACAGCTGCTGTTCTGAAAGCATTCATTTGTATATTTTATAATGATTTTTTGGGTAAAACTGGGTAATAAAAATACTAAAAACCTGTCCACAAAATTGCAATCCTCTTAAATTACTGGCTTTTATTTTGTATCAGTGCTATGGCTCGTTGGTCTTTGTAGAGCGTTGGCTTGTTACACCTGTAAGAGGCTGCTTAGTAATGCAGTTTTTATTTATATCCCTCGTCTCCCAGAGCAAGGTGATGGCGTGTGAACGCTGCAGGGAGGTGTTCAGTAAAGACGGAGCGCTACAGTCTCCCGCCGTCACGCAGGACAACCGTGACTCGGACCTGGACGAGGAGAAAGATTCACTAAAGGCTCAGTTACGAGAGCTGGAGCTTGAACTCGCACAGACCAAGCTGCAGCTGGTGGAGGCCAAGTGCAGGATCCAGGTCAGCAGTTACAACAGCACCGACACACACACACACATCACAGCTTCCCTCTCGTCAGAATCAGAAAAAAGTTTATTGCCAGGTGTGTTCTCATTACGAGGAATTTGCTTTGGTGCTTAGACAGTGAAAGCAAAAAGATTTTTAAAAACATTCAAGGTACTGGTACAAATTGTTTCTAATTGTAAATCACAATCATAAATTGCTGCTGGAAATTGATTACAAATTTGAGTTTAATAACAGCAGTTATTCATAATTGTAACGAAGTTGAAAAGGCCTATTTGCCTAGATAAAATGAATAAATTTGGTACTTGATTAAAGAAATGCATGTTAAGGAAAATACAGCTTAGTTTTTTTACTTGCCATTGTTTATTAACATCCATAAACTGTGGTTTGGTGAAAAGTTACAGTACCAACACTAACTAAAATTCCATCTGGACACTTTTCAAAAATATAAAAATTTCTGTTCAGAACACGGGGAGATTTTCTCCTCATCCGTCACGCAGGGCTGCTATGTAATCACGAGACGTGTACATCTCAAAACTACACAGAGGAGGTGAAAAGGCTCTTTATAAACCGGCCTTTAGTTAGATAAACATCTTCACTGCATGTAGTGATGAAAGTTTGCTCCTTAAGTGTCCCGTTAGGCGTCACCACTTCCTCCTGTCCTCCATCTTCCTCTTTCACACCAGCCTCCATCCGCAAGGTCCTTTTCCCAGATACACTCAGCATCTCACCTCCCTGACTTTGTCCCCAAATCGTCCAACTTGGACCAAATTTGAGTAAAACACAAGTGAACGTTTGTCATGTTAACGTGCCCAGCCCTACTAATTACACAACTTTTTGGCACTGATGGAGGAGGGTTTTATGGATGGAACTGGTTTGGATTTATTGGTGGAGGTGTTGCTTGTAAAGTTTGTGAAGACTCAAAACAACCTCCAGCAGGCGGCTACTCTCCCTGATCGATGTGATCAATTCCAACTGCAGGGAGTTTTTCTGTGATTTAATCCTTTAAATTCTAGGATCATTTCTGCTAAATGCTGTAAATGTGAACGTGTTTCATGAAATTGTCATGTTCATTGATTTTTGTTTGTGCATGAAGGAGTTGGAACATCAGAGAGGCGTTCTCATGACCGAAGTGCAAGCTGCCAAAAACTCCTGGTTCAGTAAAACGCTGGGATCTCTAAAAACCTCGGCCAGTAATCCCACTCCCTCCTCACCTAAAGAGGGCCAGTAAAGACTCAGCCAGACGAGAGCGGACCCTCGAGGCCTCCTGAACACTACTGAACAGACCCGATGCAGTATTCCCTCTCCTGCCGGAGGAGACGCTTCGCCTCGACTCGACTCCTCAACCTAAAACGAGAGGAGCTCGAGAGCAGAACGGCTTCAGCTCCCGTCATGAAGCAAAACATTTTATCACAAGGCCGCGCATGTTGTAGAAACAGTGCATCGTAGTCACTGTTCTCACGTAGGGTTTTTAAGCATTAACACTATTTTGCAGAGCCGTAATGGAGGAAGAGGCTGCAGTGTGTGGAAGGAACGGTTTCACCTGGAGGTAGGACTCAGTACTGCACAATGCTTATGGTTTGTTTACCTCCAGTTCCGTTTCTGGATGGAAATCTTACAGCCACTAACCAGACAAATGAAGAAAACATTCTCGCTAATTTAGCTACACATTTAAAACATGTATAACTTGTTTCCTCTTTAGTGTCAGAGAGGGGATACTGCATTTGTTTAAATTACAGCCTTTATGTTCCTATATAGTAATAAGTAATAACAGTTTGTTGTGTATAAATAACTGTTCAACCTTTTTTTTTTTTTATCTTGTACAGTTCTGAAATAAGTGCTTTTTGCAATTTTTGAATGTCATCTTTGTAAATACCAACTGAAAGCACAGGATCTAAAAACCCAATTGACCACAAGTTCAGTTGTAACCAAAAAAAATGACATTCACGCTTCATTACCGTCCTGATTCCATGGCTGGTGTTTCTGAATCTGTGTTCTGAGCCTTAAATGAGGCACAGAGATTCCTGAACACAGGGCTTATTACAGTTTTGTGTTGTTGAACCATCCTGCTCTTGCTGGTGGAGTTGACCGCTCCGTCCTGCAGTTGCAGTGTCATGTGCACTAATGTTCAAGCCATTTAAGTGTGTAGGCTGCCTAACTCGGCTCACACTTCATAAATGTGCCAAGAATTCTCTACATTTTTGTTAAGCTTTTTTATGTCCAGCAGTAACGATCTGGATAAGTCACTGAACGTGTGCAAATTTGTAAACTGTTAGTGATTTCTAGGAACTATCTTTCCTCTATGGGCTTCATCTTACGTGCAGCAGCCGTCCTGTCTACACTGCATGACCTAACGCACACTAACAGGATGTCCGTAATCGTGAATACACCTTCCTTCATTTATACTGTTCAAGTCTTTACCTATAGCCTCTGTTTTGTATTTTCTGACAATGTGCTGCCAAGTTTACTATCAAGTGCAATCCTGTCTTTTGTGTGATGTTCTGGGCCGTGTTTCCCGAAAGCATAGTTGCTAATATATTGCTACCTAGGTTAGCAACACTGTTTGTTAGTTGCTAATGTACACTGTTACACTATGCTTTTGGGAAACGCAGCCCTGGTTGGGTAGTGAACAAGGCCCAGGAGCGCTTGCTTCAGGGCACTTCAGGTTTGTCAGTGTGAGTGTATGTTGGTGTATGTATCAGGCACATGTTCCTGTCCAGTTGGTTTGACAAATAAACATCTGACTATTCTGTTAATGTTTGACTTCACGTTTGTTCTGTTTCAGCTTTTAAATAATCTGATCTGTAGTTTTCCCCAAACTGTTTGTACCACCGGTTACCAAGCTCATAAAAGAAGATTGTGAGAGTATGTCCTACCCCTCGTTGACACCACTAGTGTCCTCTAATGATCCGAGGTTGGTGAGGGTTCTAATTTCAGTTCAACCTGGACACAAGAGAACGGATTAAAACAGAACCACGAGAATAAACCAAACAAGTGGGAAAGTCTCAACATCTGAGATTTATTGACAAACCTTTACCAAAGGTTATACCTGAAAAGCTTAACAATACAAAGTGGGGGGAAGGGTAAGGAGAGAAAAAAAAAATAAAATTTGGTCTCTAAAAAGTCACCTGGCAACAACTAAAAATGCAACATGTCACACTAGTATGAAGTCAAACAAAAGTGGAAAGCTTGGATACGGCTGGAACGGGAGATTATGCGTTTCTGTCGATTCTAACGTCGATCTCTCTGCCGCTCAGCCGAAATCCGTTCATTGAGCGACAAGCCCTCTCTGCCGCTTCCGGATTATCAAAGCGAACGACGCCGCAGCCCTTGGACTTGCCGTTCTCCATCTTGATGTCAGCGTACTGCACCATACCTACACCGGGGCACGCAAAAAAAATGTTGAATATTCACATTCACAGCACTGAATACTGACCAAAAGGACATTTTCCTAATTATAAGAATTTTTCCTACACTCCCTGGCTTGCTGAGGGCCATAACGGTGGGCTTTAAACCCCTATCTTGTCACCAAAGTGTTTGATATTTATGCTGCGCTGTCACTGCATGTAGAGTTCAGCCATAACCAATGTGATGTTAGTCTTAGTTCCACACTTCAGCTTCCGAATGCAATACTAAGGAATTATAAATGGGTACCACTCTAATACTCCTAGGGTTTATAATAAATCAGAAATATGTTCTCACCACATGAGTTGAAAGCATCCTTCAGCATCTTCCAGGTAAAATCAAAGGGCAACTGGAAAGATAAAAGTAAAATTAGGAGACGGCCACAATGTAGTTGAAATCTCATTCACATTTCTAACAAATCATCTCCACTTACGTTTCTAACAAAGATCTGACAGCCCTTCCTGGCATTGGCTCCAGCTCCCGGTCCTCCCTGACCTCCAGAGCCAAAGTTGCCAAAGTTTCCACGGTCCATGTCTGCGCCCCTGTCAAACTGCCCCCCCACACTGCCGGAGCCCATGCGGTCGAGGCCGGAACCCATGCCGGTGAAGCGGTCGAGGCCAGAGGAGCCCATGCGTTCGAAGTTGGAACCCATACGGTCGAGGTTGGTGTTCATTCTGTCCATGCTCATGGGGGAAGAGAAGTCCATTCCTGAGCTCATGCGATCCAGGCCAGATGGGCCGAGTCGCTCAAAGCCGGACGGGCCGAGTCGGTCCATTCCAGCACTTATGCGATCCAGCCCAGACCCGAGGCGGTCCATACCAGGCCCCAGCCGGTCCATGCCCGAGCCCATGCGGTCAAAACCGGATCCCAGACGGTCCAGATCAGACACTCTGTCCATTCGATCCATCCCCATGCGGTCCAGTCCGCCCATGCGGTCCATGCCACTTCCAAGACGGTCCATTCCGGAGTTCAATCGATCCATTCCCATGGAGCTCCCTGCAGAACAGAGGGCAAACAAAACATTAGTACGGAGTGCAACTCACAACAATAATGTTTAACCTTGAATTAATGACTGACCCATTCCCCTGTCAAAAGAGTCCCCAAAGTTGTTACGGGACATGCCCATCTCATTGCGGCCGCCAAATTCTCTGTCAAACGTTGCACCAATTCCACGATCCATATCTGCAGGAAGAGATTACATTACGGTACGAGTCAGAACGAAAGCAGCTTCAACATGATCAGGGCATTAAGACATGCTTCCCAACACAACCCTCGAGGGTATAATTACTAGGGGTGCTGACTAACTTCAGCATGATATATGTATTGATTAAGACAACGACTGGATGAAAGGTATGTCTCGTAGGTCACCCACCATTCATCCTGCCCATCCCAGACGGCCCAAAGCGATCCATATTCATTCCACCTCCAAAATTGTCCATTCCTTTAAAACAGTAAGCAAAACTCATGTTAAGAGGATGTCCCAAACCCTGAAGGCTTAAATGCAAATCCCATTAGATGTTTTGACAACTCAAAAGTGGTCAATGAGAAGACAGGAGCAGGTGATAGCAGGGCTGCAACTAACGATGTTGTTAATTGATTTGTTTTTTAATTGGATAAAAAGAAAAACCTTTCATTTCCAGCATTTTCAATAAACCAAATTGTCTTTTTTTTTTACTCTCTGACATTATAAAACGGGGGAATAAAATTCTGATTAATTGAAAGTGAAGAAATACTGAAGTTTTGGCTATTTTAAGCCAATTTCGACATATCTTAGCCTATAACTCATTTGAGGGAGAGAACTACGTTTTTGCCCAAGACGGCATTCCACATGGGAGTCGTGTCACAATAACGTGATGGACACGAGTCCCGGAATAATCTGAAAATATCAAGTAAATGTATATTGTGAGCAGAATGCTGGTTGTTTATATCAGCTAAAAATCAGTTTTGTCTACAATAAATGGGAAGGTTTGACTGAACTGGAACGCTTCAGTGAATGACTTCCCTGAGAGAGTCGTGCACGCTAACAGCACGTGTTTACATCACGAAAAATGTCTTTCACGCTCTTCTATGCAATGATTTCAGTTTTTGTGACAGCAAGGCACGGCACTGGGTCTCGTCTCCTTTGTCTTTTATGGCGGTCGGCATCCAGCTTAACGGTGCTTTACTGCTACTGCGGCTTTAGTTAGCTTACTGCCCCCGCATTAGCAGATAACCACTGTACGTATGTGTATAATAACGTAGACCCAACTAATCGCTTATTAAATAAGTTGCCAGCTATCTTAATAATCCATTTAAATAGATTAGTTGTTGCAGCCATAAATAACAGCCACTACTAACACAAACCTTGGTATTAAGTCATTTTGATATGATTCTGTTTTAACACCTCATGGTACAAACACACAACATCGACACAAGTCCCATTAATACATGCAGTTTACAGCCCGTTTGAGCCCAGACATGAATGTAGAATGAAGCATGGCTGATGTCCTGAAACATACCTCCCATTCTACCCATGCCACCAAATCCCATGCCATCTATTCCTACAGAGAGAATTAATGAACGAATGAATGAGGGTGTGTCTGAGTGAGTATGAAGAATGGCAAACAAACCAACACTAATCTAGTAAAGCCACAGGACATTACCTCCAGGTCCCATGTTGCCCATCCCGCTGCCTCTGTTCAGCTGTGTTGCATCAATGGGCTGTCCACCGGGTCCCAGACCCATCCCGATTCCACTCAGACCACCTGTATTTTTACAATGCACGACAGGTCACCAAATGATTTCATTGCTAGTTTTTAATATAAATCATCATGTAGAGAATCTGCTTTCAAATCAGTCTTTAAAATGGCATGAATATCTACTCACGGGGGAGTGCTGGTGCTCTCTCAGGAGGTGCAAAGTCACCCTTGGGCATAGACTTCTCATCCTAAAAGAAGATCCAATGCATCACTAACATGTAACATCGTGCACTGTTGAATGCAGAAGTACTTAAGACAAATATCAACTCCTCACCAGTTTAACGTGCATCGTCCGATTGAAGAGCAGCTGCCCATTGAACATGGCTAAGGCAAGTTAAGGAAAACAACAATGCTGTATGTTCAGAAGAGAAGCTTTCACACCTTAAAACCTACTTCAAAAATCTACTTTAACAAACAGCCAACAACATGGGCTTCAGTCAGCCTGAACAGTGCACTGGAGAGAGGGAGTAATTAAAGCATCGTAATAAACCAGAGTATTTTGTTTCTGATATCATGAAGGATACACACTGCCTGGACAGCTTCAATGGGCATTTCAAATGTGACTGTTCCCATGCCCCTGCTCTTGCCATCCTTGTCCTCCAGGATATCTGTACGCATGACCACACCAGCCATGCTGAACACCTCCTTCAGCTTCTTCCAACCCACCTTATAATCAAGCTGCAGGACAAACAAAACATGTTTAACACAAGAACCTTTCTATACATCCTTGTATGTTGTGCCAAATTACAGGTTAGTAAACAAGCATACATTTGCCACAAAAACAGTGCTTCCAATCTTTCCAGCTTGAAGTCCGTGAATGATCTCATTGGGAATGTTGGGGTTGTTCATGAGACTGGGAGGGATGTTGACCATCGGTGGTCCTCCGGGGCCAGGTCCCATCCCCATGCCCATTCCACCACCCATGCCACCGGGGGGTCCTCCGCCTCCTCCACCCTGAGCCCTCTGGGCCTCTCTCTGGGCAATGACTCCATCTGGGTCCTGAAAGAAGAGGAAACTTGAACCAGGTGCTCACATTATCAACATTAACATTGCAAATCCACTTGAGAAATTTTACATTTACAGCAATCCGCAGATGCTCTTATCCAGAGTGCCTTTCATTCCCTAATTACAAGGACAGTTTTGGAACAACTAGGGGTTAAATGTCATGCTCAGACACCCAACGGCAGTAATGCTGGCTGGAAGTAAGACTTAACCAGCACCAGCAAGGCCACTAGTACATAAGAAAACCACTGGAATCTGTGTTTTAAATACATCATTCGCACATACCTCTTTTACTTTCAAAGGACGTCCATTCATGTTGTATTTGTTGACCTTCTCCACAGCCTTCTTCATTAGTTCTTCAGTTCTGAACTCAACCACACTACCGAGCCACAGGGAGCATAATCATTAGAGCGTTAGACGTTAAACCAAAGCTAAGAAAATAATGAAGCCAAACGTGAAAAATACTTACGCACAACCCTGCGGTCAGATCAAGCATCAGTCAGGAAAAAAGGAGCACAAAACAAATGAAGGGCAACAATTAGACAACAGTCATGGAAAGTTATCACAGCAAAAAAAAAACAAAAAAACATTAACACTTGATACATTTCTGTGGTGTTCACTTACAACAACTAGGTACATGATTCAATTAAGTCAACATTTAAGCAGACTAACATTTCTTTCCACTTAAAGATCAAGACGAACACAGAATCTTACAATTAACATTTCACAAGCAAGACAAGGATGCTGCTCCACTGTAATTATTCCATTAGAGCAGGGCGCTCTGGTTTCAAAGAGAATCAACAGATCCCTGAACCAAAATTAACCATGAATAGCTACTGAACACCACTCGCTACGTTCAGTCCCCAATTGAGAGAACACTGCCGGTTGGGACTGAAGGCACAAGAGCCAAAATTAACCATGGAGCTGTGAAACCATCCATGAGGCTCAACTCTGTGAACCACAGTTCAGCCACGACTCACCCGACTCCGCGTTTTCAACTCTCAAACCCAAGTCTGAACATCCCAAATAGAAAGGAGAAGTAATAATAATAATACTCAAGCTGACAGGTGGAGGTTCGTCTAATGCACTTACCCTTGATTTGCCTTCTGCGTCCATTAAGTGTTCCACGTACGTTACCTCACCCACTACAAATCAGATTCCAGACGACACACACCAAGGGAGAGAAGCCGAGAAAAACAATGGGGGTTTAGAGGAGACACACAACCGGGCGTTGACAGTGAGCTCGGCCTGTGAGTCCAGAGCCTCTCCCAAGCACCACAATTCTGGTACAGGTCTACAAAAGCAAGCTGCCAACTTTTTTTTTAATTTGACTTCTTAAGCTGTCCTTGCTGGAACCCTCAAGACCATGAATAACCGCAAGATTTACAACATCACATTCCACCCTTAAGAATTTACAATGCTTGGTCCCTTTTTTCAATAAAAAAAATGACTGAATTAACAGCAAATATTTTGAAAGTATTAAACTACCTGTGCAACCAGTCACAAATCTAAACCAAGTCTGTTCACTGTTGATAAAAGCAGAACTATGAATGTGGCATCAACTGCAAACCCATCCACAATGGTTTCATCCAAGCGGTAGGAGCTACTAAATTTTCACCCATTCAATTGACAGCTTCACTCAAGCTCCAAAAGGCAGATTCCTCTACAGAAAAGCCTGGTAATGAAGGGGCCTTTTAACCAACTGTGACCTCAAGACTTAACACATACAAGTCAGCCACGTGCAGATCCAAATTTATAGATTCTGAGCTATAAGGAACCACTCTTTGTACATACAGCACAAATGACCATACCATCTATGGACTGCTCATTTCTCAGATAAGACAAGGACAAGCTTAAGAAGCTGCTTTGCTCTGTAGACCTGTACCCCAACAAAACTAACACTTCCAGGCAAGGGTACAATACGAAGATCAGCAGCAACAACATTCACTCTGGCATACCTAAAAAAGAGAATGGAATTTAATTCTACAGGCAACAATTTCCAAATGACACGAAAGATTTTCCTCATGCTTGCACACCATAGACCATGAAGGTTTCTCTTGGAATTTTGTTAGTGCAGTAGTCTAGGCCTTAACCGTCATAGCAGCAGTTTTCAACCAGAATACTGATCTTCTAAAACTATGAAATAACTTAACATTTTTAGTGTCAAAACCATGGTCTTTAGTCCAGTAGTAATGAGGGTTTGCCCAGGTCATGTCAATACTCTCTCATAACCAACATTGTAAAAGGAAAACCCTTAAGAGGAAGTGCAAGTCTCCATTGTACTGTTCTAAAGCCCAAAGGATGGAAACCCAAGGCACTTGGACAAGTCCGTTCTTCTGAAATGTCAAAGAGCTCAGAGGCAAACTCTCCAAGTGTCACTTAGTGTGCCGATATTTCCAATCTTAATGGAGCATGTGCACCCATGTGAATGGAATTTAAGGCACCAAACCACTGCAAACAAGCACTTGGTAAGTGAACTGCACTGCTACGCGAGAGGCTTGAACAGCACCATGCAATGGGGACGTTACCTCCCCGTCGTCTTCTTTCGGCTGCTCCCGTTAGGAGTCGCCACAGCAGATCATCGTTGTCCAAATATTGACTTGGCAAACGTTTTACACCGGGTGCCCTTCCTAATGTAGCCCCCATTTATCTGGGCTGGGGACCAGCACTACACTGCCTTCCATCTACAATGCTCAATACTCTAACAATATCTAACACCACCCAGCCAAAATTTACAAGGCTAAAAAGGAACCCAACTTCAACCACAATACTTTTAAACCTAAAGTAAAAAGCAAGGTCAAGACATACCTTTATCCTTCATTAGGTCTTTCAGGGACTGCCATTTGACATCATAGGGAATGTTGCTCACAAATACTCGGTATCTCTTGGAGGGGTTTCCATAAGGCTCGAAACGGCCGCCTCCACGTTTTGATGACCTCTCCTTCCTGGACTCCTGGTTGGTCTTTCCATTAACTGCATTTCTATTTTTTTTTTTAAGTGTGAGGGGAAAAAAAAAAATTTAAAAATAAAAATCACAAATTGATTTACAAATAAAACACTACATATCTACTAGCGGTGGGCGATATATTGATTTTATCAATTAATTCGAATTTACAGTTCAGGACAATGTGTTTTTATGAAAATCGATTTTATTACTTATTTACACGCGGGTGCCAAAAGCGGAACTAATGCGACGCATTGTTCTACACGGGTAAATTAGCGCGGCGCACCCAAACCCTGTAGCAGATTCACAAACAACATGGCAACGACGGGAAGAGTATGGAGGCACATCAGAGCCAAAACTAGAGCGCGCAAAAAAACTCGTGGGCGTAAATTTCACAGTCGCGCGCGCAAATGTGACACTCGAGAACACAAAGTTAAGAATCGAGTGCGCGGTTAAATGTGACAACTGACGTGGTTTTGAACCATTTATTTGCCATCTGTAGGTTGATTTTGAGCAGGGGAGGAGAAAATCGATTAAAATCGAAAATCGGATTCATTGTGAAAAAATCGGAGATTTTATTTTTAGGCCATATCGCCCAGCTCTAATATTTACACAAAAATGGTATATACAGAATAACCTACCAGTGCAAGTACCAGTCCCAAGCCTGTACTATTTTTACAAGCAGTTTTCATTTGTCTGTCACATTAGCATTGGATGGACTGTCCCTTTAATAAAGTTGCCCAATGACCATCAGTAAAATAAGGGCGCTTTAGTTTAAACTTCTTGCCTGCAACCCTAACAATCTGAAAACAATATGCACGACTTATTCACAAGTTATTTTAAACTCATCTACTTTCTCCCTCCAGTTGAAAGCAAACAGCATGTAAAAACCAAGAGTTCAAAGCATACCTTCAGCACTTCCACCTCTGGGTCCCTGAGCAAGACCCTTATCCCCAAGTTGCTGAAATTGAAACTGTCCCTGAAATTAGGGAATGACAGTCGCTCTGGATACGAGTGTCTGCTAAAGGCCCAAAATGTAATTAATCGGTCAAATGTTTTTTTTTTTATCAAAGGGAGAAACTCATGTGGTTCTCATTGTTCATTCCTAATCTACAAGATTTTTGGTAAAGTTTAGAACGTCTTGGAGGTGAAAAGTGATTCAGCTTTTTCTTTTTTTTACTATTTCATACGTAGTTTTTTACAGAAGGGATTTCTTAATGAAATCTCCGCGACTCGGAGTTGAGCTCGATTGGGCCGCAGCGGCTCCACATGTGGAACAAAAGGACAAAATGGCTGCCGGACACGCAACAAAAGCATGCTGCAAGCTGTTAAAAGTTAACAAACCCGGGGACAAACGAACTTTACTCACACCATCTGCACTAGTGCGACACTTAAATGTGCTTCCAAATCAACTCTATTAGCTTGCACAGACTGTTAGCCACGTTAGCGCCTCTGTGCAAATCGGCCGTTTGAATCCAATAGCCGCGGCTAACAAAAGGACAGCTAGTCAGGCCTGCTTCAAATGTTTATATAAATTACACCGCGCTTTAAATGGCGCAAAAGCAGGATCTGTTCAGGCCAAGTTTTCTTTTTTAAAAGCACGACGTTAAAACGTAAACACGAGCATGACTATGCTACAGAAACGAGACAAAGAGACTGGTCTAACATTTAATCCGTGCATTTTAAGGAGGCCTCTTTCCTTTTGGCATGACTTTTTTTGTTATAATTACCATTTACTGACAAATCTAAAGCAGTTTAGCAACATTTATGCAAAATAACAAGTTGCTAATTCGCAAGTAATTTTCTGTATCGCCCCTTTCAGGTAACGCGGCTAACAAACACGTTGTGGAACAGACGGCTTACCCTTGAGCTTGTTTCTCTGGAGCAGCCTCGGTCGACATTTTGACTTTCTTCTACTTCTTCTTGGCAAAACAAACTGAATGTGGGATTGAAATAAGAGTAGCTTGTATTGTGCGTTGAGTAGAGTGAGGCGCAGAGTCGTCACGGTGTCCACTATTTTGCAGCTGAAATGGCGGCGGAGCGACGACGAAATGGATAGTTGAGGACGGCGGTGCATTGTGGGAACGCGGCTATGACGTCAGCGAGACCGTGTTCAAACAACCACCACAGTGTAGTCAGATCCTTTACAATGCTATAATTGGGAAACAGCCATGGGTCTTGCTTTTACTTTTATACACATGTATTTATATCAATCTGCATTTTTGTCTGATTTGTCCTACCCTGCTATATGCATTCTAGGTTGGGTTTGTCTTAAATAAGAGTTAATAATAAATAAGTAACCAGGTCTAATATGAGTGAATTTTGCACCAGAACATGCCGTTAAGTACACTTGCATGGCAATACATGAGTACTATGTACGTACGTTTTTGCAATTTAGTGATAACCCTCAGCACAGTTTGCATTTACAAAGAATGTGTAGTATGTGCAAGTTTCCGGCGTGGCATCGAACGTTTTTGCTACTTTTCTTTAATCGCGTAACAAACTGCTGTTATATGAGTTTCTTACACAAACTCTAAAAGTGTAATAAGAGTGGTATTCAATTGATTTGTCATGTCAAATTTATTCAGTTCATGTTTACCTCCCTCAAGGTATTAAGTCTGATTATAATTGATATCCATGAATATCCTACATGGACAGTCTTAGTTTTGTTTGGAGCTAGTTTGTTTTGTGTCTTCTTTGAGAAATAATTTTAAAACATGTTCTTATGTTGCCTAGAAAAACATCTAAGAAGCTCTGAATTTAAGATCAGAAATGATGCACAATAACGCATCCGTGCTTCATAAGCAAGTAAACACATCACATTTTGCTTTGTTTTTACTTTAACAATAGCAAGAGGTGCAACAAAGCTATGCACAATACAACCACAGTCTTTTTCACACTGGAACTGCTGAACATAAAATGTACTTTTGTGGTCCCAAGGAAAATGTTCTGTTGGCTTTCATCAAATGGTTACAATGGATAGGGTGTAAAAATCTAATACATGTTCAAATAAGGAGGGCCATTACCAGATCCAGAGCATCGTTTTTAATTTGCTTTGCACACTTTCTTGGCTGATTGCAAGCACCAACATATTTTGGTGAGGACGATACAGACACACCATTCTTTATCCACTGCACTACATAAACATTTCTCGAACACAAGGTGTTGAAGTGATAAAAATCTGGTGCTCAATGAGTAAATGAAGACATACACTGCAAATGATACTAAAAGATATGAACACATTAAAACACGATGACAACATGAAGAAAAATAAAAACGATCTGTGTACACTGTTTACAATTGCTTACGTTTATCTAGGAGAAAAACAGGGTTGGTCTTGTACATTTTCTCTTCGAATGCAACAGTAGTGGACCAGTCTTCCAAATTCAAAGAAAGATTATTTCTTTCTGAAATACAGAAAAGGCAAGTTCAGAGAGTTTTCCCCAGTCATAAATATGTAAAAGTGCAATATTACTAAATTACCATTGATAAAAATAAAGAGCATGCATGTTTAACAGGTGAATAAACTATTGGGTCACTTGAAATAACACTAGAATAAAGCAGCAGTTTAAGCTGCTCAACTCCGTTTGTGGGGTTGCATAGTGGAGGGAACTCATGGACCTCAATTTATAAGCATTAAAGAAAAAAAACCAACACTGTCCATTTTTGTGTGAATGTTGTCCTATAATCCTTCATATCTCTACATCTATATAACAATCTTGCGTGTACTCATAAGGATATAGGTAAGAATTGCATTGTAATCAACACAAATTGCACTCTAGCCTTTTTTAATTAACCCACATTGCAAAAGAAGCAGAAAATGGCCCAGAAAGTAAAAAAGGCAAAACTTATCAGATGGAAGCACACCAATGAGAGACAAAAAAATGTGTTACAAAGAGCAGCAGTCAGCTGGTGAAATTGCGCTTAGCAGCCTTTTAGAGACAATTTTTGCAGTCTCCAATCATGGAAAGCGTTGGGTTTCCATATTCTGCATAAAAGAGCAAATCCTACCTAAAGCCACTCAGTCCGGAATCACACAACAGTTATGGTTATAATGAGAGATATCTTTATGCAACACTTTCCTTACCAAAACATTTCAAATAAAAATTACATTGAATGCCAAAAGCTTCTAGTATATCTATTGCACAACTTTCTTTTTCTGAAAACATAACATTGTCATAAGGAGGATTTAGAGTGTCAAGTTACACTTAAAGTAAACAATTTGCGAGAAATCTCTCTGGTGACT
The DNA here is from genome assembly GCA_032718565.1 of Distichodus sexfasciatus. Lineage (NCBI taxonomy): Eukaryota > Metazoa > Chordata > Actinopteri > Characiformes > Distichodontidae > Distichodus > Distichodus sexfasciatus. The sequence goes on along the minus strand of JAVGVS010000056.1, from coordinate 1,018,581 downwards.
TTTACCCCATGAAGAATGAGGAAAGTGCAAACAGCACTGTTGAGGATTTCTGTTTTAGACTGCTGAAAGAGATGGGTGTCCCGTTTTTTTAATCCCCCTAACCCTAACCCTAACCCCCCCTCCCCCGCCCCGCCATCTACGGAAGCAAGCACCTTTTTTAAAAACTCGTCTGAATGTGGCACTATTGAAGTTCAGCAAAACACTTCATACATCAAAGACAGCTCTCAAACAACCATCCTCACATTCACAGAACTTCACTCCTTAAAACTCAATACACACACATACTCCGACGCAGCCAAACTGACCTTACTTCTCTAGTGCCTTCCACAGTCATGAGTTGTATCTACAAATGTACAAAGCCTGTCCAAAATTAACATTAGATTTCCTGGACATTACACAAACTCAGTCCATTTCCTAGATAAAAGGAAGGCAGATTATTTTCAACAGACATCTTTCAACATAAGATGCAACAAAGCGTTGACAGCGGGGACAGAAGTGTAACTTGATAAGAGATGATCCCTCAATAACTGCATATAGGCCTTGCTTTGGTCAAGAGGTCCATAAAGCCATTAGGAGGAGGGCCTATCATCAAGATACAATATGCATCCAAGCCAAAATGTGACAGGTTTCCCCTTAAAGTCCGCTCTGAGGGTGAGCGAAATTTTGCACATTGTTCTCGTAACATAAAACATGCAGAAGTCTGAACTACAAATGCACCTGCTTTGTTTTGAAGTGGATTAAAAGATCGTTGTTCCTGTTATCAGACAAATATCCCCAAAACTGCATAACAATGTAAAACTGCTACAAAACCATGAATATGCCATCCTAAGTCTGTCCTTTATACTCACTAGAAATTATTAGACAGCACAAAAATTACAGACCTTAATACAAAAACGTGTATATGGACACACAAATACACACACGCACACACACACACTTCCTCCTCTTCACACAATTTTAACACATCTCAACCCATCCCCCTGCCAGAATTGAAGAGGTCTTAATGTGAACTCGCCACTTGTCTTTACGAGATTAAGTTAATGCTTCCCCAATGAATCCTGAATGCATACGCACATATGTACATTTGATCAGCTCACATCTAGGCTACTTTTGTCATTAAGTGCTACCACCGTATTGACCACTGCATGCCATTTTTTAAACTCGTTTTGGAGATGTTTGGGTCGAACAGGTAGTGAAGATAGCCTACGCTGACCTGTGGATGAAATCTGAGACAGCCACTTTAACAGTCACTAATTCAACGGTGATTTCAGCTGAAGAGGGTTAAAAGAGAGAGTAAATGCATGCAAAACTGCATGTCAGAGGCTGTACACGGCGCCTCAACCTAAAAGGTGAAAAGGACAGTATTTTATTGCACACTCCTGTATTGGTCTATATCTTCCTTTCCCCACTCTGTAGGAGCATGTTTCAGAGGTCCAGGGCTCGCACATCACTCCTATACAGCCCATTCCGTTAGCAGCCCAAAAACAAGGGCCCTGTCATCCTGTAACATGTCAAAACTGCCCAAATGGGTTAAGAATCAAAGCTCTGAGTTTTCACAACACATCATTAACTGCTTCTCAGAGAACCCGAAGAGCTACACTACATCATACATTGGTATTAGCTCATTCTTTTTCTTCCAAATGAGATGTAAATGGTCAGATGTCGTCCAAAATGAGAGCTTGGTTCTAAACTTCAGCAGTTGTTCCTGCCATGTTGCCATTGTCCATCCCAACAGTGTACTTGGTCACCTAAACTAACACCCTAAATCTCAGACTGTTTTAAAAAACAGAAATGAAGCATACTGCATATTATGGGGCCAAGAGTAGGCAAATAAATACAATCATTTCTATACCATAAACAAGAGAAACTACAAAGAAAACAATAAAAAGGTTAGAAGAAAAAATGAAGTGCTCACATATATAGATAAAAGGATTTAAGAAATACTACACTTCAAAACGTAATACAGCCAACGATCTGGGAACGCTAATGAAGCAATTTACTTGCCCCATTGGCTTTCATCCTCCGTTAGCCACATTAGCGTTTTTAGGTGGAGTGATCCTTTAAATAGAAAAGAATGCATCCAAAGGTTGTCCCGTTCTAGTTGATGACATGGTGCATCAAGAACCTGTAGTATGCTAGTAACAACGCGTCGCTGTGTCCCCCACTCCCCCACCAATTCGAACAAGGATCTTATACTATGGTCTCATCTGCTGTCTTTTTCAGCAGCTTAGTGGAGAGCAAGGAATGCTGGGTAGAGTGGGCACCCTTGGCGTCAGGAATGAGCAGGCGCACTTTCTGATTGGTTCGTCTCCACTCTGAGTATAACTGACAGTGGTAGCGGAATGACACCTGTGGAACAAGGAGATTCACTCAGTTTAATCTGGTTTAACAATGAACACTATTTAACTACAGAAATGATTTTATTGACCAATAATTCTGACCAATAAAAACAATAAATAAAGATAAACCAATGTTACCTTTGTAAGGACCTTTAAATTTAAACTACACATAAATCTGTAATAAGTATGTTAAGTGTTTCTGGGAATAAACGATTACTGTCAGATATAAAGCGTTATCAGATTTTATACACTCAAAAATTTACATTTGGATCGGCAAAATCCAGATTTGTCAGACTTTAGTAAATCCGTAATCCATCTATATTTTAGGCAATTTCACAATAACACCAAAAAGATCTTTGAAAATTAAGAATGCATATGCCCATTCCAATTAAATGTCAAATAATTAGCATTTTAATATACTGGACTATATTAATATTTTAGAAGAAAACGAAAAGCAACCTGCTTTCATGCTAGTCTTACTAGTGTTCTGATGATCAATCTTCAAATTAACATTCAGCTAAATTATTTACTAGAAACTCACAGTTAATGTGTTTTTGAAATTGTGTCATTATGGGAATAAAACCAATGCTAGTCTGAGGTTAACATTACAAAAGTCACATTTGCGCTGGCTTAAACTGAGGTTACATTCAGCGATGGCAAATGGTCTTATGTGCCAAGTTAAAACATTTGGGTCTGTGTGAACTCGGGCAAACATTACCAGGGTCCAGAGGACATATATGGTGAAGAGCGCGATGGTGAGAGCGATGAGGCCCACTGCCTCCAGGCGGCTGTTGAAGTGCAGGTGGTCTTGAGCGCCACGCAGACACAGCCATCCCGAGATGGCAGCCAGGGGCGTTATGAAGAGGAAGCAGACCATGTCGCAGAACAGCGTGCGCTTCTCGTTCCTCGGCCCCGGGTCCCGGAGCCACTATAGAAACACAGGTGCAGTAGTTTAAGAGTAGGCTTTACACCAGTTGTTTTCTGTTTGACAAGGATAAGGATGCCGTGCACTAGTACATCCTTCTCAACTTGTCAGGTAATCATCTAGAGTGGAGTGAAATCTGATTGTTCTTAAAATTGTGCTAATTAAAACAAATTAGAAATTAAGTTTAAGAAGAACTACACGGCCCTCCACAGTTATTAGCACCCCTGATGTTAATACTTTGTACAACCCCCTTTTGCCAACAAAACGGCACCTAATCTTCTATTTTTCACAAGATGGGAGAATACAGAAAGTGGGATCTTCGACCATTCCTCTTTGCACAATCTCTCTTAATCATCCAGCGACCTGGGTCCTCTCCCCTGCACTCTCCTCTTCAGCTCACTCCACAGGTTTTCAATGGGGTTGAGGTCTGGGGACTGAGATGGCCATGGGAGGAGCTTGATTCTGTGTCTGGTGAACCATTTCTGTGTAGATTTGGCCACATGTTTAGGGTCATTATCTTGCTGAAAGACCAAGTGACGACCCATCTTCAGCTTTCGGGCAGAGGCCACCAGATTCTGATTTAAAATGTCCGCGTATTTCAAAGCATTCATGATGCCATGCTCCCTAACAAGGTTCCCAGGGCCTCTGGAAGAGAAACAGGCCCACAGCATCACCGATCCTCCCGCATACTTCACAGTGGGCATGAGGTGCTTTTCTGCATACTCATCTTTTGAGTTCCGCCAGACCCACTTAAGAGTGTTTGTTGCCAAAAAGCTCTATCTTGGTCTCATCTGACCAAAGCACACGGTCCCAGTTGAAGCCCCAGTACCGCTTAGCGAACTCCAGACGTTTGCGTTTATGATTGTGAGTGAGAAAAGGTTTTTCCGTGCATGCTTCCCAAACAGCTTGTTGGCATGTAGATAGCGCCTGATGGTTGTTTTGGAGACTTTGTGACCCCAAGATGCTACCATTTGTTGCAATTCTTTAACAGTGAGCTTTGGAGAACTTTTTATTTCTCTTACCATCCTCCTCACTGTGCGTGGTGGTAAAATAACCTTGCGTCCTCGTCCAGGCTTGTTTACCACTGTTCCAGTTGTTTTAAACCTCTTAATGATTCCTCTGACAGTAGATATGGGCAGGTGCAGGCGAGTGGCTATTTTCTTGTAGCCATTGCCTGACTTGTGAAGGTCGACACACATCTGCCTTACTTGAATAGTGTGTTCCTTTGTCTTTCCCGTGTTGAAGAGTGGATAAGAGGAATGGCTCTGTGTCATGTCATATTTATACCCCAGGGAAACAGGAAGTGATGAATTACTAATTAAACGTTCCTAGATACTCTGATCAACTTTGTAAGCTTCTGTAGAAATGACAGAAATACTTCAATTACATTTATTTCCTAAGAATTGTTAGGGGTGTCAATTATTGTTGAACAGGTGATTTTATGAAAAATAATTATTTCTTAGTCAGGGATTTTTTTTCCCTTAAAATTCACTTGAGTTGAAGGTTACATTTTTCTACAATTTTCAGTGTGAGAGTATGCTTCTGCAATAAAAATGTAAGTTATTTTAAGGCTTTTAACACATCTTAACCAGGGGTGCCAATAATTATGAAGGGCAGTGTAAGTCTAAAGAACATCTATACATAGAAAAATACATTTTCTAAATATTTATATATTTAGAAATTTATACTGATTTATACTGTAAACATTAACTGTACATTTGCAAATTATGGTAAAACTATACATGTTGTTGCAAAATGGACATACAAGTTTTGAATACACGTTTTAACAAGCAGTCAGGAGACGGACAGAAAGAGTTCACATCAGTAAGGTGAGCAGACAAAGCCTTAAAGCAAGTCCTCAGATCTGGTTAATAATAATGTTATTAAACACACAAACAACTCACTCACTGGTTTAGTAATCTGTTAAAACGATCAGCGTGCATTTGACTCTTACAAAGCAACGTGTCTATATTTTAGAGCCATCAGCTGGAAAACGATCATACATAACATGGCTAAAAGTCTTTGTGAGTCAATTATTGGTAACAGCAGCACACATTCCTTTCAGGGATGGTCCACTTACACTCCGTTTAATACAAATAAATGGGTTCAAAAAAATACCAGCTAGTAACCAGCAGCGTTGTCAAAAAGACTGACACTCAAATACTATTCGATACTAAAAAACAATATTGGATTGCATACTCACTTGCAACAGTATCAATACCAACAGTGCCATCTTTGCCTCCTTCAGCTGAGGCATCTCACACAGCACTGCTATACTGTTTATTCTATATTTTGTTATACGCTATAGTACTGGTATATTAGTATATTCTCACACACGCATATTGTTGCATGTTTCTGCTACATAATGCAATATAATAATGTTGTGATTATTTTTATTGTTTGTATTGTTTACTTTAAAATTTAAATTATAAGCATTAATGAAAACTTTACAAATATTTTTTCTCGCAGTATTGAAAATGGTACCCAGCATTTTACTGGGTGACAGTATCATGTCTAAAATTCTAGTTTTGTAACAACCCTACTTTAGGAGAGTCCTGAAAGCTTCTGCAACAATGCTTACTCTCACAAACGCAGACCCTCACACACCAAACCTGAAGTTAAACGAGTCAAGCTGAAGCCATGCAGACAAAGGCGAAAATTCATTGACCTTTGTTACCTCTGTGAGGGGCCTGGGCCTGCGCTCGATGGTGAACTCTGTGTGGCACAGCTCACAGTAGCTGGTGTTGGAGGAGGACAGCCATTTCTCCAGGCAGCTCCTGTGTACTGTCCCCAGCGTCCCCGTGCAGTCACACGGTGAGAGCAGCCCTTCGCTGTTGCCTCCCTCATGGCAGATCCGACAAATCGGCCCGTCACTGAGAAGAGCAAAAGTGTTTTCTCTTTTCACTTTAAAGTACAAGGGTCAAGCTGAAAATAAGCTCCTAGCTGGTGATCACGGAAACAGAAACTTAATTTAGTGTTGCCTTGTATTTCCCCTACTGACACAAGTGGCCACTTGTTTATAGGCCTTGTAAAGAAACGGAACACAAGCAGATTTATTTCCACACCCAAAGCACTAGAGCGAAACAATATTGGAGAAAAATTACACTGAAATAACAGTACGAAAATGACATTAAAATAATGTCATTAAAACAATATGCAGAGACTTAAAACTACAGAATTTCACTAAATGACTTCAATAGACGAGAACTTAACATCCAAAGACTGGGGTGACTTTGCAGGGGAGTGCATCTGCATAGAAAATAAGTGAATAAGTGAGTGTTTTTTTGCCATCATGAACACACCAAAGCACAGCACAGCACACAGTGCACCACAATAAAATGTGACCTCTTCATCTGACCTATTCGTGAAGGAGCAGTGGGCAGCTAACATCGGCAGCGCTTGGGGACGGTACCTTGCTCATGAGTACCTCAGTGGTCCTGGGATTCGAACTGGCGACCTTTCGATTGCGGTGGCTAATGCCCCAACCGTTACCAACTGCCCCAAATAAAAGACTATCCTGTTTTGAACTTAATCCCAAAACAAACCACACTTTACGATCAGTTATAGAAAATGAGAAGCAGACAAATTTTCATTTTGTATCAAACAGAAAAGCATGACATGTCTGATTTAATTTGCCTGGCTTTATCATGGCACATCCTGCAACGTGATTATGCGCACATCATGATTGGCGATGCCAAATCGATACATTGTACCGCCCTACGAAGCAGCCTGATCGGCATGCTCACCTCTGTGTGCCCAGAGCTTTGATGACGGTTGATAGAAGGCGTCCATCTTTGGCGGTGACCTGGGTGACGTACTGCGCCCTGCGATTGTCCGAGTCCTCCACCGTTTTGGACAGGGCAGCGTTGCCAGTGCAGTCACACAGAGAGCCTGGGAGGTGGCAACACTCCCCTGTGGTCATGTCTGCTCTGTCCAGGGGGGAAGGGGAGCGGCGGGGGGAAGGCGGAGCAATTTCTGCTCCCGCAACTTGGCTCTCCTGGCTCCTACAACTACACAGACGGCATTCCGAGACGAAACCATAGTCAAAAACCCACAATAACTATTGAAGAAATTCTTTGTTTGCAGTTACTAAACAGCATCTAGCGATTATGCTGGCCACTGCTGGAACCAACTGTCCATGTACAGGGATTAAATTCAATTAATTGTGATTGCTGTGCTTAACCCTCCTTCGTCCTGTCTACTTTGTCCCAATTTTCCACACATTAACATTCTTGCCTCATTGCTCCTAAAGTCTAACTGCTAAAATCAACCAAATTTGCTATATACCATCAGGCTGTCAAATGTCAAAGTCAAAGTAAACTTTGTCATCTCTGCTATATACATAGAGAGACGAGACGACGTGGCTCCAGGTTTTTTTCAGTGCAGAGAACAGAGAACAACAGAACAGAGAACAAATAAGGCAGTGGCACAAATAAGGCACATGGAATAAACAACAAATAAGTAAAATACGAAATATACATTTAAAAATATACATTTTAAACTATACATGGAATTGTTCTATATATAATTTGAAAACAGAGATAGAATAGAAATAGAAATCTTACCTTACCTTACATTTAGCTATACACATTGAAATGCTATATGAAAACCTGAAAACATGTTTATACCTTTAAAACTCTTACCTTACCTTACATTTAGCTATACACATTGAAATGTCATCAACTGTTACTATAGCGCCTCAAACAGTCCTATTTCTCTTGTTCATCCTTTATCATTCTGTTTGTTTGACAATAAACCACTGTTCACACCATCAACTTCTAAAAACTCATTTGATAATGAGCAGCAACACTGAAGTGTCGCCATCTAATAATATAACCACTCCTTCTACCACTCATTTTTCCTCTGGAAATTCCCTTTCTAGTTTTCTTTCATTTTCCCTCATGTAACATTTGAATGTTCACTGAACTTTTGCCATGTTAATGCAGTCACTTTTCACTTTTGTTATGCATTAATACTTCAAATTTCTTTAAAGCACATTGAATGACCTCTGTATATGAAAACATGATATATAAATAAACTCGTCTTGCCTTTCCTTAATGACAAACAGTGAATACTAAAGGTGTTGCCTGTCAACAGAAACAAAGAAGGAAAGATTTGTGTGTGTATGTGGGGAGAGACATAAAGAAACCTCCACTGCTCTTTTTGATACACGTCACTATATCATCATCATCATCATCATCATCATCACTATATTACAGACGGCTGTGTCATAAAGAATTAAATGTTGTTTTCTACCTGATATCTGATGCTGTCTGATCTGTTCCGCTGTGTTATACAGTAAAAACAAACAGAATGAGGAAGGCCAGTGAGCTAATGCTAATTAGCTATACCAAAACAAGGGAAATCGGACCAAGCTAACGTTAGCTAGCCAGACCGCTAATTTAATATTACGCCATATAATAGAGTTGCAGTCATAACAAAGATTTTATTAAACTGGCAGACACCAACGCCGTTTTAATCCGATCCAGGACTACACAGGTTTTCAATGTAAAAACAATCCCAGCCGGACATTCAGCTTAGCCGGCTCCTGCTAACAGGCTACACTGCTAGCCAAGGTTAGCATAGTTTGCTGTGAGAGACGACACAATATTTTTTTTTAAACCACGTCGTTACTTGGCAATATTCCCGTAATCTCACCTGATGTAATTTCATCTTGGGTTCACGTCTCGATGTGGGTAAATCCAAAAATAAAACCATTAATAAGGAGAGAAATATTAAAAATCCTAGCTAGTCTGGGTCTAGCCTGGCTAACCTCCCAGATTCGGTCCTCAGCTTACGGGAGACTGTGGCCTCCTGACGACGTTTCCGATGAAGGCTGCGCACGCCGACGACGCAGAGGACGGACGTTATTTTGCGACAAGTCGCGCCGATTTCGTAAACGCCTTTTGTGAATTGCTATCGTACAGGATTTATAGTGTCAGTTCCCGTTAGGAGTTACACCGCCACTGGCAGGTATTACAGCCTGTCTGAACGCTGCAGTTTGTGTTAAAGGTGCTTTTTGTGCGATTTTAACATTTATGTTTCATTATCCACTATGGAACAAGCCTTTCACTGATTGTAGTTTCATTAAAAATGTATTTGGTTCAATCTTTTAATGTATTTGGGTAAGGGAAGCACACATGTAGATTTGTAAATAAAAATATTTTCTATTATTTTAATTACGCCACATTATCAAACTTTAAAAATATCTAACACACTTTCCAATATTAAGGTTCTATGTCATTAATTATATGAAGTATAGAAAAAAAGCCAAAAATTGTGACAGTAATATGGTTTATTTCCATCCCAATATAACTTGATAAAAGGCAAAACAGCTGATGTGACTTCATAGATGTGTGAATGTCATAACCACGCTTCAATAAAGGCATTTTTGTCACAGTATGGGAAAACATAAGGCATTTCCAAACTAGCCACACAAATATCATTTAAATTCAAACAAGAATTCAATGACGCTTTTTCACAGACGTGTTGACAGACTGAACACTGAAACCCCACTGCATTCTCCCTGTTTACATCTACTATAACTTAACAGTGCAAAGACTGAGTCATGGTGTGGTTTTACATTCTAATTACATTTTAAACTATAACATGAATAGAATAATAGGAGGCATCGTGAATGTGATGCACAGTCTAAATTCTAACTCGACAGCTTCCCCTAGTACTGCTCTAAATAGCGCAGCTTCATGTTATCTTGAAATGCAGACTGAAATGTTCAACTTTTATTCATTTATACAATTGAAAATGATTGCAGTCTCCCTTTGGTGTCTATAACTCTCCAAACAAGACAAGTTTCTCACCCAGCTGTTTCAGCAGAACTTGCCCATCTCAGCCAAAAGTTAATCTGGTAGGAATCCCTTTCTGGGGTCCAGCTGGAAAGAAGCCTTGCTTTAGTGTAAGGATTCTCCTGAGAGGAAACTCCTCAGAGCGGCTGGAAGCTCAGGAAAACACTGATCCCTCACCATCCCTTTCCTTAGGAGCGGGTCACACGATCAGTGCCCAAACAGATCCACTTCCAAAACACTAACTCTACTCTTTTTTAAACCAAGAAGACATTAATTCAGACACTGAATAATAATAAAGGGGAGGGGGAAGAAACCCCAAATGACAAAGGAAAAAAGGAAAGGAAGTAGTTGAAACTAAAGACAAAGAAAGGAAGAGAAGGAATGTTATTTAGAACTTTACGGGACTGAGGAGATCTGTGGTATCAACACAGACGCCACACGGAGGTAAAGAGACGGGATCTAGAGCAGCAGCGGTTGTACACACACAGGAGCAAAGCGGCGATGAAGACTGTGAGAGGAACAGAGGAAGAGGCAGCATGGGGCAAGATGGGGTGGGGTCACAGGTTCTGGCAGCACTGAAACTTGGTGCCTTTTAGCCCGTCAGTAGTGGGCGGCACACTGATGTCCACCACGTTGTTGCCAGGAGACTCGTCATGTGCAGACCTGTCAGCAATCTGCTTCTGTGATACAATCCGGTAGATTTCTGGAAAAGAATATATAGCAATGTTTTCAGTAGTTAGTAGATTGACGAACAAGGTGTTAAAGCCTTGCACAACCTATTATATTTTTCCATTTAATGAATGGCAAATTATATGGATGATGTGTAAGAAGCTGACATCTTTGGGAAACAAAATTCACCAAATTTTCAACTCATCTGCCCTGCAAACCTATACAAAATGCACAGGCAAAGTTCATAACAGCTGTATTAATTAACAATCTTTCCAAAAATCATCATGCGTGTAGAAAATAATCCAGGATTTTAGGACGTATATTATAGGATGATAGTAATGGATAAAAATCAGCTACTATTTGGAATAGAAGATGGCACAGATCTGCTTGAAACAATGAGACAATCAAGAGGTTTTACAGCAGCTTGGTCAAATAAACCTTTCCATTTTTAATAATACATTTTGGAAGAACCAAATATTTGGACTGTGTGCAAGCTGATGTAGAGTAAAATTATGTAGATAGTGATTTTCAGTGTTAAACAATCCCCCACCTGTGAGTATGTTCTTAAAAGCCTCTTCAACATTTGTGGAATCCAAAGCTGATGTCTCAATGAAAGACAGATTATTCTTCTCTGGAAAAGAAAGCAAGACAGATGCAATTTGATGTACACTTGATGTAATCTCTTTAATTATGTCTCCTACACTAACGTTGTAAGGTGAGCCTCTTACCAGCAAAAGCTCTAGCCTCGTCAGTGGGAACTGCTCGGAGGTGCCTCAGGTCACTCTTGTTGCCCACTAACATGATGACGATGTTGTTGTCTGCATGATCTCGCAGTTCCTTAAGCCAGCGCTCCACATTTTCGTAGGTCAGGTGCTTAGCGATGTCGTACACCAGAAGAGCCCCCACAGCACCCCGGTAGTACCTGACACAAGGAGCAGGGTGGAGATGAAGGTGTAAATAACTGAAAGCTTACATTAAATGCAACAAAAACGGTAAACAGACGGTATATATTGGACAGTCTCCTCTCCACTTACGCTGATGTGATTGCTCTGTAACGCTCCTGTCCTGCTGTGTCCCAAATCTGAGCTTTTATGGTTTTGCCGTCCACTTGGATGCTGCGAGTGGCGAACTCCACACCGATAGTGCTCTTGCTTTCCAGGTTGAACTCATTCCGTGTGAAACGAGACAGCAAGTTACTCTTCCCCACCCCAGAGTCTCCGATGAGAACCACTATAGCATAAATAAATAAAAATGCTAAACACAAAGATCTTTACACAAGAACTACATAGTAAATATGCAGAAATTGTTTCGTAAGACATGTCAGCTTGTCTGGTCCAACATGAATAATGCAGTGTTACCTAGGAACAAGTACATACAGTACTAACAGAATATATCCTGTTTTTGTCCAGCCCAAACACATTTTATTTGGTGAGAGTAAAAGGCAAAACCTACACAGCACGACATTTGAATGAAAAGTGCCCCTATGGGGGATATTTGTATTTTAATTAATATCACACAGTTTTGGACTGAATGTACTGTATCTTCTGGAGGTTGAAAGTTTTGTATAGCTACACTGCCACAGCTTAAACCTTTGTAGAAATCCCAATACCGGAGCCATAAATGAACCACAGACTAACATAAAACAAGAAAACTAGTGGGTTTCAAAACCTTAGTTTTAGAAACACCCCACTGCCTTTAATGCTTGAAAAAGTCACAGTAACAGCCTATTTCTGTCACTGTGTTTTATAGTTATTGTCACTGTAAAATATATAGGCAAAATATTGTTCTTACAGCAATGCCTTTAAGATAAGACTATAATAACTTAGTTAGAAATGTACTATCCATTGTGAAGCGTTAAGTGGTTTTGCTTTCTTAAGACGTTTATTCAGAATATCATATTTTTCCAGTTATTTACACACACACTCCTTATAAGCCCAACCAACAACTGACAGATTGCCTAATTACTGTCAGAACATCACTCCCAATCATTGGTTATGCTCAAATAACCAGGTGATTAATGATATAGGGTTAAATAAGAGTTAAATAAAGATCACATAACTTGATTCCAGCAAATTAAAATGAAATAGCTTTTCACAACGAGGACAAAGATCTAACAAGATTTGAAGTTGCATCACCATAGGAAAAACAAACCAATAATCTAATTTGTACTCATAAATGTAAATACATAAAAAAACAGAACTACAATTTATGCCTAACTTCATATAATGTCTCTTAGACTAGGGTCACATGAGTAATGCATTGTTCCTGGAGTAAATAAATTACTCAGTTTCAAAACTGCTGTTCAAGCAACTTCATATTACCAGGACATACATTACATCGTTTGCATTGAAAAAGTCAAGTCAAGTCATGGCAAAATCTTTCCTTGTCATATAAAACTGACTGAATAGCAGGTTTGAGACTGCTCAAGTAATTTAGCTATTACTACTTTATTACAAATATTGGGGGGAAATGCCTGAATGAGGAATTGTATTGTTCTGCATTGGGTTAATTGCGATATGATTGCTAAGTACTCAGTGTCAATCACAGTTCCCTTTTCTAACAAACATTTTCAGTTACACAGTTGTAAGGAAAAGGACACTTACTGAAATAATTTCATGAAGCCAGTAAATATTGATCCCTCTCAGTGTGTGTGTATATACAATTAGCAAAAATATTGATATAAAACCTGGACTGGCTTTTATCTTCACCACAGTGTGGACAGGTGCAAGTGTCATATCTCAGGACATGCAATGTCAAGTAAGATAAAAATCCAGTGGGTTTTGCTACTAACTTCTTTGCTGTTTGACACAAAAGGAAAATCTGTCCCAGACCCAGAGAAGTCCGTTTTAACAATTTATTCCCATTTAAGAGTACGTATAAAGTTTAAGACAGCGTGGTTGGCACAAAGGTGCTTCTACACACATCTCGAATGCAAGGTATTTCTCATTAGAGCATTTTCCTATTATCAAACATAAGGCTATCGATTTCATCCACACATCAACATTAAACGACAAATTTAACATGTACATTGAACTCGTTGTTACTCAACAGCACTTGCCAAACTCGGACTCTTTGCCATCGTGATTTCCTCATGACCAAACCGTTAGCTACACATCTAAATACTTCCTAAACTTCATTTATAAAAAACCAAACCGACTTCTTTACAAGGCTATAAGCACACATCTATAAACTAGACGTCATTACCGAGTCTAAAACACGAACTGTCTCAACTAACGTCAGAAACTTTATTAGTATGGCCTACTACTATGATGTTGACTGCAGCGTGCGGTTTGGGACGCGGCCGGAGGAGAAAGCAGCTAATAAACAAAAATATCTCGGACATTAACTTGACGAACACATCAATATAGAGTCAACTGGATAATCATCCTAAATAATGTTGGTAGGGAGTCAAGCAACGAAATAGTCGCTTAATCTGGCTAATTATTTAGTTAGCGATTAGCGGTAGCTTCCTCTAGGTTTACAGAGGGATTTTGCTAGCTAGCGGACAGATATCAGGTAGCTAACTGGAACCAGAAGTACCACCAGCCCTAATTAACGACCGTTTCTCCACCTATCATTAACTGCCGTAACAACGGGAATTAACTTATAATTTAGCATTTGATTATTTATCTACTAGAAGGCCTAGTCACTGTTCGACTAGCATTACACAGCTAAGCTAACACTGACTAGCTAACCAGCTTGTTTGTCGCACAAAACAACAGTTGTGACACTCCTTGATCGTCGTCTTTTTAAGTTTGTGCGTTGCTGAAAGGTGTGGGTGAAAGATCGTATCACCGACCTTTAAATAAATAGTCATATTCGTCGTCTCGGGTCCCCATTGCAGCTTTTTTACCGCTAGGCTGAAACTCGACGGCTAGTCTCCTGACTCCCGAGCGACAGGAAGGAAACTCGCTCCTCCTTAAAACGCTGGATGATGTGACTATGAGAGTGAATAAAACACAAACACAAACACACACACACACACACACACACAACAAACAACTATCTTTAGAAAATAATGTCAAACTTGTGTCTCTGTTAGTTTAAAAAATATATTTTTGTATTCTATTTATATATGGTTTATTCCATGTGCCTTATTACATCTATATAGCAGAGATGACAAAGTTTATTTTGACTTTGATTTTGACATTAACTTTTCTCTAAACCCATATTTCTTATTAGGACAAGTCCTATATTCTGAAATACTGTATATTCAATGGGTCATCATAACTGCCTAAAACGGAATACAATCGTTTTTATTATGAAGAGCCGTCCTCAGACAAAAGAAAATGTCCTCAAAAAGCCGCAGAAAAGTTCCTTTAGGCGACAATTTGGTCGTCAAGAATAATAGAAAACCCACACGCACACACACGATCACAAGAAGTTATGTTGCTAGACGTTCATAATAATACACCTATCCCTAACCTTAACTCAGTTCCAAAAATGTACCTTTTAAAAGTAATATCGAAACTTTTTGTCCTTTGAACTGTTCTCTAAAGCTACACTTTTCATTACGACCGGTCCTACATTCATCAGGTCCCCACCAATACCTTAAATTGAATACAATAATTTCTTTCTTGACATTCAGAAAGCCCTCTGAAAGCTACAGAAAATTTCCCCCACAGACAGTCAGACTTATAACTATCTTTGCAACCCTTCCATAGTCTCCCACAGGGGTGGAAGTAACGAATTACAAATACTCACGTTACTGTAATTAAGTAGATTTTTTTTGGGTACTTGTACTTTTATGAGTAGTTTTTCAAGTGTGTAATTTTACTCATACTTACTCATACTTAATCTACTTCGCTACTTATAAAATCAAAAGTCGCTACTGAGTACGTCCACAATTTGAATTAATATTCAAACCTTTCATCTGCATCTTTGCAGCCAATAAGGCTGTGCAATCGCGACCGCGCCAATTAATCTATGATGTAATAAACTCCGCTGCAGCAGCAGGCACAGGTGTCTGGAGGTGCTACACAGTCAGGGCCGGCCCGTGGCATAGGCAATATAGGCAGATGCTAAGGGCGCCATCCATCCAGGGGGCGCCAAAACGGAGGAAGAAAAACAGTGTAACATTCCACTATTCTTAAAACTAGTTGGTATTAATGTGTCTTAATATGAAAAGAGCAAGCCCACATGAATTTACCTGCTTAGCAAAGCCTATTAAGTGGTAGTAGTAATAATAATAATGATACGTAACTTTCCTATGAGGTCTTTGTAAGATCACCTTTTTGTTGTTGTTTTTATTTATTTAAATCCTTGTAATTTTTTGTGCATTGCCTTATTTATATTGTATTTATAATTTAAGTTATGTCACTTTTTATTTTGGGAATATTTAAATCTAATACTTTATGTAAGCAATTTATATAGTATTTCATATATTCGGTTCATATTTTTTGTATTTCTTTCTAAGTATTTTGAATGTGCTATTGGTTTATTTAAATAAAAGAATGTCTAAGACAAAGCTATTCAGTTTCTTGTGAGTATATGTACACTAGCAGTGGAATTTACTGCGATGCAAGGAGGCGTCACCTAAAATCTTGCCTTGGGCTCCAAATTTGTTAGGGCCGAGCCTGTACACAGTGGAGTACAAACTAATTTATAGACTGAAGATTTGGAGACAAAGAAGCCAAAATGGAGACAGAAGACAACACTGTCAAACATGAAAATGATGGAGAAAAGACGGAGGACGAGTGCCCGCTGCCTGTTGTTTGCAGTGTATTGGGAAAGTTTAAACTGTTCTATGCATGTTCAAAAACATTTTTGTCATTGTTTTAACAAACAAAATTCCTGCTTTATATATACATTTATTTGCAAAACAAATTGCCTTTCTGTACCTTGTTCATCTGAGAAATGTGCTTTGAACGTAGATATTTTATACTGGTGAATCGAATCGAATGCCTGCTATTTACGACGCAATAAAACATCCATCGGTTAAAAAGTAATTAATACTCTGAGTAGTTTTTGAGAAGAGTACTTTGTACTTTTACTCAAGTATTTTTTAAAACACCAGTACTTTTACTTGTAATTGAGTACATTTTAACCAAT
Source organism: Distichodus sexfasciatus (assembly GCA_032718565.1). Classification (NCBI taxonomy): domain Eukaryota; kingdom Metazoa; phylum Chordata; class Actinopteri; order Characiformes; family Distichodontidae; genus Distichodus; species Distichodus sexfasciatus. Next base: position 1,001,794 of record JAVGVS010000056.1, on the reverse strand, counting down.
GTAACAGTACTTGAGTACAAATTTTCAGTACTCTTTCCACCTCTGGTCTCCCATAATGACTAGATGTAAATAATTCGACAGCTACACATACCCTAACCCTAAATCTAACCTTAACGTCAGTAACCAAAACTTTTAGTTTCTCTAATAAAACATGGGCATTTCCTATAAAAGCATGTTTCCTTTCGAGGACCGATCCAATGTCCTCACAAAGTCATGAAATGAGTCAAAGTGTTGTTAGGGGACAATCAGTGCCTCACAACCTCCTAAATACATGAACACACATTTTTATTCAAGAGTGTCTGGTAAACAGCAAAGTATATGTAAAGTAAAGCAAATCTATCCTGTGTTGACGGAAACAAGTCCATCAGTAGAATAAACTCACTGAGAATTCTGCCATCTATTTGAATTAAATTATCCTAACCAACAGGGTAAATTATACTGATACTCTACACATTCAGTACTGCTGCTAATCTCTATATTCTGTGGAAATCATCTGAAAAGAAATATAATTCCTACGCCTATAATAACTTCTCTACAGGAGCCACTATAAGTTTTAGATCATACAGTTTATAGTATCTAAACTATTAACTCAATATAATGTGCTCATGTTTAGTGTTCCTAGTAAGACAATTTATGGCACAAGGGATTTTGTTTGAGCAGGAGACGATATGACCAATGGCTAAAACTCAGAACTAATATTTTGACTACTTCTTAACTTTTTGAACATATTTTATCAATGGCTCGGTTCCAGAATGCTGATGTATCAAAATCACTGACAAACAGTATTTTTTTTCTATTTATTAGATCAGGAGTCCAAATAAATTCATTCACACCTGTACACACACACACACACACACAATTACATACAATCTTTTCACTCGTCAAGCTCCCTTTGTAAACAAATCAATATTCTGTTCATGAGTGTATATATATATTTTTTCAACTACAACATGCTTTTTCACTACATGGTGGGGCATTGAGGTGGGAGGGGACATCTTTTTGACCACACACATACACAAACACAGCTTAACTTTCATAAGACGTTAATGATACATCAGCAATTTTGGTAAATTGTTCTGATCTCTTACATGTACAGTACAAAAACATGTGAAACGCAAACGTCCATCAACTCAAAAAGAATCTGGTTCATTTCACCCTGCTTTTCATTTCTTGCAAACAGAGGCAAAAACACACTTCAAATTCACATGGAAAATATAGTCAAAATTTCTTCGTATAATGTATTTATAATTTTATGTACACATTTTCTTGGATATAACCATTAGTGAGTGGTTAACTATGGTGCCACAACAGTGGGAGAGTTAAGTGGAAAACCATCAAATAAATAAGGCAATCGATAAGCTGAACAATTACCCATCCTTTACACACACATTACTGTATTTTTGTGATATCTGTACATGACAGCAGTGACAGCAAATAGCCACCTCACGTGATAATGATCAGCACTTTGTGAGTGACCAAATATCACATTAATTCATAGTCCCATTTTCACTTTCACTCACACATAAATAATCCTATGCCTACAAATAAATATATATTTGATCAGTTGGAACTTTTCCTTCACGCCTTCTAATGCAAACCAAACTTGTATGATGGTCAGACGATTGTGATATGGTGAAACAAAGTGCTGTGACTGAAGAATCATCAGAGGAAAACTTCAGCTTTAAACATTTGTCTTTAACACCCAACCACTTGGTCCCTTGGAGCAAAGGATGGAGCAAAACCTACAGACATTTCAGACTGGACAAAGTGTATGTACAGACCCTGGCTTTGCTATTAGTCACCAGTAAATAAAACTTTCATACCTCAAAAATGAATATACTCGGCTATGAAATAAAAACAGTGGCATCTTAGTGTCTTGAATTTATGTTTATAATGCAATATATCATGTCTGGGGAACATCAGAGCTTATTGAGAGGGCGGGGTGGGCTGTTACAGTACTGTAATCAACCTTGTTCCCACTTTCATCAAACCTAGAGCCATTTTTATCAAACCTAACAATCCTAAGATCCTAAATAGAAACAAAGCTGGCATTTTGCAGCCCTGCAGGAGCAAAAATGTTCACAGTATTGAATTTAGAGAAAATCATGTAAAAAAAATGTAAAAAATAAAATTTAAAAACAGTGTTTCATGATGTATAGATGTATAGATAAATAAATTTGTTGGAAGCCAGCGTCCTCACTCGGCAGGTGGCCATCAGTAGATGGAGAGACGGAAGAATGATGCGTCGCACAACACAGCGCTCAGCTTCACACTGCAGCCCAGCGGCGGTTCTGGTTCTTGTTCTGACTACGATGACGAGCAGCAACTCCAGTCATAAAATACAACAGGAAGCAGGTCAGCTGAGTCGAGTTGGAAGCCATGGTAAGGGTTTCGTCAGGGTCGACCATAGCAAAGAGGTCCAGCACACGCTGATTACTGGAGGAGCGGAAGGTGGAGAGGTTAAACATATGCAACACAAAAAATTGTCTTCTTGTCCATTTTTTTATTGAAATAAATATTCTGTAATTACTATATTGTAAAAAAAAATAAGGGACAGGTATTCAGTTTAATAAAGAGCAAAGACAACACAGAACATGACAGACAGATACAGAAACACACACACATGCAAACAAACTACAATTTGATCAATATTCATTTAAAAGACTCAAACCACGCCACGCAAGTAAGTGAACAGTTAAGTCAAACTTCGAGTCTTTTAATTTAAATCAGTGTTGGTTAAAGGGTCACTCCACACAAAAAATATTTTTAAATGTCAAAAATTCTGTGATCTTAATACGTCTATAATCATCCAAAATCCTGTTAGCGTTCAATAATTTTTTAGCATTTTATAATGCAATTTTAAGCATTCAAAGCACTGCTGCATTGTATTTCTGAAGCTATAAAATGAAACCAAAAAGGCTGTAGAAAGACACTGCGCACAAAAAACATAAAAAACAACACAAAAGGAGTTTTTATTGCTGACAAACATATATGCATCACCCACAACATCTGCCGCTAATAATCACTTACTGTTTCGCTCTCCTCATCCCCTTTAGGCAGAGTTTTAGGCTCTGAGCCATAGTGAAGGGGAGAGTAAACCCAGCTCCTCTCCTCCGGAGGCTGCGGTCATACAACCCAGACAGCAGAGGGTGGCAGAGGCATGAGCGAACGACAGCCGGAGAGAAAGTGAGAGGAAAAACAGGGAAGACAGTGTATAGAAGTAGGTTAGAGACAGGGAAAGTGCAGAGGACAGAGAAAATAAGGTTTATATTACAGTTATTGAGGTAAAGTGTGTGTTTACTGCATTTGTATATTGGCATAATGCTCATAAATGTGGTGAATTGTCTAAAAGGTAAATGTTTTTGCATGTGGAGAAATGCAAAAACATTTCTCTATGTTTACAGACTGTATCTAGTGACTGTATTATAACTAGGATTATACTACTTTCATTTGGAATCTATTTGCTACTAAAACTTACATCACAGCTTACATTTTGTGCCCTGGCGTGTTTATTATGCTGACAAACGCAGTAGCTGCCATCAGTGAACTTAGCAGCAGGTAGAGATGCAAAATGGAGAGAGAGCCAACAAGAAGGTGTAAAAATGACAAAGAGAAAAAGAACGAGAGAGAGAAATAGGTATGAGAAAATGAAACCAGACAAATGGGAAATTGAATCATCAAATGATGAAAACATGCTAAAATGTGACTGAAGAGGAGAAAAGGACGAGAAACTGAAATGGAGGCGACCAACAGCTGAATAAATGAAGAAATGACATAAGGCAGACGGTACGAAATATGAGTGTATGGACGCAGACAGTTTTGCTTGCATCTCTCCAGCTTTCATTCAGGGCTTTCGACAGCACTTAAGGCAGCACACAAACCCTCACTGTGAAATAATAGCACCCAACGCCACTGTAATTTACCTAAAAAAAGTTTACTTAGTCTAAAATAGCTTTCCCCGCCGTGACGGAGCTGCTTCGGCCCGCAGGCTGCAGGAGGCTGATGGAGTGTGTGAGCGATCTGATGAGTGACAGTTGTATTGCTTAGCAACAGTGATGACAGAAGAGCTTTTGGTGAGTTCCTCCATCATTATCACTTAAACATAGTTATTACTCAGTGAGGGTCTCGCACACATACAAACTGGAAAAATTAGCATCTTCTAAAACAAAACAAGCCATTCTGAAACCAGGCTCTAAAATTAGACGCACACAGCACTTTCATGCACAGGTCACAGCACACAGTGGAAACAATGAAGATAATTTGGAGAAAACAGCAAACAGTTTGCATAAACCATGTGTAATGAAGGTTAACTGGCCTTCAGTGATGTAAATATATTCAGCTCATTTTAGCAGAAACAGGAAAAAAATGTCATTCAATCCATTTAAACAGTCATTTCAATAGACTGAATGAGTCGTGAGTTAATTTCTTGTAGGTCTTCAAGCCAGAGAAGGAACAGACATATTTCTGCTACAATTTCAGAATCAGTAACGACTTTTGTTTAATTAGCATTTGTTGTAAAAAATCAAACAACAATGTTATCTGCTGTGGCAGATTTTTTTAGTTGTCTAAATGATTTGTGGTGTAATATTGAGCTGTTGTGGTTCAATAACATTAAATGCTCATATATCATCATCTGTCCCTCCTCTGGTATCTGGAGTACTGCAGGGGAAAACAGTCTGTGCAAGAGATCTGTTAAAAAGACACTGCACCCCTCATGCACGTTTCTCACCGTTTCAGTAAGACCTGCTCCTTATGCCAGTGATTCCGCAGACTGTATAGGTACAAAACATCACCCCAGCGGCATCACGCATACGGTCAAAATGATTTCATATTTACCACGGCTTAAAATAACTACTGTCTACAAGCCACATTCAGCCCTAATGAATCCCTAATTGGCCCCTTTTTGCTTATATCCGGACCCCAACCTAGGCAGCAATCCAATCCAAAATGATGAAGACCTAGTGAGCCAATAAGACATAGTAGTCTCAGATCCAGCTCTACCATACTCCCAGAAATACCACCACTGAAGCCCCGAATCAGGCCATTAACCCCAAATTGCTACAAGCAGATTCTCTGCTAATGTTCAGTGTAAGTCACTCTAGGTAAGAACGTCTGATAAATGCAGTAAATATAAGCACGCTGGGAGCTTAAGGTACAAAATGAGAACTGGGGTCTGAGACGATATAACGTCTGGATCTGATCTAAAGCAACAAAGGAATGAGGCTGTACAGAGGGCATAATGATGGTGATGAATCTGTGTATCATTTGTTCATTCATTTTTCAAATTAAAATCAGAATCCAAAAAGACATGCTTTTTTCAGTGTTGTTTTTCCAAAACCAAAATGAAAAATCAATCATTTTCCAATTTCGTATTTTTCCAAATAAATAAATAATAAAATGAATACAAGTGGCTTGACCCAGAATGACCTTAATACACAGAAGACTTCAGCTTCAGTTTTAGCACCACATGGGCAGTGTGCACACTGTCTGAGACTGGAAAACACATGCTGAGATTTACCTCAGCAGTTCAGAAATGTCAGTCAGAAAAACAAAACGGAATAAAAGTGCACTATCAGTTTTTTTTTTCCATTTTTTTCTTATTGAGAAGAAAATGGGAAAATAGGAAAAACAATTCACTATTAATTTTAACATATTGTATGTTGAAAACATATTTGATAGTATAACGGTTACTGCGTTTGCCCCGTGATCGGAAGGTTGTCAAATCCCAGGACCTGTAAACGTGTCACTGAGGAACTCATGAGCAAGGTACCATCCCCAAGCACTGCTTCCCAGGCGCTGCCCATGCTAGCTGCCCCCTGCTCCTTCACTTTCATCTCTACTTTCATTCATATATTGCAAAAAACAAGCATCTTGTTTTGGGTTTTGGATTTAATTTGAATTTAAATATTTATTATTATTTATGATTGAATTGATTAAAATTATATATTTTTAAATTATGATACACAGATTGTGATAGACAGCTTTGTGACTGGGGAACACACTGGTGAACTGACTGCAACAGGGAACTTACGAAGTAGATGTCTGTGATTGGCACGTCATCGTCCTCGTCAACAGAGGAGCGGCTGGGGCAGGCGGAGGCCTGGCTGGTGCGTTCGGAGTCCACCACTACTCTGGGGCTGGCAGGAACCGAAGCAGCAGAAGCTTCTCCCGAGGCCTCTTGGGCTTCACTGGGGGATGAAGAGATAACGAGAGATGAGATGGTGAAGCACATCACCAACAGGGTGGTGGCTTAGGGGTAGGACACTCGATTACGGAGCTAGAAAACGGGTTGTTGTGCAGAAATTGGCATCCCTGCATAGAAAAGTGATTCCATGAACTTTACTCTCTTCCTTCAGATTTTGCAAAACATGTAAACAGAGACAAACAGAGTCATTGCCCAAAGCTCTTTTTCCTCAGACCCTCCCAGATGGTGGTTGCCATGGAGAGTATTTCCCACCACAATAAGCTGCTCTAGCAGGTGAACGGTGCAGATCAGGCAGATGGCTAATTCCCCCTCTCTTGCGAATCCCTCTTTCCCCCGACCCATTATATCTGCACGCCACACAGTCTCATGACCCACTTCCCTCAGACCCACCCTGAAAAATGTGGTCATTCACTTTTAACCTGATTACTTCACAACAAGCTGGCAGCGTCAGAATGTGGTGACAAAAACACACTTTCAGTCTCTTGCCATCATGAAATGAAGACCCTGTTACCCAACAAGGAGGGTCAGACGTTAATTCCACCAGGACTCAGACTGAGCAATCAAATCAGGACAGCAGAAGTCCTCATGATCCAGACATGATTTAACGGCTGAGTGGGGCGATGGTTGAAACATTGTTGGTCTAGACCAGTGGTTTCCAAAGTTGGGCCGTGACAAGGCAAATGTAAGACCTTGAAAATCATCTAAGGCCATGTCCACACGTACACAAGTATTTCTGAAATCTGAGATTTTCCGTTTTCCTTTTTTAAAAAAAAAATCGCATCCAAACGGACACGTTTTCAAAAATATCTCCGTCCACACGCAATTGCAAAACTTTCGCCACTTTGGCCGGAGTTTTCAAAAACCTCTGTTTTCACTGAACCACAACACGGTTTACGTGTGGACGAAAGGCCAAAACGCACAGAAAAACCTCAGTTTTCACAAATACCTGTGTACATGTGGACATGGCCTTGGTTACAGCTACAGGTCTCGTAGCTGTAACCAAGTTCAGACCAAATGTATAGGTTTTAGTTGTTTTCCTCTTGAGGAGCTGGTTACGTTTTAAAGCCATTTTTGTGCAGATTTTGGCAAAAATATGATCAAGTGTGGCCCAAACGTCCATGGTATCTCCAGCACAGGTGTTTATCTGACTGATGCCGGGTTTATTACAGAGAAAAAGATGCCTAGTTTTAGGACACAGGTGCAGTGGCTCCCACTCACCTGAAACATTATTATAAAGCAGACTCAAGGTACTGAAAGGTGCGATAAGGAGATGAAAATGGGCAAAATCAATGTTTAGTTTCATTTGTCGGTCTACCGCTACGTTTGTCTCGGTTTAGCGTGTGCTGTATCGGTTTATTTTCAAGAAGAGAATATCTGAGTTTATTTTGGCCATCATGCTTCTGTATGTTTTGAATAAACCTTAAATAAAGAACTGCAACCGCGTCGTGACACTAGTGTAGACAGTTACCTGGTCTCTGGTGAGGGTTGAGGCGCTGTGAGCATGGGCTCGCTGTCACGTCTCTTCAACTCCACCTCTACTGTGATGGTCTGCTGATCGTCCTCCTGAGTCCTGAAATTACACCAGTAGATGGAGCCGTTCAGAAAAATCCATAATTTTGAAGGCTATTTATGGCACGCAAGGAGTTAATGAACACAGACAAAGTTAGGGGTGTAAATCACAAGATTCCCTACGATTATGTTGATTCGACAGACAAGGCAGACAATCAATATGAGACAATATCATATGCTGATAAAATACACTTCCATTCCTATAAAAAATCCACTAAAATGTTATTAGACTTCTTATATTTGAGCTCAACCAGACAGTAAACACTGAACCAATCTATCAAAATTTATATAAATATTGTTACACTCCTGATGTTGTGGCATTAACTTGTCATTCGTTCTTTCTTGGCAGTAGAAGAGGCAGCTTTAGCTAACACTTCTACAGATCTTAAATGAGAGTTTCTCTGCCGACTTACGTTCCGTCCTGGCTACTCTGGGTGTGCCGCCTGCAAGAGAGAACAGACACAGTATTGTAGTGGGCTGAAACTCAGGCACTGTGACTGCTACTGAATAAGAGAGAGTGTGTGTATAAATATGTGTGCGCTTGGCTGGGTTTCACGGTTCTGTTACCTGTAGCGCGGGTGCTCGGAGGTGTCGGATGGGGAGCGCTCGGGGATGGACAGGGAGGTGGTGGAGGAGAGCGTGGTGGCGATCGAGGCCGTGGTGGCCTCCTCGAAGGACGGTGGCGTACAAGGGAGCACGTCTGACCGACCTGGGGAAGAGGGTGTCGAAAGAAGTCAGTGCATTCAGGATATTACGTAAACATAAACAGGCCATAAAAATGTATGGAATTGTCTTATCCTGTTTTTATCTTTGTATTTGTGAATGCTTTCTTTGGGAGACAAAATGCTGTACTTTTTTCTTTGGAACATTTTTTCCAAATACAGCATTAAAAAAACATTTTCAATTACTGAGTCACAAGTCAAACAGGGGGGATAGCAATGGCATTCTGAGCAGTGTTGGGGAGCAACGAACTGAAAGTTCCGACACTACTAACTTTTATCAGTAGCTTATCAGTAGCGAAGATCTACAAATAGCGATGTAGCGTGGCAAAACTCTATATTGTTACACTCTTTTTACAATGACAGGCATTTTCAACTACCAGTTGATTCTGATCGGTGAGGAATTGGCAGAAATGCCATCTGATAGGCAACCATGCTGACATGGTGCAAGCCTGCTGCATCACAGCAAACTCTTGGCAGCTGCAAGATGGAGTTGGAGAATGGAATCCACCTTGCTGAAGGTGGAAGTAAGAATCCTTAGCCATGAGATACTACCAGACCACCAGACGGTGGTTTGGTGTGATGCCGAGACCCCTGGAATCCCTCATGTCTGTGTTACCTTCCAGCTCTCCCTTCTTAGCTAGGCTGCCATATTTACTCTAGCATTGCTGGAGGTTAGGTTAGGGCACTTAACTTTCTTCTCTCTCTTCTTCTTTTTCCGAGCTGTTCCCGAGCTGATCCTGGGATGACGCTTGGCTGACCGAACCCTCACCGGGACTCTTTGGAGATGCCCCGAGCTGACACTGACCATCTCGACCCTACCAAGCTGACGCTGACCAACTGAACTCACCAGGAGTCCCCGGAGACGTCCTGAGCTGACGCTTGACCTTGTCAACCCTCCCGAGCTGATCCTGACCCACTGAACCCGCACCAGGACTCCATGGGGACCCTATGGACGTCTACTGACTTAGCAGCACAATACTGAACTAATTTCAGCTTAATGTTGCTGAGAGGGTCCTGCAAGTGGCCCAGCAACAACCCGGGATTCGAAATATCCCTTGGACTATTTTTGTATCTTTGCTTCTTTAAATAACTAACAACTCATCTTGATCTTTTGCTTGTTGTACATTAAATGTTGGTGCACCCGGTCGCCCAGAGGAGGATGGGGTCCCCCTCCGAGTCTTGGTTCCTCTCAAGGTTTCTTCCTACTAGAGGGAGTTTTTCCTTGCCACTGTCGCCTCAGGCTTGCTTGTTGGGGGGTTTAGGCCGGTTATATGTAAAGTGCTTTGTGACAATGACTGTTGTTAAGAGCGCTATATAAATAAATTTGAATTGAACTGAATTGAATTTTGATGTTGTTATAGCTGCTTTTTCTCGGTAGCTTGTAGTGTAGGTAACTACTCTATTAAAACAGTAGCCTGGCTGTAGCTTAGCTGCTTTTAATCATAAGTAGCTTGCAGCTTGAAAAGTTACTGTTTAAATGCAGCCACACTCGCACCAAGCTCTCAGTATCTAGAAGGTCCGATACCTTCGTCCTCCAGCGTGGGGAAACTTCGTGCTCCTCGCAGGTCGTAGATGTTGTCGTCTCTCTCGGAGGGAAGCTGGCTGGCGGACCAGGCGGCCCCAGGGCCCGTGTGCTTGGGCACTGCCAGGCTTCCACGGCCGCGTTTAGACGGAGACGACTTCAGTGCTGAGAACGGAAACAACAGCGTCGTTATTGATTTAAAACATGAGAACATGGTCCTGAGGCACACGAGGGACTTTGTGGTCTTGGCTCATGACACTGATCTAAAGAGGGAAAAAAGTGATACATAAACAAACGGAGATTTTATAAATGTACAAGTCTTCATAACAAATATATAGGATTTAAAGGTAATATTCAACAATTACTCAATTACACATTTCAAATAATTAAAACGCACTAAATTAGCAGTGAATTTGTCTTGGCGCTAAATATTAGTAATACAAAAAGCAAGACTACACAACATATCCCAAGATTGAGTAACAAAACCCAAAAATAAAATACACTTTTAACTGATTGAACAATGTAATAGTCACTGGATCTCTCAGTCAGGAGACTCACATGTACTCTTCCGGAACACGGTGCTGCTCATAAATCTGAAGAATCTGTCTGCATAGAAGGAGGGTCTGTGCACCGACACTGTGTCCTGGTGGGATACAATAGTTTTAAAATGTCAGAATGTTGTTTTTTGGGATTGATAGTCCTTACCCCATCACTAATCCAAACGGCCCGTAAAGTTATATAACCGAAAATTAGTTTTAGCCACAAAACTAAGCTGAACTGATAATATATTTACTAAATCATTAAAAATGCAATATCACTGGTCATCTTTGTGATCGATGCTGCAAACACCTGCATTCTCCTGCATTCTTTCTCACAAAAAACGAGCACTGGACGTTTGACGGCAAGCACGCCGCTCCGCCGCAGTCCCATTTGAAACATACAGAATGTGATTCAGATTCTTCACCCACTGTTCAATAAATGGAGTCCATTAGGGCGCAAATGAAGTGGCAGGCGTTTAGGCTCAGACGCAGGCGAATGCGTCACCGAGTGAGTGTGGAGCCTCCGTCACTGAGGGAGTCGAGCAGCCTCTGCCCTCACAGCTGAGCCAAGAGAGCTTTCAGTTCTAAATAAAGAGCAGCTGAGATGTGTGTGTGTGTGTGTAGGTGTAATGGTAGTGAGTGTGACAGACTCGGGAAAGAAACTTTCTACCTTGTCTCTTTCCCCTACAGCAGGTGCAGCTAACATTGACGCAAATCAAGTGGAACTAACTTCATGGGTGAATAGGAAAGTGAAGAGGGCGACAGTCAAGGACCACAAAGAACAGAGACTGAGCATTTTAACAAATCATAAAAGATGTTTAAATTGTTAAAAAGAAAAGTCTACAGAAATGACAAACTTATTAAAGACCAGTTATAAGAACTAACCAACTCAAATAAGCACACGTACTGCTGGCTATAGTGTAAATAATGCCACATTTTAGTTATTCATTCATTCATTCATTCATTATCTGACCGCTTAATCCCAACTGGCGTCACGGGGGGACCGGAGCCTTTATATAGGCTATGTGACGTGACAACGTTAAATGATGAAATAAAAATGTCTATCTTTCACCTCTATCGGCTTTATGGCAATATTTTTCATCATTTGGACGACGGATTGCCATGTTACACCACATGGGTGTGGGCATTAAACATAGTTGTGGGTGAAAGGAGGCTTTATAAAACACTGAAGCAACTGCTCAAAGCAAATGTGCCAGAATTTTCCAACCGTCGTCTCCACAGTGACAGCTACTGGCCGTGTTGCCTATTGAAACATCTTGGAAATTCAGTCCAATGAACCAATGACTAATTCTCACCTTCTCATTTTCCTGTTGCATTATGCCAGACTATTAATACATTTTTAAGAGACATCTAAATAAAGAATCCTTTTTGAGCATATAATTTAAAATGTAAAAAACAGTTCTTTCCATATGTAGAAAGTATTCATTGAATTTACAGAAAAATCTACTATATTGTCATATACAGTACTGTGCAAAGGTTTTAGGCAGGTGTGAAAAAATGCTGTAAACAAAGAATGCTTTCAAAAATATAAATAATGATTGTTTATTTTGATCAATTTACAAAATGCAAAGTGAGCGAACAAAAGAAAAATCTAAATCAAATCAATATTTGGTGTTACTACCTTTTGCCTTCAAACCAGCATCAATTCTTTAGATTTCTCTTTTGTTCATTCACTGCATTTTGTTGATTGATGAAAATAAATGATTAACACTTCCATTTTTGAAAGCATTCTTTGTTTACAGCATTTTTTCATTCCGGCCTAAAACTTTTGCACGGTACTGTATATCATTATTAGTACACGTACAAACGTATATTGGGATATGAGATTTTTTATCATATTGCACAGCCCTATAACAAAGTGAAAAATACTGACCCCATCATGGACTAGAGCTTTCCACGTGTGTTCTAATTTCTTTATTAGCCTGTGCAGAGGAAAAAAATTAGTCATTACCCAGAACAGCAATTAACCCTTCATTTCTGCTTAAACTTAAAGGTGAGTTATAAACTTCTAAAATTTTTACCTGTAAGACTGTAGGATGTCAATGATCCCAATGTAGAGTAAAAGACGCTCTCCTTTACTGTTCACTGCGGGAATGCCTCCCATCCTGAAAAAGAATAAATCACAGGATGACTCATCTTATAATAGCATTATATCCGTCCTCATGAACGCAACAATGCTAGAACGAGCTTGCAGCTCGGCATCAAAAGTGTCCTCACGTGTCCTCGGCGTCGATGTCCTCTCCGCAGGCCGAGGCTCCCTGGATGGACTCCAGTGCGGTGGAGTAGAGGGCCTTCTGGTGGGCCAGCAGCCGCTTCTCATCAGCGCCACCCTGCGAGCCCTCCGTCTGCTGCTCGCGCTCCGCCTGGTCCAGGTTGTGAATCCCCAGCAGCAAGCTGTAGTCCATAATCTTAAAACTCTCCAGTACCTGTGAAGACAAACGTGGGAACAGATGGTAAAAACTGAAGCTCTATATCAGCTAAGAATTACACCCCTTAGCCTTAACATTATGACTTAGGGCTGGGCGCTGTGACTCAGAATTATACTTGCGATATTTCTCGATATGCGTCGATATTTCTTCTACGTCCAGGACTCGAAAAGAAGCCACGCATTGTTACTGTTCTTATGTATAATTCTTCGTGTAATGGTTGGGAGTTCGCCCTGTTATCAGAAGGTCACCAGTTCAAGTCCCGGACTGGTAAAGGTACCACTGAGTTACTCGTGAGCAAGCACTCTTCCCCGCAACCTGTGCTGAATCTCTCTGTGGGATCTTGTTTATTGCAGGTCGATTTATTTGTGTTGAGTAGCAGTTTAAATCCCAGTTTGGAAGTCGCCACATGCATGACAACCCACGTTTCATCCCACTGGTGTCGGAAATGCACTAAAATGTCTGTTGCACAAGCGGTCGTTTGCAGATGGCATCGTATCCCCACGCGAGAAGGGGGATGGACTTGCAGATGGTGGTCAAGTTGAGTATTCACTCTGTTGAGTTGCCAACATGTCGTTCACACATGGGTACTGTCATTCTATTGAGTCAAAAATAGACTTTGATTAATGTGAATATGTCCAATCTTTTGTCTTTCTTCATTTATTCAGTTACAGTGCTGCGTTCAAGTTTTAACACTGTCCATAGAACTGGAAAACAATATGCGAAGCTGCTGACTTTACTACATAAATCTGAACACATGAAAGTTTCCTAAAAATATCTAATGAGGCTGGAAAATGTATCACACAACAGCAATTCATTGCAAGTTTAAAATACTCGTTTTATTCACCTAGATAAAACAAAGAAATGTGTGGTACTGTGGAAAAATGCACCTTGAAGAATGGTCAGAAAAATCAGCTTTGTTTTTCACAGATCTTATACACGTTCACTGTGAAAGACAACTCTAAAACCATAATTGTATAATTGAATACCGCATGTAGGCTGAAATACCGCATGTTTGCTTTGACTTTAACTTTGTACAGACTGCATGTGCTTCAGTGAAACGTTAACCATCTCATTAAGTGAACACAACTTTATCTTTTTCCAAAGTATCCATCAGGACACTTTTTAACGTTCAGTACACTGAGGAACATCTCCTTACTCAATGGAAGGATGCGGTGAAAAGGCAACTTTTTCCATAATAAGTGCTTATATATATATATATATATATGTGTGTTATGCAGAAATGTGTCAAGTATAAGTCCGACTTGAGCCAGATAAGCATGTGTTGAAGGTGCTGGTGGAAGTTTGGCTATAAGCAGTGTTGGGGAAGCTACACGGTCATCGCTGAGACAGAAAAAAAATGTGTGTCACGTCCCGCAACAGCGGTCGAGATGTGAGTGGGGACGCTGACCTCTTCCTATGCGAGCATTTTGTGCATTTACATACAGCAATCATAGGTCGGGTAGGGGCGAAGAGAAATGTCGAAGTGTCGAAGCAGTTCATTTGGGCTTTATGACTTTAAGGTGGGCCTGTCCGCAGCCAAATCAAGCCGCTGAACTTGTCATGCCTTTGGGGGTAATTCTGTCAATGAACACACCGCCAGGCACTGGTTCCAGAAGTTCAGGTCGGGAGATTTGTCCCTTTGTGACGAAAATAAAAAACGGCAAGAACTTTTTTTGGATACCTTATACTTGCCGGTTGGTAGTGTCCACCGGAAGTTTGACGGTTTGAATCCCAGACTGGTAAAGATACCACTGAGGTACCTGTAAGCAAAGTACCGCCCCCAAACACTGCCCCCTGGGCGCTGCCCATGTCCTTCACGGATGCGTCAAATGCTGAGGTCACAGATGGTTGTGGTGCACTGTGTACTGTGACAAATGATCACTCACTTTCACTTACGTTTTAACAGGAACTTGTCAACCTACAGGCTACTGATGTATAAAAGTAGCTAAGCTACAGCCAAGCTTCTGTTTTAATAGTTACATTACAATCTAATGAGAAAAAGTAGACTACATTCAAGGTTTTAAACGGTCACGGATTCTTGCTTCCATCTTCGCTAAGTTGGAGTCTCCTTCCTCTGATTCCATCTCACAGCTGCAAAGAGTGCACTGTTACGCAATGAGTCAGAATCAGATGCCACTTCTGCCAATCTAACACCAATCAGAAACACCAGCTGCTAGATGAAAAAATCTGTCTTCGTAAAGAGAGAAAAATAATAAGTTTTGCTGATTGCTGTCACATCACTGTTAAAAACATTTACTTTTAAAGCTCCAGCGTTTTAAAAGTAGCTTTGCTGAGTTCCTGAGTAGTTAATATCGTCACTAATTGTGGTCAGCTTCTGCTCAACACTGGTCATATGATTAATTTCCAATAAAAAAATAAACATATTAAAAGTTTCCAAATGAATCACATGCATCATGTTCTAAACCCAAGGTTTTATGTCACTTTTATGTAGCTTTCATTATAGACATAAAGCACGTAGTATAGTGGTTAATTTTATCCACACTGTTCACAATCTGCCTACGTCAGCGGTAGCACACCGGAGTACAGTCATGTTAAGCAAAAACCACCTACTCATCCTGGATCTGAGTCAGACCACTCTCGAATAGTGCACTGAAGAAAACAAAAATCCCAGCACTCACCAGACAGTCTCTCTGCAGCGTCTTGACCAGGGCATTGTATGTGTCTGCGTCCAGCATCAGCCCCTCCGTCAGGTCCTGCATGAAATCCAGATCTTTGAAGGTGGGTCTCGCCTTCTCCCGCTCCTTCTTGGAGGCTCGGCGCTTGTAGGTGGAGCCCTTGAGGTCGTATTTGAGGTGCATGCGGACCACCCGGGGCAGGATGTTGTTCATCACCACCACGCGAATGTTCTTCCCACCGGACTGCACACAGTAGAGGCCGAAAAACTTGGGCAGCAGAGTGCGAGGGTTCTGGTTAAGGTTCTGTAGGGAGTAAGGCAGAGCAAAGCAAAGTTAGAGGAGAAAAGGGAACTTGAAGGAAAGTTCTGAGAAAAATATCCATATTTCTTTGTTTTTTAATGGTGTCTCATGAATATATATGATTATAGAAAACCAAAAACGCAAATTTGGAATTATGCCTCATAAAAAGAATAATGTTTTTGTAACGATGTAGCGTCATGCCTCATTTCAGATCTTTCTTTCCTCATATTGGAAACATTTCTCTGCACAAAAATTGGCAATAAGAGAGAGAGAAAAACTAATTCACATTAAAACTGCTTTTTCATGAACCACACAGACTCCTTCAGGCTTAACACAGCCCAACATAAACAGTCTATCAACTGACTTTTCAGAAAGAACGACTGTAATACTTCTTTCTGACAGTTACCTGCATTAAATTCAGCTCATTTTGACATAATTGTTAACCCATTGTGTGCATTTGTACTGTAACTGTTTGTAATTCTAAGATCTATTTTAAAAAGATGGTACACAATAAAAAAAACAGAACCAAAAAAAAGACTACACTGACATTAGAGGAGATGCATTCGATTAATGAAGAATAATATCCACAATTCTAAAATGTTTATGCAATGATATAGTGCCACAACTCATATATCCTGACAATTTCATCTCATGCTAACGTTCTTTAAGTTAAAACAAATGAGCACTGGAAAGTGAAATGCTTCACCATGGGTTACGGCCGAGCGTTAAGGACTTCTTTTAGGGCCTCTCTCCACCAAACGCGTTCTTTGCAGTGAGAGCGGTGAAAACCTCACTTCTTAAGCACATTTTCTCCACTTTCTTGGTGGTTCCCTCAGCGTTTGTTGTTGCTAAGTGTCATCGGGCACTTCCGCATACGTTCCTATTTAATGTAAACATTGTAACATGTTCCTTTGAGATCGGTAGTTTAGCCGACAACATTATCTTTACAATGGAGAGAGATCGCATCTTAGCATCAGCGGCAGCGTTTGAACAAGATACTCACATGTCTTCGAGACGTAGAGATTGGGTGCATGAGCTAAACCGTGCAAGAAAACAGCTAGGAGAGTAACACCGATTTATACGTCCCGCCCAATCCTCGATTTAGTTTGACTAGCAAGAGACACTGACGAGTCCAGCGCTGTTCTGAAAGCTGAACGGATTTCAACCTGATGCGCTCATGCTTGATGCTGCGGTTAAAAAACGTCTCCACCGACATGTTTTCCGCTGAAGGCGCTCAGCGCTCTGAACGTTGAAGCTCAGTGGATTTGTGCAAAAAACGCATTTGGTGGACACAGGGCCTTATTCAGTCACGATTTTAGAACGCCAAAAGTGCAAATTTGTGTCTGAAATGTATTGAATTTTAGCTCCATCTCTCACAATATTGATGCTACTTCCCTACACTGACGTAGGAATAAGAGAGAGAATGAACAAGTCAATCACATTAAAGCAGCTGTTTTCATTAAACACTTCGACTCCTCTTAAATAAACAAAGTCAGGCGTAATGGAGCCAAACATAACCAGTTAGCCAGTCTGCCATCTGACTTTCTAGAAGGAAAAAGTCTTTGCAGGCTGATCCTAATTAGTGTCAAGACTTGATCCACTTAAAAAGAAGCATCACATGAGAGCCAAAGAGTGATGAAGATCTTGGGCTTAGTGGAGTGTGACTGGAGCAGCCGGCCGGCCGAGCAAAACCTTTAAGAAAGGTCACTCCAGTTCCTGACTCAAAGCTCTCGACAAAACACTGGAGAGATACTGACTTAAGGCAAGGCACGGAGTGGGGTAAGAAAATGCAGCGGAAAAAAGGAAATGTCACGAAGAATTTGAAATTATGGAACTTATGTTAGAATTAAAATCCCACAAATACGAGTACTTCAGGCTTCATGTCGCTGACCAGTAAAGGGTTTTGACAGTGACCTGCATTAAACTGACCTCTTTTTGATACAACAGTTATCCCATAATATGCACATGTACAGTTGCTGTTTACACTCTCAGAGCCAGTTTCCAAGACCATCATTAAGCCTGACCCTAGACTAACTTTGAGTTCCAATGGTGAATCTCCACTGGTACTGCAATTTAGTACAAGACGAGGCTTAATCCATGTTCAAGAAAACCAGCTCTTAGTGTCTATTTTTTGCAAAACATTTTTCTCTATATTTGTATTTTTTTAGATTTTGTTTCTTGTAGATCTTAGATCTATTTAAAGTCTTAAAAATGATCAACAATACCATAGCATCAATCCAAAATGAAACATCGATCAGCCATCATATGTGGTGGAATGTCACCTTACAGGAGGTCTATTTTTTTTATTAAAAGACGTCTAACTAAGCGTCTGGACGAGCTCAGGAATAACAACGTCAGATCTGAAATAATTGAAAATCGTTGTTTTAAATCAGCATATGACACTGAAAGTGAATGTGAGTATTTATTTGTCATTGTGAACACAGCACACAGTGCACCACAACCAGATGTGGCGTCTGTATTTGAGCCATCCGTGAAGGAGCAGTGGGCAGATGACATGGGCAGCGCCGGGGGAGTAGTGCTTGGGAATGGTACCTTGCTCACGAGTACCTTAACCAGTATGAGATTCGAACCGGTGAGCTTCCCATCACAGGGCGAACAACCGAACCGTTATGCTACCGACTGCCCCTCAATATTGTCTCAAATAATTAGCTGGTTCCTGAATTGAACTGAATCAAAATCTGATCATATCATACCAGACTCTGTGATATCAGCGGACATCGAATCATTGTCCATTTAATCGATATACTGTATCGTGATGAAACTGATTTACTCCCCTCACTTCTTGTACTTGTGTAACAAAGAATGTGACGAATAAAGAATCTTGAATCTTTACAGACTGATGGGAATGAACAGAGACTCAGAGGCGTTACTCTGGGCACAGGAGCCATACGGTTCGTGAAGAAACCAGATTGTGTGTCTTTATCACTCACCAGCAGCCTGTGACCTCCAGGGGAACCGACTTCTCCGCTGATCGGAGAGTGCTGGCGGAGCTCAACCATCTCTCTGAGTTTTTACTCTAAATTCACGAGGTGTTAACACCTTCTTTCCACTTAAGCGCAGCGACACGGGGGAGCGGAGAGATAAAAACGTAATTTACATGCTAATGGTCACTGCTAATTTCATTATTTCGACCAACAGGTAAAAATATTCCCCTGAGGAAGGAAGCTGAATGTACAAAAATAGCAGGTTGGACGTTCAGGAAAAAGGGGAAAGGTGCTCCGGGCAGGGAATTAGGAAACGTGGCAGTCAGCATACTGTGCTCTTACAACAGTGCATTTTCATCAAAACATATTCAGCTTTAGTAAAATGTTTTCTTATTTTGGCCCATACTGGTAGCATGAATCAAAAAATATTTTTGCATGCATTTAAAATGCAACTCCGTTTGCTCCGTTTGAAATGTTTACAATCACATTATAACAGTGTAAAAAAAACTACAGGAGCAGATTAAAAATAAAATTACTTGTAGAATTTTAACAATCCAATGTAATAATATAGTAGTGAAGCTAATGATCAGTATTTACAACCGATTTTTGCGTACATTCCCTCAAGCTGGAGGTTTCTCAAGGAGCTGGGAGATATCACAGGAGACGTCAGATATCACAACGTAATTTCACATTCTTTTTACTATGCAAACCCAAGTTGAATACAGACATAGTAGTATATATGTGAGTTAAAAACTGCAGTTGCAACTCCTAAGGGCACTGGCAGAAATTAGTATTAGCTCATTCTAGAGTTGCTTACTACAGTCCATTTAACATTTTACTCAATGTCACCCAACAGGCACATCACCCAAAATACTCTCCCTTATCCCATTTCAGCTCTCATATGGGAGGTGAGGCCTTGTTCTATACGTTTTTGTGACTCCTCTCACCCAGAAAACAAACTCTTTCAACTCCTGCGCTCAGGCAGAAGGTTCCGCACCATCATGGCCAAAACAGAGAGACTCAGGAGGAGTTTCTATCCTCAGGCCATCCGTCTTCTGAGCAAGGACATGCCTTTTTAAGTTCCGCTATTACATCTGCTATTACATACCTCATATCAGTACGATAACTTATGCAGTAAATGTCCATGTTATACATGCTGCTATTATATACCTCCTATTTGCTATGATAACTTATACTGTCTGACTGCTACATATACCTCAACTGTGATGATCACTTATACTGGTTGCCACATTTCATTGTCCATATCACATGCTCTACTCTGTCTGCTATGTACAATGCAGCATTTGCACTTGGCACTTTAAAGGAATCACTTCATTGCACCTGCTCTGTCTTAGCACATTTTGCAATCTCAGGTTCAAACTTGCACAGGTAACTTTATATTGCACACATAACTTATGTTCCTTATTGTATATTGTATACTATAGTTTATTTTTTATTTTTTTCGTCCTGTTACCCCAACCTCCTTATTTAAGTCAGTCTCATGTTTGTAAGTTTGTACTGTATTGTGTCTATTGTTTTCCCTTGTCTATTGCACAGTTATAAGAGCGGATCAGGATACATTTTACTGCTTGTTGTACCTGTATAACTTGCACGTGACAAATAAAGAATCTTGAATCTTGAATCACATGAAGGCAAAGTGCATTTCTCAAGGTGACATTTAGATTGTCAGGTCTAAAACACCTATCAGAGATTTTTTTAAGCTGACATTTTGGCCTCGTTTACACCGTCAGTTAAATGTGACCCAATTCCGATTTTTTGCTCATATGTGACACAGATCGGATCTGTTCCATGACAGTGTAAACAGGAAAAAAACGCATGCATTCGGATATTTTGAGATCGGTTTCAGGCCTCGTTCATATGTGGAAATATGACTCGCATATGTGCCAATGCGACTGTCGTAAACAAGCAGATCGGATTTTCCTAGGCATTGCGTTCTGTACGTCATTAAAACTGCGACAATTTAGTACTTCATCGCGGTTTAATGACGTCGTGTAACAAGCGAATCGGATATGGGTCACAATTTTAAAAAACGTGTAAACAGAAGGTCAAAAAAATCGGATATAGGCAACAAATCAGAACTGAGCATTAAGACCTGCAGTGTAAACGAGGCCTTTGTTACATTTTATTTGTATAGCGCTCTTTACAACCGACATACAGGCGCTTTGTAGGGGTGTTGGTGACGAGGTGGATACTCGCCTCTGGACCAAGAGGTTGTGGGTTTGAATCTGACCTCTGGCATTACCAACACTGGGTCATTGAGCAAGACCGTTAACCCCAAGTTGCTCTCAGGGGAACCGTCCCTGAAATTAGGAAATGTAAGTCGCTAAGAGCGTCTGCTAAATGCTGCAAATGTAAATGTGACCCGATCTGCCGTAATGAGTCGGAAGTCGGCGTTCTATTTATTTAGATACGGGCCGATTATGTTGACAAACATCACAAAAATAGCGATCTTTCTTTTTTAGAGACCAGATTAATTTTGAAGATCTTTTCTTTCATATAAGACCAAAAAAGAAAAATCGCTATTTTTGATGTTTGTCAACATAATCGGCCCGTATCTAAATAAACAAAACGCAGACTTCCGACTCATTACGGCAGATCGGATCACAAATGTAAATATACGTATAACATGAGAGATTATTTATAACTGGCCCAAGCCCCTAACAAGCAAGCCTGAGGCGACAGTGGCAAGGAAAACTCCCTCTAGGAACCGAGACTCCATACTGTTCTGAGTGACTGGGGTGCGTGAACATTTAATACACAAGTTATTGCTAATAAATGGCTGTGACATATTTGCATTCTGACAAAAACATGCGACACTACTTGCACATTTTGGGTTAAGAACACAGCTAGCACACTCTCACCAGTCAGAAAATATGTCACGTCAACCACCTGAAAAGCAGAGAAAGATATGTGCGCCTTGCCGCATCAAGAGGCTCTGGAAATGTTCTTCCAAAAGAAAGATACAGTGACAAAAGCTGCACACTCTGTGGATAACTGTCATAAAAAGAAATGTTTACTTCAATGTAGAGTTCAAATAATTGATCAGTTGTTATATTAACTGAACAATTAGGGTCAATTAGGGTTAACCCTAACACCTCCCAAAGTGAGTGTCATTGTGAACACACCACAGCACAGCACACAGTGCACCACAACGAACGTGACCTCTGCATTTGACCCACCTGTGAAGGAGCAGTGGGCAGCGCCCGGGAGCAGTGCTTGGTCCTTACTCACGATGACCTCAGTGGTAACTTTACCAGTCCCGGATTCGAACCTGCGACCTTCTGATCACGGGGCGAACACCCTACCGTTACACCAGCAACTAGCTGTAAGCCTCGGGGAAACACTGTACATATATGAGGTTTGCATTGTGTATAATGTGTTGGTTTTAGTGGTTCTCCTTTGCGGTTTTTAAATAGAGGACACCATTTGAGTCTTTGAAATCAACTCAATGCCAGCAGTCAGATTTGGTTCTCAAAAATTTAAACTGCCACCTCAAAAGGACCGGAGCTCCACTGGACAGATCTTTGGAGGAAAAAATAAACTGGCTCACCATGTAATAGCCAGGAAGCAGCTTCTGCAGGAACTCTGCCTCCTTGTGCATGACCGTCTTGATGATGAACTCGTCATCCTTGGTAACGTAGAACACAGAGCCGCTGGCCCCCGGGTTGGAGAGCTCAATCAGGGGCTCGTTACACAACGAGTACTGTAATCATAAAAAATGGCAGAAAGAGAAAACTCAGTTAATGAGAAGACGAGGTGAGTGTAAGTTACATTACAGAATCTCACAGAAGTGTCAACATCGTAAATCATTCCTGCCATTATTAGAACATGATTTATCAGTTTTTCAGCTAAATATAGTTACACATAGAGCATCTGGCTCTGCGCTTAAAGCTGAATAATAGAGACTTTGTGCTGAAAAGCAGAACAAACCCCCTTTCACAGTTACAAGGTGAAGCTAGGTGAGAAAGAAGATAAAGAAGAGAGAGAAAGCTAATAAGAAGCACTGAGTGTGAAGTTTGGCCTGAGGCCTTCTAGCACATTACTGTGTGAGGCGGAGAGCGAGCTACCTGGAGCTAGCTGTTTGAAAATGAACAAACTCTCTCTTTCTGTCCACTGAAAACCCAACCCAAGACTTTAACCGTCACTCAGAGCTTGGACACACATGGTTGAATTTGCATTTCTCAAATACAGCATTTTCGCCAAATCAGAGCTTTTTTTACCACCCCTATAAATAAACAATAATCACACATTGCATCTACATATTTCAAAGAACGTGTTCCATTACGGCTACAATTTATGGGCTGCAAACCGATAGCAGCTTCACTACGATGAAGCTGAAATAAACAGGATGCGAGACCAGACAAACTGAAATCTGACAGAAAAAGCTAGAGAAGGGAGTAAAAAACTAGAAGTGACAGGAATGATGAGGACACTCAGCAGTCAGTTCCTTCCAACGAACTCTGTCAGCCAAGAACAAACATAGGCCACACACGTATTCAAATCTAGACGCACAAATTCACATAGCCGCACGTTATGAATACAGACACAACGAGACACAGCAACATAATCACAAACCCCAATAAAAACACAAACGCTGCATCTTTGCCTATACCTCCGTTAAAGGTCATGTGTGTCCATGGTTCATTTCACTTCATGCTGACTATGAAAAAAAATTCTTACCAGATAGTCATCGGGCCGAATCCCAAAGAGTTCTCGAAAGTAACGGAAGGCCACGGGAGCGTACGTCTTGAAGCGGAAGTCTGGGAAGTGGTGGGCTGGCGTCAGGTTGCTTCCCTCGCTGAAAAGCAGAGATTTATGTTTACGAGCAGCATCATTTAGCATCTAATTACGTAACCAATTTCATGTTGTTATCCGATTTTTATTTCACGCACATTTTCTGACCACTACTCCTCCAACATTTTTGTGATAGAAACTGTTTCATCTCTAAAACATGCAGCCTAGCGTGGTGTGGGGTGCTTATATACACAGTTTTGAGGCACGGCCCCCGTTCTTCACAAAGTCAGCAAAGTGAGCCTATCTGTAACGTCCCACAGTCTGTTTTC
The DNA here is from genome assembly GCA_032718565.1 of Distichodus sexfasciatus. Classification (NCBI taxonomy): domain Eukaryota; kingdom Metazoa; phylum Chordata; class Actinopteri; order Characiformes; family Distichodontidae; genus Distichodus; species Distichodus sexfasciatus. Next base: position 977,822 of record JAVGVS010000056.1, on the reverse strand, counting down.
TGTGTTTAAGTACAGTAGCTACACGTTAGGTTTGGCTAGTAATATATTAATCACTGTTACCAAGTTAATTCAACATTTGCCGAAGTCACGGGCTACAGTATAGATTTCCATTTTTTTCGATCAGTGCAATATTAACCATTACTTTTGACTTTTAGACCATGTACACACATAGCCAGGTATTTATAAAAAAGGATATTTTTTATCGTCCACACGTAAACAGAGGTTTCAGTCACAGTGCAGATTTATGAAAACTTCAGTGACTACGTGTGGACAGGGAAAACAGAGTGTTAGGTTCAAAGCATCGTAAGTGTGCGTCAGGGAAATGCGTTTGTTCACGCTGAAGATGGATACTGTCAGAGCGGCGGTTCGTCTCCATCTTTCAAGGTATTTGTGCTTGTTTGCACCTGCTAACATTTAAAAGTAACTCAACTTACCTATCTGTCCACACAAAGCACCCTCTATTCGCCATTTTTTTACAAAGCAAACGGATGTAAAAGTCATTGTAACCAGATGTACAGTACTGTGCAAAAGTTTCAGGCAGGTGTGAAAAAATGCTGTGAACAAAGAACGCTTTCAGAAATATAAATAATGATTAGTTTTATCAATTTACAAAATGCAAAGTGAGCGAACAAAAGAAAAATCTAAATCAAATCAATATTTGGTGTTACTCCCTTTTGCCTTCAAACCAGCATCAATTCTTCTAGGTACACTTGCACAAAGTCAGGGATTTTGTAGGATTATAGTCATTATATTATTTTGTAGGATTATAGGATTATAGATCTGTGGTTAGTTCTCCAAGATGTTTGGAACAACCTACCAACCAAGTTCCTTGAAAAACTGTGTGCAAGTGTACCTAGAAGAATTGATGCTGTTTTGAAGGCAAAGGGTGGTCACACACAAAAATTGATTTGATTTAGGTTTCTCTTTTCTTCATTCACTGAATTTTGTTGATTGATGAAAATAAATGATTAACACTTCCATTTTTGAAAGCATTGTTTGGTTACAACATTTTTTCACACCTGCCTAAAACTTTACTTTCACAGTACTGTAATTTTTACCAGGATTCTGACTGGCCGACATGGTTCTACCCAGCTCTTGACGGTGTATTTATCCGGATTCGTGTGTACATAGACATTTTTGAAAACGGCGCAGAAGAAATATTATTTTTTATAAATACCCGGCAACGTGTGTACTGGGCCTTAGTAAGCCAAACCCGATAGGACGACACCTGATCTTCCCTAAAAGGATGAAATGGCTTGATGTTCCACATTGTTCTAGGGTTAGGGTTAGTTCGACACGTTTAGGGATAATGATACTGAGCCCATTAGGTAAGACAACTGGTCCACCTTGATGTTCTTCATACAGCATTATTTCCACCACATACATGACTAGAACCGGTCTGTCAACCGAGCACAAATCTGGTTAATTTGATCAAATTTGGTAATATCTGTGAAGGAAATAAACAAATAAAAATATTGATAAATGTATCACCATGAAAGCAGTGCATAGATGACTGACCTGGGGAAGAAGATGCTCTCCACTACGTAAAAGTCCTGCATGAGCACATCTCTCTCAGGCTTGGAGCTCAGGTTGCCCACTGTGTAGCCGATGCCCAGCTGGATGGCTCCTTTCAGTGCAGACGACGTGGTCTGTGTCAGAAAAAGTCTGATTTCATGACAACCGTAAGGTAAAAGGTAAAGACGCCAATTAGAGCTGCTGTTGTTTTCTTTGAACACAAGCTTAAATCGAAATTAAAGTTGCTCCATCAAAATCGTCCCTGAAATGAGGAAATGTAAGTTGCTCTGGAACATGCTAAAAGAGACGAATGAAAAAATAACGCCCTCTTGCAAACCTGTGCTGTGTGCTGACAAACTGAAACGCTTAATACCTTCTTATATGTCGTCTCTCCTGATGCGTCCACACCTCTGTGTCCAATCTTCTTGCCAAGTCCTGGCTGACCTGAGGATGATGGCATCTGACAGAAAGACAGCATATATCAGGACTAAACCCTCAGCTTCTACTTTCTCAAATTGAATTCTACTCTGCATCCACTGTTTTCTGTTTGATTAAATCTCAGTCAAAGTCTCATACCTCTGTGATGAAGGCCTTCTTGGCAGCATCTGTGAAAAAAATAACAGACAAATGAACGTAACTCGTCTCTAACACACTTTCAACTTAAGACAGGAAACAGGAAGGGACTGGTGTAAGATGCTAGTGAGAGAGGCGATAACGTTTTTGGTTTTCTCCTCTTCGCACAAGAAGGTGGGAATCTGTCTCTCATGGCCAACCATGTGACTGTTTCATGGGGAGAAACAGTTTACTAACACCTTCTGCAAGTTTCTCTTCTCTGCCTTTCTCTCTCTCTGTCACCGACATGCTTTAAAGGTCCCATATTATGAAAAATTTCTCTTCTTTGGACATCCATTTGGGTCTGTACTGCCTCTAACACACCGGTTATCTGTGTTAGTATTAATTTACAAATGTCAGAAATCGTGTGCTTAAACGAGACGTTCAGACTTCTCCCCTACTACTGCGTTACATTATGGGGTATTTGAGTAACTCCACCCTCTTATCTGAGAAGCGCCGCCCACCAGGTAGAACTGCTAGCGCTTCCTGATCCGCCATGTTTTCTTGCAAGCGCTAGCGTAGGAATCGTAATGAAGGAGTCTACCGGCGGAGTGTGGTGTTGAACATGTTTGGCTGTATGGATGGTCTGTTAGCAGCAGACGTGTTGATTATTTTCACGTGAGGTAAACTCTCGCCGTGCTGTCTACACTACACCCCAGTTCCGGAGCGGGACGTGTGTGGGCAACGGCGGCTCATTTGCGTTTAGGAATACTAATGAGAAACAGCCTGTTCTGAAAGGGACTGAAATAGAGGAGTAAAAAGCAGGTGAAAATGACCAATCTGAGAGATATTTTCTTCAGAGCTCATAGACCTGTTTTAACTTGTTGAAAAAATGTACAATAAATGTACAAAATTTTGGTTTTGACACTGAGTATCCTGAGTGGAAACAATTTGGTAGTGGTAGCAGTGCTGGAGGGAGGACATAAATATATAACAATTGCACATAATTCCCTCATGGTAGGGCTGTGTGATATGATCACAGTCTCATATGCTGATATGTCATTTCATATCCCGATTACGATTTTCTTTAAATTCGGTGCAAGCAAAATCTTGTGCCTGTGTGCATTCATATAGAACACCAAAAGGGGGCACAATTTGTCAATATTTTTTTTCACGCAGTTGCCAGTATTTGTTAAAAATGTATTCCGTTTTTTACAGTGCTCTAATATACAGGTGCTGAAAACGCTCTAGTGACTTGTGGCCAAATGCAATTTTTTTAATGCCATAAAATGGCTATAAAAGGCAGTGCTTTATACGGTGCTCTAGTAAGGTAACTTTAAGGTGAACTGTAGCACCTTTGGCGTTCCATAGACCTGAGCGCGAGGGCAGACAGATCTGAGCCTGTGCGGAGTGTTTAAAGTGTGTGTGTAGGCAGAATTAAGACACAAATATAACACCCTAGTATTCTCTGTACCTACATCTACACAGCGCCGTGGTGACTACTGCACACCCTCATCCAAACCATGACAAAATAACGTCGTGAACAGTGTATTTTGCCACACCACAAAGGATTAACTGTAATGTTCAAAGTAGGACAAATGAAGACATTGATAACGCTTTCACTTGCTGGGATGCGTTTTTCGTAGTGTGCGGCACCAGTGCCTAATATCAATCTACATTTAAGCATCTTTCTTACTCGTTCTTTTCCCATTTTTCTTTATCAGCAGCTCTTCGAACTCCTGCCATCAATGAGCTGGAATGACTGCACGTGCATGTGAGGACGGCACTCCGGATTCCCAGAGGCCTGAAGTTTTGCCAGCCAGAGTCGGTGCACAGATGCGACGGCACACGATTCCCATTCACCCCTGCTCCCCCGTTTCCATGGTTGCCCGATTGAGGTCAACTGGCCCTTTTTTTTTTGAGGCTGCACGTGTGTGTGGAATCAACAGACACATGCTTCCTTCCACGCTCTAAATAGGGCATTCTGTGCATGGCGGTTCGGCTCATGGCCACGCACAAAGAGCAAACAAAGGGCAAAACAAAGAGGGACGCTATGGCATGATGCAGCAAAACAGCTCCGTCTGGCCAGCTCACAGCCAGAAGAGACTCTCCACACTGCATTTGGCCACCGATCTGAAGAATCGCAGAACTTCCAAGCCGTGAGCGGTCCTTAAATCAAGGGTACTAGAGACATTTTTCTTGAGCGATTTATAATCGGAGCAATAACTCTACAATAACAGCCTATGCGTTGACGTTCAGGTTTGTCTTGCTTGAGCCGGATAAGTTGACAAATGATTAAAAATTTAAAAATAAAAGGTCAGTGCTTTTGCGTGCATATATTTACACAAAGCATTAGAATTAGTGAGTGAACTATGAGGCAGAAACTTGTGAAAATTATGGGGGAAAACGGGGTTACGCTACCAACTAGGGATAAACGACAAGGGAATTACTGGCCGATGCCGATATTTACATGCTTATATCTGCCGAGACTGATGCCGAAAAATGAGGAAGACAGAGTTGGGAGCGTAAAGACAAGATATTTTGCTCGGCAAAGTTCCACTGCACGCTCAGAATTTTTGCGTAATAGTGACATTTTTAACACAGTGGCAAGTCAAGCGAGCGTGAATGCAGAGCGGACCAAGGAGGGAGCATTTTGAGCGTAGTGCACAACATTTTAAGAAAAAGCCACTTCCATGTGCACTACCTAGTGCGTAAAGAGCCCTTAAGCTACAACCTCGGCTTTTTTCCTGAGACGCATACTACCGCATAGAAAAGTATGATAAGAGCACCTTACCTACCATACTATCAAGTGCGGGAGTATGTGGCTAGGGACACAGCCCATGTGTGAGCTCACATTCGCTAAGTGAGGCAAACACGGCCTTTAATTAGTTTTTTAAAAATTTAAGCATGCAGGCAGAGTTGAGCTCGTAAAGAAAAGAGTTTGCTGCGAACATGCCACTACATGCTCAGAATGTTGCCACAAAATAACACAATACATTTCAAGACAGAAGGCGCAGGCCGTATAAAATCCCACCTCGGAGTTCGGACATGCCTAGCACAGGCGCTACCGTTCCAGCATACAATAAATGTGTCATAAAATATCGGCTAAAAATATAATGCAAATCTGACTTTAAAAGAGCAATTATCAGCGGATTCCTGACTTTTTAAAAAGTTTATGCAATATGTGTATCCAGAAGCAAGGCTCACATCGTCCATCCAGCCATCCATCCATCATTCTGCCACGCAAGACCAACCGCTGACAAACCTTCCAGCTGTTTTAGTCTACTCTAAAGGGCTTTATAAGGCTGCACCTCGCTGCCTCGTTCCTGGACTTCACGTTCGGCTGAAAGCCAAGCCGGAGTGGAAACTCACGACCCGGGTAATTGATTCTGTCTGCAGCAGCGTGGCCTCCCGTCTCACTTTTTGGCCCTGCTTCTCAAGCCACCGTGGCCGACCAAGTGGTAAGATGAAACAGGACCTCTATACTGGCTGGAAAAATACAATTGCCCTTACAAGGAATGGACTGGCAAAATCAGGAATAGTTACTACAGGGAGAAGCTTTGGTGTCTGAACGTTGGAGGCTTTTGGGGTTAGAAATGTAACCCGAGTGCAGGACTACAGTGCATAATACTGATATTATAGCTGATGCTTTTTTACTTCTAGGTTACACAACTGAGATCAGTCATAACAACTAACATTTTCACTATGGTGGAATACAGGAGGAATGCTTCAGTGAAACTTAAGATATGAATCATTTTTGGGTTACAAAGGCAGTATTTGCATTAAGAAGACTGGGCCTCATTCACCAACCGTTTTAAGAAGAAATTTAATCTTAAAACCTATTTAACGCAGCTTTCACTGAGAGTTTGACATTAACCAATGTCTCAACTTTCTTAAGAACAAATTTAAGTAAAGCTGTTACAGAATATCAGTAAATGTGGCCCAATGATCTGAGGTTTATTTGAACTATAAAAATAGGTGCATAAGACGAAGATACCCTTGCTAACTGTGACAACCTGTGAAGCAGAGAAGAGACTACAGACTCACACCCATCTATTTTTAACTGTGGCAACACCCCGAGTTCATCGGAAAAAAAAAAAAATAGACTGGTGCGATCACTCCTTTTCTATAATGTACTTAAAAAGAAAGGCAACAATTAAGCATGACTTGTGCAAAACAACGTCTAGGACTCGTTTAGAGGAAGTTTAAAAGTCTCTAAAACAGGTAAATCAATTTAAAAAATAGCCTATAAAGTCTCAATGTCCCATTAATGAGTATGCTAACGCTGGTTAATTATTCTGCCGGGGGATCCAGCAAACTATCAACTGTCCACTGGCTAAATTTCCCAGTATCTTTGTTCACAAAGACTGTAAAAGCCTGTCTGCATATGACGAAGTGAAATAATGATCAAATCGTTGCTGAAAATGGACTACCAATAACCCACATTTTTTCATGGATTTATCTGTGGATTGAGGTCAGGAAAACCCTGTCACAAAAAGCTGTCTGTAATCTGTTACCCCTGAAGGAAATTGCTGCATAAAAAACAAAAATTTATGAATGAAAAACACGGTAGCAGAAAGAAAAGGCCTATTTGCTGTGTTTACTCAGGAATTTTTGTCAACCTGTTCCTTCTCCTTTTTATCCGTTCCTTTGGAAAGGAGTGCCAAATTCAGCTCGGCACGTCCAACTAATGCAATCGTGAGTCTCAGTGGAAAACTGTAAGGACGACTGCAGTCCTCATCTGACCATTTTCTCACCATTCACACCTCTCCAAGACTGATCCAGGTTAGCTAAACCTGCTGGGACATTCCAGGACCGACACTGATCCCATGTGTATATATCACAGAGGACTGTCAGAAAACACTTTGCATACGACCAATTTATTTGTGGTAAATGATTTAGCCTAGTTTTAGTTCAATCTAGTCTAGAAAACTCCAAGAATGAAAGTCAAAAACAAATGAAACGGTAACATTCAGAAAGCAACTTATTTGTACATGGCGTCAGCAGAGATCGATGTAACAAAACCAGCAGGGCTTTGTGTCCAGCAGTCAGGGAGGCAAACAATTCCAAGAAATGAAAGGAAAATTTGTGTGTTTTGGGTAGTGGTGGTCTAGTGGTCAGGATACTGGCCTCTTGACCAAGAGGTTGTGGGTTCCAATCCTACCTCCAGCACTACTATCACTGAGTCCCTGAGCAAGACCCTTAAAGTGAAAAGTGAACAATTACTTGGGAACGGTAGCTTGCTCATCAGTACCTCAGTGCGATTCGAACCGACAACCTTATGATCACACAGCAAACCTACTAACCGTTACACTACCAACTTGTGTTCTGTTGCTCAAGGGGGACTGTCCCTGAAATTAGAAATAATGGAAGTCATTCTGCATAAGAGTGTCTGCTTAATGTCAATATATAAATGTCAATGCTTCAAAGAAAGAAAGAAAGAAAAATAGGTCTATGTATACCAGAAATAACAAAGTCACAATGTCTAGAACTCAACTAATGCTGATCAACTGATTTCTAGACATGTGGGCACAACTGATCCTGATCTGTTTATTAAGGCCTCGTTCACACGGACGTCTGAACCAGGCGTTTTTCTGGCGTTCGTGGCACCAGGTGAGCACCGACTGAACGCCGACCGTTTTTCTGCTCATTGGAGCAAATCAAAGCGTCCACACGAGCGTTCAGCACCGGCGTTCGGTCGGCTGCGTGCTCGGGTGGCGTCAAATAAACCGTGCATGCAACGTTTTCTTGGCGTCAAAATCCAGACGAACGCGAGGAAAACGACGCAATTGCGAACGCCAGTGAAACGCCAACTGAACGCAGCTACAAAACGCAGCATAAACGCATATGCCGTTCAGAAGGCGTTCATTTCGAACGACTGCAGGACGAGAGGCCTAAGGGCTGGTTTCTTGTCCATGGATGGAGATTTACCATTCAAACCCAAAGCTAGTCTAGAAATTGGCCCTTAATGTCTAAATTACACCATGTGAACTGATTTCTGGATTTGAGTCAAAATTTTGATCTTACAATTTTATGACATGTAACTGAATAAAGGTGGAAAATCCCATGATAACATGCATTTCCCACTAATTTTTAATATATGGCTGGATTCGAAAACAGTGTAACCAGCACGTACTCATACCCCATCTGGACTTCCATCATCTTTTGGTCAGTGGGGAAGCAATTCCAGTTTTAAAACCACTTTGAAGAAAGTTTTGTTATTTGTTGGCAACATATTTGATAATGTCTTTGTCGTTTTTGAATAAATAACTAAATAAAATAATTTTTTACACCATGCACTAGGGTCTTAGATACAACCACTGTGTGCTATTATGGAAGCAAAATGACAACCAAGATAAATTATATCTCAAAAACCTATAACTGTTCTAAAATCTAGTTCCCATGGTAGGCATGAAATACCTTAATAAAACCAGGAACACTAACAAAAGTGGAAAAACCTCGAATTATTTCTATTTAATATAGTGAAATTATTATGGTTTCACATGAAAAACACAATCTCTTCACAATGACCTTAGTGTTTGTGTGAATTTATGGTAAGTATGGCAGGCTTATATAGAGCTGAGTATCTTAATCTTGTTGCATGAGAAAATCTTTGTAGCGGCCTTAGATGTAGAAATGAAGAGAATTTGAAAATAACAACAGATGGTGATGATAAGATGCCTGGCTCCCCAGTCACTGCAAGCTTCCGCCAGATACTGACGCTGGAGGAGTCAGATACAAGGAAGCGATTCGTCAGACAGCTGGCTTATTGCACTTCATTATCACTTCATAGACTGAGGAACTGGGCTTTCATTTCTCTGATTTCCATGTTTGTTTATCCTAAAAGGCACTTGAAGTTGAGATTGCAAGCCCTCCAACGCAAGTTTGATGATAAGGATAAGTGCAGGAATATGTTGTGTAAAAGATCCACTGAGTCATGGCTTTTAAGGGCTCAAGTCCTTCACTGTTCCATCCAGAGTCACTATCATCCATTTCACTGTGTTACAAAACATTTTGCCTTCAACAATCGCATCTTCAGATCAGCCTAAGTCACACCACAGTCGAAGATATTCATAAATACAGAGGTGTAGCTTATGCATGTGAGGCTGTTTGATTTTTCTACTTCACTCTAACATTATCAGGCAGATTCATCAGTTTTTCTCCTGTTAAAAATGTAAGTACACTCTCAAAAAACACTCTCAAGATGCTTTCCACAGAAGACTGGACAAATGCTTATGTGATTTGGGTTTGTTCTGTGTTGGTCACATAATCCTAATTTAATAAAACATAACTGAACAATAATTTATATAACAATAACTAATAATTAACTACATGTGCATATTTGGTGATATTATAAAGTCCGCTAGCAAGACTACTTTTGGGACCCCATTTTCTACCTTTTATTACACAAATTCTTCTCACCATTTTTCTATAAAGATACTAAAGCAATTACTTTTCTATTACTGACACACTACACTTCAAAAACATTAAAACGTATGCCTCTGAAAGACCCAACTGGGTCTGACTGAAAGGTTGGCTTTTGGATGAGAAGTGAAATAACTAATTTCTTAGGTGTATGCAACTTTTGACTGATGGTAATATTATTACACATTAATCACTATGAAAATCGTTTCACTAACATAATGCTAATGTTACTTCTGATATATATATATATATATATATATATATATATATATATATATATATATATATATATATATATATGTACACACAGTGTTAGAGAGTATTATGGGAGTCCTAGTCTAAGTCATGGAATCACTGACAGATTTATTTGAGGGTTAATGATAAAATTCAAGAATAGATGGTACACATCCAAAAAATATAGAAGTTATGTTTCACCTTCAATTTATTATCTAGGCAAATGCACGATCTTGCAAAATTACCCCACTATTCTAGAATAATTCATTATTTTCTAATCTAATTATTCAAGGCAATACATATCGTGGAAATTAATATCGCAATGACGATTTTCGACGGTATCGTTCGAACTGAACAACGCTTTTCAGAGCAAATTTGATGGTGGATGTGCACCTGTGCAAATAAAACAGATTTTATCGCAACACCAGACCACCCACCTACCCACCCACACACACTCACACACACACACAAAACACACACACACAAAACACACACACACAAAACACACACACACACACACAAACACAAACACACACACACAACACACACAATAAAACACACACACACACACACACACAATGCGTGCGCGCGTGCAGCAGGCAGTTGATATTCAGCAGCTTAGCCGTCATCTGTCGCCTCAATCACTTAGCAACATGCTAACCAGGTGTCATCATTTAAGACAGCACCTTATTTTTATTTTTTATTTTTTACATAACTTTGTGTTCTTCATACGCTCAAGGCAAACTCGTCTAGTCTCTTCACAACTACCTGGTTATGTTAGCAGCTAATTTGACTCGCTAACCCGGCTAGCCGCTCCTGGGTAACGTTATCCAAGCATCACTAAGCAAGCCGTAGTGGAGAAGTCCAGTTCCGGAAAATAGAAAATCCAGCCAGATTTTCATTCTGCCGCTTCATTTAAAGAAACATGCCGCCTTAACGCGATAACAAAGAATGATAAATATGGCGATTCAATCTATACAAATTACACATTTCTAAAACGCTTTACTCGTTTTAGCCAAGTTACAATTAACTTTCACTATGTCAGCTTATATATTAATCTCTACCCGCGTTGTACAGCCAACGGTTGGAGCAAATTTCTGGGCCGCATCGTTTCCTGGATTCACACACAAATAAACCACCAGGGCAAAATCAGGTGCAGGCATAAACAGACGTTTTCACCTGTGAGGTCTTGTTGCGTTTCTTTACGTTTACAATAGGATTTTGTGGCAGATTTATTTACCTGAGTCACCTGCGTCCATCGCGTATCCGTCGTCGTCGTCAAGCGGCTCCGCCTCGTCGGAAGCTGCAGCGCCGGACAGCGGGCTCCCATCCCCGGGCTCAGACAGGCCGGCCGCCCCTTCAGCCGCCGCCGCCGCCGCCGCCGCTTCCATCCCGAATCCCTCCGCCGAGCGGCTCGAGTTCCAGCCAGACAGCCGCAAAACGCCGCTCTAAAGTGGGCTCCGGTAGACGAGGCGGCCCGGGGTTTAGTGAGGGGGAGCCGTGCGGACGAGCGGAGGAGAGAGAGGGCGCCGCGTCCGTCGTGGAGCGCTCATCTGATCTGCCATGGACAGAAAGGCTCGGCTTCTCCCCACTCAGCCTGCTGTAGAGGAGACTGGAGGAGGCTGAGGCTGGAGGACACTGCTCTCTATGGGTCACACGTCAGGAGTGCACAAAACACCACACATGCTTTATTTACATGGTGTTCTTACCTGAGAAATGTATACATGGAATTGCAAGTTTTTATAATTCAGATATGCACAAAAACATGAAAATGTAGTAATGACATGCATGACATAGTAAGTTTATAAAATGTCATAGGTGTAATTCTAAGTGGTACTGGATGTTGAAAGTGTGTTGTACTTCATATGACATATTTAGATTTGATTGAGGTTGCGTAGGATTAACCTGTTCAACTAATTCTTGTTGACTATGACTTACAAATATATATGATTATGCATCAGTAAATTATTAAAGCACTCCATTTCATAATATACACGCACACACAGTGTATGGTATATTGACATTAACAAAGTTATGTATTATATATGTCATTTAATTTTACAATGAAATATTTACCTCCAAATGACCCAGCGCACACAAAAGGTCCACACACAAAAACCCAATATGAAGACTACTAGTTGCTCATTATTTATAGCTGTAACAATACAAAGCGTGGTTCAGGATACACTTCACTGCTTCTTGCATAACTTTGCATGTGACAAATGAAGAATCTTAAATCTGGAATTTTTGGATAAACAAGACATTCTTTTATTTGTTTTTATTTTTTTGCAAGATATTACAAGTCTACGAGGTGATTACTGTTAACACTTTACAATATTACTGTAGTATTAAAACTCTGAAATTCCACCTGAGACGTGAGTTTTATTAAGAAACACTTCTGTTAATGAATTTCAGTAATTACACAAAACTATTTCATCATGTGGAGGCACTAAAGCATTAGAGGGATTTGGATCTTCTCCAGTTGACTAATTTGTGTTCTGGTTATCCTCCCAGGAGGGTTTGCACGCCAAATGCATCAGGTCTGTCTTGTCCGCAGGATGGGTTTCCAGACAAACCATCATAAGTCCATGGGATGACACCACTGACACTCAGCAGTCCACAGGAGAGGTTAGGGTAGTACTGGAGATGCTGTCTGACTTTAATCCCAAGATTACAAATAGTCTGCAAGATCCTTCTCCACCACCTGAGAGAGAGCGAGCGAGCTGTATAGCGTTTGTCTATTTCATGGACCTCAAGTTAAAATTATTAGCTTTATACAGTGCACTTTACTTACACTTGGATCACTCATGGGAGAGTATCTTTTCACAACCTGACCCTCTCTGTCAATAAGGAACTGTAAAAACAGCAAATAAACATCTTACTAAACATTACTTCAAGAGATGGCATTATACAGAATTAAATGCAAATTCTTCACAATTTTAGCCAAGAGTATAGCCACACACCTTAGTGAAATTCCACTTGATACCACTAGAAAGCAGAGGAAAACACAGTCACAACACAACTAGAGTTGACGTGCATTCTCAAAATATGAACTTTCATTTTAAGCATGGTAGGAAACCCTGCTGTAAAGATTTCAGTAACTGCATTACTAAGCCTAAAATGCTGACTTACCTTCCCAGGAATCCTTTGCCGTTGGGTTGATCCTTAAGCCACTTCCACAGGGGATGGGCATTTGCCCCATTCACATTGATCTTGCTGAACATGTCAAACTGGGCATTATATGACTTAGCAAATTCTTTGATTTGTGCATTTGTGCCAGGTTCCTGAATTTTAACAGGGAGAAATAGTCACTACCACATAAAAATTGTAGATGTCCACTGGTAAACAATGGTAAATAAAGGACTGAAAAAAAAAGATCAATTAAGCTTTTGTAACACAATATTTCTGTCTATAAATTTTAGGTCGAACTGAACTGATCTTCTGCATTGCACTTCAAATCACTCTTCCCAAATATATTAATGTGGTTAACATAATGTGAACAAAAGCTCATATGGAAGCATTAGCTGGGCTCATTTGGAATGCTTTCCATTAGCTTTTATTCACTGTCAGTCACGATATCAGATTTGGATGAAGTGTCAGTGAAATGATGGGTTTAGCGTTAGAAGTAGAAAAAATCAGAGATTCTTAGCAGTGAAAAACACTTTAAGGTTAAGTTATGACTCTGAAAGTGATTTTCCTTCTAGAACACTGACAGCCATTTAAGACTTTCTGAAAGAAGATCAAACACCGAAACACGTCTTGATAGTCACTCCCTTCAATCCAAGTAAATTTGATAACCTCAATAAAAGTTAACACTTGTTTAGAATAATTGTGATGCGAAAGTCTCACTAGATTAATCATAAATGTTAAACCTAAAGACAGTTATACTACACAGTGTTACACAATGCCCTTCCTTTCACAATAACAAATGGACAGCAGAACAGAACTGGTCTAAATGCCTCATACCTGGTTGCCAAACTGGTTGGATGGAAAGGCCAGAATGCGTAAACCTCTCTCAGTGTACTTGGCGTGCATCTGTGCAAACTGAGAGTAGTTTACAGGGGTTTTGCCTCATTTGGAAGCAACGTTGGTGATGATCACCACCTTTCCCCTATGGAAAAAAATCACACAAACATAACAGGCTTCAACTATGTGCATTTACATAAATTAGTGGCAATTTCATAAAGATTATTTAATCGTGACTGTTATTTCTGTCTCATACAAATGAACTGAAGGAGTGAAAAGATTTTATTGCTTAAATACAAGTAGGTGAAGGTTCTATTTTAACAACACAGAGCAACACATGAATCTGGCTTCCCAGGGTACTGACCTAAATTAATCAATTACACACTCTCTTCTCTACATTGTGTTGACTGGCAGTCCGTTACGTCTTGCCAGCTGCTACTGGCAGTGGGAGAGAGATGAGTGGGCTAGATCTGGTTGTTTTGGCCTTTTCCACATTTTTTGTCTATTATGCAAACCTAATTTAAAAGTGATCTTAAAATGTAGACATAAACACCAGGCCCACTACAAGTTTTGGACCCACCTTCAATTTTCTTTCAATAATAAACAAAACACTTTCTTTATTATCTTTTCATTACCTGAAACCATTAGAAATACTTAAAACAAATGTAACAAACTGCTTTTCAACATTTTATAGTCTGTAGTAAGACATTATTTAGCCACAAACTCTCACAACTCATTTTGTGTTGGTAGTCTATTTACTCATTTCCAAACTTGATTTGCTCCTCGTCACACCTGATTATGTTTTATTTATCTAAAGAATAGCCACCTGTGTGCTTTCTCCCAGATCATTTATGGTTATGATGTTTCTTACCGGTACTTGTCCAGGGACACTTCATTGCCATCGATGTCAGTGGCAGTAAAATCATAAATAGACTTAGCCGTCTGCCAGTCCTCTACCTGTGCAGACTGGAGGAGAGAAAAAGACATAGATGCAAATAAGCATAACAAAATAAAAGTGAATTCTATCTCTCACAAAGATACACATATATACACATATATAAACATAAACTAAAATCTATACAGAAAACCATCTGTTCCAAGACATACATTTCTGAACCTGTAATGGAAGATTCAAGATTATTTTGTCTTACATACATAATTATACAAGTATAAAACACAGTGAAATGTACTGTACTCGGTCAAATTAAAAACTGGAATTAACAACCAGATTAAGATTAAAAAAATGTTACAAGAAACTAAATATTAAAAATAATAGGGAACATTTATAGACAATATCCTAAAATAGTCATTTATACTATAAACAGTAACTGTACATGTGCGTGTTATGGGAAATTATGAGAAGGCTGTGTAAATCAAAAAGAATATTAAACAAATTAATTTAAAGACACTACAAGAAACTAAATAATAAAATAATTAATAATTGTGTTGGAAAAAGTCAGATCTTTTACACATAGTTATGTGTAGTTTTAAAATGTACATAGCATTTGTTCACAGCATTCAACACAATATGTGCAACCAAGGACAGCATGTGTTAATATTACACGTTTACACATCTGTGTTACCTTCCTTGACACTTTTACTGTGTCAAACGCGTTAACACAGTGAATGTCTTAAAATGAACGCAAGAAACGTTGTCCCAAAACTCACCCGTTAATGTGTAAGAATTTGATATAGTTTGTGTCCATTTTAACACATATTTTCTAAGAGTGGAGAGTCTGTTTGGCTCATATAGGCAAAAATTCACAGATTGCCCTTCCAACCACTGTATTTTACAGATTGTCACTGCAGTAGTTTATAAGTACTTTGCCAGCAGTCAGTATATGTATGGTGTATAGTAGCTTACCATCATTTGCACCAGGAGGGAGAACAGGACAGTGGACCCTAACAGACGCATGGCTGCCCTTCAGTAGCTACCGAAAAGGCAGACAGCATGCAAAACTAAAACCTCTCCTTTAGCCCCAAATCATCCACATTTCCTCAGGCAAGAGCAGGACACTTCATTTATAAAGTCTGAAATAATCATTAACTCGGCCTACAGCTTGTTTTTTCCCCCCTGAGAGGACGGTTTTTATGCTGACTACAGTCATACAGAGGGTTTTTGGTTTCCTGGACTCGATGATACTGTGTTTATTGAAGCAGAGTGCACTATGAACACAGGGCATGGTGTCAAACTTACACAACTGCACACAGCTGATAACAGCAGGGACACACAGGAGCTGCAGCTGAATATCCATCACGGACAGCTGTACATACAGCGCAAAATACATTACACAGGACTCGACCCCCCTTAAGAGGGTACAAGAGTACAAAAGACGCACTGACGGACTTAGTGCGCACTCATGAAACAACTTTTTGTTGTGATAATCAATTATTTTTGAGATCGTGCTTTTAAGATTAACATATAATAAAGGCTGACTATATAAGTACTGCACCTCAGGACAGAGATGTGATAACATATATAAATAAAAATGAGGCAATGACTTACTCTCCCTGGGTTAATTTACTCTCTTTTACTATTTAAATGACACAACGCTAATAGAAATATAAATAAATCATATTTTATTTAAAGAACAACTCACAAAAGCTTGTGCAATCTCATATCTAATCACAAGTACACTTAGTTGTTCTACACAATGCTACACCTTTCATTTCATTTTTATTTCATGTTAACTACCAACAACATTATAGAGATCAAATACGCCTTAAAACATCTCATAATTCATATAAACATGCTTATAACATCGCCCAACAGGTTCGGTTTCTTCTAGTTGTTAATAAAGCAGAGAAAAGTGATTGTTAAGAGATCATTTTTAGAAAAACATACATTACCATCGCTGCAATTCCGCCGCTCGACAGAGTTCCGAGAAACAACAGACTACTTATGAAGTGCATTTTGCTGTTTTGGTTTAACACAATGTTAAATGTGCAGTTGAGAAGTCAGTTACATCACAGTGTGGATGTGGATGTGGATGTGGGGGTTCTGGAAAAAAATTGAAAAGCCCTTTCTTCTCAGGGTTATGTAACCAGACTTGGAAGGCATTAAAAATCTCTGAATAGGGGAATTTATCCCCGATTATACAAAGACCTACAGCTTCTCGAACACACCCTGCTCAGTTGTTGTTGTTGTGGCAGCATCAGGGAAAATCTGTTTTTGATAGTTTATGAGGGAAAACATTTGGTCCAACAACAGTTTGCAGATAATTTGAACATCTGGAAAACTGCTAAATTATTAGTGACACAGACTGTGGGTGGAAAACGACTTGAGTATTCTACTATTAAAGTGGACTTCTCTGTGTTATGCGAATTGTTTCAAACACACCTTACTCGTTCACTATAGATAATATTGTACACAGTAAAACAACACAGTTACAAACACACCAAGTGTAAAATGTTGTAGCACGGGTTCATATAGAGATAAAACTAATGGGGCTTTGCAATTTTATCACACCATGTCAGAATTGGTGCACTACTGTATTCCAAACTTCATTTGTAACAGTGCCATCTGCTGGACAAATTCATAAAGTGCAACAACACGGAGGACAGCAGTTATAATAGAATATAATTTTGAGTGAATTTGAGTGATTGGTCGTTGTGAACACAGCACAGTACATAGTGCTCCACAATGAAATGTGACCTCTGCATTCGACCCATCCAAATTGAAAATAAAAACACATGGTGAATATGACCATATTGTGACGGTAGTGAATCAAGAATGATTACATTGATATATTGTCTATAACTGTAGTCTATTTCATATTTGGTAATAAATATATTTTGGGATGACTGACTGTGAGCAGCATTAGTCTCCTTCACTGCGTCACTGTTAGCTGTTCAGTTCAACATCACCTTGCATCCTTTCATCTACTTCATAATATTGTCACATTATACTTAATATACTGTGATTACTGTGAACTTAGCGTGTATTGCACAGTTGAATTATTTATCCATATTATTTATTTAAACTCAAAAACTGAAGTGATCCTTTTCCTGATAAATCTGCACAGGCTGCGTTCAATCTCGTTTATGGCAAACCCATAGGCCTATCTGAAGCTATTCGTGTGTATGTACGACAGAATTCTGTGTAGCATTAAAACCACAATATTGTGCTCAGAGGAACACAAAATAAAGGCGTCATCAAAGTCTGCAAGAGGAAAACAGCATCCATCACTTTGGTACAGAGACGGACTGGTAAAGGTACCACTGA
Source organism: Distichodus sexfasciatus (assembly GCA_032718565.1). Classification (NCBI taxonomy): domain Eukaryota; kingdom Metazoa; phylum Chordata; class Actinopteri; order Characiformes; family Distichodontidae; genus Distichodus; species Distichodus sexfasciatus. The sequence continues at coordinate 959,905 of JAVGVS010000056.1, read as the reverse complement.
GGTACTCATAAGCAAGGTATCGTCCCCAACCACTGTTCACACCTGGTGCTGCCAAAAAGCTGCCTGCGGCTCCTTCACGAATGGGTCAAACGCAGAGGTCACATTTTGTACACTGTGCTGTGTTCACAATGACAAATAACCACTAACACTGACACTAAACCTGTGGGGTCAAATCCCGTAAGAGGCATATACATGGTGTGAGGACTTAGTAGGTGAGGCTCTGACATTTATGTAATGATGCTGAATCATTATCACTGAACTAAGCACTATCTTGGCATTTATACAGTGACTTTTTATCACAAAAACCCAATGACGTTTCAGATCATCACCACTTACAATCCAACTCTGGTGGACTGTTTCTCCTTTTGTTTTCTCAACATCCCATGCTATTTATTTGTGCTCTGTTAGGGGAATATATTCTCCCATTTTATTTTTGCATTTACGTAAGTAATACTGGTGTGGCAATACAGGAAGGTTCAGAGTTGCAGGTATCTTCTGAAACTGGCACGTAGGTTTCCTGTTTTAGTTAAAGGTTATGGTGACTAACTGTAGCTTCAGGAAAATGAGAAAGTAGATATTAAGGGCCCATTGTTTTTAACTTCTCTTTTTTACTCAGTCATGTGTGGCTGCTTTTCCACACTAAAAATGTGAGAAACGGCATTAAGATGTGAAATGCTTACAGACTGGTTGTGTATAGCACTGCGCAAGGCATAAAAAGCCATTGTGTCAGGACAAACGTAGTGCACTATATATGAAGACAAAAGTCGTTTGAGAGAGCAGTGGATCTGGCAGAAAAGCAACGTAACATTTTAAACTGTAACAGAACTGGATGACCGTGTGGTACTACCGGTCAACATCACAATCTTTACATTTATTTTGCTAAAAGAAATAAAAACAAATGCATGTTGAGTGGACACAGCTTAGAGGATTGGGCATTGCAGTTTTTCAAAAACATAAGTAATTCTTAAAATTAATCCATTGCTTTTTTAACTGTAAATGTCTTTTCTCCCTTTCCCACTTTCCAGATTGTTTATCTGATATCTGAAAATTCTGGTTTATTTTATTGATGATTGAAATAACAGTTTGTGTAATTTCAGACCATTTCTTTATTTGAGAATTAATTTTGCACTAATTCTATATGACAGGAATGAAAAAGCAGTGAAGGAAAATTTAGTTTACATCTGGAAATAATATTAAGGAAACAGAGCTTGGCCCTGTAAAAATGGGAACCTACAAATATTGGTCTTTTTAAGTATGAGTTCTACAGTGATACAAAAATGACGCATATTTACACCTTTTAGTCAGGGTCAAGTTAGGTAAACAGGAGGAGCACAGCGAAATAAAATACAGACCTTCCTGTGCCTTATTTATTCCAATAATAATGTTATAGTAGAGGTACACACATTTAATAGAGATATTAAAAACATTGTCTGATTCCTAATGCAATTAGTGAAAATGTCATAGTTTTAGAATTTATATGAATTCCTTACTCAGTGGTGTTGAGAGTTCCAGCTTAATTAATCACATTATTAACATTATTACATTTGTCTTCAACATGAATTTACAAATTGCTTAGCTTTGAACTTATTTTAATTCTGAAATCTACATTATCTTGGTATTTATTTTCCAACAACATCTTTCTATAATATTAATATAGACTTAAGGCATAATAATTATGCAATGAATGAGCAAAATCCACTAACCTTTCTTCCTTTTCTGAAAGCCATTGTCTCTTCCAGCTCACAGTATCTTTAGTCCTGCACATAAGTAAAGCATCATAGACAGTAGTGCAGGCAGGTGTAGTTCAGCCTCAGCCCTTCCATTCTGTTTACCAAATTTGAATGCCCGAATTTGCATTCCATACAACTCCTCTCTTGTAACCAGAAACTCTCTTATGAACATATAATATTTATGTAAGGTCCATTCTGCAGTTTGAATTAAATAGTACTCACAGTTATACAAAGTGACTTACCCGATATTCCATGTAAATATAAAGACACAATGGCAGTGAGACGCCCCACAAAGTCCTACAGAAGCAGACTATCTGTTTATAATTAAACTTTATTTTTAAAAAAGATCACAATAAAATAATAAAATCACTTCACATCTGTTTTAAATGAAAAAATAAGACTCATGAGATAATACTGAATCAGCGCCTAACTGACAAAAGGACATCACAGTTAAATGAGAAGAGACACGGCCTCCTGACGTCTCCCATCAACAAACTGGAAACGGTCACCAATGATTGTCCACTTTTTTCTTTTAGACATATATTCACTAAAACCATTAAATATCTGTATTTTATATTAAAATGCACTGATGCTGCCAGTGATTAACTGGCACAACGTGAGATTCTTCAAAACATTACCATCAACTCTCCTTGAGGACCATATCCCTTGAGAAAGTTGAATTTTGGTGCTCAGATTCAGGTACCTGAACCCACTTGATGCTGGGTTACTCAGGGGGCGTTTGATGTTTTATTTATTATTGGACTGGTTGATGTTAAGCGCTGCTAGTGAGCTCGTTGGTACGTTGTCTGGGCTTTCCAGGTCCGGGGGCTCGGTTTCGGGCAGTGCGGGGGGCTCGCTGTCTGAGCCAGAGGGAGTCTGGAGCTCTGCATTTGGAGGATCGGGAGGATTGTCGGGGTCGTCGTGACTGATGGGGCTGCTCTGATCTGGGGGGCTGTGAGACTGCAACTCCGCACCTCTTCCTTCCACATCCAGGTCCGAGTCGGAATCTAGACTGTGCTCCAGAGATCCAAGTGTGCCTGTGGAGTCTGGGGGAATGTGGAACAGATCAAATTATACCGAATCACACATAAGACTCTCAATAAAGACTGTAAATCAAACAGGAAAAAAGTCAGTTACAGTAGAAGTCAGTAACAAGCGTAACACAAGACAAGTAACAGCACAGTTCTGTTTAATAGCGGTGCCTCCTTATGGCCTAAATTAGGAACTACAATTATGGAATATTGACTATATACAGAATATCCAAGGTCTTCCCAATGCACTGACAAAGTAAAGCAATAAACGGTGTCTCAACAACAAAAACTGTGGAAGAGTTAAAGAAGATGAAGAAGAAATAATGAAGAGAAGAAGGTGATGGCTGGAACCCAGCATTCACTAATAAATGTTTTTAGTTCCTAAAGTAACTCACCTTGACTCTCCTGTATCTTCTCAGACTCGGTCCCTCCATGATCTTCGGCATCGTCTCGATCGTTTGTGCTGGCATCCTCCGAGTCAACACTGCACATCTGCACAGCAGGAAATAACATTTGCTTGTTTTCTCTTATCTCCCTAATGCATGAATGGTGAGGAGGCAGAAGAGCATGCACCATGGTGCACAATGGGTCATGGTAGACGATTTTAGCAGGAAATCAGGGTTCCACCCCTTCTTCTTTAGAAATAAGGCTGAGGATCTTTACGAAGCTCAGAGAGTCTCATCCAAAGAACGGTGCCATTTTTTAAGAGTGCAGCGTCCCCGTCACTGAACTGGGGCACTGGGTATGTCGCCCCCTGTTGAACCCACCAACTGCAGCAACCAGTCTCCCATCCGAGAACTGGTGAGACCCAAGCCTGCTTATCTCTGGATGGATTACCAAGTCTGAACTGCAAGGGGAGGGGTGAACACCGAAATCTAAAAATTACTTATTAGTAATTAGTAAATTACAATTACCATGTCCACACGTACAAGGGTATGTCTGAAAACGGAGATTTTCCGTTTTCGTTTAAAAAAAAAAAAAATCGCGTCCACATGAGCACGTTTTTAAAAATATCTCCGTCCACACGCAATCGCAGAAAACGCTGACAAAAGCATGCATTGCATTGTAGAATGAAAACCTAACGTAGACACAGCGTATACTGTGACGTCATATGAGTGCCGCACAGTGTGGCGTGAAACGGTCCGTTTTTCCAAAATCTTCGTTTTTCCTGTCCACACCTAAATGCAGAAACATAGTTTTCAAAGATCGCCACTCTGGCCGGAGTTTTCACCTCTGTTTTCACTGACCCAAAAGGCCGTTTACCCGTGTACGTGTGGACATGGCCTTGGTTTATATATCTAATTAGCTATTAGCTATTATGCTGCCCGGCGGGTTGGAATCAGCTTCCAGAAGAGATCAAATGTTCTAAAACATTAGCTACATTTAAATCTAGACTCAAAACTCATCTGTTTAGCTGTGCATTTACTGAATGAGCACTGTGCTTCGACCGAACTGATTGCTTTCTGTTTTTATGTCTTAAACTTAACTTATTTTAAATCAAATTTTAAATTATTTTTAAATCATTATATCAATCAGTTTTTACATTTTTTGTTTTATTGTTGTGATTAGGGCTGCACGATATTAGGAAAACATGCGATAACGTTGTTGAGTGTTGCGATGGCGATATCACATGTGATAAGTAAGTAAAAACTTAGCCTTTATAGTGTTAATGTTTTTCTGCTTTGGATTTGCTGGTAACACAGACTCCAGACGCTGACTACTAGGGGCGGGCATAAGGCAGTAGGCTCCATCTGATTGGCCAAATATGTTGATATGAAGAGCTTTGGAAAAACACCATTTATCGCAGTTCAGTCAGTCTTTCGCGATATGGATATTGCGCATGTTGTTATCGCGATGACGATAAATTTGCGATATATTGTGCAGCCCTAGTTGTGATCATTGTTTTTATGATAGTTCTTTCTTTTTTGTGATTATTGTTTTTATTATTGTTTTTATGATTATTCTACTTCCTTTTATGTAAAGCACTTTGAATTACCTTTGTGTATGAAATGTGCTATATAAATAAACTTGCCTTGCCTAATTTACCACCGTATGATGTATTGCTCTCCCCTAGTAATTACAGTAAAGCTTCACTATCAAGGCGCTGCGGACACAAAGTTAACTCCATGGTCATTTTTAAATGAAGTTTACTTCCATCATTTCCTGAAACTGTGTAAAGAAATAGGTCTGTTCATTTTAGCGTGACACTGTCCACAAACCTTCTGTAGACATGGCGAGACGACCGTGCTGCCGCTTCCCGTGCGCTGTGAGTCAGAGGGGAAGAAAATGTGGTAAAACACGATGAGGGTCTCCACAATGCGGGCCTGGTAGGGGTAGTCCACCAGGGATGAGAGGGAGACAGTGGCCCCTGAGGGCCGTGGACGCATCAGCGAGGGTCCGAACACGATGCCCAGGTTGCTGGGACTCATCTTGTTCTCCACTTCCAACTCAGCAATCCTAAGGGAGGGAAGAAGAGTGAGTGTTCAAGAGGAAACATCAATTGGAAAACCATTTTAAAATGAAAACCACAAAACATTTTTACATTTTTTATTTTGCCACAAAATAGCAAATTGACTCATTATTTATTTTTTCATTTTGGTTACGGACACAAACAGTGCTTGGGGACGGTACCTCGCTCATGAGTACCTCAGTGGTAACGTTACCGGTCTGGGATTCGAACCGGCGACCTTCCGATCACGGGGCGAATGCCCACCCGCTACGCCACCAACTTCAAATACTGAAAACATGTTTTTCTGTGGGTTTGGGCTTTTGCTAAACTGCTTTTACCTCACAGCAAGATAAGCGAGACCGCAGTGATGTCTGCAGTGCAGGGGAACGAGAAAGCGCCTGCATCAGCCTGCGTTACCTGCGGAGGTGGCGTGCGATGTAGCGCAGCGTGCTGAGGTTGGCTTTGGGCAGCTCACTGACGATGTCCTTCAGCCGGTGAACCACAGCCATGAGCTCGGGGTCCGTCTCCGCTCCCAAGTCCACCAGGTCGGGGCCTTTTCCAGCATCCGCCCCCTCGGGCCCCACCAATGCCAAGGTGTCCTTAGCCAGGCCCATGAGGTTGTTGTATAAACGGAACGGCATGATGGGTTCTGGGAGCTGGAAAGGACGACAGAACGGTGTGGCAACATTAATATTCAACAACAAGACGGGGGAGGAAGATGCCTAAAAATGTACGACTGATACTATGTTTGGCACCACATGCACCACACTCCCTACTCACTTTATTCACTGCATGACATTTTATTGTACTTATAGCAAAGGTTTTCAACTGGTTCCTCCCCAGGGACCACCAGTAGTGAATCTGGATAGGAGTGAGAGTAAAGTAACTTTTATGTTTTGGACCTGGTCTGATGGTTTACAAGGGCAACGATGCAATCGCAATTTCAAGATATTCCTAACAGCCCAACTGTGAGTCAAAGTGAAAGATTATTTGTCATTGCGAACACCCCACAGCACACAGTGCACCACAACGAAATGTGACCCCTGCATCTGACCCATCCGTGAAGGAGCTGTGCGCAGCTAACAAGGGGAGCAGTGCTTGGGGACGGTACCGTGCTCATGAGCACCTCAGCGGTACCTTCAGCGGTCTCGGATTTGAACCGGCAAACTTCTGATCACTGGGCAAACACCCTAACTGTTATGCCCCAAACATTCTAACGTGAGCGGCGCCGATAGCTCAGGTTTCGTAGCTGTGACATGAAAACTGGCCGAGTAGAAAGACTTCGATTAATGCATTGAAGAGAATGGGGAAAGGACGAGGGATGATAAGAGTGGAGGTCAAAACAGACTGAGATGTGTGTTCAGTGAAGTGGCCTCATGTAGCATAAGAACCGTGTTGACGTCGGGCAAATACAGGTGAAGGAAAGACTTCGAGCCTCAAATCCCATGTATTCTTAATGGGAGAAAACGAAGGGGTTCCAATGGGAAAAATAAATGACTGAAAAAAACTCCGTTAGTCTATGGGGGAAAAACGGACAAAAAATGGACAGAGCTCGCAAACAATTGCAACATGTCTACAAGTCCCACCCTGTAAAAGGCTCTAGGTTTCAGAGTTGGACCAAAGTTTCTAGCACAAAAACTATAGGAGGAGTAGCGGTCAAAAATGTGGCTGAAATAAAAATCGGATAACAATATGTGACCCTCCACGGCAAAACCAGTTGTTCGTCGCAACGGAGGTTTCCGAGAAAAACGATCACTTATGTTGCTGGATTTTTGTTTTAGTGTTTTGAAACAGTGGAAGGTCTATACTGTACTGTTGTGAATAAATTTCTCGAAAAACTTACCTCCTTTTCCATCCTAAAAACGTGACTTTCTTTGAGAGGTGAGGAACGTTAATCTCTCCAGAATGTTAAAGTTTTTTGACCGCCTACTTCAATATTTCACGTAAATCCACCGGGTTGACTCTGGCGTGAAGATATTTCTCCCGAATCCATCTGCCTCGAGTTCAGTTTAACCTTAACGGTGAGGTAGGCTATCCGTGTGGCTGTGAATGCAGCGAGGGTTACCGTGAATGCAAACGTAGCCGCATCAAGACTAAGCGCCTGTGAGTGTTAATGGCGATAGCGTCAATCCTCAAAGGCAGATTTCTCCGCTTCTCACTTCATGACAGGAGAAACCCGGCCTTGAATGTTGATATCTCAGTCATACGCCGTCCCATCTATTCGATATTGAAAAATTTGGCGGCGTTTACTGGTTTTGCCGCCGGAGGGTCACAACAAAAGACTGATCACCACAATCCCATACAACTACTGTATTTAACTTCCATTTATTTGTAGCCACATTTGCGTGTTTTGTGGGTGGTGACCGTAGGTGGCCCGTGAGCCCGAACCCAGAAGGGAGAGCATTGTTTCAGTATCTTTTTAAAAACTATGGTCATGTCTAGTACTGCATCTGAGAGTTCTTCTGTCTTTGACTTCCGCACTGAACACTGACAGGATTCACCGCTGGATTCACTGATCTTGTTTTTCAACGCCAATTTTTGCAAGCACTTCCAAATATAGACTGTATTAGATGCTCTCTGTGCTGTGGTTTGCCTAGTAACTGCTAAGCAGGTTTGACTTTCGCTTCTGAAGACAGGAGCGCTCCATAAGGCCGAATCTAAATAAGACACATGCGGTATGAGATATCAATATACTTAATATATCTCTGCTTGTTCCACGGCAAAACTCACGCTAAAGTTTAATGGCCAGCATAAAATGCATTAAAAGCAGAGCCGCCACCCCTGCCCATCCTGAAACAGAGGAAAGCAAACGTAGAGAGAAGTGAACATCCACACGATCAGGAGACATTAACTGGAGATGGATGCCAACGACTTCTGAAGAGAAACAGCTCTGGTTCTGTTATTCTGTGCACAAATGAAATGAAATGCCTAAAAAGTGGATATGACATTCTTTGCAGTGTAAATGCACTTTGTGTGTGATGTGGAGCTCAAATCCTCCCCGTTATCACAGACAAAATAGAGAATATAATCGAGATATATGTGCGGTATCGCGATACAGTTTAAAAATATTCTTTTTACTCCATAGCAGCCAGCCCTTCAAGACACATGGCATAGTAAATCTGGAATACCTGTCTCAGGTAGAGTTTGAGCACGTTGCTGATGTCGTGTGGAGAGGACTGTGGTGCCCACCACCAGCTCTTGGCCGCCTTTAAGGCCTGGCACAGTTTTTCAATTGCAGCCACTCCGTTCACCCGGTAGATGCCCTGATAGGTTTGAGAAAGGAGATAAGCAGGCGTGAGGGAGCTGTGTCACCTCCATGAGCCACGCATAAGAGCCATCAACGCTCACTCATCCTCACAGAGCTCGCCTCGATTTCACAGATGCACCCTGATGATAAAGGGATGCCATCCGAGCTGTTGGAGGACACTCTGGAGAAATCCAATCAAGAGCTGGAGACGGCCCTGAGTTTTTATGTCCACACTGAATGGCCAGAGTCTCCAAACAACGCTTGTGGCAGGCCAGGAAACACTGCAAACGCATAAACAAGAGTAAGCAGGTCGTCGATACTTACCTCAAGTTTCATCCCGATACTACATTATAACTATTCTGCTATGATACAATTTTAACACAATTCTTTTCAGAAGCCAATATATACAGTATATAGTACCGTCACTTAACATCATGATGTTTTCAATGCTATGGACTTTCAGTTTGCAGAAGAATACACGAAAAATCAACCATAATATGGCAATATATCGTGATTTTTTGTGTTTTGTGTTTATGGATTATTCTCCACACAAAAAATACTGTGATAATATATGTTTGTTCATATCGCAGAGCTAAAATTGATCCAGAATGAAAACATCAGCCATCATACACATTGTAAGATCACTTTCTATTAGACACGAGCTCTAATTTTAATAAAAGAGATTAAAGAAAAAATATTTTTCCTTGTGTTTAACTGTCTGAAGATTGTTTTTCTTTGTTCAGGAATAGAAAAGTGAACTAATATTTTAGAACCCTATTAAAATCGATGTAATAACAATCTAGATGAAACTTGTGAAGCTTGTTGGTAATCTAATAAACAAATAACAAAATTACAAATAACAAATTAAATAGACAGAATTCCAGCTTATTCTGTATCCTGATTCGATTCCCTAAGAATTAAAATGCCACCGGCCCTGGAAACATTTGCCTCTAATTTCAGACGGTTCTTCGCGGACTCACCACACTCCTACTTGAAGTACACGAGGTGTCACACTGCCTGCATTTGGCTGAGAGCGAGTTTATGAGGCGTGTGAGTCTGGCGCTGTTTTGACAAACCCACGTCTTAAATGGCCCTGGCTGGGACCGCGAATTCGGCCTCGGCGCTGCTCATGTCTGAGCAGAAATACAGAGAAACAAGAATCGTACCATTTTTGGATCTAGGTCTGAACAGAAAGTTACAGATTGAACAGTCTGACAGCTTACTGGGAGTTTCAAAGGAAGTTATGTTCCCGTCTTTTTCATCCGGGTCCTCGTTTGAGGACATGGTCCCTGTAGATGACGTTCTGGTTATCTTGCTGATATCGCCTAAAAAGGAACCGCAAGACACCAGGTGTGAGATAAAAGTTGAAGTTAGGGTTACACTGTAAAAAAATACTAGCAGCAGTGTTGCCAGCTATTTTCTGCATTTTTACAGTAAGAACACCGCTATTATCATTAATCAATACAAAACACTGTGAGTATTTAAGTGAATTTAAGTCAGTGATTATTTCAAATTGTGAACATCAGTGAAGGATCCCTGTACACAGCTGATGGGTTTAGACGGGTACTGTGTTCATGAGCACCTCAATGGTACCTTAACCGGTCTGGGACTTGGACCAGCGACCTTCTGATCACAGGGTCAACTCCCTAAACGCTACGCTACCATCTGCCCTATTCACAGTAATACTTAATAAATAAAAAAACAGAGCTGTGCTGCATACTGCAAATATTTTTCATTTTTAAGGAGCAATATTTCAAAATTTGTGCATACTTGAAGGAAGAAAACGATTCTTATTAAAACATTTATTCTTCTGGAATGCAGTTAATATTTCATCTTCATTCCACTATTTTTATCTATCTTTTAGGAATTCACGACATGGCGAATCATAGACTGATGTTGATCCAATATTTTTCACCCTTATATCTGCCGATGCCGATGAACGAGGACGGCAGAGTCGAGCGTGTAAAGACAAGATATTTTGCTTCAAAGTTCCACTGCATACCAGAATTTGGCATAACAGTAGCTACCAAGAAGCTCAGCATTTCTAACATTTATTTACTGCATTTAGCAGACGCTTATCTGGGAGTAATTACAGCTCAATTTAGCAGTTCCTGGAGCAATTTAGGTTATACGGCTCAAGGACCCAATGTTGGTAACGCCAGAGGTCGGATTCAAACCCACAACCCGCGAGTGTCCTACCACTAGGCCACCAACACCCACTAACACAGGCAAGTCAGGCGGAAGCGTGAAGACAGAGTCAGGAGGGCGGAGACGGGCGCAGCAGAGGTAGGAGAGGATTTTGCTTGCAAGCCATAATGTCTGGCACAAGCGCTACCTTCCTGACGTACAATAAACGTGTCATCAAATGCCTGCTGAAAGTTTCGGGCAAATCTAAGCATTGGTTCGATGATAATGGCTTTTAAAAAGCAATTATCGTCCGATCTCTGATATCATCATGCACCCTTATGTCTACGCCCTTCAGCCCAGTTTCCTGTCACTGCGCACGGTACAGTGACTCAGAGCAGTTCGTTACAGTGTAGAGTTAGTAAAGAGTGAAAGATGTTTCATTAGGTCAGTATGCAGGGAGTTATAATCTCTACCTGAGCTGGTGGTGGGGGAACCCAGGCCACTGCCTCCTCCCACACTGTCAGTGTCGCTCACCGTCGAGCCCCAGAGTTTGTGGGTCATGTGACCTCGTGCTGTGGGAATGACGAGCAATATTGTTAATATGAAATGGCTCGTATCTCAGCTGTAATATGTGAGGCGCCAAGAGGCTTCGAAGGGCCAGCGAAAAAAAAGCTATAAAGAAGTTGAAAGGAATTACTGAAATACTGAAATATGTACTGAAATTTACCTTAAAACGTTCACTCTCTATGTCAGTTTCACAAAGACGGACATCTACCATTGTTTTTGAATTACATTTTTCTTAGGTAAACTACAGAATGAATTAGCTTAAAGAGCACAAAACATGCAAGTTTGTGCAAATGTTGGGTTTTTAAATTCTATAGTTGTATGATACTACACTATTCAAATGTAACATGACTTTTATCACTGTTCAAAATAACTGAAATTATTTTTCTAAACATGTTCATTCGCTCATTACCTGAGCTGCTTAATTCCTACGGGATCTACGGGCGCAAAGCGGGGACTAACATATTCATCCAGAATAAATACACAACACTATAACATTTCTATTGAATACTGACAATACCTATTTCAGAACTAAAGTTTTGTTCTTTGAGTTTGGTGCTTGCTATGTTTAGTTTTTTCCATCAACTTCAGGAGTCAGTTTATGCAGTCTCATACTCGCTATGATAGTTTGCACTTAACGAAAAATGACTGTTAATTGTATTTTTTTACCGTGACCAAAATGAGATGTTAACAAGCTAAAAACAGATCTTGAATGATAAAGCTGTGATGAAATGTATATTTATTTTGATTAACAGGGTGTTTACCTGTGCTAATTAAGAATAACTGGCAAATGTTTTCAATTTAGAGTGCGGGGAGATTCATCGTTAGAAGAATGAATTTGCAAACACTTCACCAGTTTACCATCATGTCATGAAACACAGACTTTCCTATATAAAACAACTAAATGTCACCGCTGCATTTGACCCATCCATGAAGGAGCAGTGCTTGGGGACGGTACTTTAACCTCATGAGTACCTGAGTGGCACCTTAACCCGGCAACCTTCCAATCACAGTTACGCTACCAACTGCCCCAATATATAAACTAGCCTTGCACATAACATTATTAGCACATTGTACTGATTGTTTTTCTCTCTCCCCACTTGACTACTGTCACGAAATTTCCACATCTTATTGGACATTATTGCACACCGTTTATAATTTCTACATTTAACTGCCGTAGATGCACATCCAATGCAGAAAGAACCACATTTGTAGTTGAATTCCACATGTAACTATTGCACTCATCCTACCTCTAGTTAAATAAATAAATATATGTATGTGTATATATATATATATATATATATATATATATATATATATATATATATATATATATATATATATATACATACATATACACATATATATATATATATATATATATATATATACATATATGGATCCTCCACGCAAAACCAGTCGCTATCACAAATTTTCAAATTGAGTTTTTATGTTTTCATGAAAGGGCATAAATCAACCTTCAAAATGTTAATTTGCGTCGAATAAATCGACGATATATGACTGAGATATTAATATTCAAGGAGTCGGTTTCTCCTTCACGCGAGAAACGAGAAATCTGGCCTTTGAAGCTGACTATCGCCGTGAGCACTCACAGACGCTTTGCGCGTCATGCCACGCTTATTTACGGTAGCCTACGCCAGTATCTGTTACACGATAGTCGTACTCATGCTAGGTTAACTGAACTCGGAGACGAAGATGATTCCGGAGAAATATCTTCACGCTTAGTCAACCAGTGCGGATTTAACAAATATTGAAGTAGAGCGGTCAAAACAGAAACTTTTAACATTCTGCTGGAATTGAATTCCTCACCTCAAGAAAGTCACGTTTTTAGGATGGAAAGGGTAAGTTTTTCAGGGAAATTTATTCAGAACAGTACAGTACAGACCTTCCACTGTTTCAAAACACTAAAAACAAAAAATCCCAAATTTTACCCCACGCAACATAAACGGTCGGTTTTCTCAGAAACCTTCGTTGTGACAAGCGACTGGTTTTGCCGTGGAGAGTCACACACACACACACACATATATACATAATACATGTATTTCCTTATTCTGTGTGACTTATTTGTATTTTTTCTTACTTTATGTGCCTTATCTGTTCATACTGTGGAACCTGGAGCCACGTGGTTTTGTCTCACTATGTATGTGTAAATAGTAAAGATGACAATAAAGTTTACTGTGACTTTGACTCTAATACATCACTGGTCTGCTTCTTAAAGACTACACACCCTTTCTGGTCTCCTCCTTCTGGGCAGAGGTTGGATCTGCCACTTCTCCAGCCATCGCTGATCCCTCACCGCTGCCGTGGACGTCTGTGTTGGAGCTATCACTCCGAATCCTGTTTGCCTGCCTAAGTTCAAGCACAAAACAAACCTGAATTGAGCACAGAATCCTAGTACGCCAAGTTAAATGTCTATTGTGTATGTTATTGTTTTTTTTCTCTTCTCTTAGTTCATAATTTAAGGAGTTTTTGGACATGTACTGGCTGCTGGAGGCCGAGTAGGGCTCGAAGTCGTAATGGACCTCGGGTTCCTCGCTCATCTGCAGGTCTCTGACGTGGGTGGCGTACTGCTGGCCCGGGTCGTACAGCTTACTGCTTTCACACAGCGTCTGGTAGTGCACGGGCAGAGCCACCGTCTGCATGTGCATGGTCTGGTAGTAAGAAATGGTGGCCTGGCGAGGGAATAAGGAGGAGGAGAACGTAAAAAACAACAACAACAACACTTAAAAGGCTATTTGAGGGGCAGAGAGAATATTCAGAGAGGGGAAGAGACTGAGACGTACAGAGCGGAGGATCTGGTCGCTCTGTCTGATGACTTCTTGGATCTGCCTCAGCACCGTCACCTTCATGTGCTCCAGTCCCTGGTGCTGAGTTGTGGCGTCTGCAATGCAGGTGCGATACGTGGCCTCTGCCTCTTCAGTCTGAGAGTGATAGGGATTATCACTTTAAGAGGCCAGCACTGTAAATTAGTGCTAACACTTAACAAAAAACTTTTTTCCTTGACTAAGACAAGATGTTAACAAGCTAAAAATAGATCTTTAATAAAAAAGCTGTGATGAAACGTATATTTATTTTGGTTAACGAGATGGAACTAAAATGTGAACTCGTAGAATAGGGCACATTTAAAATCACATTTAAGCAACGCAGCACTGTTATTGGTTAGATTGGTTTAGGGACGTGTGCAGATGGACGTGTGCAACATGGCTTCAGTGCAAAAAGAGAGTTCGATTTATGGGCGCATTTGATTTAGAATTTGCCTGGTAATTTGGCTCGATGCAGCACAAAATGCACTGTATTAATGGAAGATGAAGAGACGCTGTGTCTCCAGCTGAAGGGAATTTTAAGCGAGTGAGTGATTATTTGAACGCAGCGCACCACAACCAAATGCGACCTCTGCATTTGACGCATCCGTGAAGAAGCAGTGGGCAGCCTTTTGGAGCAATGCTTGGGGACGGTACCTTGCTCCTGATTACCTCAGTGGTACCGGGACTTGAATCAGCAAACCTCTGATCATGAGGGGAAACTCCCTAACTGTTATGTTACCAACTGTCCCAAGGGGAGAGTACAAACCTCAAGAGGCGCTTTAGCGTTTTCAGCATTTCGTCTGTAATTGCATAAGACAGTTTAAATTACCTAAAAATAATGACTAAAACTTGACTTAAAATGTATCTACTTTTCCTTGACTAAAACTAGACTGAAACTATGAAGGACAGAAATAACCAACATTCCCCTAAATCTAATAAGCATTTTCATCTAAAGACTAAATCTAAAACAGCTAAAAGTAAAACTGCTGTAAATCAAATCTATCCAGGAGACTTGCCCATCATGTTTTCCCCTGTATGTACACCTCAAGGCAAATCGGCTATATCTGCAGAAGCGTTACTGATGCATCATGGGAGAGTGTTATAATCAGAGTACAGACCTTACTACGAGCCTCCTCCTCCAACCGTTTCTTCTTATCCAGTGTTTTGGTGGTGGAGCTGCTGCCTTCCTCCTCCGCTCTGCTGGCCGCTGTTTTAGCCTTCTCGTACTCCTCGCAGCGCACCATGTAGACCTGCTTCGCCCGGCGCAAATTGGCCTCAGACTCCATCTGCAGGAAAACAGAGTGACGAAATGCC
Organism: Distichodus sexfasciatus; assembly: GCA_032718565.1. NCBI lineage: Eukaryota > Metazoa > Chordata > Actinopteri > Characiformes > Distichodontidae > Distichodus > Distichodus sexfasciatus. The sequence goes on along the minus strand of JAVGVS010000056.1, from coordinate 944,618 downwards.
AACTGGTTATAGGAAACGCCTTCATTCTGGGCCATACCACTTAGGGCTGTGCCATATGACGGATGATGAGATTAAAACGTCTATCATTTCATTTGATATAATATTGCTTATTTTGCGATGTCGCTAAATACACTGTTGACGGCAAATACACTACTCATGGTTTGGATGAGGGTTTGCAGTAGTCACCACGGCAACACGTGGATGTGGGCACAGGGAATATTATGGCATTTTATTTGTGCCTTAATGCAGTGGAACTTTCATGAGCAAAATCTTGTGTCTGTGCAAATGCTCAGATCTACTGGCCCTCAGTTCAGTTCTATGGAACGCCAAATTTGCCACGATTCTTCTTAAAGGCACTGCACTACAGCCTCCTTTTACAACCATTTTACAGGCACTACATCACTAAGTCACTACATTGCTGCAAAAAGCAATTTAAAACAAGTAAAAAGGTGTAAAACCAGGTGTTTTACTGTCATTTGCGTAAAAACATAGGCAAATTGTGGCACCTTTGGCGTTCCATATGAGCGCCTGCGTCAAATGTTAAAAATCTAAATATTATTTTGCTGTAGTAAATTATTGCAGTTGATAATTGAGTGGGTTAGTAATATGGCAGTAACTGTGCTTATCAACAACACTGTTTGACCAAAATGTTTACTTCCTATTAATAGTTAAAGTTAATAACAATTTGGTTTATTTTATTTATGTATTTACTTATTTAAAAAATACAAGATACATGTGGTCAAAATTGTATTCCAAGTGAATTTAAAAATACTGTACCCATTTCTGTTCTGGAACGGGACTGTAATACAACACACCCTCCAGGATTTCGCGATGTTGTGAGCGCAAATTCAGCCAATCCCCGCGAATTCATTATTATCATGCAATTTTGACCAATTACCGCAACCTTTCCACATTTTTGACCAATCACTGTCTTTACTGCACAAGTCATATGTCAGCAAACTCACTTGTGTGATTAAAACACCTCACATTTACCTTCAAAAATAACTACATGATTAATGGTTAATATAAATAATAGTGGTTTTGTTTTCTTCATTTTAATTCATTGTTATAAAGGGGGACAAAATCGCCAATGTTTCCGCAACTTTGACTTGCTCCCGCATCTTTATTGCACCAAATTCCAAAAAACTTTCATCGCTTTTTTTTTTAAAGAAAAGCTGCCTCAACAATCTCAAAAAGGCCCAGGAAATCCTGGAGGACAAAATCATAAAGTTCATCATCTTATATGACGACGTTTAACACAGATCAAATCAGTTGCTCTCTATACGGTTAACGTACATGTGTACCAATATGTTGAAAAGTGGGTGAGTTAATGGCAAATGTGCTATGTTCAATGCTGTTTAACACAGTGAAACATAAACAAATGACCTCGCTTCTCTAATACATTGGAAGTAATAACAGATTACTCAGTAAATTACCCCCTAGTAATTATGCCAACGGTAATATCTGCAGGCAGCTTGATGGCATGAAAAATGTTGATATCGCCCAAAACGCTAAAGTAAAGCTTCACTCAATCACCAATCAGACTCTACAGCGGTTCGCTACACTCTGAAAACCACATCGGATTCAGATTATCACCACATTAACTCACAGTAAACACATACAAAACAACACTCACCAGTTTCCTCTTGGCTTTCAGCCACTGTTCCTTCAGCTCTTTTCTTTTCTTCTCGTGCTCTTGCTTACGTTGCAACAGAGGCTTGGACAGACAGCAGAGTTTTACTCACAGCTAAAATGAGACTCACATGATTTGCTAGAAAATCAGTGTTACATCTAGAATAGTGTTAGATTGTTAGGTGGTAAAGTTTCAGACACATTTTTCATTTTTAGGCATTATTTTAAAATGCTATCATCTGTATAATTGTACTTCACAGTGTGAAAATACACTGGTGATTCAACACCAACGTAGCTGAATTTCACATTAGAAAGAAAACTGCTTTACAACTGCTTCAGTTCATGAAATGCTCTAGGCATCACGATCAAAACAGTGACGGGTGGAGTATGATCAAGAAGAGGGAGTTTTTGCAGATGAGGATGATGAAGGTGCAGCTCACCTGTATGAAGGTCTGGTTCTGCAGCGTGACTGAGACTTGCTGCACTCCTGCACTTTGCTCCAAGTCCTGCTCCAGAGCCAAAGAGTAGATGGAGAAGAATGGCATGTGGGGCTGCAGGAGAGAAATAAATAACACGCATGGAAAAGGAGTACTGAAAATAAGAAAAGAAGTCATGAGCACACTGAATAAACAACGTTTACATAAAATAACATTTTTTCAATAAAACTTACCTGTGTGATGGTCTGTTTACAGGTCTGGTAGAGTCTTTGAAGGCCTTTAGAAAACTCCACCTCTGCAACGCAAAATGTTTGGCTTATGAAATCTCACCATTTTTTCAGTCTTAGTATCTGACCTCTTAACAGTTTCACCGAAAACAACTCGATGTACACCGTGAGTCAAAACAGGAACTTCTATAGCTTTGGCAAATGTTCACCAATTTTTGCAGAAAGTGCTATGACGGTGGCGTGGCTGTGTGGCGGTTAGCGTTGTCCCCTCACAGCAAGAAGGTCCAGGGTTTGATCCCGTGGGTTTGTGTTCGTTTCCTCCCACAGTCCGAAAGTGCGGATTATAGATTGATTGCTGACTTTCAATTGTCCCAAAGGTGTGTATGTGTGTGTGCCACGGTTGGTTCCTGCCTTGCGGGATAGGCTCCGGTCTCTGCGACGAGAGGTGTGAACCTTCACTAGTCTCACGATTCGATCTGATCCTGATTATTAGGTCAACGATATCTCGATGCATCACGATGCAGCCCATCAATTTTTCTACATTACTTCACATTGCACGCAGAACCGCAGGATCGCAGATCGTGCAGCCATAGTTACCACCGCGATGGGTTTTTTTTTTAACCACAGAATTTTAAAGCTGTAGCCAGAAAATTACCAAGTCATTAAGGTATAATTCAGGAGTTCAACTGCTTCTGTCACAGGGACCACCACAAAGACTGAGCAGTCCGAGAGTGGGGGGAGCATTTTTTGTATTACTTTTTAGATATTTGCATTAAATTCATTATTCATAAAGACCTCCAAATCATCTGGAAAGGTTTTTTAAAAAATCATTTCAGTAGTGAAACAGGAACGCATTATACGGACAACCTACAGCCGGTTGAAAACCTTCGTTATAATCGTTTATGATCTGCCACTGCATCGAAGTAGAATCGTCCACGTCCGCATTGCAATGCATCGAAGTTGTGATTCATTTCAACACCTCTAGCTGCGCCATCGACAGGGATTAAGCGGTTCAAATAATAAATTAATGAATGATTAAAGTGTTAAAAACAGTCTGGAGCAAATCACAGCGTTGCAGCATGAATGAATTTGTGCCTGTGCCCATTACAATTGCAAGTTGTAAAGAACGTTAAAAACGCGGGGCAACTTGTAAAACAGATCATTCTTGTTGAATTTGGTCACTGACATTTAATTATTATGATAAAGTTGCCGTGTACTATTATATTAAAATGTCTTAATTTGTAACAACTGTCATTTAACAAAGTATTGTATCTACTTGATTTAAGTGTGCTGCGCAATTTAATAATCACTCATGATGCAAATGTAATTCAAAATGTAATGCAGTGAAAGAAGTTTGAAAATTATTCTACATTTGCCAAAGTTATGGGCCAACGCACAGAGCTGCCGTCTTAACCCATAGTGTAGAATTTGTATTTATTTTTACCGAGAGAGATCCTTTTCTCCACATACACGATGAGGTCCTTCATGTACTTGGAGATGGTCTTGGCGTATGTCAGAGCCGAGTCGACTCCACCCTCGCTACGCTGCAGGAGGATGTCCACTTGCTCTGCACTCATTGCTGTTTACACGCACACCGACACACACATTGTCCAATTAAGCTCTCACTACAATTCCCAAAGCAAAAAAAGGTATGTCCACGTTCAGAAAAGGATAAATACCAAAATCAAAAATTACCAAATTCTGCTGAGTCGCTCCTTGCTTGAGAGCTCTCCTGACCAGAAAGTCTGCACAGGTTTTCCATAGACTGAAAAAACACCAGAAAGACAAACTTGCTGCTAAATTGAAATGTAAAAACGTCATGTTACGGATTGTTCATTTTTGAAGATTTAACCTCTTGTCATAAAAGAGAAATGACTTTGTGTTTGTCGCCTGATTCTTATGCAGCAACTTCCCTATAGATCAGTGTCCCGGCAAACTGTTCGGCAACACGGACTGATTTCAGACAAATTTTCCACAAACTGAGCAGTGGGGGTCTAAAGCCTGAAATGTACTTGCTGTGATCTACATATGCGTATCTGTACACAGTTGCGTTGTTAACGTTTGTGCTGATATACTTGCGTCCGTACTGTGCGTCGTACTCTGTAGTGTGTACTCCTTACCACCAGGGGTCAGTGTCGAGGCTGCAAACCTAATAAATGAATGAATACCTTATCTTAAAATCGTCATCTGATATTCCAAACAAACGTCTTCAGTCGAAGAAGCATTAATCTTCATCATACTCACGGCACCAGAGAAGAAAACGAAAATCGCGGAGATGGTACGTTCGAGCACTTAATAGATCTCGTCAGCAAAATGGGGAATTCTTTTCTCTGGTTTTGCTAATGAGAGACAATACGTTCCGTTAATTTTTGAGTACGTGCACAAAAACTGACGCAAAGAACGCAGGATACGGATCGTGGCTGTACGGTCGTACATACGTACGTAGTTAACAGCAAGTATATTTCAGCCTTTACTGCCACCAGTGTGGCACGGACTGCGATGGTCAATAAAAATCACGTACATTTTTTAAAATAAAGTTTTCATTCTGTGTGACCAGAGATGGGAAGTAACAAAGTACAAATACTTCATTACTGTACTTAAGTAGACTTTTTTTGAGTATCTATCCTTTACTTGACTACTTTGTTATTTTCCCAACTTCGTACTTTTACAAGATACATTTTTAACATGAATATCTGTACTTTCTTCTCCTCACATTTTTAATACAGGCTCGTTCCTCTAGTTTCCATTCATTTGAGCGGGGTTAGCTATCATTAGGTTATTTATGCTTATTTCGCATCATTGCGTGAGACATCAAGGGGATATTTTCCCGGAGCTGGATAAGACGTAGTGTGGGTGTGTTCGCTCATGTCACATTCACTATTCCACCAATAAGAACGCTCGACACGATAACGCGCATTCATGTGACTTGACACGCAAATCAGTCGTCAGACGTAATTCCACAGGAAACAGGCGCGTTGTACGTGACGTGACTAAAAACGATGGAGAGAATGGAGACGACGATTCACATGGACACCAGCAAAACATTCCACATCGCTGGCCCTATCTCAAAGAAATGTTTGAAGTAGTTGCAGCAAGAAAGACTCCTGGAGAAGGGACAACATGTATAACAGAGTTAATGGGAAACTGAGCTGCTTTTTTCCAGTTGCATTAATCTGACATGAGGTCTAGTTAACTTTACCGAGAAGTGCTTCTTTTGTCCTTCACGCGGCTACTTTGGTTTTATACTTTAAGTAGACTTCTGAGCCTGTACTTTTTTACTTTCACTCAAGTAAAGACGTTGAGTCAGTACTTCTATTTGAGTGAGGAACGTGTACTTGTGCCACCTCTGTGTGCGGCACAAAATGATCCGCGGCCCGGTAGTGGTGCGGGGCCTGGTGATAATTCAGTTGGCTTGTCTTGAATGTAAAAATATTCCTCATATTTGAATCATCCACCAAATCACTGCAATTTAACGAAGGAGGCTTAAGTGTAAAACGGAACTTTACAAAAAAAATCCGTTATTTCAGCTTTAGTGTATTCTGTTGTTTTCTAATACAAATATTAAATCAGAAAAAATGCTGCTTAAGTGTTTAATCCTAATGAATGACGTTGTAGAGTTTGCATGTCACTGGAGAACTTCATGACTGCACTGAACACCGCGTGAGTCGTGTGACACTTTCACAACACACAGGAAATGAAGAGACTGTCCTGTTAATGGTGAGATGGGCACACAAAGTGGCAACTCACACCACAAACATATATATGAAAACATACACAGACACACACGTACCCTGCTCTTTTCTGTTGGCAGCACAGACAAAAGAGTGCTGCTGTCGACTTCTCCCATCAGCAGCTCTGACACACTGTGTGAGATAAACACACGAAAACATGTTAAACAATCTGTGTTATGCATTTAGCACTGCTCTGTGAGTGTTTCCTGCCGTGTGATACTCAACACCTTTTTTTCTGACCTGACATGGTAAACTGTTTAATGATTAGATAACTATTTTTAAAAGAAGCCAGCAATGATTACATAAGAATAACGTAAAGGGATGGACATCAACTTTTTCACAGTAACATATTATGCATATTAAGCATGTTAAGTACCTAAATATACATAAAGGATCCATCAAAGATCTCCCACCATCTTGCTGATGAACAATAAAACAATATCTTACCAAAATAAAAGACCCAACGCTTCCACAACTAGTTCATTAAGAAAGATTAAAAAGGGCTTTCACACAGCTCAGGCGACGAAGAAAGATGCATGAACGCTCGATCAAATTTGGAGGCGGGTTTAAACGCTTTAGCGTCTTTCCAGGGAGACCTGAGTGATGATAATCAGCTCAAATGTAAAACGACAGCTTTTTTGTGGGCTTATTACCGAGAAGCAGACAAAAGCCACGACACGACTTCCTGTTTTGTCCCTGGAGCCGAACTATACTATCAGAGTAACGTAATCATCAGCTTTACTAGAAGCACATGCGAGTGAAACTGCCATACGCTGCTGATTTGCAGTGTACAAAACTTAAAAGGTCATTTACATAAAAAACATGTCAAAATTTAAGTGATTCATGTTCACTTACTTGCTGCTGAAGGCAACAGCGATGGTCTCGATGGCTTTCTCAAAGTCCTTTTTGTCAGTTTCATTGCAGACTTCATAGTGGAACCCTGACGACATTAATACAAACAATGTTAATACTTGGCACCGAGCAAAATATTGGACTTCAATAAAATCTTTTAGTAAGTTGCACTTTTTAAACTGCCACTTATTGTACATTTCCATGTTTTTGTGATGTTTCAGGTGAGAGCTTAATTGTTATTACTATTATTATTATTATTATTATTTTTAAATTATTATTATTATTCATATTTGCTAACATCCGTGCTAAGAACTGTGCTCAACTGTTAACGGCACTGTGCTTAACTGTGCTTAACTTAAAATATAGCACAGATTAACCTAAATAATTACTTTAAGCTTGACTCATCTACTTAAGTCTCTTTTCACAACAAAGAAATAGGAGCCGTCTGACCTTTGACCTGTGCGATGAGTTTGCCAGCGGCGGTGAGGGTCTCCACCGTGTTGAGGAGCGGGTACATGCTGATCACCTGGCGGAGGATGCGCAGAACCTCGCCCAGACATTCATGAGCCAGCGGCCGCCGGTTCTCCTGCTTATCTGGAACAACACGGGGTCAGACGTGAAATAAGTGGTCATGGTTCACATGTAAGGCCACAGCTGACCCTCTGATAATGTGTAAATTGTCAATTTCAGTGGAACTTCAGGTTTTATTTCTTGCTACTGTTTGGAGCTTTAGGTATTTACCTAAATGTTTACCTTGTCACAGGGCTGGACAACCAACATTCAGAACCTCATAATAATCTTAAGATTATTTATTTCTTTATTTAAAAAGAATTCTGTCAGTAACCACACTCAAGGTAAATTTTTTAATTAGTCATGATAGAGATTTGAGGTCATATCGCCATATCAAGATTTACATTTCCTACTCACAACAAGAGTCTTTTTGGAGCAACTTGGATGGTTTTTGACTCCACAGGGACTTAGACTGCCAGCCTTATTTTAAGATTTCAGTCACTCGGATCACTGTTAGTTAATTAAAGGAACAGTGTGCCTGGAGCAACTTGCGTTCAAGGACCTGACTCATATGCCCAGGGTTGTAGTGCTGGAGTTAGGATAGAGCCGGACTCAAGCTTATAGACCTCTCGGACTGTAACTGAGTATTCTACCATTAGACCAGATCCACACACACCTTCACGATAAGATATTAAACTGATTCAACTGACATCGATTCGATGTCTGCCGATATCACGATGTATGCTACGATACGATTTCAACTCGACTCAATTCAGGAGACATCGATTTATATGAAACATTGTCATACGTTGATTCAACACAAACAATTCCATTCATTTCAAATACAAAAAGCAGCTAAAATATCATTTGAATTCCTGAGATCAACCAGACATTTAAATGAAAAACAATCATCTCTTTTAATAATAATATTAATATGTATATCTGTTTTCATTTTGGATCGATGCGATGTACTCGTTATGTGTTGATGTAGATCGAGGTATTGTTACACCACTACAACGTACACTTCTCATACTGAGTAGGTTTGTGGCTTTGTAGTACCATAGGCAACAAACTGTGATGTTCCAACACCTTTCTATCAGAACCAACATTAACATACTCAGCTGTTTAGAGCTACAGTAGCTCTTCTATTGGATCAGACGACACGGGTCAGTTTGTACTTCCAATGTGCATCAATGGTCTCGGTCACCCATCACCCTGTTACCACATGTGCATCAGTTTTTCTGCCTTGCACCATTTTTTACAGGTCCCGACCACAGCGGACCTTCAACCTCCCATGAGAGCTGTGGCATTTATAGAGATTCTCTGACCTTAGCACCTTAGCCACCACAATTTGGCCTTAAACCTTACACTTGCCCATTTTTGTGTGTTCAACAGACAAACTTCAAGAACAAAATGTCTAATATATCTAATTGACAGCCAATTGACAGGTGGTGTGTAGCTGCATTTCTACTTCCTATGTGTGTGAGAAAAGAGTATGTAAACCGACAACCTGTCACATCCACGGGAGGAAAGAAAGTGCATAAGCAGCTTTAAAAGAGTTCTGATCTGCTTTTGCTGCAAACCTCTGAAAGCCACTTCCTTCTCCCCACAGCAGGGCTCTCTACCCAACGCAGCAGAGCATACTTCCCCTTCAATCTGTCAAAACAACACAGCTACAGAGTAGAGGACGGCCACATGAGAGACTGCCAGAGGTACGGAAGTAGACAACGTTGCTTTCACACCGCCATTCTCACACGCCAATCTCTTTACAATATGCTAATTCAACAACCTCACATTGTGAAATCGACTCTTCTGGTCCACGTGTTGCGACAGAGGGTGATGATTCAACAAACAAAAATTGAAATCTTCAGTCTGCTTATCTCTTTATTTAAGTGACTGAAACTAACTGCTCGACAAACTATATTTCCTTGAGATTCCAAAGACTTCAAAGAGACAAATAAAAAAAAAAGTTGTTTTACCGCCTAACAAAGCCTCCATTTCTTAATGGACATAATCTGTAGACTGGGGTGTGATTTGATGCAAGATTACATGCTGGCCGTGCTGTAAGGTGAAAGGGGGCGTTCTCTCGTTCTCTCTCTCTCTCACAGAGAAGAGCTTCCTGTTCGACTGTGGTGTGCCACAGAAAACCGATCTCAAAGCAACAAGCGGAAGCTCAACGTTGGTTCAGCAAATCCAGCCCCACCCCTATTTTTCACTACACCAATCGTCTATCATGCGGCCTAAAGGGAAGTCCGGGACAGAGCACCTTTGTTTTACGTGAATATCGGCATGAAACGCACCAAAAAACAAACCGAGAGTTAAAGTTGTCGTGAGAAATCCTGTAAACGGGTCACAGTGGCCATATCACCTCTAACTGTACCACCACAATGCCATATAATACAGCACTGCTTATGGATTTTAATAATCTATAAGCTACTGATGCAGTATTGAATGTATTTGCCAGAAGCTAATTCCTGAAATGTTGAACGTTATTTTTTGAAAGCAGATTTGCAACATTTTACACACAACACAGAAGAATTTATCACCCTAAGTCTACATAACATCTAAATTTAAAAAACTCAGTTGCACTAAAGTTCTCTCTGGCCAAAAAAGAAGATCAAATCATAATTTTATGGGAACGTACAGCTAAATTCAGCAAGTGCATGAAGTTGTATTCTATTATTGCGGTAACTATTAATAAAAAATGGGGCACACAGAGGAAAGGAATCTACTAATTCAATGTGTAAATACTGAATATTTCTCACTGTGAGAAAACCAACTACTAGATAAAAAAATAACTAGATAAAAAATTCTAAACTAAATAAAACCAGTGTAGAACTTCCATTTGCTGTAAAGTAATATTGTCAGACATGGAACATGAGGCTGTATAATTCATCTGCAAGAAAGTCTTCTCTTGAGGCCTCTTTAATTGTAGGCTCAAAGACCACATATCATAGTTTGTAAAAACAACATGCCATTCCAGCCATGTCTTTCATGTGGGACAAGGCCTTTGTCTGTCACATGCCATGACTTGCTATAAATCTAATCTTCAGTATTTTTATAATCAATGATGTTAGTGTAGTAACAAGTCGTGAAAGGACGTTTCTTCCTATAAAACATTTAAAATGACCAAAACCTTCCTAAAATTTCATAAAGAACATGTTTGAGCACATCAGTCTCATGCGAAGTGACTTTCTGCTGCAGTAAATTTTCAAATCGCGATGGACAACATAACTAAAAAGGCCTAAAACCACCATTTTGTTCTGTGTATATGCATAAGTAATACATGCTATTAAGAAATTCAAAGACAAACTGACTGCCCCTTTAAGAGCTGTCCACAATTCATCTCTACACCCACTTTACAGGGCCTCAGATGCTTGTTTCCTTCCCTTCAACCGAAACCCATGTGTCTCTTACCTTCCAGCACCACATCTTTCAGTTTCTCCACTGCCTCTGCGAACCGTGCCACCACACGCAGCAGTGACGGAATGTCCTCTACCTCGATGGCTGTCGGGGGCTCCATAGCCTCAGTTTGGGGGTTCTGGGCAATGGCCGCCCGGCCCTGGCCCTTACTGAACACCCACGACTGGAGAGGGAACGCTGCAGCGCTGGTGTGGCGGCTCAGCGTGGTGGGCCTCTTCAGGGTTCCCGCGGGAGACGGGCAGCCCACCACTTTGGTGTGTTGGGCAGAAGGGGTCCCCGGGCAGCTTTGGGCCTCCATAGTAGAGGTAGAAGCACTAAAAGGGGCGGAGGAAGTGCAAGGAGGACTGGTGGCGTCTGCGCCATCTTTGCGAGGTTGTTCTTGGAGAATGGAAAGCTGAAAAAAGAGGAGAATATGGAATAAAATAAAGTGGGCTGGTTAGATACACAGGTTCTATAGGTGACAAAACTGGCGTAAGAACAGTTTTAAGGTACTTTCTCCTCCATGCTGACGGTTCAAGACATTTAGACAAAGTCCAGTGCAGTGGGTAAACAGAGCTTCTTTCACAAGAGTTTGTTGCGTAACATCGTGGCCTGTTTCCTGTCACACCCTGAATCAGGAGATGTAATGCTGCATGACTCCTAAACAAATTAACATTCACAGCCACATCACCAAAGCTTAAAACTTTTCTATATTTCCAACATTACAGTCTGACCATATTTAAAATGGTGTGTTGTTGCTTTGTTTGTGGTGGCCATAAATTCTACTAACGACTCATAATGGAAAGACAACTTAATTTATTGTGCATTCTGGGTCTCATTTGAATGGTACCTCATAATTTTACCATCAATATAATATTATAAACCAAGCGCACTCTTAAAAATACTATTATAATGACATAAAAGAAAAGGCACCTTAAAATATATATATACAATATGGGGGACTATATGGGGGACTACTCATTTCCCCAGCATCACAATGTTCTAAACCCAACTAAAACCGGTTTCAAAGTCTTGAAAATACAGCAGTAAGTTATGACCAAACTGGAAATCCATAAAATGACCTTTTAAAGATAAAATTATGCAATAAAAATTCAGATCAGACCTACCTGTTTGAGCCAAACATTGGGTCTATTAGGCAGGATGTCCAGTTTAGTTTTGCTCTCTGATTTCTTGACCCTTTGGCCCGTAGCATAAGGGCTGTAACTATTTTTCGCACCTGTTCCTCGTTTCAGCATATTCACAAGAGTCTACTTTCAAACACCCGACAAACTACACAACCAAAGCCAAAACGAGCTCATCTTTCATTATAGTAAAACAAACCAAAAAAGCCTCAAAACTTTAGGAAATTTTAAATATTATATTTCAGTTTGGAAATCAAAAACCCGAAAAGTTCTAAAATTGAGTTTTGCTCCCTTCCAAAGCAAAAAATGGCAAAGCAAAGGCTAGTTAATATTGTATAAAGCCAGTTCGTAAATTGACTCGAATCAGGTTAAAATTTAAGATGAATACATTTATCAATCCGAGCTGCAAACATGTAAACTGTTAAACTGTAAAGCGTCGTTTAAATACAAGACAGCTACGTTTCAATGAAAATAAATGTCTCACAATACCATTAAGAATGAGAATTGTCGTTCAATAACTAATTGTGAGCACAAATAATCTTAATAAATGCGCCATGAAGGTCTCACACACGGAGGAGAAACGTCGGAAACGAGCTGAGGAGGAAAAGGCGAGGATGCTGTGACTTACTGATGTAGAGCTGAGTGGCGACGAGCTTCCTGTTCGACTCTTCTTTGACATCGAGTGCGTTTTTATCAGCTCCCTTCTCTTTTTGGAAAACATTTTTAATAATTTTTGTTCGACTCACTTCCTTAATTTTTTTTAAATATCTTACAACACACTACCCCCACCCGCCCCCCGACACCCCATTTCAGAGCTCCAGGGGTTTTTATTGATCCGGTTCCATCAGCTCTTGTGATGGCGCGTTGACTCGCACGGCCTGTCTCACTGCACATTACACACTCACGAACACCAACACTTACACGACACACACACACATCCGCTTTTTCCCTCTCAAAGACAAGTGAAAGCAACTACGAGGGAGTGTTAACGCAGAAACTCAAAGGCGATTGGTTCTTCTGAGCTTCAATACTTTTACACAGAAGTTTTACTTTACGGAATATTGAGAATACAGAATATAGCATATGTACTGCACAGTATTGAAAAAATATTTTTTCAATATTTCACTGCAATATGTTTGTCAAATATATTACATGAAAAGTCTGATAGCTGCTGTATATGCATATGTATATCATATCTAACTGCATCTGTGAATTAATGAATGAATAAATGAATAATAATAGTTATAATTCAAGACATTCATTGTCTGCAAATTACACTTTTTTAAAAAACTTTATCCAGGAAATCTTACATCTGAGTAAATCTATCACAGAAATGAGAAAATGAAAACTGGGCGAGGGGCCCCTTATACAGTATCAACACTTTTTGTTCCGCAATGTGGCTACTTCGCATACGCAATGACGATGATGGAAAGATTAATTGCGCATTGAAACTATTGAAATATTTTAGAAGACGTTCACGAATTACTGTAAGAATTTATATTTGTTTTTTGGAGAGTGCTGTTCAAATTCTGGCGTTTTGTGAGCTGTAATGAGTGTGTTGCTGACGACATGCTAACGAGCGTAAATAACGAACTTACACGATTAGCTTACCAGAGTGTTTAGCGTAGCAATAAACTTCCAAGAGTCGATTCCTGTCACTGATTTATTTATTTTTATTTTTTTCGACTCCGGGATTACTAAATTACTACAGACATTAGGGCCATGAACAATACTTTATTTTAGTGTCCATAGTTTAAACTGTTCCCAATTAAAATCTTCAGTCTACTAGCGATTCAGAAACGCTCTGTCCTTAATCACCTTCAGGCTGAAATATACTTGCTGTTAACGTACGTAACGTACGTACAGCCGCGATCCGTATCCTGCGTTCTTTGCGTCGGTTTTTGTGCATGTACTCAAAAATTGACGGAACGTATACGGAGATGCAATACCTGCGTAATGAAGATGAATGCTTCTTCGAGTGGAGACATGTTTGTTTGGAATAACAGATGACGATTTTAAGATACAGGTATTCATTCATTTATTAGGTTTGCGCCCTCGACACTGACCCCTGGTGGTAAGGAGTACACACTACAGATTACGACGCACAGTACAGACGCAAGTATATAGCACAAACGTTAACAACGCAACTGTGTAACTTGCTAAATGTAGATCACAGCAAGTACATTTCTATGGCGTCACATCAATGCCAAAACTAGAGCGCGCAAAATGGCTTGCCGCAAAAAAATTCGCGGGCGTAAATTTCAAAGTCGCGGGCGCAAATGTGAAACTCGGGAGCACAAAATTAAGAATCGAGTGCGCGGTTTGACTGCACACTACAGACAGACTTTACAGAAAAAACAAAGATGACGGAGAAAGAGGAACGGCGACAAGTAGATTAAACGCAAGTTATCGTTTATCAACCTTATAATTATAATTTAACAGTTAGGTCTTACACGTTTAATAAGCACGCAATCAATGGTTCCCCTTTGGTTCCCACTTGTCTGTCCCCATTTCAACATAAACACAGATGCACAAGTCAATCACAAGACCAGGAGCCATCGGCCAATAGGATTCGCAGACAGAAGCTGCCAAACCCCGCCCCCTTTCAAACCGCGCGCAGAAATCTCACGCGAGCAAAAAAGCCGCTCGTGGGTAATCTACTGTGCGCGCGAGGACATTTAACACACCGAGAGGAAAAAAGACTATCACGAGAGGAAAAATACAGTTCGCGCGCAATATTATCACAACCGTGCACTCGATTCGTAATTTTGTGCTCTCGAGTTTCACATTTACGCCCGCGAATTTTTTGCGGTAAGCCATTTTGCGCGCTCTAGTTTTGGCATTGATGTGAAGCCATACATTTCAGCCTTCGTTGAGGCCATAACACGACCACAAATGACTGAGAAAAACACAAGTAAAACGTAAAAATAAGCAGTACCCATTACTCCATGTGGATCAATAACTTTCCGTTAAAGTTCATTTGATCACTGATTTTGAACTCTGAGTTTTTATAGTTGATTGACTTTACATCTGTTAAATATCGGTCTGCAGTCGACTGCATTCTCGTTTCCGAGTCACGTGGAACTGGAAAACCGATTGTTGTCGGAATCGACTCCTAGACGTAGACGTAAGATATGAGTGAGAGTATTCTAGTTTTAAGCACAAGAAGGATTAAAATTTGATGATATATTACAGGGAATATTGTCATTATAAGGCTTTGAACGTATTCTTTTAACAAGGAACCTTAAAATAGCAGATTTTTAAAAACCAAATCCACTGATATTTTAAATGAGGGGGACCTAGAAAGTGTTGCCCATGATGCCCATTTGAAGCATATTGCTTGTAAGACAGCAAGAGAATATGTCTGTGATCCATTCTGAGGGATGCTGTCTTAGAAACCCTTAGAATGGATATGTATTCTCCATCGGGTACCGTGAAAATGTCTGATATTTGCAAAACCAATACATCTTGTTGCACTTGATCAAAGCTTAATTAAACTAAAGTCTTTAGTTTTTTGAGGATTTATTTCAAAAGTTTAAAAAAATTAAAATACAAGGAGTTAATACAGTGGGCA
Organism: Distichodus sexfasciatus; assembly: GCA_032718565.1. Taxonomy (NCBI): domain Eukaryota; kingdom Metazoa; phylum Chordata; class Actinopteri; order Characiformes; family Distichodontidae; genus Distichodus; species Distichodus sexfasciatus. The sequence goes on along the minus strand of JAVGVS010000056.1, from coordinate 929,111 downwards.
AAATATACCTAAACTCTCTTAGGCATTATTTCCTTAAGAAGAAATGTCCAATAGCACAGAAAAAGTAGAAAACTAAAATGAAATCCCTAAACACATATCCAGGGATTACAGTGCTTACAACAGGTTCACAAGATCAGTCCATATAAAAGAGGTTTTTTTTACACAAAGACGTGGAGGTCCATGTAGCCAAAAATCTCAAATGTAGTACGGGTGTATTAGAGTTCAGTAGCAGGTCCCCACTCCATGTCATCAGCGTCCTCTTCATCCATTTCATCTCCATCATCATCATCTTCGGAACTGTCACTGCCTCTTATCTGTGTCCTTCGCATTAACATTGCCTCATGATGTGCCAATCTAAACAGGCAAATCCAGAACAAATGATCTTCTTGCACATCGTAACACCATATATCAGAGAAATCCAATGAAAAATATCAATAATTTGTAATAAGTAATAGGATACAAGTTACCCTGTGCCATCATATTATATATATATATATATATATATATATATATATATATATATATATATATATATATATATATATATATAATCCAAAAATATTAACGCTAAGTTATGCAAGTATATTGGCAGTTATGACTTGATGAATACTTTATAAACTATATAAACTAATCTGCGATGATAAAGACTATCAATATCATATAATAATAAATGGGGTGTGCAGTTCTTCTTCAGCCTCTGCCATGCCAGGCTCAAAAAGCACATCAAGTATTAATAACATGTTGTTTGCTTTTTAAAAAAATTCATAATATTCAGAAATATTGTTTTATATAAATCAGAACATGACAACGCTATCTCTTGTTGTTACAGTGTAATGATACATCGATACGTCAGTTCAATCATCACGAGCTCATGGTCGATCCACAAATGAAAAACACATCAATATTTGTGTCTGAGTGAGCTTCAGGAATAAAAGTGTCTAACAGATATTTGGTTTGTGACTTCAAGGCAAAAAACCAGTCAGTTATTTTCCAAATTTTCAAAATTGAGTTATTATGTTTCATGAGATATATAAACTGCTTCAAACGATACCTATATCACGCCAAGTGAGAAACGGAGAAATCTGCCTTTGGTTGCTTGACTATTGCCGTAGCACTCACAGACGCTTGGTGCGGTCATCGCGGGCGCTTGTATTTATAGCCTACGGCGCATTCACAGCCACACGGATAGCTTCACCATGCGTAGGTTATGAACTCGAGACGGAAGATGGATTCCGGAGAAATATCTTCACGCCTAGTCAACCACAGTGGATTTGCATCAAATATTGAAGAGAGCGGCCAAAACCGGTAAATTTTTAATATCTCTACAATTGAATCTTCTCAAGAAAGCTAAGTGTTTTCAGGATGGAAAGGGTGTTTTTTCAGCTAAATTTATTCAGAACAGTACAGTACAGACCTTCCACTGTTTCAAAACACTAAAAACAAAAAATCCAAAATTTTACCCCACGCAACATAAACGGTCGGTTTTCTCGGAAACCTCCGTTGCGACAAGCGACTGGTTTTGCCGTGGAGGGTCACATTTGTTTTTCTGTTATTTGAAATAAATAGAATTGATAGTGCTAAATTAGCATATTCTGTAATATTGTCTCACATGGATTGCTTGGCCACTTAATCGAATCAAACTGAACTGAAATCATATCGCAGCAGACTTTGTAGTATCAGAGGACGTTGAATCAATATGATATCATATCCTGATGAAATTTGTGATTTACACCCCTACTCTTAAAAACATTTAGGACCATTTAGACTGAAGGTGTGTAACGTACAGTACCTGTTGTAACTTCTGCTCTATGGTGGACAGTGAGGCCTGAGGAGGGCTCTCTGGGGGCAGTTCGGTGGGATCCGGAGCCCTAAAATCGGGTGGTCCCTCGGAAGGTGTGGCAACGCGCCCGGTCTCATTACTGAAGTCGGAGTCGGTAAAGCTGCGCTGGCTCGGTGACGGGGAATCCTCCTTCTGCGGCTGTGAGTGATGTAACATGCTGGGTTTGGGCACGTGCAGAATTGGGGGCAGCTCACGGTGTGGGAGCGTGTACTCCGGCGGCTCCTCCTCCTCTACGGCAGGTTCGGGCTCGAACGTGGGATCGGGGCTGGGACTGTTCCTTTGCGCCGGTTCGGAGGAGCGCGCCAGCGCGGTGCTGCGCCGTCCCAGCATGCCCGGCTGGCTGAGCGGGGGTTCCTCCAGGTCCTCATTGTCCGTGTAAGCCTCACCGTCCGTGTAGGGCTCACCGTCGGTGTCCTCGTAATCGCTCGCTCCACTGAGGTAGTCCGAATTGTGAGAGCGGCTGAGGGTGTCCAGTTCCTCGTCTGCGCCTCCCTCCAGCTGCACACATACAAACACAGACATATAAGACATTTTTTTTAGATGAACATCTAGAAACTTGCATATTTGGAACATTTTTAAACTTGCCCACCCAGGCAAGAGGCCAAGTTTACATTTGTCATAAAAATGACTGAACAGATATTCCTGTCCTCAAAGTAACCATAAAATCCTTACCGTCACCTCCGAGATCCAGACCGGTTTAGCCTGCTGCTGCCGAATCTTTTCTTTAAGAATTTCATACCACACGTTCGAAGAGGGCTGCAGGTCAATCCGTGCTACAGGAAAAGCAGAGAAGAATTGTGCTAGAGTTCCAAAAGTGTATGCAACTTTTATAATAACGTATAATAAAAAAGACAGTTCTTGAGTGGTTACCAGCAAAAAGATGACTATGATTTTTCTTCAGCTTCAGAGCCTGAGCGTAGAGCTTGCGTGAGCTCTTCTTCGAGCTGGGAGAATATCTCTGTCTCATAGTTTTCACATCTTTGCGGGAGTGAGGGTCCAGGAAGAGAACCATGGGGTGATACTGAATGTAACTGAGTCGCTCCACTGCAGTAGGAGTGATGTCCAGCAGAGGGTGCTTTTCCTTCAAGAGAAAATTAACTGTCGTTTAAAAAACTATTTTCTCTGTTGATGCACGGAACGCTCTCCCTTTAACACTAAAGATAATCTTAGGTCAGTAAAGGAAATTTACGAAATATATAAGGAAATATAAAATTATGTAAGGAATATAAGGAAATGTTCATTTCATTTAAATTTATGACTGAATATACCTGCTCTGCTATTCTCCTCACTGTGTCGAGCTTAATTACAGTGGACGAGCTGTCTCCACCACTGCGAGGGACCATTTCTGCAAAAAAAACCCCAAACAAACAGATTCAAATCAGTCAAATCACAAGTCAAATCAGTGTTAAATTTTATTTTAGAAGGCAAAATATTAACAAATTTCAAATGACACCAAGACACCGGCTTACCTGCCACCTCAAACTCATCAGGCATTTCTTTAGCCAGTTTCTCATTTGCAATATCATTCAGTGGACCCATGATGACAATGGGACGTTTAAAGTTGGCTGCAAAGATAATGAAAATAAGTATTTCAACTACTGAACAAATTCTAAAATATATACTCATGACATTTCTCTACATATTTATAAAACATTAACGAGGTTACAAAAATAGATTGCTTATAGATTTCATGTCGACTCACCTTCTCTCAGCAGGACCTTCTCATATGCTGGAAACTTGCCCTGGATGGTCAGCTGAAGGAGGTCATCCCGTGTCCTTCTGACGTTCTTTTTGGCCCCTCTGAGACCTCGTAGTTTCCAAAATTCTGCTCTGGGACCTGAGGCTTGGCGTTCTGCTGAATGGATCCTCTGAGACCTCTCTGTACTAGCTAGAGTTTCAGCTCTGAGACACAAACACCAAACTGTGGTCAAATTTGGGGGGGCGTTGTCTTATTGCAGGGAGGCCACAACAAGGCAAATGACAAGGGTTGTAAATTATGAGTTTCATCACAATACGATATAACATCAATTCAAAGGACGATTTGAATTCTGGTAATCTCACGACAATTATTATTATTTCAATTTGCTTTAATTCAGGAGCCAGCAATCAGTATGAGACAATATCATATGCTGATTTAACACAATCACGTCTGTTCAGAATAAATCAGTGACATTTTTATTCTACACTGTATCCTGTATTATTGGAGTTTTAAAACCAGCTGACGTCTCCATGCTTGCTTGGCAAGGGATGCTACAATATGTATGATGTCTGGTCGATGTTTTCATTTTGGATCCATGCTAAGCACTTGTCAATTACTTGATATGTCGATGTAGATCGACAAAAAATTACACCACTACAAATGACTAGCATCGAAAAGGAACTCGAGTGTTAGTACTGAGAAGTTGCATGTCACTTGTAATAATTTAATTAAACTAAATACTGTACATTAAAATAAACTAAATTCCAGTGAAGTTTGGAAGCAAAAGACCTGTGTGTTGTAGTGGGAGGGAGGCTGCAGAAAATGTTTGAGAACCACTGGATTAATTTATCATTTTATAAAAGTTCCAGCTTTAGACAACATCAACTGAGGATGGAAATGGCCAAGTTCCTCCCAAGATTTAAGGTTTACATTTATCAGGAAACGGAAACCATCCTCTAACTGATTGCAAAGTTACTTGGCTGAGATAAGGTCCATGGCGTCCAAAACTGAAGCTCTAATTGATTAATTTATCTGAATTTTCAATTTTCTAGGAGAAAAACCTTTCCAATAGGAGGATATGAAAACTGGCAGATCAGGAGTTACTGATGACTTTAATCTCACCGGGCCTGGTTGGGGATGGTGCCTTTGTCCTGTTCGTGGAGGTCGTTTCCCATGCGAATGGCCAGCCAGCTTCCCAGCTTGCCGCGGTACATGGTGTCCACTATGCGGAAAACCTCTCCCCGGCTGAAACCCAGGCCGTGGCTGCCCTCGGGCTCGTGGTCAAAGTGTGTGCGGACGTAGAAGGAATCACCAAGGTTGGACTTCGTGATCTTTTTGTAAACTGAGAACAAAAAACTAAATAAACATCAACAGGTGTACCCTTACAAAACATGTTAGGTTTTGGGCAAACAGTTGCCGTTAGCCTTTGTGAATGTTGCCACAAATTTGGAGCCAGCTTGTATTTTCACGTTAGGTTTGTGGCAAACTTGTGGTGGACTTCTAGCAAACTTTGTGGAAAACTTATGCAACTGGCAAATTTGTCACCAATAGTTCACTACAAGTTTACCATTACTGGCTAATTGATTTGGCAAATCTAGTGAAACTAGCTACTAGTGAAACCTAACAATTTGTCATTGTTGCCAGAACATTGCTGCAAGTGTGCCGCTAGTGGCTAACAATGGCAAACTTATGGCAACATATTCGGGCAAACTCACCTGTTTTGTCACAAATTAACCACAAGTTTGCCACAAACATGTAGTGTTTGTAAGGGTAATGATGGATTAAGAACTAGACAACACGGTGCTGGAGAGTAGCTAACTATAACGAGTAATTCTACTAACTTAACTATTTTCTTAGTAGTAAAGCTGCTTTTTAACTCTTTTACAAATAGTGAGATAGTGTAGCAAAATTCTGCAAATCGTTGCCATCTGCAGAAAGACAGGTATTTTCAACTAGCAGGTGTTTCTGATTGGTGATGAATTGGCAAAAGTGGCAACTGAAAGGCTACGGTGCCCACACAGTGCACACTCATTGTAACATAGCAGCGAGATGGCGTTGGAGGATGGAGTCCACTGTGGTGAAGACGGAAGCATGAAGTATCCGTTAAGTATCTTCTATGAACTTAGCTCCTTTTTCTGACTAGCTGGTCATGTAATTGACTAAGAGTAGCTCGACTGTAGCTTGGCTACTTTTAATTATAAAAGCTACCATTTAAAGTAACACCGTATAGAGATGTACAGTATGTACCACATATCACATTGCAAATCGCATCACTTGAACACATGCTTCTGCTGGAAACGGCTAAAGAGAAGAGATAGAACTTACTGTCCATCTTATTCTGCGTGACAATGTCAATCCGTTCCCCAGCGTGAAGGTTCATAAGGAACATAGCAGCCTCCTCTCTGGTGAGGTGAGCAAAGTCCACTCCATTAACCTGAAATCAAAATCATATTTGGAAACGGTTTCTCTCTGGGTTCTCACCGTTTATTTTCCGTCATAGTCACTTAGTTCTTATAAAAGTGGGAACCGGCGAGAACCATTACATTTCCATAAAGGAAAAATGGATTAAAACATCTCGGGTTTTTTAGATGCTGCTTCAAGCTTTGAGGATGGAATTAAATACCCAAAAGCAGCTCATTGTCTCTGTTTACAACTAAAAGAGACAGACATCGGCAGTGATTTAATTTCTTAATATATCTCAGTTAACTGTAACGTTTTTGTGGTGTCATTTTTAGGCCTTGTTCACACGGACGTCTGAACCAGGCGTTTTTCTGGCGTTCATGGCGCCAGGTGAGCGCCGACTGAACGCTGACCGTTTTTCTGCTCATTGGAGCAAATCAAAGCGTTCACACGGGCGTTCAGCACCGGCGTTCGGCCGGCTGCGGCTATCAAAATGAAATAATAAAAATAAATAATAATTAATTTTGTAAGGAATAGCAACTGTAAGCAATAGATTTGTTGATATCCTTTCATTTAATTTATACATTGCCTTGCAACTTAATTAGAGGTTATCACCAGAGATCGACCGATATTAGTTTCCAGGGCTGATATCGATACGATTATTGCTGATATGTATGTGTCTTACCTGCAGAATCTGGTCCCCCTCTTTCATGCCCTGTTTTTGGGCGGGGCTATTGGGCTGGACACCACCCACAAAGATGCCAACATCATTTCCACCCACCAGGCGAAGGCCCACACTTCCCTCCTTAACAAACCCCACCATTTTCTGGTCTGAGCTATATCTGCAGTGAACGGAGGCAAAAGGAAGAATGGTGGGATATGAATCGTTAAATCATGTAATTACTACATCCATTAGGTTTAGAGCGCTACAAGCTTTTACACTGAGCAAGAAAACCATCGTATAATTCGTGGCCTGAAATAGCTTAAGGAAATGATGACACTACAGAGTACTAGCAGCAAACAATGTAGAAGTTCACACTTGACCACAACATCCCTATATTTTTGACATCCTACAAATTTTGAAGAGGTATGAAAGCTGTTTTAAGTAAACCGTGTCCCTCAGAACAAATCCAAGGCTACGTTCACACTGCCATGCTGAAGTGACTCAAATCAGATTTTTTGCCTTAATGTGACACAGATCTGATCTTTTCAGGGCTGTGTGGACACGCAAATCTCATCTTTTCAAATCAGATTTGTGTCACTTTCATATGTGATTCTAAATCTCATACGTATCCGATTCGCGGCCATGCGACCTGAACGTGAACGCTCAGATCAGAATTCATGTGGCTTTTTGCTTATACGCATGCGCTGACATCATCAGCCTGCACCAGCAGCGCGGGAAGGTAAAAATGGAGGAGAGCTGCGATAACAGTCAGAGGTAGGATGGAGAAGTTGGGGATTTAATTGACTTTTTTCCTCCTTTTCAACTTGCTCAGGTACAGCTGATTCACTGTTTGCTGTCCTCCAGAGCAAAGTGCGATACATGCATGAGCTACTAACGCCTCCATTTTTAATGCCATGAGTCGTCCCACAGATTCGCATGTTTGATTTGGCTTAGGTCGTACAAGACAGTAGTGAGACCAGCCATGTTGTATGGTTTGGAGACAATGCCAATGAGGAAAAGACAGGAGGCAGAACTGGAGGTTGCAGAGCTCAAGATGCTGAGGTTCTCTTTGGGGGTGACGAGGATGGATAGGATCAGGAATGAGTTCATCAGAGGGACACCTCATGTTAGATGTTTTGGAGATAAAGTCAAAGAGGCCAGACTGAGATGGTTTGGACATGTCCTGAGGAGAGACAATGAGTACATAGGTAGAAGGATGCTGAGGTTGGAGCCACCAGGCAGGAGGCTGAGAGGAAGACCAAAAAGGAGATTTATGGATGTGGTGAAAGAGGACATGAAGTTAGTTGGTGTGAGGGTAGAGGTCGCAGAGGATAGGACTAAATGGAGACAGATGATTCGCTGTGGCGACCCCTGAAGGGAAAAGCCGAAAGAGGAAGAAGAAGAAGTCGTCCCACAGATATGACGTTTTTGGCAGTGTCAACGTAGCCCAAAAGCAGTTTATACTTGGTGTGGAGAGCAGCTGTTCAGGAGAGGATGAACCAGGCTAGAGAGAGATGACGGAAACCTCCCAAAACTGGCCTTTTAAACAAGAGAAATCTAAACTGCCCCATGGACCACATGTACACTCTTAGGGCTGGTTTCTTGCGCATGAATTAAGCCTAGTGTTGGACTAAGTTGTGGTACCAATGGAGATTTACCATTCAAACTCAAAGCTAGTCTAGGCCTAGGCTTAATCCTCGACTGGGAATTAGGCCCTTATTGGTTTTAGTAGGGTTTCATGCCTTGATCACCTGGAAATGTTCATCATGTGTTTATCTTCCACATATATTTATCATGTTTTATTTTCCTGTGTGACAAATGCTCTGTGTTTCATGCACAATTCAAATGATCAGCAAGTTCAATATTGTAGCAAACTTATACAGCACTTGTTCAGCTTAAAGGTCAGGTCAGGTCAATTAGTCTAAGAACATGAATGGCTCGGTTATATATCAATAAAATTAAACATTCTACAGACATGTGATTTTGTATACTAGCTACTACATTAGACCAGGTCTTAAATACTACACAACTATTTGGGTTTAAATGTTTGTCATGGCATTAACAGGGTCTTACCCCACTTGAGGTGTAGGTCCTGCATCTGGTGGGAGGGAGTAAAGCGGCTCCTCCTGTAGTTGGGCTAAAGAAATGACGCGACACAAGACAATCAGGGCCGTGCACAGACATTTTGCTCAGGCCAAAAAATGGAGAGACATTTTTATAATTGTGCAATTTTTATGAAAGACAATTGTCGGGCATTACGTGCTTTTAAATCGAAGGAAATAGAAGTGACGGGCCAAATAAAAAATAAAAAATGTAAATGTAATTTAAATATCCCATATTATGAAATAATTTATTTTTTCTGTTCTTTGAACATCCATTTGGGTCTGTACTGCCTCTAACAGACTGAAAGGTAAAAATGTCAGTCGTGTCAGAAATTATGTGCTTAAAAGCGCCGATTCCCTACTACTACGTCACATTAGGGGGCATTTGAATAACTCCACCCTCTTAACTGAGAAGCTCCGCCCACCAGGTCGAACTGCTAGCGCTTCCTGATCCGCCACGTTTTCTAGCAAGCGCTAGCGTAGGAATCGTAATGAAGAAGTCTTGTGTCGAGTGTTGTGTTGAACATGTACAGATGTACGGATGGTCTGTTATATGCTACTATTTTTTAAAATGTATAATACGGGACATTTAACAGCAGCTGGTGTCTGTTTTGCTTCAGGAAAGTGCCAAACAAATCACAAGTTAAAGAACATACCACACAAAATGTCATGTTCCCAGTTGGTTTAAAAGGTGAACAAACAACTTGCCACTATAAACATCAGTCAGCGAAAATAAGCTTGTCATTCTTAATGGGTTACTTATAACCCTGAAATCTGGACGTGTGTGTGTACATTTCTACTGTAATGCTCACCATTCACCCGGGTTTGGCTGGACTTTAGTATATCAGAACGGTGGATGCCGTTTGTTTGTGGAAAGCTGAAGAACAGGACATAAAATATCCATTAACAGTCCTCTGGCATGCAGTAAAGGCCCATTGCCGTCATTTTTTATATTTATGTACAACAAATTAAAATGTTAATTTTCTCAATTCTACTCTATTCTACTTTGTGAGAGAAAGCGGTGGGTGTGCGAAGATAAGACTGAGGTCTTTTAAATACCTGCGATTGCTGTCGCGACCTGTGTTGTCAGATCTCCTGGGAGGAGAAAGGCTTCTTTCGGACACAGAAGAGCCTGATAAGAATCAACAGCACCACAATGTTGAGCATGAAAACACGGTGTGGGACGAAAGGTAAAAAAAAGATTCATGTTGATGGCTTTATTAATGAATGAAGTCAAACCTTCAGATGGGGCTCTTTGAGGAGACGGCTCTCGCTGCTGAAGCTGTGGTCTGCTTTTGACTGACGGCACTTGAGTCTTAGCCACAGGCCTGAATTAACACAAATGCCCTCCGTTAGATTGCCGAAATCGCTGCGTAAAACAGAATATCTTTTGCTTCACAATGTGTTGCCGTAAACAGAAAAATTCACCACCGGTGGATCAACAATGTAGGTCTTACTAGTGGTCAGTGTGAACCAATGTGATTATTCTTTCATTCAAAAGTGGTCGCGTGGAGAGACAGAGCCTATCCCGGGAACTATGGCGCGCAAGGTGGGGATCAACCCTGGGCAGGCGCCAACACATAATTGCAACGCACTCACACCTTACGGGGGCAATTAAGAGTCGCCACTTAACCTATAGTGCATGTTTTAGACTGTCGGAGGAAGCCGGAGCCCCCAGTGCAAACCCACGCGAACACAGGAAACTCCAGAAAGGTGATACGGCCGACTCGGGAATCGAACCCAGAACCTTCTTGCTGTGAGAGACCACCGTGCCGCCTGAGCTATTTTTAATCACATTCATTCACACTGATCTCTAGCAACATATACATTGCACAACATTAAAATAGGGCTCTGAATATTTTCAAGTCACTGAAACATTAAATCAAGACTCTTACTCAGGTTTAGCTGACAGCTCTGGTCTGGGAACAGAAGTGTAGCTTGCATCCGACCCGGACTCCGAATAACCTAAAACAAAGAAATGATAATAGAATTAACTGTTAATCCCCAAAAGACCACCAAAACAAAATACAGAGACCATTTCTGCAGCAGTGTTACCTCTCTGGATGGGTGTGGAGGGTTTTGACCATTTTGGGCGCTCCACTTCCACTGCCACTGGTGCTGGTGCTACTTCAGGAGTGGCCCTAATGGAGGAAGAGGAAGAGGAAGAGTTTAAGAAGAAGAACATTTATGAAGAAAGTAACTGAAAAGAGCATAAAGTTGGATTATCTTAATGTACGTTGTTATGTATTTACTGGCTGGCTTGATAAAGCAGCTGACACAGCTTACAGAGAAAACACAGGATCAGATAATGGAGCTCACGGCTCTCATAGCAGTGGAAAAAGATGCAATCTGCACCTCTGACTCAACCGTGGACTGATGCGGTCAACCACAAGTCGATTTATTCTTCTAATCCAGAATCACTTATAGTAGAATTTCCAGCCACCACTTTGGGCTTTAGTGTAAAATAAAACTTATGGTGTCATTTTTCAGAGGGCAATAAGATCTCATTTAAGCTTGATGTCGTCTCATGGCAAAGGGCCAACTAACAGGTGATTGTGTGTTCTTTGGACTTTGAAAGGATGCTAACTGTGATGGGCCTTGAGAGTGATGATTCATAATATTCATAACATTAACTTAAAAATAAAAACCCTAAGGGAGTGTGGCATTGCCTTCGGCTATCAGTCTGTGCTACAATGCAGTCGCTGTGTTTGATTCATCGTGACACGAACTGAGCTTGTGACTTACGCAGCAAACAAGATACTACAAGAGCATCATCGATTGTGACTTGGTACTTTTATTTAAGATCACAAATTTCTACAAAAAATATGCAAACACAAACATGAAGGGTAACATTTTTTAAAAAGGAAAATGTAAACAAAATTCGACCTTGCACAAAAACAACAAAAAAGACAGAAACAAACAAAACAAAAAACCCAAATAACCACAACAAAACAAAGCAAAAAAACATGAACTGCAAAATATATATATATAAAAAAAGATCTTGAATGCCTCGGTAGGTAAGCGGTCCTGTATGGAAGGTTCCGGCTGCTGTGGAGCATGATGGGAAGGGCCGTGGAGGACCCTCATCTGTACCTGTATCTGTTGCGTGAGTCCAGGCCGGATGGCGTTCCCTGACGCAGGTGGGGTCCTGAACTCCCGTCTGATTCCGACTCGGATTCGGCTGTGGAAGAGAAATAAAGCTATAAAATGAGCATAGTGTGCGGGAGGCAGTGAAAACACAAAACGCAAGGTTTAGCTTAAAAAAGGGACACGCAGAGGGGGTCCCGGAGGCTCTCACCTTGTGGTGGGGGTCTGTATGGGGATGAGCCGCGATTAAGGAGCTCCTGAGAGCGGCTGAGGGAAGACGCCTTGAGGCCGGGTGGAGGAAGATCAGGAAGCACTCTAGGGGAGGAGAGGAAGGACAGAATTAGACGTGTGTGAATTAGCGACCTTTTTCAGTAGCTTATCAGTAGCAAAGTTAGGTATAAAATGACGACACTTTAAAAGTAACTACTGTTTCTGCAAATAGCAATGAAGCGTGAGAGAATGTTACACTGTTACAAAGGATTAACAAAATCTCTCTTTACAAAGACAGCCATTTTCAACTAGCATGTGTCTCTGAGTGGTGTTGAATTGGCCGAAGTGGCATACGACAGCTCCTTGCAGCACAGCTCGCACTTGGGAGCTGCGAGAGGGAGTCGGAGGATGGAGTACACCTTGGCAAAGACGGAAACAAGAATCTGTGGCTGTGAGGTACAGTTTCTTCTGTGTATCTTATTTTTCTGTCTAGTTAGTAGTGTAGTTAACCAGTTATAGTCAGTCCCTTCAGGATTTTTTTTGAGATTGTTGAGCCCTAAAATGGCTGATTTTGCAGCAGCTTTTCTAAAAAATGTTATTTTTGAAGGTAAATGTGAGGCGTTTTTATCGCACGTTTCCCACGCCTTCTAAACGTAACAAGGAAGAGAGTTCGCTGACATGACAACGTTTTGCAGGAAATAATTGCAAATTGTTTGGTCAAAAATTGCAGAAAAGTTGCAGTAATTGGTCAAAATTGCACGGTAGTAATGAATTCACGGGGAGTGGATGAATTTGCGTTAATACCTGCCATCGCAACAGCGCGAAATCCTGGCGGGTCTGTGTAGCAAAGCAGAAGTTTGGCCGTAGTTAGCTACAGGGCAGTTGATAGAGTAACGATTAGGGAGTTCACCCCGTGATCAGAAGGTCACTGGTTCGGGTCCCTGACCTGTAAATGTACCACTGAGGTACTGATGAGTAAGGTACCGTCCCCAAGCACTGCTCCCCGGGTGCTGCCCACTGCTCCTTCACGGACGTGTCAAATGCAGAGGTGACATTTCGTTGGTGGTGCACTGTGTGTTGTGCTGTGATAATCACCTACTTTCACTTATTTTTTAAAAGTTACTTGTAGCTCGAAAAGGGTTTAAAACTGAGTTTTAGCGTTCAGAGCACTAAGCTGCTTCAGCGGAAAACAAACGTGCACAGGCCCTAAAAGTATTTTCCCCAACACTTAATAATACACCATCAGCGCAAACTCTTTATGGCACCAGACGGACAGTATTCTGTAGCTGATGTGTTTATCTTGTATTGTGTGTGGAAACAGCTTCAGTGTTGTGTCAACAGCATTCGAAGCTAAAGATAGCGGAGACCCATTGGCGCATCCAGAATTGATGGCTTCACGATGATCACTGACTTTACTGAGCTGCGATCTTACTTGTATCTGGAGTCGTGTTTTGGATTCTCACGTCTGGGAGGTGGAGAAGTGCTTCTGTCGGAATCGGACTCGGAAACAGCTGAAACACATAAATCAGCACTTTCTAAAACCGTGTGACATGATGGCTTCATTCATGCAACCCTGTAGACGAGGAAACACACCTGATTACGACCTCTGTAAGTGTTTTTGAATTGTGTAGTGGTCGAGGAAAATTCAACAGTGTCATGTTCCAATGTTTTTTAAAACGATTTTTGATGTTCTTCTCTTAACTCTTAAGCATGGAGAATAAGCATTGCTTCAATGGTAATATGAAACTGCAGTTATATCTTGAAAAACTGAGGAAACGGATTAGTAATATGTTCAATTGCAATGATTTGAGTCTGCAATATTTTTCGTATAATATCACACCATATGCTTAATTATATAGTAATCATATGATGTGATCCATCCATCCATCGATGGATAGATGGATGGATCACATCATATGATTACTGCAAATTTTATCCCATAAATGTTTATTATTTCGATTGTTTTCTAAGTAAATCCAGGTGCTGGAGACAGACAGACCTCTGCGAGGCATCGAGGAGGAGCTGCGAGGAGCGTTCCAGTTTAAGGGAACAGGAGAAGCTCGAGGGTTGGGAAGCGCCGAGACTCCCGTCAGGACTCTGTAAAAGTCGACATACAATAACTCAAAGCATCTTCATAATCTATTTATACATTTACTCACAAACTTCAGATGGAATTTCCACTAATTAAAGAGTTTGTTCTGGGGGGTTTACCTGTAGCGGTCTTTGTTATCCAGACCGTCATATTTGGACGTAGGAGGAGGAGGTGAGCCTCGGCTGCCGCCTGAGTCCGACTCGGAGGAGACTGGAAGGACCAAAGTCATGACACGATTGAATCATTTTCATCAAATATTATCAGCTTCGGATTTAGATGATCTGGAAGCAGCTAGACTGACCTCTCTGTCTGGGCGCTGCCTGGGGAGGCCGGGTCAGGGTGGAACGTAGAGGAGGAGAGTCGCGGGATTTTGAGCGAGGAGCCTCCGTTTTGTTTCTGAAATGCAGAAAGTATCAAAGTGAAGAGGAAGTCATTCCACTCCTTATTAACAGGTGGTTGTGTGCAGCACTGGGCGATACCACTTCATTTCAATGTCACGATTAATTATATATTTTACCATTACGATTCATGAGTGACTATTCTGTTTTGGGTTTCGTCTGGTGTTATGGGATATTTCTTTCTGATGAAAGACATTAGTCGATGTTTTTAAGGGGACATTAATTTAAAAATTAATCTATCTTAAGATAAATAGATTATATCGATTAGTCAGACCCTCCAGGATTCCAACTACAAATTCAGCCAATTCCCACAAATTCATTACTAATTAACTCAATTTTTCCTCAGTTTTTGACCAATCATTGTAGTTTCCCGCAAAACGTTGAGTCATACGTCAGCAAACTCACTTCCATGTTACGTTTAGAAGACGCGGGAAACGTGTGTCACAAAAAAAACTCATATTTACCTTCAAAAATAACAATGGTTAATACAAGTAAAAATGGTTTTGTTCCCTTCATTTTAATTAATTGTTGAAGAATCATTGTACAGGGGGACAAAAATCCCAATTTTGACTTGCTCTTGCAACTTTAATGCGACAAAACGGCTAAAAACACCACAACTTCCATCACAGGTTTTTTTTAAAGCCGGCGCAAAATCTCAAAAAAGGCCCCGAAATCCTGGAGAGACTGGTTAGAGGCGGTTTCGATTCATTCCCCAGCCCTAGTTGTGTGCAGCTCTTACTTGCGCGTGCGTCGTTCTCGTGGACGTGAAGCTCGAGTTGTCGGTGGGGCGTCTGAATCCAGATCAGAAATTTCTGGAATTGGAAAATAACGTTTGAAATGCAAGAGACCGCAGAGAAGAATGCTTATAAACTGTTATAAATAAGCGTCTGTGCTCTGTTTAAGATGCTGCTAATACTGAGGAGTTTCCGCAAGTGCTTGTGAACTCACCCTCTAGTTCTGAGCTGCTGTTCCCGTATCTCTCGTCAGCACTGTTCCCAGGACTGTCCTCCACCTCGGGGATGCTGACCAGGAACTTCCTGTTGTCTCTCAGCACCACCATGGTGAGTTTCCCTCTGGATTTCTCCACCAGATGCTTGGTCTCCAGCAGGGAGAGGTTCTCCGTCGTCATTCCGTTAATCTGCGGGGAGATCGGCGTTTTAAATCGACAGTAATTCATGTTTTATGTGGGCACCATTTACCAATATTATCTTCATTTTTTTCTCAAATTCGTCCTAAGAAGGTAAGAAATTCAAATAGTGTAATATTATACAACTGTAGATTTGAATAAAACCCAATAATAAAAGGTTTTGTGCAAACAGTCAGGCATTTTGCACAAACCATTGAACCCCTCGCATATTTAACTTAGACTTATAAAGATGCTGTTATTTTTAATAAATTGTCTGTTGTTTCACAAAGAAATTGTCTGTTAAACTGTCTGAATTTCCATAATGAACTGCTGCAGATCTTATGCACACTCAATGCAAAAAGACAATTCTAGAACCATACTTGTCCACTTCAGCATCATGAAAACTGAGTTTTAAGAACACGCGTTTCCTTAAGAACGGTTAGGTTTTATGTTTTTTATTTTTTTCCCCAAGTTTTTCCTCAAAATAATCCAGACATCATCCGACGAAAAAAAAACCCTCACTGCCAAGAATCTAATTTAATAAACAAAACAATGGTGTACAACAACGCATTAAACCACGTTAAGAAAACATATGTTAAGTGGGATTCTTTAATATTTATTTATAGTATATTTATATTAATAGATTTATTTGCCGTTCATTTTATTTTAGCAAAGTGTGTTAAACTCATCGCTCTCTCAGGATGGAGGTGGGATTAAAGTCTCACCTTAAGAACGAGATCTCCCTCCTGCAGTGTTCCCTCTTTGGCAGCCAAACCGGTGGGGGTCATGTGTTTGATGAATATCTGACTCCCCAACTTCATTCCATATTCTGAAATGACAGAAAATAAAACGAATCAGAACCTGGAACTGAGATGCTGCTGTGGATTCACCTGTTCCAAATGCCTCAGTACAGGACGTTGCATTGATATAAGCATCATTAATTAATAATGGGCTTCTGTTTTACAGCTGCACCAGAGTTTGAGGTGTAAAACAATGTGACAATATATCAATTCAATGGTCAACGATTCGGTGACGGTCATTGAGTCGACGCATCAGCGTAGACCGATGTATCGTTCCACCCCGTGTCGGTGCGCAAGTGACTCCTCACCATCTGTGGGTTTCTTTTTGATCAGCGTGGTTCTGATGGGCTTATCGGGGGCGTCCTGATGCGGGAGTCTCTTGAAGCCGGACATGATGGGCAGGTCGTGGCCGTTCCGCTCAGGCGTGGCGCTGCGAGGTCTGCGCTCGTACCCCGAGTCGGACCCTCGCCGTGGTCTCCGCTCGTACCGGTCGCTGTCCAGCAGGTTCGACTGCGAGGCGGCTCGCGTGGGTTTGTTGCTGGCTGGGACCTGAATTGTACGCGGCCTCTTCAACGTCTGCAGAAGGTAATTAAATCCGAAATATTTTAGTAGCGTGAACTTCAGAATAAACATATATTAATGGAACAAATTCCGAATACTGAGTCTTGTTCACCAAATGTTGATGACAAGAATTTTTTTCTTCAAATCCAATTACACAGTTTCACAAAGACTCCGGCATTCACTAATGTCTCCTTATTTGAGATTTGTTCTTCGGTTAGAACTAATCTACATGTGCTGAAGAACGCTCTTAGGCTAATTTTATCAGTGTAAAAAATTTAGCCAAATTTGTTGGGCAAAACATTAGCTTACTAGATTTTCTTCAGTTCTGGCGAGACCACATGCGCTGCTACGTTTGCCTGCTGCTCGAAACTATAATTATTTTTTACAATCTTGTCGTAACACTATTGTCATCGCAAGATCGGAAAATCGTTCCATAACTCGGGGACCGTCTGTATTATAATATTTAAATGGTTTAACTAATTTAAGAAATGTAGGTTTTCACATTTCACAAGATTCGTGAATGAGGCCAGATACTCTCTTTATACAGTGACATTAAATATGAAACCTTCTTCAAAACACATTTAAGGGAAATTAAGAAGGTACTGGTTAATGAGAGACTCTTTGACACTCACAATGTTGGCCGTTTTGCCACAGGTTTTGAGGGTCTGTATGGTGAAGAGTGAGGTGACATTCTCCATGGAAATCCCGTTCACCATCACTACCTGATCCCGCGTCCTGAAACAATAATGGTCAGACGCTTGTAGGAGTGTGCAACAACAACAAACCGCAATTCTTTCATAAAGTTCAAAATCGATTCACGCATTCCAAAAGGAATCGGTTCATATTTTTCGACTAACGCAATGGCACTAGTTTACTTTTTACCCCCAAAGTGAGTTCGGCTCGCCAATCCTACAGATGGCGCAAGGTGGGAATCTGCCCAGAGAGACCTCCTTCACGTGAGCATGAGGGAAATGCAGTCAGTTTGCGTACATATGTATTACATTTAGTAAACTACATTTAAGTATTTTGTTGATCTGCCACAGTCAAATGGGAAAAGTAACTCAAGACAGCAATCTGGAAACAAATTCTTCCATGTATGGAATCATGAATCGTTTATGAATCGTGAATCGATTTTGAATCGAATCGTGATGTTTTCCGAATCGTGCACCCCTAGTCGCCTTGGTAAGTCAACAGGAGTGTGCAAAAGGCGCCTGAGTTTATGGTTTCTGTACACAGCCACGACAGGTTGGACAAGATTACACAGGATGTGAGGAAGGAAGTGTTCGTGTGTGTTAAAGGAGAACTCACTGTAGCCTGCCCATAGCCGGACCGCTGGGCAACACATCAGAGATAATCACCGCCGTGTCGCCGTTATTCGGGTTCGGCTTGTCCCTTCCACCGGAGAGAGCGAAGCCAAAACCCACTTTGGGATCCTGTTTGGAAATAATTCATGGATGAGGAATAAAGATAGAAAGAGTTAAGAAATGGAGTGCGATAAAAATAAATCTCCACGTTCCATCAGACTTCAAGCACGTCACATGTCAAGGACTTTCTGATTACAAAATGCAGGGTGTGTCTAGCGAGGTGGCAGGTGAAAAACACAGCACTGTGTCTACAACTTAGCGAGCCACGCTTGAACAAATACACTCCTGCTTTCCCAACTTCCTCCTTTTCAAAATATGTGCAGTGTTCACAAAAAAACCTGAACAAACTTACTTTGGTTAGTGTTACAGTGTACTGCTCCCATATCGTCATATCCTCCATGACGCTCTTCTAAAAAAAATAAAAAGACAACACGGATAAACACTGTAGCCCCAATATAAGCTCTCGGATTCAGACGAATGATCAGCAAACCGCAAAACGAGAGGCTCAAAACCGCGCCGTTAGCTCACAAGTAAGTGTCCTTCGTCGGTCGAAGGCCGTAACGTGTTTTTTTCCTCCCACGGCCTCCACTCCCTGCTTTCAGTCGGAGCGAGTAAAAGGAGGAAGACTGAGTGGTGCGAGCGAGCCCTCACCTGCTCTCAGCATTCCTGTTGGGCAGGTAGAAATGTGGGCGGAGCCTGTGCCGAAACCCGACACCGTCCATGCCTCCCCCATCCGAAACAGCCTTGCACCAGCTGACCTGTGGCCTAATATTCGACGCCACTCTCTCCCCACATTCCCCTCGTGGCTCGGATAGCAGGCATACCGACACCAAACCAATACATCGTAAATTGCGACCGTGACGAGCGAAACTGCTACAGCACAATGACGAGCACCTTGATCACCACCGAGTCTGTTGCGACACAAGGAGACCGGAACAATACAATACAATTCCTGAAAACCGGATTGAGGCCGTTTCAGCTCAAAGCTTTTCACTCGCATTGCCTCAGCTGCTCTAATTATGATGCTCTTTGTGTGTACTATAATGTGGGACAATTCTCAGATCTAAAACCTTTCATTGTTTTGTTCTTTAGGTTGTTAATTCTCCACAGAAATGTAGAAACAACAGACATCAATATTAAAAAACACGCTGATACATTAAAATGATTCGTATGAATATGAAGACTAAGCTAAACTACTAGCAGGCCAAGAAATAAAATACTCTTAATACTCTTATTGATATGTCATGCATCTCTCTTTCTCTCACACAAACATACACACTTAAATACCAAGATGACAATTCATTGAAAATGAATAAAAAACAACATTCAGAACCTCTCACAGACGAGCTTGACCATGTTGATTATTAATATCGGTTTAAAAAATAACATTAATACTTTTAACATTAAAACTAGAGTTTTGGACAACACCATGACCAGACATAGGGAGGAATGGACATAATGTCCGGTAAATTCTTGTGATTCTGACGGTATGTGTTTGGTTTCTGTCCGAGACAAGACAGAGACTTTCTGTAAAAATACTTTTTGTAATACTTTCCTGAGTGTGTATTTACACACTGTCCCCTTAAAAACATCCAACCGTGTGTGTTGTCAAATGATTCCACCCCGTCCAGTCTGCCACTGCATCTGTGTATGTTGCCTTTAATTAAGTTTTAAAAAAATCACAAAAAATATGCACTCTTTCATCAGAAATAATATCCCAGCTTTAATTGTTGGGCTCATCTACGCTACAGATCTTCTCAGTGAACTATTAGGTTAAAAAAAGAATAATAATTGTGATATTGATTTGAGGGCATATTGCCCAGTCCTAGAAGAGCACATATCAATGTGACTTTTAATTTAATCTGAGTTTGTGGAGATTAACGTGGCCTTCTTGTGGATTACCTGGAGTAAAAAACTTCTCCTGACTCTCGTTGTAGATCTCCTCGTTACCAGGGGCAGGCTAGTCATGCATCGCTTTTTTTTTGGACCATCACTGATGTTAAGTAACTACAAGGCACGCTACTGTGGCTCCACTGCCGTCTCTTCTCTCTGTGCCGTTTGCTCTCGACTCGCCGCTTCATTTAATGTCCCGCCCGCAACAGTCTCTGATTGGCTATATGTGAATCTAATATAGAGTTTCAGCTGAGTTTGGTGCCAAATATCAGTTATTGGCCCTGAAAACCCGACATCGGTTGATCTCTATTAGAGAGTTTATGAAAAGTAGACACAAACTTTAGAATTCGCTATTAAAAATAAATGTGGGCTTATTAATTACTTTAACCGATAATTAGATGATTCTACTGAGGAAGCAACTTTTAAATACACTATGTATCAGGAAACATTTGGACATCCAATCTCCCGGGACTGAATATTAAGTAACAGTCACTGAATGGATTTAAGTGCAGTTTAGCCACAGTTGCTTTGTGCTAGAACACAGCACAGTATCACTTTGACCGTCATGCAGGAGGAACATGACACCTCAGGGCTTTTTGTTATTATGCATGTTCTTCTTCCCTCGCCCTATCATCAAAGATGCATATCTTCGGTCATCTAAGCAGACGTCTGGACAATGTTCCTAAACAGTAAGGTTATTAAGCATAAAAACGAACCCGTAACTGTGGCGGAGTGCAATATGTAAGTTTTTTAAAAAAGTATAATAAATGTAATAAATATAATGACTCAAACTTGGCTGCAATATGAATTATATGTGATTCTAATGTGCCACTAATTAAATACTAGGTAGTGCTTACAGAGCTGGCGTGCATTTCCCAAAAGCATAGTGTACACTAGCAACTGACAGTGTACATTAGCGACTAGCATAGTATACATTAGCGACTAGCATGGTGTACACTAACGACTAGCATAGTGTACATTAGCAACTGACATAGTGTACATTAGCAACTAGCATAGCGTAAAGTAGCAACTAGCATAGTTTACATTGGCAACTAACAATATACATTAGCGACTAGCATAGTGCATAGTAGCAACTAGCATAGTGTACATTAGCGACTAGCATAGTGTACATTAGCGACGAACATAGTATACATTAGCGACTAGCATGGTGTACACTAACGACTAGCATAGTGTACATTAGCAACTGACATAGTGTACATTAGCAACTAGCATAGCGTAAAGTAGCAACTAGCATAGTTTACATTGGCAACTAACAGTACACATTAGCGACTAGCATAGTGTATAGTAGCAACTAGCATAGTGTACATTAGCGACTAGCATAGTGTACATTAGCGACGAACATAGTATACATTAGCGACTAGCATGGTGTACACTAACGACTAGCATAGTGTACATTAGCAACTGACATAGTGTACATTAGCAACTAGCATAGCGTAAAGTAGCAACTAGCATAGTTTACATTGGCAACTAACAGTATACATTAGCGACTAGCATAGTGTATAGTAGCAACTAGCATAGTGTACATTAGCGACTAGCATAGTGTACATTAGCGACTAACATAGTATACATTAGTGACTAGCATGGTGTACACTAACGACTAGCATAGTGTACATTAGCAACTGACATAGTGTACATTAGCAACTAGCATAGTGTAAAGTAGTAACTAGCATAGTTTACATTGGCAATGAACAGTATATATTAGCGACTAGCATAGTGTATAGTAGCACCTAGCATAGCGTACATTAGCGACTAGCATAGTGTACATTAGCAACTAACATAGTGTTGCTAATGTAGTTAGCAATACATTAGCAACTATGCTTTTGGGAAACGCACCTCTGGTTTGTATGTTTCTATGTCTGGGTTAATGCCACTGTGATTTCTGCCTTTAATTTCTGGACATATTTGTCAACTGTTTGCTCTGTATTTGTTTTATTCAGCTCTGATTTTGGATCACAGATCTGTTTGACAATAAAGCAATCACTGTGCCACAATATTAGCCAAGGTTGTAAATCTGCATAGCACTATACAAGCACATTTTAAAACAAACTGACAGAAATGCACTTCATGTATTTTCAGGAATTTACAGCAGAAATCAGGCCCACAGGGGTGCAAATAACCATCTCTAGAACCCTAGTTACACCACCCGACATAAAAACAGACAATTAAACAGCAGCAATGAAGATCCACTCAGAAACACATTAGCAATCATTTGAATTCTACAGCAGCAATTATGATTTGTTAGTTATGACCAATAAGGGCTTCATCAAGAAAAATTTAAAATCTACATTACACCAAAACCTATCTGACATGTGCTTCACAACTCACGTTCATTCAATTATTCAATTACATTATTGTTAGAAAGGTAAATGTGTCATTTAGATTTTGCTGTATATGTTAAATTGTGCTTTGATGCAAATCAGATGCAAATTAGCCCAAGGCTAACTCTGATACAATGCATTTAATGGTAACATTTATGTCCTTATTAAATAAAGTTGTTTTTTTTTTTTAATCATAGCACCCAGTAAGGATTTGGAGTTATTCACTCACCACTTTTCTAATTGTTGTTAATAATTAGCATAGCTAAATTGCTAAATGACTTCCCCTAAAACTAAACGTTTCTGCTCTTTTCTTAAATACATTTGAACACAAAAGATATTTCATCAAAAACTAAAAAGGGACTCCAATTGTTAACCCCAAAAGGTTGGTCTGTCCCCAACTTGCAGGTGTAGAGCCTGACATTTGACCAAAAAAATAATTCTGTCAGAAACGCCCACACAGTTTACACTTGCAGCTTTACTACATTTATTACAAGATTACCCGGGGATCAGCTGGTCTGTCTTGTGGCTGTGATTCATGCTTTAAAACAATAGGGAACACCCTCCATTCTCTACCCAATACAAACAACCTTGAGCTCCCTAAACAAAGCACAGTTCATACATGCAAATATCTATATTTCCACTTCTAGGAAAAGCCCTTAAGGAAATCTGCAGCAGCTGGTTGTGCATTAGCCGGTGTAATAATGTTCTTCAGCACATTATCACAGTCTAACATCTCATCTACTTAAGTTCGCGCAAGGTAGGAGAATATTTAGTGTTTTTCTGTAGAATCTAATTTTATTGGTGTGCTCACAACACAACCAATTCAATAAAACCAAATTAAGATTCAAGCTGAATTTACTCAGATTCATTATAATCCTGAATTTGAAAGGATTCATCACCTTTCATTTATATAAAAACCTTTAATTCGGCATTGTCATTAGTCCAACAGGCAAATGCAACCATAAGATCTCAAATTAAAAGATAAAAAGCGGGCCTGAATGAGTTTATTCAGTCTAAAAGTTTACAAAAACAGAAAGAAAACTGCTTTTAAAACAGTCCATTATCAAGAAAATCACAAATTAATAAACCACACAGCAAAGCCGAGCAGCAGATGTGCTGTAGATTATTACAGGTTTCTGTACTCTTCCCAAAGAGAAAGTCAATACCAACTAATACCTCAACAATTAACCTCCTCAAACTATTTAAGCTCATCTGTTCTCACATGGCAGCTACACGCAGTGTTGTGGGTTTTCTTTGGGTACTCACCACGCCTTTAAACCTCACCTCCATTTGTCATAGACAGGTCTGTGCCTGGGGATATTCACCTCTGACTTCTGTTAAAAATAACCTACAAACTTCAGACTGTCAAGTCCTCATCCAAGTTCAACAGACAACAGTAAAAAAGGGTTATTCCTTGAATCCCTGAAGATTATGACCTATCAAATTCAAATAAAGGGAAACAATCTCAATCTGGAGTATCTGTGAAAAACACCTTGCGCATAAGGCACCTGAGTCAACACAGACGACGCTCCACCCACATGCTGCTCCGGTCCCTCGATACTCCCGTTACTACTAATGTTGGCAAAGCAATTAAGGTGGAACGTGACAAACTAACATCGGGACTCATACACCAACCGTTCTTTAAAAGAACTTTGTTCTTAAAACACACTTACACTGTTTTTACAAAGATACTGACCAATGTTTTCTTATTTTAAATTTGCTCTTAGGCAAGAACAGAATCAATTATTGCTGAAAAGCACTCTTACGCAACTTTTATTGCATGCCTGTTTGTGTAACATATTAACTTTCTGGATTTTTTTTTCAATTCTAAAGTTGTAAAATATTAAATACTTTTAAAATGTCCTTCTTAAAAACAAATTTAAGGAAAATGTCAAATATTGGTGAATGACGCTTATTATTATGTGCACCTAGTGGGGTGGAACCACCTTAAGAGGCATAATGACACAGCTTTGAGTATTATGATTACTCAATCATCATGGCAACAAGTGCACAAAAGAAAAGCACAAATTCCACACAAACGACAGTCACTTCAGTAAAACCGGCTAGCAAGTTACTACATAATCAGCGAAAAAGCAACAATGATTTTAAGATGACTTCACAGCAGGGTACAGCATATTTTCATGTTTACAAAAAGATCAGTCCACTCAAACTGCTCGGAACAGTGGTCACACAGGAGGTTTTTTCTGGTTAGTTAATGATTGATGAAGCACTAGTGGGGGGGGGTTTGTTCGTGGCCTAGAAAAGGTATGTGCTACATAGTTACAGGATCAGGAAACAGCTGCGTTTCAGTCCCTGCAACAACCACAAAATGTCACCTGATCTCGGAAAATGGAAGCGTGAACAATAAAAACGTCTGGCCTTTTATAAATGTCTAGACCTGGCAAACATTCATCTCCCAAAGTAGACTGAATGTACCGTTAAAATCACTATCTTTACTATTACTAATTGAACAAATCATGTGGGCTCAGGAGTGTA
Organism: Distichodus sexfasciatus; assembly: GCA_032718565.1. Taxonomy (NCBI): domain Eukaryota; kingdom Metazoa; phylum Chordata; class Actinopteri; order Characiformes; family Distichodontidae; genus Distichodus; species Distichodus sexfasciatus. The sequence goes on along the minus strand of JAVGVS010000056.1, from coordinate 904,040 downwards.
ACAGTATCACTTTCTGTTCAAAGTGCATCACATGTTGTCAAGGTTTATTAACTGGAAAGTCCTTTACACCTGTGGGGCGAGGAGAGCTGTGAAAGTGAATAGGAGGAACCATCTGCACACTGCTCAACACACTCCTGCTGTGTTCAGGTGTGTCTCTCTTACAGTATCTATAAACACTTTCGTAATAGGAAACTGATGATTGCTCTCAGGGCACAAACTGGCCCAGTGGAACACAGCTGGCTGTTTATTTAAGCACCAACTACAATTGTGGCACGTGCTGGACACACAAATACCACAAGTGAAATATATTCCTGCAGTAGTAGCAGTAAGAAAATTAATAATTAGATGTACAAACACGGCCACTACAAGAGGATGTAAACACACAGTCATACCTTCCCATCTTTGTGGTACTCCCGATGCCTCTCATATTACCAGACCTGAATAACAGCTGATACTCCTAACCCTTAACCCTAACATCAGTAGGCTAAAGCAAATATTTGGACTGTTTTAGTTGTTTACAGAACTTTTATGATTCTCCACACATGCTAAAATGTCCTCATAGAGCCACAAAACATAGACTTTTACATATGACTAAATGTGTGAACTTTGATTCAAGTCATAAAAAACATGCTACCTTTCGTTTTTTGTTTAGAGATGAACTTATCATTAAGGGACTGATTAGTTGTTCTGTGAGTGTGAGCACAAGGGGTTGTCATTGTGTGTATACACACACACACACACACAGGTAGATTTCTATCCATATAGATAGATAATGAGAGAGAGAGAGAGAGATCTGATAGACATGTACATAGATAACAAGCTAAATTACACTGTTTCAGACAAATACTCAAATGTCAGGAAATGAATATTAAAAACTAGGATGAACTAAATCAGTCAAGTTGTATAGTTTGTGCAGCTCTATGGAAACAATGTCGTATCTGCGAAACTGGAAATCGAGTAGAGATCAGGAGGAAAGGCGGTAAAACCTGATGATCCAGAGAGACGAACAAACCACACAGTTCCAGTCACTCAGCAGCTTAAAAACTTTACAGCAAATCCCAACTTTACTGCCAGCCTCACTCCAATCAAAAACCACATCTTGTTGTTCACATGAATTCACCACATCAGCCAGGACCAGCTTTTTTAGAAGCAAAGCCAAATTCAGCTCTAAAATATAAAGACCATGTAGCACGTTTCTGAGGCTCGGGGTTGTATATCAATCGGATGAACTACAGCTATGCAAGCAAGCAAATGTTTACCAAGATATAATGCCATAAAGGGTGACTGATGTCAACAAAGGCAAAGCGTAAAAAACTCAAATTTGTCTTACTTCTAGAAGCAAATGTAGCCTAAACCTACTCACAGAAGCATCGGTGTGGCAAGAAAACACAATTCGACTTTCATTTATATGGCTACAATGGTCAACATAACCTTAAAACGAGTTTATAACCCAGTCGCGCAAATATTAAATAATGTCAGCAGCGTTTTAGAATAAAACGGAATGTTTTAAACTTACCTCATTTGGTGTGTAAATGTAATGAGAAACAGGCTTAATTCCGCAGTTTAATACACACACCTGCTCCGCTCGGTTTCGCCCTCATTAACACACTGCTCTTCCCCCACTGAAATCCTACCTGCAGGAGTGGGCGGGGCTTCGGGAGCGGCAGCGCTGACGTCACGCCGAGTTTCTACCTGCTGTCTTTCTCTTTCAGGGTTGAGTTTTCAGTCATGATTTAACATTATGACATTATTTATCTCATATGATAATGTCGGTCCTTCGGACTTGAATTTTAACATGTTGGGAGAGTTGTGCGGAAGTCGATAGAGGACACGCGTGAACATGATTCTTTTCGTTATCTCGAGATTACGACTTATTTTTCTCGTGCTCTCGACAGAACAAAAGTCGTTTTGCAAATGTGCAAATGTCTGAGTCTTCTTCTCATTTGACAGACACTGATAGGATAATTGTCAAGCACCGAAAGACACATTTTATTTCAGCTTGTGGCAGTCCATAATCATAGTGAAATCGGACGCGTTCGAAGTCAGGCGCAGTGTCGGTGACCGCGGTAAAGATAGTTTGCAGTTTGCGATTCACCACATGGATATCGTGGTTTATGAGTGTATTTTCATTGTTGGTAAGGTTTATGTGTAAAAACACTGCTTTTCCCCACTACTGACAGTGATCTATGCCAGACGGAACATTTTAGATTTGTGAAAAAAATCACAAATCAGACTGATCAATTTGAGCCTACTTTGGCACATCTGGGTTACGTTTTTCGGTGTTTAGGCCGGTGGTTTGTGATGTAGCCCATATATTGCTATATATATTGCTATAAGTGGCCAAACATTTAATTCAGTGGTGATATGTGTGCCTATATATTTGTGAAAAAAATCACAAATCAGACTGATGAATGTGAGCCTGGCTGGATCTGTTTATATGGTAAAGATTTTCTATTATTTGCGTTTGACAATAAAAAATACAATTTTTAATACCAGCACATTTAGGGGTGGGGAATGACATCATCTGAATTCACAAATCACGAAAGACAACATGCCATCGTGTTTCACCGTCTACCACACTGAACTGTAGAGATACGCTCAAAAGAGTGGTGAATTGCAAACTGTCTTTACCGCGGTGTGAAACCGTACGCGTTCGAAGTCAGAGGGGCGGCACGGTGGCGCAGAGAAGTCAGAGAAGTTGGAATAAAAATTATACACGAGAAAACAACTTGAGTTATTTTTGAATCACGAGGAAAAAAAACTTAAGAAAACGACTTTCGTAATGTCGAGATCATTAAAAAAAGAATGTTCAAGCGTGTCCTAGTTCAACAAACTTCCGTAGTAATTGCCATATTTGTTTGTAGTTTATAAGTATTTTGAACGCTCCCTACTCTATACCATACAAGCCTATAGTACAAACCTTTTCTATAGTTTATGTATATATTCTATGCTTACTCTTTAGTCTATTGTAAGATTTTTAACCGGTAACTTTTATATAAATTATTTGCACCTCCTTTGGATTGTTCAGGGTACATTTCACTACATCTTGTACTTGTATTACTATGTACATGACAAATAAAGAATCTTGAATCTCCATACATAACCAAGCTGATTTTCCTAATAACAAATACAGTTTTCTTAGTGATTTTTCTCGAGTCGTTTTCCATTCCATCTTATTGCTTTGAGGCTTACTGTAAACACATTTTTCCCGTAACCATCTCTTGCGAACTAGACCCTGGATTTTTATCCAATCTGCATGCAACTGCTATCATTTGAATCCCAAGATATTCTTCTTTAATTATTATCGAGCACATTTTTAATTTAGGTCTTCGTTTGGCTGTAATATGCAAATAAATGTGGTGGGCTTGGCATAGGACTGCAATGCCACACACTGAGTGTCATAGAAATCCGGCTCTGGGTGGGCTACAGCTTTGAACTTTGGCAGGTAGGTCTGGCACCCCTCCCACTACTCAGGGGGAAAAAATGCACCACTCTGCCAGTTGGTGGCGCTATAATAAGCTATTTTGCGTTTTGCCTAATTTTTTGCCTAAGTTTTGAACCGTAGCACCCTAGATAAAAGGATGAAACGTGTCATATTTCAACATCTGTCCACTTCGATTCGTCAAAAACTGATAAAGCTGCAAACTGCATGGCCCCCGTAATCACTGCTTGCAGTTATATTTGTTATTTATATTTATATAATTCATTATTTATATAATTTAAAGGTATTATTTTAAGGTATTATTTGGGTGGCCGTGTTCTCTGTGTTGATTATGTTATGTTATGATATCTCTGTATTGTTTTATGAATTATTCCGCGTATTTATGAGTTTTATATACTGTATTTATCTCAAAGCCGTTGGACCTGATTTGCATATCTCTCTCCTGATTGGCTGTGGCGCGCAGGTAGCGGGGTGGGAGAAGAGGGAGTGGGCGGGGCGCGCGCTGGAGGACGTATTCGGTGTTGTAGCGGCGGCGCCGCGGCTAGTTTAATTATACCAGGGCCGGGATGGAGAGGAGCCGCGTCGGTAGCGGCGGCGCCGCGGCTAGTTTAATTATACCAGGGCCGGGATGGAGAGGAGCCGCGTCGGTAGCGGCGGCTAGTTTAATTATACCAGGGCCGGGATGGAGAGGAGCCGCGTCGGTAGCAGCAGCAGCAGGGCTTCAGGCCGGACGCTTCGGAGCGGCGTTAGATCCCGCGGGGGAGACGCCCTCTTTGACGGTAAAGAGAGGCGGGTTTTGCGGCGTTAGAGCGCGGCGGCCGCGTCCCAATGCGCTTTTGTTGTGAACAACTCTGGATGTGCGTGTAATGGGACGCGGCCCCGGGTTTACCTCAACTCGCGGTTAGAAAGAGAGATAAAAACCTCCAAGAGTTTATTTCGGGATTTGTGCGTCTTAGTCCGTGATTTAGCCTTAAAGTTAGATGTAGATGTTGTGTGTTTGAGGCCCATGCACACACACATACACATACACACACACACACACATATATATATACACACACACACACACACACACACGTCATATTGGCGAGACACCGCGCATGCGCGACAGGCACGCCTCAGACCTTAAAATCTTAGTGAATTAAATCTAACAACTTTATTTGCTGCTTGACACAAAAGGAAAACTAACAAAATCCCCAAACTAAATAACGGCTCAATAGTAATCGAGGTAAAAATGTTCTCTTAGTCGTAATACTGATTTGAGCTCATATTGCCCAGTCTTAGTGTTTACCAAACTTTCCCCAAGTAGCTAAACTCGGAATAAATAATGTTCTATCAGATAGACCTTTCTTATATTTTAGTGATTCGATTTAGACTCTTGAGGATGTTTGATAAAATTGGCTAAACACTAAATCAGTATTGCGATTAATTGAGCAATTTAACCCCGATTACAATCAAACTGTGCTATGTTTTGGGTTTTTTTGTTAGTTCTTTGTCCTCATAGATCACTGACATGTTTGTGCCGTAAATATCAGTGTTGGGAGTAACACATTACAAAAATAATGGTAAAATTACAGTATTGTATTACTCTTTGCTGTAACACAATAATGTAACACATTACTAATAAAAGTTCAGTAACATTATACATATTTCAGTAACGCACATTACAACACAATTCTAACCCAAAATTTAGTGCTGTTTTAATTTGAAAAACCACAAGAGTGAATTGCTTTGAAATAACACTTAATTAGTCATCTATAATCTAGTACATTTCCATAACTTGCCCAATGACAACCACTTATTTTGAGTCATCTCTCTCTTCTGTTCATCCCTCCTACTCTCATCCCACCCCCGCAGCGCGGAAGCAGCTCTAACCAGCGATGAGCATGAGAGCGGTAACCCATTCGTCCATGCTGGCCGGCCGCTTCAACAAGGACACCCCCCGACCCCCGTCCTGGGCGAGGAGGACGACACTGCCATCGATGCCGGCAGTGGTCGCACAAACTACACCAGGAGCTGTCTCCCTTATGGGGCATCATTGGCCACCCCTCGCCGCTCGGACCTGGACCTGGACTATGAGCCTGAGGGCAGCGCCTCGCCCGCTCCTGCTCACCTACGCTGGGCAGAGTCCCTGCACTCACTTTTTGCGATGTAAACACGCGCGGTGTTGGTGAATGCGCGAGTGCCTGCGTAAGCGCCATTACTCGCTAAAATGCTTCGTTTCCGTCAAAACATCCCCTTTATTACAGCATCCTCATGCTCTGCAGGGTTGCCAGCCACTTCCTCAACCACAAGGTATGCACACACACACACAGTGGGGATGTAATGACACATTAATGTACATCGATATGATGATCAACAAGCCCAAAACCTAGCAGCAGTGCTAAGAAATGTAACAGCGCCGGTCTCCCGCCTGTGTGTGTGCAGGTTTAAAGTGTACATGATTGAGGACGAGCCTGTACAGAGGGGTGAGGATGTGCTGAACAGGTAAAGGACTGTGTGACCTTTAACACTGCAGTACACACAGGTACACATCTTTAATCTGACCAGTCGGGGTGTGTGTATTAATGTGTCTGGATTAATGTGTGTGTGCAGTGTGGAGGATATTACTCTCTGGTGCTGAATAATTTGAAAGCACACTCACCCTCTCCAACTCACAGATGAAGAGCTGCCAGTCCTTCCAGGTACACACACACACTTACAGACACAGTGTGTGATTTGTTCTTTTTGTTGCTGCTCCATGTCTCCCCCTCTTTTTGTCTTTCTCCCCCATCTCCCTGTCTGTCCCCAGTGTTTCTCTCTCTACAGCAGGTACAAGCAGAAGGTGCTGCTGCAGGCGTTCCTCAGCTGTAAGAGTCGTGGGCTGTTGAACCGGCACAGGGTGATCAACGGAGTCGCTCCCAGAAACAGCAGAACCGTGCCCTTCCTGCCCATGTCCTACCAGCTCTCCCAGAACTACTACAGGTAGCACACCTGCTGCACCCACGACTGCCCTGCCCCTCACCTACACCTGCCCCGCCCCTTCAACTACACCTGCCCGCCCCTCAACTACACCTGCCCCGCTCCCTCAGCTACACCTGCCCCGCTACCTCACACCTGTGCCGCCCGCTCACCTCCACCTGCCCCGCCCCCTCAACTACACCTGCCCTGCCTGCTCACCTCCACCTGCTGCCCCATGCCTGCCCCGCCCCTCATATACACCTGCCCTGCCCCTCCACCTGCTGCACCTACACCTGCTCCGCCCCTCAAAACGATCAGCCGCGCCCCTCACCTCCTCTCTCCGGCGCGTGACTCTCCGGTAAATGAAGACATAAAACTCTGATAAATACAGGCATCTGTTTGGATAAACTTTTGCAGCCTCATCAGGGAAAGTCTTTATGGATCAAGGTATTAATAATTCATATTAGCAATAATGAGTAGTGATGCAGTTCAATTCAGGATCCAGCGATTGATATGAGAAAATATCATATCCTTATTTAACCTTTTAACACACTTCCATTGATATAAAATCATAAAAAGCAACTTAACACCTCTGACAAACACCTTACTTATATGTGCAATATTTATTTTGAGTAATGTCTTTGCATCACATGAGTAACTTTAATGTTTAACTGTAACAGTGCATATGCATACGTGCTTGTAGAAAAATTACACAAATCAGGGGTAGCACTTTACACACTTTGTGTTAATGTTTAATAAAATTGTTGGAAAAAGTCAGATCTTTTAAAGTCATGTGTAGTTTTACAATGTACACATGTGCATTTATTCACAGCATTCAACTCAATATGTGTAACCAAGGACAGCGTTAATGTGTTAATATTATAAATGTTTACACATCTTTGTGTTACCTTTCTTGACAGTTTCAGTGTTAAAGAGCTAACAAAATGAATGTGTTAAAATTAACACAAGAAGCGTTGACCCAAAACTCACCCACACCTTGTAGATGAAAAGTCAGAGGTGTTTGCTAAAATAGTAAAACTCTAAATAGGTTTTCTAGTTGTACTATTTATCTAGATTTCATTCATCCTTTCATCCTGAAGTAAAAGTGACTAAATTCCAGTGTTTGTTGTTTGCTACTGAGAGAGTGAGACATATAAATCCACAAGAATGAAACCTTATATTACAGTTTTAAAAACTATGGTTATTTTTATTAACACTGTTATAATATAGAATATATTTTCCTGTCTTTTCCCCGCCTTATTTACACTTTCTTCTGATTTCCCTCCAGAATCCTGGCTGAGTTGTGAGAAGACTGCTGTTTTGCAGGGCGGTTTCCTGCAAATCAATTAAGCCAGCCAGAGCCACTCTCTACTGTAAAAAAAAGAAGACTGGGTGACATTTTTATGGGTTTACTGAGTCTGACACTGTTAAGCTAAAGACAACTGTTTTATTCAGCTTTTAATTAAGCTTTTTTAAGCTTATTAAGCTTTTTTGCAGATGAACCCTCTACAACCCATTCTATCACAGTTTTATTAGTTTCTCTTGTAATACTGTATTATTGCTTGGAATAAAAAGAATCACCGAAATCGACTCGAGTCGAATCAAACGAGTCAGCTGTACGTAACTTAGCAGCGTTTTTCTGCAACAATAACTTCTTTAAAAACGATTTACCTCATGCAACTGAGCCCAGGTTTAGTTTGAAACAAATGACAAAAACAAAAAGATAAGAACATGAATGTAAAACGACACAAAGCCCGTACTTACCCATAATCACAACCGTTCTGCCGTGAAGTTTGGCTTTGCTCGTACATCTCGCTCCTGCTACAGTTGTGCGTATTAAAATGAAGGCTCCGATCAGCACGCCCGGACCAGGATAAAAAGAGACATGACTGAGATAATGTGAGGAATGTTCAAGTCTGGGTGTGGAAAAAATACAGTCCATTAAAAAGCACAAACTAACCAAACAGGATGAGCAGGCTGGGCTATACCTCCTGCTTCAAATACAATAATACAATACAGGCGACGTGTTGGCGAACGTTTTAGTGACAAACAGCACCACCTAGTGCACAAACACCGTCACGACACACAACGTACAGCGCGCATGTTGTAAGGTGTGTGTGTGTTGTGTGTGTTTTGTGTGTGTGGTGTGTGTGTGTGTGTGCGTGCGTGCGCGATAACGGTGGGTGTGTGTAACAGGTAAAGTTCGTGTGAGGGTTCAGTCTGTGTAAAAGAAGGTGGCAAACTGTGGTGGCATGTCCTCCAAAACTACTGGAAGAGTTTAATGAATTTAATAAATTAAAACAATTCTAAATGGATATTTTTTTACCAAATCAAAACCAACAAGTCACAAAATACACAATTTTTTACTGCGCTAAAATATTTCTTTTTTTTAAAAATTGACACGATAAAGAATCAAAACATTATTTTGTCTGGGCATCTGACAATGCAGGATAAAGGTTTGACAGTAAAAATATATTGAATCAATTATCTTTACGCCCGACCTGTAGGTATCGTGGCTCATTGCTTTCAAAACAAATTCATAATCACAATCATTTTGCAAAGTTTAAATTGTATACATTTGGGTTGTGGTACTTCATTTAAATGTAACAATTGTGACTGAAAATGTGACTGAAATGTGAAAGCAAAACTTTTTAAAAAGCCAAAATAAGTGAAAAAATGTGTCAATTGAAAAACGTCAGTACTAATGTTATACATAAAATTAAAGCAAATATATTGCCAATTTATAGCATTTTGTTATTATTTTTAAATCATTTCCGTTTTCAGATTTGACCATATTTTCCCCGTGTTCTGTGGTTCATTCCTCTTGTTGGATGCAGTTGCTCTAAATCAAGAAAGCAATCAAATAACTAGTAAGAGCAAAAAAAAAAAAAAGACATCAGTTGGATGAAATGAGTGTCTTGCATTTCCCCGCAGTTTTATTTCCAAACCTTTGGCTCGGTTCGCAGAATAAAAACTGTACAAACACTGCTGCTAGGCATCTGTTATTGAATCTCTACAAAAATAAGATCATGTTCTCCACGCTGTTTTTCGGCGCTTGTGGAAGTTCTCTGACTGTAGAGATATTTACAGTGGAACAGGAGAAGAGGGAGAGGAGGAAATGGGAGATGAAGAAAAGGAGAAGTGTGAAGAAGTGGGGGAGCTTCCACAAGGCGAAGAAGGACGTGACATTGTGAAGCGAGCCGCCGTCGGCGTTTAAATGGAGACTTCGTACTCTCTTGTTTCCTGCGATACATATAGAGCACCTTAAGTCCCATAGTCATTTTTTTCAATCTTGTGTGGACAAGTTATCATCTTCAGGCATCACATAATGGGGAGAATCTGATTAATCTAGTTTAGTGGTGCAACATTTCTTGAATATTCATCATTTGTTTGATTTCCACAATTACCTCCCTGTTCACGGCTAAACCAAGCGTACACACGCAAACATTAATAAGATAGCAAGGAGAAAATGAAAAGCAACGCACCACAACTCTCAAAAGTTTAGCCAATTACATGATTATATTGTATTGAGTTGTTAACCTACATTTCTATAATTTTGCATTGGCGTATAACCCTGCAGTGCTAAAGTGAGCTGCAACACACAGACCGTGGGCCAAAAACGGTGTAACTGGAGTCGTTGTGTTGGCTTGCTTCTTAATAAGTTGTTAATAATAACCAGAGGTGGAAAGTAATGAATTACATTTACTCACGTTACTGTAATTGAGTAGTTTTTGTGAGTAATTTGTAATTTTTAAAGTAGTTTTTGAAATAGGTAACTTTACTTTTACTCAAGTACATTTTGATCCAAGCATTTTACTTCGCTACATTGGAAAATCCCCCATTACTGAGTAAAAAATGAAATGCGGGGGGAAAAAAAACCAATCCGCCTGAACGGAGGGGAAATTGCGCGGGCGTTCGCGCGGCATTCCCGCTATTTTAATGTAGCCTATCGTTGGATGACGGCTGGTACTGAGCAAGAGGTAGTTTGCACATTATATATCTCGACAGGTTGTAAACATTATGCAGTTAATTTGTCAGTTATATTTTCTATAAAAGTGTTGCCCAGTGTTACCATGAAATCGCTCAGTTGTCTTTAAAATGTGTGTCCCGGACACTTTGAGTTTGATTATGCCACTTGTACCTGAACATGTTTTATGGGGCAGTCTGAACAAAGTTTGTACATTATACCGCCTAATAGTTGATTAAAAACAACTAGTGCTGGACTGGATTTATGACTAGTCCTTTTTTACATCTAGTAATTGAAAGTAACTAAGTAACTCTTACTCAAAGTAAATTTTAAATTAAGTACTTTTTTTACTTTTACTCAAGTAGATTTTTAGATGGGTACTTTTACTTTTACTTGAGTAGAATTTAAGCACAGTAAAGATACTTTTACTTAATTACAATTTCAGTACTTTTTCCACCTCTGATAATAACAGGTTAATAACTTCTGCCCTCAAGATATCTTGTCCAACAAAAATAAATTGTTCTCTCAATATAATTAACTTTGGACACTCAAGATAATAATTTATTCCAACAAGAAAAATAACTTGTTCCTAAAAGATAAATATCTTGTGTGCTCACGATGCTCACTTCTTCCAACAAGATAACAACGGCTGCTCAAAACTTGTTCCCAAAAGATAAATGTCTTGTGAGTGACTGATTATTTGTTGCGTTCTCAAGATAAATAACTTGTTTTCACAAGATAATTAACATATTCCCAAATGATAAATAACTTGTATACACGAGGAGAAAAAAAACACAGTGTGGGACTTTAGACGATCTAATTATGGTTATTGTGATATGAACAAACTGAAAAGTATAAACAGTAAAGAGTGATAAAGAGAAATCAGGAATAAGAACGGAGGGAAGAAACAGGCGCCAAACACACCAATGGTTCTGACCTGCTTTGCTCCAAATGCTGTTTATTCGCCCGAGATCAACCTTACAGGATTGCTCACTACAACAGAGGTCTATAGGGAAGAACCGGTGGTGTGTAGGGGCCAAGACCGCTCTCTGTTCACATGCGAAACCGTCAAAAGAAAAGTAAAACACAGATGTTGTGAGAGTTTCAACCAAAGCTGATGAACACACCCCAAAAAAATGCATTGACAGAGAACGTGAACATGTACAAAAAACAAGGAGACATGAGTGCGCACGATGCACGTTACACACACACACACACACACACATTAGGCAAGACTAAGTGAGGTGTGTTTGTGCCGGAGACTTCCAGCAGGGATAAATATTGGAATGTTGTCTGCGCTGAGAGTAAAATCAGCTCCAAAATAAAAATAGCGAAGGCGAGAGGGAGTTTATCTCCAAGGCCAGCATTTCCATTTACACCTGATAGAGGTGCTGATGAGGCTGTGCCTCTCTCGCTGCAGCTCTCCTCGCTGATCCACTTAATGCACACACGCACACGTGTACATGCATGCACACACACAAGTGCATAGATAAGTGCATTCTTCAATATTCATGTCCATTAAATCTGCGTGAAAACTGTAGCTAGTTTTAAAAACCTTCAAGTAAAAGGCAGAGTCTGTTTATCTCTGTGAAATTTGTAGTTTATTGTACATTATGTAATATTTTCAAGTTTACTTTGCATTTTAACTTCACGTTATTCACTATATATTCACGATGTTTATTATAGTCTATTTAAATATTGTTTATTCTATGTGTCACATTAGTTCTTTGTCGTTTGCACTGTTAAAACTGGAGCCACGTCGTCTCGTCTCTCTGTGTACAGTATATAGCAAAATAAACAATAAAATTTACTTTGACTTTGATTTTTATTTTAGGTAATATTTGAAATATTTCTGCTTTTACTTCGTGTAATATCTGCATTTATATTTGCAATTTAACTTTACATTATGTAATATTGATATTTATACTTTATGTAATATTCAAATTTAGTGTTATGTAATACTCATGCTTTTCCTACGTGTAATATTTGCATTTTTACTTTACATTATGGAATATTGAATTTTTTTTATTTTACTTTACATTTTCAACTAATACAAGAACTTTTCATTGAGTCTTTTACATTTTATTCAGTTTTAAATGTATTTCTGTAAAGCACACAGCAGTCCTTCAGTGTTCTATAAATTGCCTAAATTACAAGATTGTAAAATATTTATGTCTTTTAGTTTTTCACATAAAATATACAATATTTGTTTAAAAAACATTTTGATTGCATATAAAGTTGTCATAAAGGAAAATGCCCTGGTAAGTTCAAAAGAGTCATATCTGGGGGTTCCCTTTCGATATTTCACTCGTACTGCGTCGTAAGACGCTATGGGGAAAACTCCTTTTTCCTCTTCGACTGAAGCCTTTTTTCAATCACGCAGTGCAACTGCACGCTGATTGGTTTCTTAAAGTTAACTGAAGAAACCAATCGACTGACGGCGGAACGAGCTGGCCAATGGCCGCGCCGCTTCGCCGGCTGGCGCTATTTGCATGCCGGCTCTATAAATGCGGCCGTTTCGCCGTCAAGTTCAGATTTTTCAGCCTTGGCATTGTTCCAGCGAACTCACCTCGGCTGAGCCTGCGCCGTCGATTAGCGTTAAGCAGCTGGAATTGGTTTTCGCGTTCTGCCGCTTCGGCTTTGAGCTTTATTTTCTCTTCTAAGAGCATCAGCGGCATTTTAAATACCTCGCGGTGACTGCGCCGTGCTCCGAACCGCTTCGCGCTCCGGCAATGACCATCTGGAAATGTCGCTCTATTGCGCGAAGCGCCATTTCTCTCCTCCGCTGATTGCCCGCATTGCGAGGCTTTCCGAAATATTTCTCGTTCTTTCGCGGATAAGCGACCCTCCTCTGTCCTCCCAGGGCCTGCTGGGGCTGACGGGAGAGCAATGCGGCGTTTGGCTGTGGATGGCTCTGCGGCTTTGTGCCCCAGTACCTCGCCACCCCTTCTGACCCGTTCTTCTTCATCAGCTGACCAGCGTCCTCAGCGACTCTTGGCGGCGACCTGGTTAAATTAATGGAGAAAGGCGGCAACGGCAACGACGGCAGCAATTGCATTTCTTCCAGCCTTGGCGGAGTTCGGGCTCTGATCTGACCCGCCCCAGCCGCCGTCATCTTCCCGTGGCGCCAGAACCCAGGACTGATGAGAGCTCATTGGCGATCCTGTCAAAAGCTGTCTCCGGCTCGGACTTGGTGGTCCCCCGAGGAACCCTCTGACTGGGTTGGACGGTGGTTTTACGGGAAGCGGCGACCCCCAACAACTCTGCCTTCTTCCCTGAAGTTCGTAGAGCTCACTAAGCGCGCTCTCATTACTCTGCTAGAGTCGGACTTCCTCCTCAGCTTTCTCCTCAGTGGCCAGCTGGGAAAGCTCGATCACCTGCCTCCTGGACAGGCCGTGGCCGCCACATCTCTGCCGCCGCCATTACATTGGTTGAAGAGCTAAGGCAAAAGCCACTGTAAGCCTGCAGAACCACTTGGCGCTCGCTGGCAGCTGCGCCCGCCCGCCCGTAAGCATGACCCTGCACTCCATGGCGTTCTGCAGGTGTTTCAAACAAAATAACGCATCCCGGAAGCCACCGGTCTCGGCCACTTCTCTTGCTGACTTGCGGTGCGGCGGACCTGTGTCGCGCCACCAAAGCCTGGCCCGGGCGTAATATGTCGAGCTTGGTGGTCGCAAACGCCATCTCTGGCTAACCCTAGCGGAGATGAAAGGCCGGATAAATCCGTTCTCGACGCTCCTGTCCTCAGGTGAACAGTGTTTTGACCATGAACGGCATCGGAAATAAAAATTTATCCTCGAAACGGTTTTCTCTCAATCATATCTTAGATTAAGCTCTAGGCGTAAATCTATGGGCCTCGTTCAGCCCATCCCGGCGGGCGAGGCCTGGCAGGCCATCCAGCGGTGTCGGGCCCAGGTGATGGGCTGTCAGGAGGTTACATATTGCGGTTTGCTCATAGACCCCCGCTTTAAGGTGTGGTCCCCCCAATGCTTGGCAGAGACGCTCGGTTCTCTCAGCGCGAAGTGGCCAATTTGCTGGAAAAAGGGGCCATAGAGATTGTTCCTCCAGCTCAAAGCGAGTCAGGCTTTTACAGCCGGTACTTCCTCGTCCCCAAAAAACTGACGGTCTCCGACGATTTTTGGACCTCAGGCGCTGAACGCTCTGGTAAGCGTTCAGAATGGTGACGTAGAAAGCAGATCCTCGGCATAAATGCGCCCGAGACTGGTTTATATCCTGAATCTGAAAAAGGCAGCGTCTTTCACATCAAGTGCCCTAACACAGGCGCTTTCTGAGATTACTGGCAACCGGTGTGGCATATCAATACAAGGTCCTTCCGTTTGGTTTATCTCTAGCTCCCCGCACTTTTACGCGATGCATGGACGCGGCACTCTCCCCTCTGAGACAGATGGGGGTCCGCGTTTTCAACTACCTCGACGACTGGCTCATTTTGGCCCAGTCAGAGGCAGTTCGATATCGCATCGGACCCTTCTTCTCAGCCACCTGGAGTGTCTGGACTCCAGGGTCAATTTGCCAAACATGCTATTACCCAGCCAAATTTCGTTCCTGGGGATAATGTCGACTTCGGTCGCGAATGAGCCTTGAGTCTCTCAGCAGAAAGCCAGGTAGAAGTCGATCCTGGGCTTATTCACTCCTTGGGGCTGCAGTGCCCCTTGGAGTCAGAGCCCACTCACAGAGGCATGGCCTCGTCTGGGCATGGTCGAGCAGGATCTCCATTCTGGAGATTTGTGAGGCAGCCAGCTGGTCCTCGCCGTCCCACATTTATCAGGTTTATAACCTAAATGTCCCTGCTCATGATCCAAGTTTTTGTCTATTTAAGTCCGTCCAGTGGACGGAAGCTGTGTATTTGGGGAGTTAACTCTACCTGTTGTTGGTGTCCCCTAAGTTTTTCCAGGCCAGTAGGAGGGCTCCTCTTGACGACACCGAGCCTGGCGGCCCCCCTTAAATGGCTTGCTTACAATGGCGGTAATATTGTGGCGTTCCCCTGGGGTTACCCTTAGGTGTCATACTGAGTCGCACCCACCGCCGCACGG
This sequence comes from Distichodus sexfasciatus, assembly GCA_032718565.1. Classification (NCBI taxonomy): domain Eukaryota; kingdom Metazoa; phylum Chordata; class Actinopteri; order Characiformes; family Distichodontidae; genus Distichodus; species Distichodus sexfasciatus. Next base: position 888,641 of record JAVGVS010000056.1, on the reverse strand, counting down.
CAGGATTGTACTGGTTCCCCATAGCGTCTTCTGACGCCAATCTGGTGAAATATCGAAGAGCGTGCTCGGTTACTTACGTAACCTCCGGTTCCTGAGATATGGGAACGATACTGCGTTCACTGCACCGTGCCATGTGCCTGCGCCTCCAGATGCTTCATCACGAAAAATCTGAACGGCGGTAGCGGCGCATTTATAAAACCGGCATGCAAATAAGCGCCAGCAGCAGGCTTGGCAGCGGCCATTAGCCCTTCGTTCCGCCGTCGATCGATTAGTTTCAATTAACTTTAAAACCAATCAGCATTCTGTGCACTCGCGTGATTGAAAAAAAGGCTTCGGTCGAAGAGGAAAAAGGAGTTTTCCCCATAGCGTCTTCTGACGCGGTACTCGTTCCCATATCTCAGGGAACCGAGGTTACGTAAGTAACCGAGTACGTTTTCTCTTTCATCAGGTCCTCGCAGCTACCTAATAACACACACAGCAACACACACACCAGCGCACACCCCAACGCACACAGCAACACACACGCCAACACACCGCGTAACACCTGCATGCTTACACGCCAACACACGCCAACACCGCATGCTTACATGTACCATGCCTGCAACAACACACACAGCAACACACACAGCAACACACACTGCATGTGCATGTATGCATGCTTGCATGTAACACACACCCAAACACACCCAAACACATGTACACGCCAACACACACCCCAACACACACCCCAACACACACCCCAACACACACCCCAACACACACCCCAACACCACACATAACACACACCATAACACACCCCAACACACACACCCCAACACACACCCCAACACACACCCCAACACACCCCAACACACACCCCAACACACACACAAACACACACAAACACACACACAAACACACACAGCAACACCGCAGATGTAACAGTAGTTCTTACTATTTGCTGAACATAAGATTTTTGCTGACTGCACACACTGATCTTCTTCAGCCACACTGCTTTCCCTCAATTCTTCTCTCAACACTGCTGCCCTTTTGGCATTTAATCTCTTTCTCACCTACTTTGTCTTCATTCCTTGTGATCGAGTGATAACCTCATCTGACCTGCATACTTTTGAGCCTTGCTTTCTGGGATTGTGGCATTCACCATAACTATCTGATTCACTGTCTATCTCAACATCAGTCAACTGCTCCTCGTGGCAAAGTAAGTCAGACTCTTCATACATACATGCTGCTTCTCTGGCCTTTAAGACTCCTTTTCCTTCGCCCTTAGATGCATTCAGAGTAGGTACATCTGATCTGAGAGCTTCACTAATCTTAGAGGATGCAGCTTCCTGTGTATGTAGAGCAGCAAAAGTTTTGATCATAGCTTGGTCTTGGTTTTGTTGTCCAGTTCATCTGAACTATCTGACTGATTTTCTGATGCAGACTTCTGATCATGTATTTATAATCAGCTCGTCTTCCTCTGAACTTACTTCCTATTGTCAAAATATTTGATTAATTTACAGCATTGGCAATTTTTAAAGAGCAAAAAATAATGAGCAAACATATCAACCATATTTTTCTTATACTGTGAAGTGGCGTAACATTTATATAAATTAATATTGCTGACTTCTGGTGTCATTTGCTTCCAGCTATATTTAGTTGCTGCATCGCTCATTTTAACAACGATATTTAAATTAATTGTATCTTACCATTATATTTTCATGTTTTTAAGCTTAATTATAAGACTGGTTTATGGTGCAGCTGAGTTTCGCGTTTACAACGCGTTATTCTTGTTATTTCTATACAGCGGGTAATGAACGGGAAGTCTCGCACATTCACAGAAGACAGCTTACTTCTATGTTGAACAATAAGGTGGACAGAATCAATTATTTTCTTACCTGTAATGACCGTTTTCTATTCCATTCATGAAGCTTTGAATAGCAGGACTTGTGCCAGAAACAGGAGCACACTATGAGAGAAATGTCGTATGTCTGTTATTGTCAGATTCTATGGCCAAACTTACAGTTTATTTCAATTGCTTACACACTAAAATTAATACTTTTCCACAATTAACAAAACCTTATACTCAAGGAGCAAAACACCCGCCCTGAATTTGCACAACACCAACAAGCACATTGTCAGCTCACTTTTGCAAAACGTACACAGTGATTTACCAAAACATAACACTTGTATGCATTGACACCAGAAATTATCGTCATTTTGTTGCAATTTTTAAAGCAAAAGGCTTTTAAATAGACACACCCCATGAACCAATTGGTTAACCACAGCCACCAGGTGTGCACACACGCTGGTGCTTAATTGCAGACACACCAATCAGGTTTAAGCACTATAAAAAGGCAACAGGCAAGTTCACCTGTCTTCAACAAAATGGGCGGTGTCAGAAGAAAGAGGAAAATCTCTCACCGGATGAGAGGGGCAATCGAGGAGAACAAGGTGGAGGAAAGAGGCCAAGGTAGGGGAAGAGGAAGAGAGAGAGTTAGACCTAGAGGAGGGGTAGGACATGCACAAAGAAGAAGACAACCAAATCTGTGTAACGAAATACGTGCTACAATTGTGGATATATAATAAACCACGGACTAATAACACTGAGGCTGGACTGAGAGTACAGCCTAACCTATGATACCTGATGGCATCAATAGTTCGGACATTTCGTCAAGAGCACAGGTGAGAAACGTATCTTCTGTCAACAGAAAATCCATAGCTTACTGCATGTACTATATCCATTTTTGGTATGTATTCATGTATCATTTACAGTAAGCTACATGTATATTTTGTTTGGCCAACATAGGATTGAACGTGAAACATTACAGGAGGGAGGGGCCGTATATTCACACAGGAGCAGAGATCATAAACCTCATTTTGGTAAATAATGCAATGAGGCCTTGAGAAAATTCAAGCCCATCTTGTCTAATGATCACCACATTTTAAATATTGTCAACAGACATCTCTGTCAACAATAGGCCGTATCCTTAAAAAACATCAAGTTGTGGCCAAACAACTGTATAAGTGCCAAACACAGAAGAAATTCGAACCGGGTGAAGTCCTGCGGCGTGAATATGTGGTGGTATGTTTTGTTCACTGACTGTAGTATTGTGTACTGCACACATAACCTTTTTACAGTACATGTAATTTTACTGTATAGCAGACCTACAGTATATTGATTATGCAATGTGATATTTTGCTGTATTTCAGAGAGGCGGAAGAAGTCCTGCATGAGTTTATATACATTGATGAAGCTGGATTTAACCTGACAAAGTGAGAAGAAGAAACATCATTGTCAATGTACCAGAACTAACGATAGGGGGAATAACGCTGTGCTGCCATTACAGAATGGGGTCCTCGACCGCCCATGCCAGCTTGGTCCTTACAACACTGACATGTTACTTACATTTTTAGACAGATTACACCAATATTATCACAGCAGTAAACCAAAGGGACCAGATGCAATACATTGTCGTCTGGGACAATGTAGCTTTCCATCGTTCCCCTCTGGTCCAAACTGGTTTCATCCCAACACCCACAATTTTACAGTTCCAATACCTTCCTATACTCCCCCTTCCTAAACCCCATCGAGGAGTTCTTTTCAGCATGGCGGTGGAAGGTTTATGATCGGCGGCCCTATGTCCAGATGGCCCTCATTCAAGCTATGGAGGAAGCATGTGATCAAATTGAAGCAGCATCCATACAAGGGTGGATTCATCCTCTTCTTCAACTCCAAGATTCTTTCGTTGCCTTGCCAAATGAAAATATAGCCTGTGATGTTGACGAGGCCTGTGGCCAGATCAGCTAGGCGGAGATGTTTGGGTTTTTATTTTTGTTTTTCTGTACTGAACTGGATATGTAATTTGTTACCCAGTACAATGGTATGTTCAATCAGCTTGCGTATGGAAACTGGAAAAATGTTTTTGTTAGAGTGTGTTTTACGTTCGATATTTCTGTATTGACTGACTTGAGTACATGAAAAATAAATATTTTTCATCAAGGTGCAGTACTTGTCGTGTGTTGTGTTGTCAATATATTCATATTCTTTAACATGTATCTCCAAAAAAGAAAAAGAAAATCATTTAGACTGTATCATTAGAAAGGTAGAAATGTTACAAGTGTTTTAAGATTGAGCACAACCCAGTGTGTAAAGTGGTTCCAACAGAATCGACTGTATATGAACCATGTGTGTATATAATTTACCAAAATAGGCTTTTGATGAGTTATTGTACAGTTTTGTACAATATGAAGTGTTCATTTTGCAAAAGAATACAATTCCTTCTTGTGTGTGTAGATGTGTGGTGTGTGTAGGGTTTTGACCAAAATGAGCCTTGTTTTTTCAAAATCGCGCCCTAAGCAATCGTAAAAACTGTAAGTGAAAATTTGTTAGTGACATGTTGATGAAGTAGTGTTGTTAGTACTGAGGTCCAGAATTGCTGTATGGTTGTTTTAACAGAGGGAACCAAATATCCTGGATATCAGGAAATAATGTTTCCCCTAATATTTAGACAAATAAATATGTGTGATGTCTGAAAATCACTCAGGTATATTAATACATGTTGATGAAGTAGTGTTGGTAGTACTGGGGTCCAGAGTTGCTGCAATATAGTTGTTTGTTTTAACAGGGGAACCAAATATCCTGGATATCAAATAATATTTCCCCCTAATATTTAGAACAAATAAATATATGTGTAATGTCTGAAAATCACTCAGGTATATTAATACATGTTGATGAAGTAGTGTTGTTAGTACTGGGGTCCAGAGTTGCTGTATGGTTGTTTTAACAAGTGGGAACCAAATATCCTGGATATCAGGGAGTAATGTTTCCCCTAATGTTTAGGCAAAGAAGTTTGTGTGATGTCTGAAAATCACTCAGGTACATTAATACATGTTGATGAAGTAGTGTTATTAGTACTGAGGTCCAGAGCTGCTGTATTTGTTTTAATAGGGAACCCAATATCCTGAATATCAGGAAATAATGTTTCCCTAGAGTAAGGAAGTATATAGATGTCTAGAAATCACTCACATACTAAATTACATGTGAATACTGATTGATAAATCACGCATAATATAGTCTTACATATGCAAGACTACCGTTTTTCACCAAGAAATACTGTATCTCTTTCCAGCGATTCAGTCATTTCAATAAGTATCTGTCAAAATAAAGAAACATCGAACAGGAATGTGATGTTTTAAACTATATGGCTTGTTTACCTGAGCAGCTTCGTAGAAAGACATTAAAACGACAGAGAAACCGTCTAACTAAAGAGAAGCCGTCTGGCGCTAAACGGCGGGTACGACGTCATGATCGCTTGAATCTGGCGCGACAGAGAACAGGGGAACTGAATTTCGTAACAAAGACAGCACTTTACTATTCACCAGCACTAGTAGACTACATTGTGGGGACTTAACGTATATAGTGTAAAATATACATTAAAACAACAGTTCAGTACTAACAAGTGGAAGCAGACTCATGCGTGGATGCTGGATGTAATGTTGATCATCTCTGAAAGCTTCATCTGATTCAGGACGATTACTGACTCCTTCCACTCCACATGTCACCTGAAATAGACACAACAGACAATAATAAGCTAAAAAACAAAAACATATGAACACTACTACAAATGGGTAAATATTGACAGCTTCCTTAGGCATATTTGGGTTGCCTACTTTATGGAAGTAAACAGTGGCAAGTGGCAACAAACATTACAAACATTTAAAAATGTTTTTAAGATATTTTCATTTAAATGTCTAGTAGTTTTGAGAAGAATGATGTAAAAATGGAAAAAATGTTTTCAAGAAAAAAAAGACATTTAGGTATTAAATCTAATTTTGCTAGTGTAAGCATGCAACAATATTTGATACAGATTCTAAATTTAGTTTTTATTTTCTGTTGTCCACACATACCGTACAAATACTGTTTGGCTGCCCTTGTAAATGAGCTGTCTTTATTTTGTCTATATATTAAAAAAAATATAGGGGCTGTGTTTTAGTCATCTGACCATTGTCTTTAAAAGTCAGCAGACAGCTATTATAATAGAGCATCTGATATATTAGGTAATAAAAAATACTTGAGCTGAACAGACCATCTTTAGCTAGAGTTTCTTCAAAGCACCACCATTATGACAAAAATACCTTTTAATGAGGTAATGCACACAACATAATCCCTCAAATTGTCCTATTTATTTAAGTTTAAGTGTAACGATCACAGAGCAGTGGAAACTAGAGCAACACATTACTAACTGTATAGTCTGTCTTAAAGTCTACATGCAATATATAAAATCATTTGTTTTAGAAAGGTTAAATAACGTCAAAAACACATCTGTCCATCGCTTATTTTAAGATCACCATGCCCTTGGAACTAAATCTAGCATAAACACATGCACCACAATTTGTGCTGTGTTATGGCAGCAGGTACGTAAGGGCCAAATGTAAGGATTTGGTGGAAAAGCTACACCTATTGCTATTCTTGTGTAAATTGTGCAGATTTAATGTTTACCATGTAAAACATAAATGAAAACATGCAGTTATTACCTGGTTGTGAACAGTACACCATACTGTACATGTTGGAGCAATGGGAATCATCTCCCAGAGGAGCCGTCTGGCCTTGAGGGCCATTATGTCTACTGCATGCTTTTGTCACCTAAAATGGGCACAAGAATTGATAAAAGGCAAATGTGTTAGTTCTATACATTAAATATACATGAATATAAAGTAGTTGCAGAACAATGCCAGATGGACTATGATAACTCGGCTGGGTGGCATGTGTGCTGCATTTAATAATACTACTCAAAACTTAAATAATGAGATTTTAAGTTCTAAAGTCATCAGAAGAGATGTTTTGTTTCAGACTTGTATTTAAAATTATTTTTTTTACAAAACATTCCACGGCAGCTTCACAGAATCTGAGTTCTAAATTTAGAAACACATGGACAATCTCTAATACTGTCAAGATACTAAGTCAGGATACCAAGTCAAGAGTTTCTAGGAAGTTTGAGGTGGTGCTGATAAATTAGAAAAAGGAAATTAGATTTAGAACATACATATGACTGAAATGGACTGTGAGCTGCAGTAAGTAACAGAAAAATAAAACTAATTTAGAATCAGCAAATACAGGTCTATGAAACAGCAGTGCATGAATGTACAGATGAGTAGAAGACTCACTTGTATATGTTAGCTGAGTTAATTAGGTGCATGTATTCAAAAGCTTTACTTGCCTTAAAGCTGGAAGCAGATGAGCACTGTGCATTTTGGGGTGCTGACCATCCATCTGATACCCCAGGATCACCATTTGTTTGTATCCTACTTTGTCACCTAAAACAGGCACAACAGTCAAAGTAGAAGAGGAATCATGTTATGGAAACAGTATGTGAGCAGTACCATACTGTGATTGATCCGGATAATTCCTAAAAACTTGACATAAACTAAGAAAATTATGATTGTTTATATTTAGTGCCAAAATCTTCATTTATACAATGAATAAAATTATTTTCACTGTTTGATATTTACTCATTCAAAAGAGCTACTAGAGTTAACATACCTGACTTCTCCAAGGACAACCACCATCTCCATAATTATATGTAACTTCCTCTCCAGATATTATGTCTCTTAGAGCAAAAAGGCACAAATGGGGCCTTCCTTCCACCATAATTCTTTTCATTTTGCAGTTGGGGTTTATGTGATCGTCGTTAACCGGTCTTCCAAGAGTGCCATCATCCCTTGCAGCATCAATACTGAATTTGAACAACAGAACACCAAATTTAATAATCCCCCTCTAAAACCAAACATTACGTTTCCTGTTTCAGTTTTATAATGCTGTCATTGTAATTTTTCTCATTTTTATATCACCAATATTAAGGTATTTAGGTAGTTTCCTTCCTCTCTTACAAGCAATGACAAATCTTCTAAACTGTCTATAGTATGCACCTTCAGCAAGGTAATAACCGTTTTGTGTTAGTAAACATCACATTCTGGTATAAGTCTCTCGTGAATTAGCCCATAAAAACACGTCAGATGAAGACTATTACAGAGTGAAAAAGGCAGATAACGCTATTATTATTATTATTATTATTTTGAATAGATTTCATAGTAATTATGTATAAACTGGGGCTGCTGAACATTTTGGAAAAGCACTACATTACCCATGAGCACCCTCACATTGCAGTACTAGATTTTGTAGTATGACATGTTATAATTGACACAAAAGAACTCACGTGCGAATGTAGCGAGAAAATGAGAATACCCGGCACATCAGGCGGTAAGCAGCGTTTTGTCTGTTCATTTAAGCTAAGCGCTTTGTTTAGAAAGTGAAGTCAAGCTGTTTTAGACTGCGTTTTGGGGCACGGCACAAACACACACAGCTCTGCAGACGACAAAACACACACTTGTACTGGTCTATAATGCCTAGAATAATTTAAGATGTTTTGCGGTGGTGCAAACTACCGAGCTGGCTTACTTGTGGGCTGCGCTCCATATCATCCGTTTGGTCGAACTTCATTAAAAAAAAAAATTAATGTATGTAACACGTACTCCTAACACATAAAGCAAATGATTTTCTAATGAATAAAATGCCATAACTGGCGTTTTCCTGTGACAGACGAGCTGACAAGCCGCTTTAAACTTCTCTAACGTCAGTCTATCATCCTAATGTAGCGTTGGCCTTGGCGGCCCATACATTTAACCCTAAGATGAGCGAATATCAGGGATCCCCAAGTCTCCCGGAAGTTCGAGAGTCTCCGCTATATTGATGGCGTCTCCCTGATGCCTGCAAATTGAATAAAATATCCCGGAAACTGGAGCAAGCAAACAAGAACCTGCAAGGCAGTAGCAGAGGTGGGCAAAGTAGCTAACTTCATTACTTAAGTGAAAGTACGAATACCACTAGTCAAATGTTACTCCAATAAAAGTGAAAGTCAAATTTTTTACTTAAGTGAAAGTACTGAAGTACTTGTTTTAAAAAATACTTAAGTATTAAAAGTACATCTTCTTTCACCGCATTGTTGCATTATTGCCACATCACTTACAATGCCTAGCTTGTAGAATAAGGAACTGGTAGAGATGTTACAGAATGAACTAGGCTGCAACCCCAACAACCAGGAGGACAGTGCAATAGCTGTAAATGCAGCTCAGAACAAATCAACATTCCAACCTGCTTAAAATCCAGCTCTACACCTCTAGCTTCATGACTTTCTAACAGCAGCAATGTTTTAATCAAGACAGAAAACAGCAGAACTTGTCTGAACTTGGTTTTATATTTACAATCTACAGGCGTGACGTAGCCTACTGATTACTGATAGACTGTCACCTGCCAAACCTTCGTCGTTTTGAAAAGGGGAATAACATCACTTCATCACAGATTTGCGAAAATAACAGTAACAAGAACAGCAGTAGAAATGTAGTCAAGTAAAATGTATGGTATTTGTCTTTAAAAAGTAGTGAAATGAAAGTCATAAGTAAAATAAAAAATACTACTCATGTGATGAATCTCAAAATCTTAAGTATTACAGTACTCAAGTAAATGTGTAGTTACTGTCCACCTCTGGACAGTAGCTTGGGAGAACTGTAAATACATCGCGCACCTGTGAGTGAAGAGTGCGTATGTGTGGATCACTGCGTATTACTGCGATCCTGGCGCCCAGCCCCGGACCCCCCGGACTTTTTTTTTTTTGGGGGTGGACCTCAAAAATAGGATTTTTGGGTTGGGATCCTGGAATGCTCCAATTATATACGAAATGCGTGTGTGCTTCGTCCAAAATTTCCCGTGCCAGATGGAGTCGAACATGAATCGTCTGAGGGCGTTGTGGTAAACTCGCTGTCTTCTTTTAGTCTCCTCATGGTCGATCAGCTCCCCTCTGTACTCGACTCGGCAAACACTCCCCTGCCTTAGTCGTGAATGACAAGCCACACTAACAGCGACTTTTCTCCTCAGTGTAAAGTTTTAGTTAAATTATTCGCTTTGCTCACCTTTACAGGAATCGGCGTATTTTACTTCAGCCCTGTTTTATCGCTTTCGGTCTTAATGTGAAAAATGGCATCATTTGTTGGGTTTAGTCTTCGCGGACTCATTTTTCATTACCAGTTCTGAAAACATCTAAATGGACAGTTCATTAAATGTTTATAGAAATGTTCAAATCTAGCATTAAAATGCAAATAAATAGGCTGATATATGGAGACTAGCTGAGTGCTCACAAGGCCTAGCGGCTGCTAACTAGCTAGCGTTAGCTTAGCTTTGTTTACGGAGAAAAGTGCGCCATTTAAAGCTCTATTAAAATGTAACACTTTGTTTACAGTCAAACACGATGTATTTCCTAACAGTATAAGCTTTTAAATCAATTCATCTTGCAATAAAAAATTACTTACATAGACACGAATGCTTCTATAGTTCAGCAAGCGGGTTTAACGGTAACCTGTTTGCACTCATTAGCGGTATCTTATTAGCTCTCTCATTGGTTTATGGTTCTGATAATGTAATCCAGCTTCAGCCAGTCGGAGTTCAAGCATTGCTGTACCCACGTGTTAAAGTGTATCCGCGTTGCATTTACTGTCTTTGGCCACAGGCAGAGTGTACACACTCTGAGCAAGTTCCACCCACACACACACACACACACACTTTTGCACATACTGACTTGTTGTACATAATGGCAGATATGTATCTGTCATGTACAGCCTTCTACCTCATTGCACATCAATCTAAAATACAGTTTAACCTGTTTAAAAATGTTTGCATATTTGCACATATACTGAACATTGGCGCGGAATAGTCCGGATATAGTATCTGTCTATTATAACTCTACCTCCTTGCACACTCAGTGTAAATGTCAATTTCAACCTGTTAAGAATACTGCATCCTGACTTGACAAACATGTTTACCTCTATGTCTGTCTCTAGCCTCTAATTATATATATATATTTAAAAAAAAAAAAAAAAAAAAATTCCCTGTCTGGTCTAAAATGTTTTATTACTGCTGTGTCTGAATTCCTAAAATGTATATTGTTTAATGTGTATTTTTTACTTATTTATTGTTTATTCCATGTGCCTGAGTCGTGCCACTGCCCTATTTATTCTCTGTTCTGTTCTTTGTTTTGTTTGCACTGCGATAACCTGGAGCCACGTCGTCTCGTCTCTCTATGTATCTGTACAGTATATAGCAGAGATGACAATAAAGTTGACTTTGACTTTGACTTTGTCATGGTAATCACCATGTTGGGGACTTTGGGGGGAACGCAATATTATATTATTACGCGAAATTTACTCCCTCCGCCATTCTCGGCTGCCGTGCATGCGTTGAGTGCCCTCGGTGAGATGAGAGTTACTTCTACCCGGAGCAGCGCTGTACTTACATCAGGCAGCAACAGTCACTACCGAAACTACTTTTTAACTAGAGTTTTTATGCCGCCGCCAGAAAATCACCAAACAATGTCATCATGATATAATCGATTATGTCCTGCCACTGCATCGATGCAGAATCGTCCGCGTCTGCATCGCGATGCATCGATTATAAGATTAATTTCAACACCCCTACTCTACACACACACACACCGCTCTACACACACAAATTTCTACACCCACACATCTCTACACACACACTCCTGTACACACACATACGCACCAACAACAGATGAAAAATGATTTTCACTTATAGTTGAGGCTCAGTCAACACACAGACCTCTCTCTACACACACTCCTCTACACCCACACATCTCTACATCCACATATGTCCAGAAACACACCCCGCTAAACCCACACACACCCCTCTAAACCCACACACACCCCTCTACACACACACACACACACACCAACTATAGGTGAAAAATGATTTTCCCCTATAGTTGAGGCTGAGTCAACACACACACCACTCTCTACACACACACCTCTCTAGACACACATCTCTCTACACACACCCACTGTCCTCTACACACACACACACACCCCTCTACACCCACACCTCTCTACACACGCACACACACCTCTCTACACACACACACACCCCTCTACACACACACCCCTCTACACCCACACACCCCTCTACACCCACACCTCTCTACACACGCACACACACCTCTCTACACACACCCCTCTGCACACACACCCCTCGACACCCACATCTCTACACCCACACATCTGTACACCCTCACATCTCTACACACACACATCTCTCCATCCACACCTCTCTACACACACACACACACCGCTCTACACACACCCACACCCCTCTAAACCCACACATCACTACACCCACACATCGCTACATCCACACATCTCTACACACACCCACACTGCTCTACACACACCTCTCTACACCCACCTCTCTACACACACACACCTCTACAGACACAAACACACACCTCTACACACACACCCACACACCTCTATACACACCTACACCCCTCTACACACACACACACACACACCTCTACACACACACATCCACCCCTCTACACCCACACCCCTCTACATCCACACATCTCTACACACACACACACCCCTCTACACACACACACACACACACACACACTCCTCTACGCACACACACCCCTCTACACACACACACTAACTATAGGTGAAAAATGATTTTCACTTAAAGTTGAGGCTGAGTCAACACACACAACGCTCTCTACACACTCCCACACATCTCTACATCCACATATCTCCACACACACAGTCCTCTAAACCCACACACATTTCTCTACACACACACACACACACTAACTATAGGTGAAAAATGATTTTCACTGTAGTGTATTGTATGTAGTGCACTAATGTAGGACGGAGCGACTGAATCGGGACCTCTACACACACACACACACACACACACACACTCACACTCACACACACGCTAAGAAACAAAAACCATTTGTAGATGTTTTGGGCATCTTTATGAATGAATGAATTTAATTAATCTAACCCTAATCCCCTAACCCCCCAGTTGTCTAAGATGTTGAGAACTTTTTATATTTACAGCATTTAGCAGACTTTCTTATCCAGAGCAACTTAGTTTTTTTCCTAATTTCAAGGACAGTTTTCCTGAGGACAACTTGGGGTTAAGGGTCTTGCGCTTGGACCCAATGGTGTTAATGCTGGAGGTAGGACTGGAGAGTCCCCTAAGCCCAAGTTGGAACATGTAGGAAATGTATAAATCCACCCCAGATATGATGTAAAATTAATTTAAATGTGTTACTGATTTCTATAAAATGAGCTTCAATAGGTCACAAATTTTCGAAACTCGTTGAACTTCGGGTTTCAATGAAACTAGGATCAGATGTTACCTTGGACCTCTTCTCGTTGTAATACATACATTGGACCAGCAGATGTCAGACGCGCACTGTTTCTCTTTTCGATCAACTCTCCGAATGATTGATCAAATATTTGGAAATTCTGTAAAAGCATTTTATAAAACAGAGAAGCCTCTCAAGTCAAATTTTCATCAATCTGAACAATTTTATTTGCTGTTTTGTTAATAACAAAGATTGCACTGCTGTATGTTTGTTTTGGTACACATAGAAAAAAATCTTAAAGAGATAATTGGAAGGCACAATTTGTTATTTTACAATATATACATTTCAAACTAAATTATAAATACAGAGCTAAGCAAATCCCAGCATAAAAAAACGCAAGCCCAGATAAACTAGCTATATTGTTACATATATTCAGTAGCATGTTTTTGTTTCATTGAGTTAACAATAAATTACTTAAAACTGATGTCATAAGGCAGTAAAAAATGCTAAGAGAACACAACACACCATTTAAAGAGCAGAAACACAAACATAATTTGATCTCTCAAACACACAGCAACTCAGCAGTTTTAGTGCAAATTACTACACAGAACATATGGCTAGCAGAAACTACTGCATAAGGAGATTGAATAGAGTGCATAAAACAGACTCAAACCATGACATTTCAAAGCCCACAAGCAGAAATTACTGCTACGTGCACGGCCGGTTTTCAGTAACAACGTGTTTCATGTAATAGCAAAATCCCTGTTAAAAGGTACAAAAATCAGCATGAAGAGCTTGGAAAACCAAAAATGTGTTTAAAAATTGGAATTTTAAGGTTGGCAAGTCATATTTGCTTTATAAAGAATGAAATTAAGAACTGATCTGGGTGCACTTTAATTAGCATAAACATCCTGATTTGGATTTAATCTTTTTCTTCACCTGTGGGTAGACAGAAGATGAAAAAAGACAGACTTTCTCTTTTTATGGCCAGGGGGCAAAATGAGGCAAAATGAAAGTGGCGAGCCTGTGATAATTTTCCAAGAAAAAGAAAGCAACAGCGCTCTCTGCAGGTGGAAACGTTTAGTAGAAGCAATTGCACATTATGTACCCATGTCTGGACATTATATTTTGGCTTATCTTCAATACAAACTGTCCGTGCTAATTTACAGAGCAAAAACAGAGACAAAAACAGTGTTGTTTCTTTTAAATAAATAACTTCTGATCTGTGCATTTAGACCTCAAACACACATCTTAGGAGCAACATTATGAGCTGGTATAATAACATAAAAAAAAACAATGCTACACATGAAGCATTTCGCACACACAGCTATAATGACAGCATTCGATATTCAGATAGTATTTGCATGTGGCGGGTCTGTATTAACTGCATTTGATTCGATTCAAGAGGGAGAGCAGAACACCAACCTGTAAAAGCCTCTAAAAGTTTACTTCCTGAGATAGGTTCTGGTCAGATGTTCCACAAAAGAAGGTTGGGATTTTTTAAAAAATAAAATAAAAATGACTGCAGTGATTTTTTCCTGCTTTCAGTTCATTAAGTCGTAAACTTAAGTCGTGGAACACTCACTAGTAAGTGATGGGAGTTTCAAGCCTGTAGAAACGCACTGAACTTAAAGCGATCATAAACCTTGTGCTGCAGAGCGGAACAGTGCAAAACTGGTGAGAAATTCTGTAATTTTTGCTGGAAAGCATTAGGTGGATTCATTTGGTTTCAGTCTGTAAATTCTGTAGACACAATACAGACCGGAACGAATATACCTTTAACATAAATTAAGATGATATATTACTACAAATACGATAAACACTTTCTTCCATTTTCCAAATCCCTACCCCTCAGTGAGCAGTGAGCACTACATCCCACTTCATCTGCAAGTTGATCCACTGCAAGTCCTTTGTAGTTAAAAGCTTCACGATACTCAGTATGTACTCACACGCAGTGCTCATAACCGCCCTGACAGCTTCTGACAAACACATACTCGACGTTTCATACTGAGGGGTTAACATGCCGTTTTTTTGCATTTCCTGAGAGCAACATCTGAGCATGAACAAGCAGGCGACTCACATTTAAGACAAATAATAGCTAGGGTCAGTAAAATCTGGGCTCTAGGATAGAGATTAAAATTACTGTTAAGAAGAGAAGGACAGGAAAGTGATTACGCTGATGCACGAAGAAGATTACAAGCAAGTCTAGAATTCAAGTGACCCCGATGATTTTCTCCCTCCTCTCACCGCCCCGATCCCCGTCCGAGTATGAGGTGCGATAAATAAAACAATAAATTAAAATGTCTTTGAATACAAATATATACTGTACAGGAGTCTTTGTCTTCAAGACTACAGTCGCTAGCATGTTTTCAAAAAGGCACTGTGTCAACAGTAGTCTGTTATCTCTCTGTCCATCACTGCCGGAGGAATCGGAGAGGAATTTGCCAAAGTCGTGGGGGGTTTGAGATGTGAACTTTCCAGTTTGGGTTTACACCGTTTTTAACACAGAACCTCAAAGTGGGAGGCAGAGGGACCAGGAGGGGGCAGTGTAAAGCAAATTTTGGATCTGACCGCACATGAAAGCCCAGTCTAACGCCCGGTCAGTACACTTAAAAAAAATGATTTGTCATGTTAACTTAAAACAATCATTTCTGAAATTTTAACTAACTTTTATGAGTTTTCATGGTGATGTCTAAGAGTGAGTGTTAATGTGCCAGACAGGAACTGTAAGTAGTGAAATTTGCAAAACTGAAATAATGTTGGTTCAATCAAGTAATATACAGTACTGTGCAAAAGTTTTGGGCAGGTGTGAAAAAATGCTGTAAACAAAGAATGCTTTCAAAAATGGAAGTGTTAATCATTTATTTTCATCAATCAACAAAATGCAGTGAATGAACAAAAGAGGAATCTAAATCAAATCAATATTTGGTGTGACCACCCTTTGCCTTCAAAACAGCATCAATTCTTCTAGGTACACTTGCACACAGTTTTTGAAGGAGCTCGGCTGGTAGGTTGTTCCAAACATCTTGATGAACTAACCACAGATCTTCTGTGGATCTAGGCTTCCTCACAGCCTTCTGTCTCTTCATGTAATCCCAGACACACTTGATGATGTTGAGATCAGGGCTCTGTGGGGGCCATACCATCACGTCCAGGACTTCTTGTACACCAAACACCAACACCAAATATTGATTTGATTTATATTTTTTCTTTTGTTTACTCACTTTGCATTTTGTAAATTGATAAAAATAAACAATCATTATTTATATTTCTGAAAGCATTCTTTGTTTACAGCATTTTTTTCACACCTGCTTAGAACTTTTGCACAGTACTGTACATCTTACATCAGGTATAAAATCTGTGTTAACGTAAGGTTCTACGTGAAACACCAAATTGGCATTTCTTAGACCCTGACTTAAATGACTTAAAATAACTATAATAATTAGATAATGAAAGGAGAACTCCTTTGTATATATTTCACCTATTAAACCTATATTTTACTGTTAGAGGTCTCTGAGTGCTGTCAGCTGTCAAAATATGAAACATATTGGTGCCACCTTGGCGGTGAGATCGTGGTCGTCGTCGAACTCTTTTCTATTTCTATTTACAGAAGATGAGTTCAACATTCGACTCTTTTGGACTTTCACGTGCGCGGCTATGGTTGTTCGTAAGGCTCCCGGCTGTGTTGCGGGGCTAAGATAGGTATGTACAGCTTCTTTAGTTACACAAAAGTGGCATCAACCTCAACGTTAGAAATCCGCCCCGATCACTTTGCATATTAGCTGCCCTGCCAGGCTCACTGCTACCGCAATATCTCCACCAAGGTGGCACCGATTTGTTTCATATTTTGACACCTGACAGCACTCAAAGACCTCTAACAGTAGAATATAGCTTTCAAAAATGCCAGAGTTCCCCTTTAATATATCATGCTTGATTTTACTGGAGACGTCATGACTGCAGTTGTTCATAAGTTGAACCAAATGAAACATTTTCCAGTGTGTGGAGTATTAACACATTCACTCTTGAACACAGTCATAGTTTCACTCACTTTCACTTTTCATAGTTTTTAAGTTTCAAGTTTTCAGTTTCAAATTCCCGACAAAAACACTTTATTGCATCACTGAACACTCAAAAGAGTTAGTTGAAATTCAGTTACTGTTTTAAATTGATGCAAATGAAAGAAGTACGTTAACACGACAACAAACCATTGCTTTTACAGCGCAGCAAATCTGAGGGAACGGACGCACGAAGGTATCGCTTAGGCTGGGTTTTCCTCGGTTCCTATTTTTCATGTGGAGCTCGCTCCAAAGCGTGAATGAATCCAGTGCAGCTAGTGTCCCTCCAGACTGTTCTTCAGAGTATTTGCGGAGGCCTGGTCTCAATCGGGTTGTCTGAAGTGAATGACGGACTGGCGAGGGTTGGGGCCGCTGCGTAACATGTTGCTCAGCACCTCCTTGACGTTGATGGCACTATCGCTGGCACAGGTGCCGTTGGGCAAAGCTAGAGAGTGCTGGTCGGAAGGAGAGAGGGAGCTGAAGAGCGACAAGGAGGACGAGGAGGAGGATGGCGTGAGCGAGGAAGAGAAGAGAGACGAAGACGAGGAGGACGGCGGCGTCAGTGTGGAAGAAAAGAGGGACGAGGAAGAAGAGGGTGGGGTGAGCGAGAGAGTGAACAGGGATGAAGACGAAGAGGAGGGAGTGAGCGCGGGAGCGAAAAGCGGCAAAGACGAGGAGGAAGGCGGGAGCGAGGAAGAGAAGAGGGACGAGGAAGAGGAGGATGGGGTGAGCGAGGGAGCGAAAAGCGACGAAGATGAGGAGGAAGCGGGGATGGGGTAGAGGCTGTTTGAGGCGGAAGAGTCTGATGGAGAAGAGGGGTGAAAGGATGACTTTTCCGCTATGGAGTTGATAAGATCTATAAGCTCCTGGTGCGCAGGATCCGGCGGAACTTCCTGTCGATGCTGATGATGATGCTGGCTGAAGTTCACCACGGCAACTGGAGGGGCAGAAAGGTGGTCAGTTGGCATTCCTCGCTGTGCGCCATCTGGAGAAAGAGGGGAAGGGCTGCACACCGTCAAGTCCAAAATTTCCTCCATGGGGTCCGGCAGTGGGCAGAGGCGGGGCATGGAGCGATGAACGGCGAGGGAGGACATGGAGGGCATGGAGGAGAAGGTTAGGGGCAGGTTGTAGTGAGGGCCGAGGCCAGAGGTGAGGTTGGAGAGGTTGATGGGTTGGGAGTAGAGCTCAGATATGTCCTTTTGTCGCTGCTCGGACAAACGCTGCTCCTGAGCCTGGAGCCGCTTCTTCTTCACCTCCTTGTCGATCCGATCCAGCTCCTCTCGCACCTGGGTCACGCAGTTCTCTGGGATCTTGATCCCTGTGACGGAGAGGGGGCAATAAAGAGAAAGTGAGTTTACATCTATTTTAGGAAACATATTTTTCTGTATATTTACATTTAGTAGATTAAATTTCTTGTAGCATTTCTTTAACTTCATCTGTTTGTTAAATTTCTGTTTTTATTTGCACAGCCGTTGGAATGGGTCAGAGTGAACTGCGGTGGGACATAATAAAAATTAGGGAAGCACGATAATATCGGAATCATATCAGAACCGGCGTGGGCTGCGTCCCGAACTGCGTGCTGCCGCACTTAATAGTATGGTAGGTAAGACGCTCTTATCAAACTTTTCTATGTGGTAGTATGGATCTCAGGAAATAGCTGGGGTTGTAGCTTAACAGCTGTCTACACACTAGGTAGTGCACATGAAGTGTCACACGCGCCCTATTTGACTTGGTACACCACATAGGGCAGGAAGTGACTTTTTTTTTACATGTTGTGCACTATGTTTCAATGCTCCGCCCTCACTCCACTCTGCTTTCACACTCGCTTGACTTGGAAGATGATATGACTTAACTTCCTTTCAAGTTTGTATTGTAACTATTTTAACTTTTTTTAAAAAATTTTTTGCCTAAATTGCACAGTAAGGAGCGGATCAGGATACATTTCACTGCATGTTGTACCTGTATAATTTGCATGTGACAAATAAAGAATCTTGAATCTTGAGATGACGTGTAAAGTCAAGAGATTTTGCTCATGAACGTTCCACTGCATGCTCTGAAGTTTGCCACCAAATAACGGCATGCATTTTAAGACAGAAGGCGCGTATAAACTCCCACCTCAGACTATGGACATGCCTTTGGACAAGCGCTATCTTTCCGACGTACAATAAAGCTGTCATAAAATATCGGCAGAAAACATCGGCAAATCTAAGCCAGATCTCTTTTTTGCTTCTCCAGATCCTTGTTTTGTGAAAGTCCAGCTCTGACTGCACTCAGGCCAACACTCACCCACTTGCTTGTTCTCCCTGGTTTTGAGGCGTACGATCTGCAGGATGCTGGAGCTGGTGACGTCGGCGACCACGTCGGCCACACGCTTCCACACGCACAGCAGCGCGCCGCACAGCACGTGGTACTGACGCACGCGCATGCCCTGCAAACACTCCTGCCCCTCCTCGATCTTCTTACACCTTCCGTTCCTTTTGCCCAAAATACAAACACACGCGTCAAGGCAGGCTCTCAGGCGTCCAGGACATGGTAGGCTTGAAAGTCTGAATCGAAAGCAACTGGACTTCCTTTTGGTTCAGTTAAAGTTTGAGTTAAATCCATCAGCACTCACCAGTTGGCATGGCTGCATTTGCTTATGGAGAAGCTGAACTGACTATCCCAGCTGTCTCTCGCCTCCTCTGGAGTCACCTGAGTTTGGGTCAGGGAAAATGTTACCAGCAGTTCCAGAAAAAATACAAGCACAGTCCTATTTTTTTAGAATGAATAAAATGACTCTCTAAACAAGATTAAATTTTGGTAGTAGATCAGTACATCTACTAGTTGATCATTGCTAGGATGGAGCCAACAAGAAGAGATTGATCAGCAGGGGTGCACAATTCAGAAAAGCTCGTTCCGATTCGATTCGATTCCGATTCTTCTGCTCATGATTCACGATTCAATACGTAGATGAATTCAATACATAGATGAATTTGATTCCAGATTGCTGTTTTGAGTTACTTTTCCCATTTGACAAACACTGATCAAATGTAGTTGACTAAATGTAACACATATGTACACATACTGACTGCGTTTCCTTCATGCTCATGTGAAGGAGGGCTATCTGGGTGGATTTCCACATTGCGCCATGTATGGGACTGGCGAGTTGAACTCGTGTTGGGGAAAAGTAATCTAGTACCATTGCGTTAGTTGAAAAATATGAATCAATTGTTTGGAATGCATGAATCAATTTTGAATCAACACAAAGAATTATGATTCAATGAAATCTTTTGCACCCCCCTATTGATCATCCATCGTACATATACATACACATCGTAACATCACTTCATACTGAACATGTCGATTAAACGAGAAATGTCTGCTTGTACTGAGGAATTAAAATATTTTAGTTGCTTTTTTGTGATTTAATATGTGGGAGTGGAAGTGATCAGCATTTAATCAGCGCATGATATTGTCTCATATCGTCTGAATCAAATCAAAACCGTATCGTGGGAGACTTTGAGTTATCGACAGACACCCAAACATTGTCCATTAAAGCAACATTCATCACTAAAGATGATCTTTGCTCCAAGTCTCTGTGGGGACCCCTCTCCCACCCGCGTCAAAACTAATAAATAAAATAAAGCAGACCTTGCTGTACTTTTTCTGAATTTGCTCCAGATTCTCAGTTTGCTTCTGTTTGCCCACGTTGGGCTTGTAGAGCACCATGTTGTGTCCTCGGCCCTGCTCGGCCAGCAGCACACACGGGTGACTCCCTCTCACCTATAACAGAGACACACATCAAAGTTTATAACCATTTGAGCTATGAAACCTTTCTTTATTTTTTCAAATCTGTGTACCATTCATTCGTTTTTCAAACCAAAAATCAAAACCCCCCAAAATCTTTTTGAACCCAAAATGAAAAATAGGAATAACAATGTACCATTTTGTACTCAAAAGAAAAACAGAAAAAATAAAGAATCAGTGAGTGATGGAAGGATTTTTTAGTCACTTCTGAAACTAAACAGTTCTGAACAATAAACTCTAGTCTAACCGCGGGTCCATTTTCTTGTAATTCTTTTTGTTACTTCCACATGACTATTTGTAATAAAAAAGCAAGACCGGCTCACCCTGTGGGAGAGATAGAAGCCTTCGTCCGGGTTGCTGAGCGTCTGGGCCTTGGCGAGAGCTTCGTTCCACGGCATGCCTCTGTCCACGCTGATCTACAGAGCACAGAGATGAGCTCAGGTCAGAGATGGAGGGAATGGAAGTTGCTAGAGCTGGGTGATACGACCTCAAATCACTATCACGATTAACTGAACATTTTCCCTCGATTTAGTTTTGGTCTGTTTGTCCCCTCATAGTTCACTGACAAGGTGTGTGCTCTAAATATGATCAACTAATAAAGCTGGGTTTACTGAAAGAGGTACTAACTACATTGGAAAACAATCAAAATAATCATTGTGGGCAAGATTACGTTGATAAGAGGCTCCAAATGATTAATTGCCCACAGCTAGAAGTCGCACAACTTATGCACGAACAGTTCCACAGTCTCCACAGTGTAATTTAAGCTGAACCATGACAATATGTCCTAGACTAGAAAGGGTGTGAATCCAAACTGAATGATTTTGCATCAGATTTGTAGTTCCTCTTGGCAGCTCAGTTGCAACCCCACATCAAGTATAAGTCTTCATTTACACCATATTTACTACATTTCTAGAACTGGAAAATTAGGCTGCCCACGGTCAGATCTGCTTGCCCTCACGCCCAGATCTATGTAACGGCAAAGGAGTCACAATCTGCCGTAAAGCCAGCTTACTAGAGCTTCGAAAAAAACTGCATTTTACAGCATTTTATGGTGTTAAAAGCGCGATTTGACCACAAGTCGCTAGAGCAGCACAAAAAGTGGCGTTTTCAACAACATAAAAAGTGCTGGTACATTAAAACATCACAAAAAATGTCAAGTGCATCAAAATATGGGTAAAGAGTTTTTCAAGTGGGCGTGTTGGGCGCAAGCAACAAAAGATTTATTTGTGATATACTGTATATCGTTATCGGGACGTGAAATGACAACGGGAAATGAGATTTTGTTTCTGATATGAAATCTTGCAATTAAACAAATTAACATAATTTGAAAACAATAATGGAATATCAATTTACATTTGATGATATCTGTGTCTTAACGAGAAACCGGCCTCCTTTGGTTAAGTCTGATTGGGGTCTGAAAATCTGGATCAGCATCAGAGCTTCCATTTCCAACTCTGCATCATGACCCTCTCAGAACTTGCTGTGACCCAAATCTGGCTCTACATCCACTAGATCTAAAAGCTTTCAGTGCTGCTGACGCTTCAGGAACAAGACCAGATCTGTGCACCTCTAAGCTCAGACTGACAGATAACACGTAGCTCTGACAGCCTCCTAAATTACAAAGCTTGCTTTATTCTGGTGCACAACCACAGAAGAGGAACCAGTCATAGCCCGGAGGTCAGGCGACAGTTGACAAACCGGTACTCGTCGTGTTTACTGTTAATTTGTCTGCTGGTAAAGGAAGAAGTCAGGGATAATTAGAATATTTTGCAGATTGTGTAACGCCTGAAAGGCTGCCACAGTTATGTAAAAGGCAAAACACTTGCGGGTTGTTTCCTCAATTATCCATCACAACGGCTCGAGCTGAGAAAAACACTGCTAAGAATTTATAACGACTCTCCTGGTCTGTAAAGAACTCTGCGGACTCATAAATAATTCACGACGCCTTCTGCTCTATTTACTCATGCTAAATTGATTATTTATGTTGCAATCAAACCCCGTTCTTACGGAATGAATGAGATCTGCTTGTGCACGCTGACGAGAGGTCACATGTAACACAGGAAATTAATCTACAGACAATTATCTTATTATCTTATTATTAAGGCTGAAGACAGACGACAGCCTTCAGATGAGCATTCTGTTAGAGACAGGTTCTAGTTATGTCCAAGTAGCTGATAAACTGTAGATCAGAATTCAAACATATAAACACCTGGGGCTGCACAGATTATCAAAAATGAATCAAAACCAACACTGAGAACGTCTAACGTCTTTATTTTGATTATTTTAAAAATTCTGTTAATACTTTAAAATGTGTTAATCGTGATATTGATTTGAGGTCATATTGTCCAGCCCGATAAGTAATGGTCGACCAATTATCAGCTGGGCCAATTACTGGGGCCGATATTATTGCCGGTTACTGGTATCTGTTTAATTTTGACCATCACCGATATTAAGTAATTACAAGGCGCGCTACTGTGGCTCCACTGCCGTCTCTTCTCTCTGCGCCGTTTTCTCTCGACTCACTGCTTCATTTAATGTCCCGCCCACAACAGTCTCTGATTGGCTATATGTCACACGAGTTGTAACCAATCAACACTGAAGCCTTATTATCACTTGCACCACACTCACACTCGAGCGCAGCGTGAAGCTCCGAGGAGGAGAAGAGGAGAGAGGAGGGTTTCAGCTGAAATTGATGTTTGTAAAATTCGACACATTTTGACACATTTCCTTTTTGTTTCTGCATGTCGGTTCCAGATAACGGTTATCAGACCTGTTAACTAGCAATAATTATATCGATATCGACACTAAAAAACCAATATCGGTCGACCTCTACATAAAAGCACATATTATAAGGTAACATTTAATTTAAACTGACCTTGTAGAGAGTAACTTGGCCTTCTTGTGGATTGCCTGGAGTCATAAAGTTCTCCTGACTCTCGTTATAGATCTCATCGTTACCAGGGGCCAGGTCTGCGAAGATCGAGAGGGACACGTATGAAGCCTGACATCTACAACATACCTATGAAACCGTAACGGTAAGTGACTACACAGCGTCCTTACCTAAGATCCCCATGTCATATTTGCCCTCCTTTTTGTCCTTTTCTATTAGGTAGTCAAAGTTGTCAGTGAAGTACTGGAACAGAGCGTTCTGCTTGTGCACCTCCAGGCCCAAGATACGGTTCAGAAACTTTGTGATGGTGCAGTCTGTCGGCATAAAGACTCACGCGGTCAGGGAATCTGGTCATGTTTATATACTTAATAGAAAATTAACATTTAGTAATACACCAAATAGAAAACGACACATTGGAACGAGGAACCACACCTTTTTCAGAGTTGTTGCCGAATCGAGCCTCCTTGCAAAACAGGCCAACGTCCGTCATGCCTTGTTTCATGTCTAACACAGAAACCCACACAGAATTACAAATCTGCACAAGGACCTCATCAAATGATCAGACGTAATGTGCACCTCTTCTCACATGTTTGCACAACTTGCACCAACACAGTGTGAGACTTACCTCTAAAGAACATGGCATCACCCCCAGGATAGTCTTTGGGAGGTGGCACTTTGCTCTCAATGAATCCATGGATGGCCTTGGTGATCTTGTCTAAGGCCTTGGTCCCGTACTGGGGAGGACGAAACCCAACACAGGTCACTCAGTAATCACTCTATGACTGTCTAGATTATCTGCCCCAAATACAATGTTAACTTACTTTGTTTTCAAAGTTGTACTTGCTCAAGTCTCTAGACTCTGTAGCTCTCCTGTCACCATGGGTCAGAGCTCCCTATGAAAAAAAATAAAAACAGCCTTGTTTCCTCGATGCCAAAACAATGTGACCTTAATATTACGAAAATACACCATTAATTAGGGATGCACGATAATATCGGAATCGGATGATAATTGCTTTTTTAAGTCATTGGATGCTTAGATTTTCCTGATATTTTATGATGCATTCATCTGTAGCGCTCGTGCCAGGCATGTCCAAAGTCAGAGGTGAGATTTTATACGGCCTGCGCCTTCTGTCTTAAAATGTATGACGTTATTTTGTGCCACAATTCTGAGCACGCAATGGAACATTTCTGAGCAAAATCTTGTCTTTATGCACTCGACCCTGTCTTCACACAAATTCTTTCAAAAGCTAAGTATACTGCGTGTTTGCCTCACAGCAAATGTGAGCTCACACATGGGCTGTGTCTCGAGCTGCATACTACCACACTTAATAGTATAGAAGTTAAGGCGCTCTTATCATACTTTTCTATGTGGGAGTATGCATCTCAGGAACTTGACGGGCTTGTAGCTTAACGGCTCTCTACCCACTAGGTAGTGCACATGGAGTACCACACGCACCCTATTTGACTTGGTACACCACATAGGGTGGAAAGCGACTTATTTCTGTGCCAAAATTCGGAGCATGCAGTGGAAGTATCTTTGGTGAAATATCTTTACGTGCGGAGCTCTGACCGGGCTCGACTCTGGCCTTCTCATTTATCGGCATCGGTATCAGTTAATTCCCATATCGTGCCTCCCTGACCATTAACAATCAGAGAAACATGTACAAGATGCCACTGGTTTTCTCCTCCTTTGAGGGGATGTTTGAAAGATATTCCATTGATTTTGTCACCACATTAATTATGGGAAAAGTTCAGACTTACTATTATTTGAAGTTTCCATCTTTGTACAGACAGTACACCCCAAGAAGCTACTATGAGTAATAATGACCTGGCAGGACTAACACTTTCCACAGCCAGATGATTTGTGGGTCTGTTTGCAAGGTTTTTAAGCTAAAACTATCAGTGGGTTGCCTTGTTTCCTTATGGACTACTAAAATGACTAACAGAAGCTAATTTTAATGTGGTTCCCCTTTGACGTGAGGGTGTGAGAGATCAATGTCGCCAGTTTAACCACAAGGAAGTTCTCATTACCGTGGGCTTAAAGTGCAAATGTAAAAAAAAAAAACCTCTAAAGTCTAACCCAAATACACCACACTTGTTCATTTATGATTACAATAGACATACCAGGCTCTCGAGCCTCTTGGCCACAATCGAGGCGAATCTCCTCTCACCAGCCAGCTCAGAGATCAGGAAGATGTACTCGGGCGCCGTGACCTGGTTGGAGCGGTGAGTGCGACCTGGTCAAAGGGACGGAATCGAGTCAGGTTATCGTTTGCGCACCTGTGGTTAGCAATGTCCTCTATTACGGGAAGAGGACTCATAAAGTAGACAGAAATGCTGTGGTTTTGTTGGCGCAGGAGGAGTTACGGTCAGGGCGGAGAGTTCAGGTGTTGGAGCCTGCGAGACGACAGCTCACGTGGGCTCAATGACCCAATTTTAGAGTTGCTGCGTTTATATAGTATATACGTATATAGGCAGAATAATCAATATTCTCGCAGATGACAGAGTAGAGAGTTTTGGGGAGGAAAATGTCAAGAAGTAAAAGTAAAACTTAATGGTTTCTGGAGGCTCACCAAACTGCTGGATGGCACGGTCAGCGCTCCAGGGCAACTCCAGGGTCATGTGTACGCGGCGTCGCTGGTTCTTTACCCTCCTGTCTGCTTGGAGCGAGATGCCCGAACTGGCCGCCTCAGAGATGATGGCCACCAGCTGATGAGAGAGAGAGGGAGACAGACCACATGGAACAAATTTACATTAGATAGGGCTCATATAGCTGCAGATATTCACATTCTGTAATTAGGAAATGGAAGTTAAGGAGCGTGCGCTGTGTCGTAAATTTAAAGGTAAATGCAAATTTGTAGGTTTTGCCTACATCACGTAAGATCAATTTAACACAACAAAAGCATCACACATATATTCAGGGACTAATGTCCAAAAACACTGTGTGACTGAAAATAATTACAGTGACCGGGGGTGGGAGTTAGATTACAGCCCTTACATTTTTTTTATTATCATTTATTTATTATTTGCTTTAGCTTTATGTAGTATAAAAGTGCTGAATCGGCAGACATGACTACTAGAAATAGTAAGAACAGTGTCTGTTTTATTGGCTTTTATTTTTATTATGCATTCTATGAGACATTCTATGGCTTAGTACTATCAAGAAAAATAAGCTTAGTGTCAGACAGAATACATCTGGATACAGAATAAATTACTTGATAACAAATAATACATTTTAATTATTCGGCTATCGAAGTGGGCTTTCCAAAATTTCTACACCTTGCTTACTGATAACATCACTTTGCAGACAGTGAGCTTGCCCGCCCCCCGCTGAATGTTTATTCTCACTGTATCTGCATTTATCTCAAATATACCAATTAACGGAAATCTGTGGTACTGACGGAGAACTTTAACCCATTTACATTTACAGCATTTAGCAGACGCTCTTATCCAGAGCGACTTACATTTCCTAATTTCTGGGACAGTTCCCCTGAGAGCAACTTAGGGTTAAGGCTCTTGCTCAGGGACCCAATGTTGGTAACCAGAGGTCGGATTCAAACCCACAACCTCTTGGTCCTAAGGCAAGTGTCCTACCACTAGGCCACCAACACTAATCCCTGTAGATTTATATATTATAGGACATATATGTTGCACATACATGTATATAACATAAACCAATATTAAAGGCTTTTATTGTATTCATACAAACACAAAAATCCCATATTTATTTCATGTGGGATTTTTATATGAATGTGGCCATAATCACATAAGAAAACACACTGAGCTGCAGGGAACCCAAAATGTTTTTCATTTGAGAGAGAAAGAGAAAGAGAAAGAGAGGGAGGGAGGAGAATAAGAGGGGAAGAATTCGTTTAGAACCTGCTCCACCAGCCTGAAAAACTTTTCCATGATGTACACGGACAGTCACACTTTTGAAATGAATCAATGTGTGTCGTCTCATGTTACTATGACAGCGTGTGATCCAGTTTCTTGTGTCCCGTCTCTAACCTTTTCATCATTCAAGAAGCGGTTCTTCTCTTTAATGTTGATGTGGTCGATAGTGTGTCCCTGCTCAGCACGAGACTCGTAGCGCACGCTGTTGTCCTGCCGCCGAACCACTCGTCCCTTGCGCCCCGTCATCTACGTACAGCCAAAACGGGGGGGTTAAAGAGAGGGTTAAATAAGAGCACAAGAAACTCGGTAGTCACAGTGAAATGAGCATTACTTACCTCAGATACCTTCTCCGGACCTCCGAATTTGTCTATGAGCTCGTCCAGTGTGTTGAGAGGTAGTTCTTTACCGAGCTCAGAGATTTTGTTCAGGAGGCTTTGCTTCATCTCCTCCAACTGAGCTGTTGAGATTTAAGACTTTTATAACCAAGTCAACATTTTCAAGCCGACAGCGTTATAGTACAGAAACTATTAACTAAAGCTGTGTTTCGTTGTCATTTGTACTACATCTTTAAGGGTGATGACGAGTGACCCGGACTCGTATACTCTACCAGCATGACAGCTGGTTTGGGCAACAAAGATGACATCGTCACTGTTGTCCTGCAGCGAATCTGGGGAGGAGACGGAGACGCTGTCCCCGGCGTCGGACTCCGTGTTGCTGTCGTCGCTGACGATATTGACAACTCTTCCATCTGCACCTTGCTTTCGGGACTTAGATTGTTTGCCTCGGGTCTTACCTACAAAAACATATACATCACAGCACTTTATTTTTATATACTGAAAGTCCTGAGCCTAACCCTAATCTACACTGGCAGGCAGTAATAAAGGGTTGGGACTTAATCAGAAAAATTCACGTCACTCCTTCATAGTATAAAACCCTAGACCACTGTGACTTTCTAACTAGTACAACATGCACATTTTTTATTCAATAAAATGAATATTATTTAAGATTAATACTAATGTTTTTGTGGAGACTTACGTTTCCTTTTGTTTCCTGCTCCTTTCTCTCGCCGCTGTTTTTCTGAGGGAAAGTGCTTCTGGACCAGGGACTGGAACACACCCCTATGATGA
Source organism: Distichodus sexfasciatus (assembly GCA_032718565.1). Classification (NCBI taxonomy): domain Eukaryota; kingdom Metazoa; phylum Chordata; class Actinopteri; order Characiformes; family Distichodontidae; genus Distichodus; species Distichodus sexfasciatus. Next base: position 859,693 of record JAVGVS010000056.1, on the reverse strand, counting down.
GCACAAACCTGTTACTACTGATACTGTTTATACTAAAAAGGTGTTTGTAGAAATTAGGTTGTAATTACGGTCTAACCCTAACCCTAACCCTCCAAACATTATACGTGCTAAACTGTGGCAGACTGTTATTGCAATACCATATTAAAAGGCATTTGAGAAATATCCTGAAAACGCACCCATGATCTTATTGCTAACAAAAACAGAAACAAAAACTATAGCAAAATATTTTAGTGAAATTAAATAAAACAACACACTAATACTGAATAATAAATAATCCTTGTGAAAATAAATATATATTCTTTCTTTTTAAAATGACATTATTTTCCAAAATGAGGTATGCAATTTGCAAGAACTTGCTCATATTTTTCTTTTCTTGTGTTGTTTACCTTTATAGAAGGTAAATGCTGTTAGAGACTTTTTAAGCGTGTGTACAGAACATACTAAGCATTTATTGAATTATTTCTGAAGCCTAGCACTAACTTATTTGCAAATCACCTGATGCAATTTGTGCATCACTTCAAACGGGGGACAGGTTACCTAACAATATGAAGACACAACAAATCTCTACTAAAAACCAAAACTGAAACAAAACAAAGTCCATAAAATGAAAAACAGAAACTACATTACAAAAATCTAAACTAATACACTGGACTAAGAGCCATACTGGAAGTAGCCTCTCATACTAGTCACACTCTAGATCGTTATCAGCAAAAGAGTTTCATTCATGAACAGAAACTGCAGAGTACACACATGTTCACACCCAGGAAAACACGCACACAAACACACACATCTTTGTGGGGACATTCCATAGACTCCCATAATGGCTAGATGTATATAATTCTACATAATCCTAACCCTAACCCTAACTGTAACCTCAGTAAACAAACGCTCATCGTTTACCTCTTTTAGGTTCTTACATAAAACATGTACATTTCATAAAAAATCTTTTTCTCTCAAATGCCCCCACAAAGCCATAAAAACCAATAAAAGTGATTTATGGGGATAAAAAGGTCCCCGCAATGCATAAATACATGATCCCCCCACGCCCGCCCACCCAACCAACACACACACACACACACACACACACACACACACACACACTGAAGTATCATACTCACTCTGCAGCAGACACAAATTTGTCCAGGTGGCCGTCGTTCTCATCAAGAACTTCCCGGGTTCGAGCCTCGCCTGTAGACTGCAGTCCAATCACAACACACTGCGGATAATAAAAGAAGTGAAATATTTATAGTTTCACATCGTCGCTCTTCTTTTTCAGAGCATCACAGTACACAGTGGGAATAATGACCATGGTGAATGACTTTTTGCTGATACAGAGCTACAGTATGACTAAAATGTTTCAATAAACCACGATAAACTAACACATGAAAATGAAAATGAAAATGTAAAAAATGTTTTGTTTTGTTTTTTTGTTCTTTTTTTAAGAAATGAGGTGTGCAACTGTTCTAAAAACAAAGATTAAATATAGATGCATTAGAACGCACAAATTATAGTCATGGCACTGGACATATTAATTTCTTAACCTCTGAACTTTACTAAAATATATTAGTAAAGTGGACTTAAATAACACAAGACAAATGGGATTTAAAAGTACAACTAAAGGAGAACTATGAACAATGCTCCACTAACTATCTGAAACACAATATGAGTGTTTAAAATGACTTTTCTTTTTAAAAATGTATTTCTGAAAATAACGTGTGCAATCTGCCTACAGGTGGTGCTATACTAAGTTGCATCAGAAAACATGAATCATAATTACGGTACTGGACCACATATTTATTTATTTCTTAAGCTCTTAACTCGACTAAAATGTTTGAGTAAAGTGAAACAAAATAACACATGTAAACAGAATCAAAAGCTCTTAATTGTAGAATTAAGAAAGACCTCCGGACTGTATAAGTCCTAATTTTGGCAGATTGTCATCACAAAAGGGGCATTAGAGGAAAAAAATCATCCTGCAAACGCACCCGAAACAAAAACAAAAACTATTTTAGTGAACAGAACTAAAGGTGGAACTACACATAATCATGGCTAAACTGTAAAACTCACCTTGCCAGCGTCCAGCTCCTTTTTGGCCAGTTCCACCAGGCAACGCACCTTGGCAGCGATGCAGAGGTACTTGAAAAAGCGCTGGTGTGACGACCAGAACTGACCCCAAAGAGACTTCCTGGACACCAGGCCCAGAAGGTCAGCCGCCTGAGTGAACACCGCCAAAGCCTCGGCCCACTGAAGAACGAAAGAGAGAGAGAGAACTCTAACAACAAAGGCAAATATTACAGCGTTTTTATAAAGCGGAGCAATTCATCGAAAATTAACTGACACCCACATTCAGATCCTCTAACTGATGTAATCTTGCCCTTTACTAGCATTTCAATGATTTATGACATTTTGTTAATAGTGTCCTGAGTGTTCATGTACTGTCTCCTTAAAAACACAGCAGTGCGCGTGGTGTGTATTTAAAAATAATTGATTTTATAGAGCAAATCTGAAAAAATGATAAAATAACTGATACAAAGCTTGCCAGTGGACTATGAAAGCAAAAAGAAAGCAAACGACACAAACAAAAACACTTGTTAATCTTAAATGATATCAAATCAGCCAGGTCATATCCGCTCATATCAGCCAGCCCTACGTTTTTAAATTATTATTATTATTATTATTATTTTTTCTATCAGTAAATTTCAGAACACTCTGTAACCGTGCTAAGCAGTTAATCGAAAACTCTATCTATGTAATCTTGTCCCCTTAAAAACATACTACTGCGCAAGTTGTCACGTGGGTCCGCAATGCGCCGCTCTGTGATTTCATTATTTAAAATAAAAATAAAATAAAAAACAAAATAATTGTTCATTAATCGTGACGGAAGTAAAGTGCTCAATAAATGATACTGATTTGATTTGATTTCATATCACCCAGCTCTACTAGATAAGGTTCCCTGTAAAGGAAGCCGCCCTAAATATCATATCACGAAACGTAGCCGACTTCCAAAGAAAGATTTAAATGGAAAGTGTCCCTGACAGGCAACGTATTCAGGACATGAAGCACTACTAACGTACTTCAAGGTCTTCACCAGTGTGTATGGGCAACATTTGAAAAGGGCACTTGCACAATTATGAGCCATGACATTATGAGGTGAATAACCAGATCATTACAACGCCACCTGCCCGTGAGTGGGAGATATTACGCAGCCAGTGAAAACATCAATCAGACGTCAGACATATTGTATTGTCTCTTTATGTTGAACAGGAGACAAGATTTTTTATTTTAAGCTCTGGTTAAGCTCAGTAATAAAACAGTGAAATGATATTTTAGTTGGTTGATTTTGCGGCAGCTTTTCCAAAAAATTGCGATGAAAGTTGAGGTTTTTTTGGCGTTTTGTTGCAATAAAGTTGCGGGAGCAAGTTAAGATTGTGGAAAAAAGTTGTGATTTTTCCCAATTTAGAATTATTCTTTAACAATGAATTAAAATGAAGGGAACAAAACCACTAAGCGGTAACCTTCCCCAAAAGAGAAAACTAAAGATTATATTGTCTCGTATCGATTGCTGGCTTGTATATTGTTGCAGACTTTCTGGTGTTGGCAAACATCTAATCATTATCCATTTAATCGACATAATACCGTATTGTGATGAAACTTGTGATTTACACGTCTAGTGAGTGTGTGACAAGTCGGCTGTATTTTTCTCATCCTTTGAACAGAAGCATGGGACAGGCATTCTTCAGCAAGACGCATGAGATTCCAACTTCAGGCATGTTTAAAATATGCTCCTGTAGAAGGCAGCGATCTCGCTTATCATGTATTTCTAGCAGGGCGGCTTTTCTAGGGAAGAGGAAATGAATTTCAGGTGCTCACCAGTTTAGCAGCTTTGTTGTAGACGAGTTTGAAGTCACTGTCCAAGCCGATCTCTTCGATGCGGAACGAAACCCCTGAGAAGCTCAGCTGTCGGGCGATGTACATTCCGCTAGCCTTCATGTCCATGGCTACAATTTCCATCGCACCCACACCTCTGATGGCACGGAACAAAACAAGCCAGTCATCTTGAGAGTTGATTAAGATCTGCTTTTACTGTATTTACGGTTATTTTATGTCACAGAGAACGTCCATGATCTTGTCTCTGCATGTTACCTTCTGCATGTCAATATCTTATTTTTAAAACAGCTGGAGTAGATGTAGATGTAAGTCATAGCAGTAGTCACAGTGTGAAAGTTTGGTCAAAATGTATGTAACCTATCAGAACTCCATCCTGGGTTGCTTTTGGTTGCTTTTGGTCTCTTATGATTTAAGTTCAAAGAAATCATTCATTCAGTGCAAAAATGCAAAGTTTGTATCCATTACGTTCACTGGCATCAAAAGATTTTTTCACAGTTACACTAATTGTGAAACTGAAAAAACTATCCCAGTCATATGAGGTTTCATCACAGTTACACTAATTTTATGCGTAGTATGTTTAAATTATTGGTGAAAAAATACTCCCCCAGTCACAAAAAGTTTTCAAACAACAAGAAAACTACAGGCTGGCACGGTGGCTCAGTGGTTAGCTCTGCCACCTCACAGCAAGAAGGTCCTGGGTTCGATGCCCGGGTCAGCCGTGGCGCCTTTCTGCGTGGAGTTTGCATGCTCCCCCGTGTTCGTATGGGGTTTCTCCGGGGGCTCCAGTTTGCTCCCCCACTCCAAAAAGCATGCACTATAGGTTAATTGGTGACTCTACATTGGCCCCACTCACAAGGTGTGAGTGTGATTGTGTGAGTGTGTGCCCGCCCTGCGGTGTGTTGGTGTCTGCCCAGGGTTGGTCCTCGCTTCGCGCCCGTAGTTCCTGGGACAGCCTCCAGACCCAGCGACCCCGATAGGGATTCAGCGGTTCGGATAATGAAAAGAAATGAAAAGAAAACTACAAACCTCTTTTCAATAGCATGGAGGAAATCATCGAACATCTTAAAGGGCGTCCCTTCTCCCCAAATCCCCAGACGGCTCATGTAGATCATGTTCTTAGGCTCTGAAGCACCTAAATACAACAGGAAGGGTCCATTTTCAACAACGATCTAGCAAAACAATCACCAAAAGCTGTAGTGAGATCCAAAAATCTCACCTGTGGCACTGGCGTACACCACCCTGGCCTGAGGCAGCTTGTTCTGCAGGTCCATCACCGCCTTGCCCATTTTGGTGGACGTGGCGTTCTTGGCTTTATGGCATTCGTCAAACACAATCTGTAAAGGAGCTAGAGTCAAGGGCAACGGTGCAGCATTTTTCTAGCAAAAACAACGACAATATCTTCAGCAGAGAGAAGAATACAGAAGAATGCTGACTGAGTGTTACTGAATATCAAATGCTGAAGGATACGACTCCGTCGAAGTTTGGCCCACACCAGTCCAGAATCTGCTCCAGTCTGGTTCGGAGCAGGCCTCCTGCCTGGCTCTCGCCAATCAAAGCGGAGTACGTCGCGAACAGGACACCTTCTGAGGTAGCTGTGTCTCCATATTTTATCTGGTGAGGTCAGAATTATGACTTAAACCACGTTTTCACACCAGATCAAAAATGTACTTTTGTAACTCACGAGCCAAAATAGAAGTCTCAAGTAATAGAGAATGTGCTTGAAAAAAGTCAGTAAAAGTCCCGGTGTAGAATCATAGTTTTAGAGCAGTCTGCAAAGAACAACTTCATAAAGTTATCAATTACTGCACAATTACAGCCTTAAAATACACAGTATCAAAATATGGATTTGAGAGGTTTCTCATGGCGGTCCTCGTGTCCTAACGCACTGAACATTTTCTAGTTTTCCAGACAACAATTACTCAGGCAGGATTGGAGTATGCCGGCATTTTTTACATGTTGCATTTGACAGTGAAAGTGAGTGATTATTTTATAATTGTGAACACACCACAGCACAGCACACAGTGCACCGCAACGACATGTGACCTCTGCATTTGACCCATCCGTTAAGGAGCAGTGGGCAGCTAACGTGGGCAGCACCCAGGGAGCAGTGCTTGGGGACGGTACCTTGCTCATGAGTACCTCAGTGGTACCTTTACCGCTCTGAGATTTGAACCGGCGACCTTCTGATCACGGGTGAACGTCCAAGCGTTACGCTACCAACTGTCCCATGCACACTGTTTAGATCTTAAATTATAATATTTGTGTGGAACGTATTTTTGTCTATACATTTTATTACCTCAGTTTAGAACATTTCACATGATGTACTTTTATGCAACACTGAATCTGTGCAGAGCATTAGGCTGCGAGGACCAGGGATGGGAAACACAACACTAGCCCTTAAAGAAACAAAATGTCTGTGGCAGGTTTGCAGTAAACTTGTGGTTAATGTGTGGCAAACAGTAGAGTTTGCCAGGGGCAAATTTACGGCAACGTTCTGGCAACAATGACAAGTAGCCACTAGTAGCAAATGCATTTGCCAGTGACTGATAAAACAATTGGCCACTAATGGCAAACTTGTAGTGAACTTGTGATGACAAATTTACCAGGTGCATAAGTTTTCCCACAAAGTCCACCGCAAGTTTGACACAAACCTAACTTGCATGTGAAAATATGACCTTGCTCAAATTTGCGGCACCATTGCCAAAGACTAATGTCAACTGTTTGTCAGAAGCCTAAAATATTTGTAAGGGAGACCATGTTACCTGTCCTTAAGTGACCGCACACTCACCTTATTTAAGGCATGCACTGGAATGTCAGGGGCCTCGATGTCTTGAAGGTCTCTTTCTGCATCAAATTTCAGGTCATTGGAGACACTAAACCTGTTGAAGGAGGAAGTGGAATGTAGAGACACAACCTGAAATTGCTGCATTTGAGGAAAAGGAACAATGAGGCAGATGTTCTCAAATCCAAGTTACTACTCTGCAGAACTCTCTTCTTTAAAACAACTAGAAACACCATATTTTGCTGTTGCACAGTCAAGTTAAGGTCAAACTCAAATGATTAGATAATCAGAATATTAAATAAACAACATACCACAGCGCTTTTTTCCTTCCCTTCAGGAAGTTTTCGACGATGATGCCGGCCACGGTGCGACCCTTCCCCACTCCCGCTCCATCCCCTATGAGGAAACCCGCCCTCTGGCTGTTCTTCAGGATCACCTCATGTTGCTATAATGCAAAGAGAGAGTTCTTTAAATCTTCACGCGAGTGCTAAATAACCTGACCAATAAGGCTGTGCAAAAAAACTGATACATCAATCATATCCTTTCACGATATATTACATTGATTTCCAGCTCCAAAAATCTATATTTCTGAGGGGGAGAATCATGCACACCACAAGCAGCCTCAGATAACTGACTGGGCACTTTTATTTCTTAGTTTCATTCTTATCACTTTATCTTAACGTTTTTGGTGTCCACTAACTTGGTTTAGAACGCAAAGACGATAAAAGTTAAAATTCAGTTCTGAGTTATGTTGTTCTGGCTGAATTATTAATGTAATGTGATTCATTAAGACCACCCTGATTGTACACAGCAACTTGCGTTTCAGCTCTGTTTTTATATTTTCAGTGAACTGTAGAATATCGCAATATGTGTAGTATCGCAATATATCGTGGTATAATCGTATCGTGACCCATGTATCGCAATACGTATCATATCGTGAGGTCCTTGCCAATGCCCACCCCTACTGACCATAAAAATGACACAAAATGGATTTGTGTGGTTGTTAAAGAGGAGAAACATTTGGGATGACAACATTTCTTTACCACCGGAATTGTGCATGGTCTAATAACCAAACGTAGCTCTTAAGCATTGTTTATTTTGGCAACTATTTTAGATGATTCTAAAGGTCTTAAGTCTTTAAAGGATTATTAGTTTTAGTCACAATTGAGTCATTTCTATCCTTAATCCTTTTAGTTACAATGAGTCAACTTTTAGTCCTCCTTAAGCATTAAACATGTATTGGAAACTGAAATCCAGGTGTCGTTTTGTGCCATTTTCAGCCGGAATTCTGAATAAAGGTGTCCATAAATCTAACCTTCATTTTCACCTTATTTGACTCTGTTTGCAATGAAGTCATGTTGTCATTCACTATTTTTATCTGATCACTTAGAATCTCTCTTTCTATTTCTAGTTTAAAGGGTATACTTTATAATCTATTTATATATTGCTTATTCTATGTGCCTTATTTGTTGTTTGTTGCTTGTTCTTTGCACTGTTAAAAGCTGGCGCCACGTCGTCTCGTCTCTCTGTATACAGAAGAGATGACAATAAAGGGTACTTTGGCTTTGTTTTAGAGGTTCATAGCATCAGCATGATTCCATCTGCACGTCTCTCTAACAATCCAACCAAAAACAGGGCTGCACTGCATAAATATTTTCACCGACATTTTAAACATCTGACAGCTCATGAGTTTTATTACATTTTGTTATAGCTATACTGTCAAAGATCCGTTTTCCTCTTAAACAGTGACCAACACCATTTCCCAGCAAACTTTTCAGTAATTTAATGAACCATGCTCTAACAGGAAAGAGCAAGCAAAGGCTGAGAACATGGAGACGTGACTTGATCTGCACATGAGGCATATGCCAAGAAACATCCGCTGAGCAACAGATGTCTATCTTATCATCATAATCATTATCATCATCATCTGTCTTGGCTTCTATGAAATTTCTAAAGAAGAATTGCCCTGGGATGTATCTTTGCTGCACAGTTAAAAATTTGACTGTAATTTTTGAGTTTAATACTGGCAGCATAGTTGCCAGCCATTTTCTGTCTTTTTATATCAAGCATACTGTAGTAGATATTTACAGTACAGAACTGTACAAAACACGTCACTGTTAAATATTTGATACGGTAATACTTTATTTTTTAACTGTATTGTGCTGTGTTGCATAATGCAAATAATGTATTTTTACAAAAGCAATACCTCAAACGTTTTTGCATTTATACATGAACCAAATGAAGAAAAAGGACTTCTTATGAAAACATTTAATTCTTTTGGAATGCAGTTTACATTTCTCAACCTACGTTTCTACGTTTCGCAGCTTTTTGTCTTGCAGTCTATTCTGTCACTGAGCCCAGCACAGGGATTCACAACTTGAAGCAAATGATACCACAAAACATAGAAAAACACTACTTGTTTTAGCAGTGTGGTGAAGTGAGGAACATGCTACGAATCGATACGGGACAATGTAACAAGGGAGTGAACGTGACGTCCATGTTTTAGTAAACAGTATGTTGGTGTATTTCCAAAGAAAAGACTGCTGTACATATACAAGGTGCAGTAGTTTACCGTATCATTTACTTTAAAATACTGTGGGGAAGTAAGTGTAAATGTACAGTAGTCGGCTACAGTGTGTGCTGGTGTAGATACCTGGCAGGCGTAGATGATGGCCTCCAGCTGCAGTGCAGAGAGCAGTCTCTTTGAGATGACAGACTCCGGGACGGAGAGAGTGTATGTGATGTCAGGAGGCGGGACGCTGGACAGAGTGTTGGTCTCCACCACACGGTCAGGGTGCGAGTGTCCTATATAGGCTAAAGGAGAGGCAGGAAGGTATGTTTGGATGGGAACAGTACATAAACACACTATAGTATATAGTATTAACAGACTTTTTAAAGTAACCAAATAATCGGTATGGGCAAGACTGCGCCGATTAGAAGTTCTGACTGCTGGTTGTAAATTTTCAAATGATTTATATATACAGTAATACCTCATCTTGCATTGTTAATTGGTTCCAGAACACACAACCTTGGTCGAAAAATGACTCAAATAAATGCCTTAAAACAACCCCAAAGAGGTGACCTAGACCCCTATAAACATCCCAGAACATCTTTAATAGCGCCGTCATATAGAAATACAAGGCATTCAGTAATGAAACTTAATTCATACTTTTTGGAAAAAATGCTACCTTTCTCTTCAAAAAACATACAGTTAGTCCCTGACTTAACGATGGAGATGTGTTCCAATCACTGGGCAGAGTGAGGCATCTCATCAGGTGGCAATGCGTACATTATGGCAGCGCTCCAACGTATCGCACAACATACGCTGCTATGTTTGCCTGCCAGGTGAAACTTTAAGTATTTTTTACTATTTTGTTGCACTGTTGCTATTGTCGCTATTAACACGCATGCTGAACCAACACAAGGTGAGGTATTACTGTGTACATATAGTGACCATCTGAAAGTTTCAATGATATAACCCTCAGCTAGTTTGAACGTGCTCAATGTCAGTCTGGTCAGATAGATGACAGCATAAATGATAAAGCAGAGAAAGGTCATCATAAGTACAACAGGGCTGAGCCTACATTTGGAAGGCCTATAGTCAGCGTAGGTGTCCACATGGCCCAGTTCCTCGGTCTCCTCTTCCTCTACGTCCTCCTCCTCCTCTGGCTGTGTGTGGGATCTCTGCATCAGAGACAAAGAGTAAGAGAGCAGGTTCAACCAGAGTGGCTTAAAGACACAAAGGAGCGCAGGACGCCTACGTATTCCATAATCAAACTAAAAATGAAAAGTGAAAGCAGGAGGGATCAAAGTAATGCTCAAATTCTGCCAGTCATATGAATAGTTTGGGCCATTAATATAAGAAAATCAACTTAAATTATTTAAACGTCTATATTCAGCTGCACAGTAATGAATGCTGTGTTATAAATGCAAATTCAAGCCTAGATGTGTTTTACAAGATTAGTCAAATAAAAGATTCATTGGGACAAGATGAAAGATTTAGACTTGAAGATGAGCTCTTTGATATTTCTGTTATGAAACTACCTGAATGCCTCCCAGAGGCGGTGTGCTGATTATAGCAGAGATATCCTCAAAACTGCTTAAACCCTGAAATCGGTTGGAATTGAGCTGAAAGAAAAGAAAGGAAAGCAAACACAAGAGGCAAAGTAAATCAACATAAAGTGAATGGTAATGCGACGTGTGAATGGAGCATCTCCTGCGTCCCGTACTGGCCTTCGCAAGAATACCAGCAGTGCGGAGCAAACTGCGAGCATCAGGCGTAGGAGTGCAACCAGCGATATCACCGTTTAGGGAGGAAACTTGCCCTGCTTTGATCGATGCCGGCCGCGCATCTGAGTGTGTGAATGAGCGTGTGGGTGGACGGTTTACCTCCTGGTTTTGTGCTGGTGTGTTGATGTCCCATATGGTAGGCACAGATGGTAGTTCGTCAATCTGCAACGGTGTCTGATCAACGTAGTCAGACAGGGAGTCGTTCTGGGAGGAGAAGAGCGACAGATCGCCTATACAGGAGAGGTCCTAATGAAAAAGAAGAAGAGACAGAGAGAGAGAAAAAAGAAGGAGAAATTATAATTAATTAATGAAGTGCCACCAGGGTAAAAGAAAAGGTTGTGGCAGTGTGTTAATGCCACAACACAATGCAAGCATAAATGTAACACAAGGCAACAATTTATTTTACCATAAACACATGCCATGACTGTGAATGACAGGTTACAACCCTCAATCAAGAGCACAAAATACTGAAACCAAGTTGTCTAGGAAAAGAAACTCAAGTGAAGAATTATCTCCCTCCACTGGCAAATCATTCAAGCTTAAAACCAGCATTAGAATTCAGAAAATAATGTTAAAATAGTGAGTTAAAAGTTCAGTCCAGCATTATGCATTATGTATCTTTAAATTCTCATTTTAGTGAAATAAGCATCAGTAATGGACATTTGTTGGTGTCCATAACAGTTTTATAAAAAAAGAAGATAAGAAAATAGTGAGAAGTTGCAGAAATCCTTCTAATTGTGAAACTGATAAAGCTGAACATCATCACAACTACAAAAATTACTCAGGCAACTGGAAATTAGGCCTAAAATCGGCCTGAAATTACAGTGCGAACTCGTTTTAACTGAGAAGTGATGACTGCCATCACTAACCCAGATGGCAATATGCAAGACACTGACATAAAGGAAAACTCCAACAGCTGGAAAGCCGAACGCTCCGAGTCGAGCTGACACTGTTGCACATTTCCACGGAAAGCCTGAGGGACTTCAACTGCTCTTCTTCACCGAGCTGAGAGTAAAAGAAGCCACTCCGTCATATCCTGCCAACCGTCCACAAGTCAACTCTGACTCAAACTACAGCCACCTGTCTGTTCCATGGGTGAAGAAAGAGAACTTTCTTCATTTTATTCCCATTTGAAAGTAAAGTTTGGAAGAGTAACAATAAGTGCAACATTACTCCCTCACACTTGTACGAATGAGACGGGTGCAATAAGCTTGAAATAAGTCTCAAGCTCTAAAAATATACACCAGGCTGCATATTTAAGTAACCAGTTACACTACTGTGGTTGGACAGTAATCTGTTGAACAAGAGGCTATGGGTTCAAATCCAGCTTCATCCTAGAACCAGAACAGGGCTGGGCGATATCACCTCAAATCAATTTCACGATTACTTGAACATTTAATTTATGATTAATGAACAATTATATTGTTATTCTGTTTTGTTTTCCCTCATAGTTCACTGACAAGGTCTGTACTATGGGTGTCCAAAAAACTGAATCGAACTGAATCAAACTGAATCATGCTTCTTTCATTGTTGATTCAAAACCGATTCCTGCATTCCAAAAAATTCATATTAATTCAAGATTCATATTTTTCAACTAACGCAATGGCACTATTTTACCTTTTGCCCCAACATGAGTTCAGCGTCACAATCCTATAGAGGGTGCAATGTGGAAATCTGTCCAGACAGACCTCCTTCACGCGAGCATGAAATACAGTCAGTATGAGTACATATGCGTTACATTTAGTAAACTACATTTGATTCAGTGTGATGTTTTGTTGATCTGCCACAGTCAGTTTATGTGTTTATATACTTTTCTTACTTTATGTGCATTATTTGTTCAAACCGTAAAACCTGGAGCCACGTCGTCTCATCGCTCTACATATGTGTACATAGTTTACTTTGACTCAAATAGGAAGTAACTCAAAACAGCAATCTGGAAACAAATTCATCTATGTATTGAATCTTGAATTGTTTATGAATTGTGATTCACTTATGAATCGTGAATTGATTTTGAATTGAATCGTGAGCCTAAGAATCAGAATCAAATCGAATCGGGAGATTTTCTGAATCGTGCACCCCTAGTCTGTACTGTCAATATGCTCAACTATCAAAGCTTTTTCAAATGAACGAGTCCTTATCTTTGTTACTTTTAAATAATTTACACACACGCGCACACACACAGTCACATGACAACACACTCTTTAGTATTAGTAGTAACTATCACTACTGTGCCCATATCAGTGGCCCTTAAATCCCAAGTTGCTCCAGGCAGGCTGTTCCTTTAATAAGAAAATGTAATTCGTTCTGGAAAATAGCATCTGCTAAAGGTCATAAATATACATAAAGACCAGTATCATCTTAGACTGTGTGATCACTTGATTGTGGGTGTTCACACTGTGTGCTCACACATCACAATTACACCCCGTTGCTTTTCCAACAGTCTGTACAATGTGTGCAGTCTGATGCAAGTCTATTTGCACACTGTAAAACCAAACCTATATCATATATCTTTCATCTATCATATATCATATATCTTGAAGAAAGAAGTTAACCTTACTCCAAAAACGTTGACGTCACTCATTCTCAACCCAACTCAAAATAGAATAAACCACATAGATTTGATTTTACTTACTACTTACTTACTACTTTCAAGTAGGAGTAATGTAATACAAGTTAGCTGCAATGACTCACATTTTAAATAAATTAAGAAAGATTATACATATGAGTATTTAATATTTTTTCATTAAGAATATATCATTTAAGGCTTTCTTAAAATAGTTTGAATTGAACTAATCCATCAGGTATTACAGTGCAATAACTATTTTAACGGCGTGAGATGATGAGCGCCATCGTTAAGACCATCGTGCAAAGTGGAACTTATAGCATGACCTCAAACCTGACCTTGTAAACATCACGACGGATGCAAATTCGAGTTCAGACAAGTTCAGCTTCTTTACGGGACATAACAGTCTGTTCTCATAATACTAGACCAAGAAACAAGAAATCTGCTGGATGTGTATGCGGTCTGATGGGCCCCATGTGCTCCCAGAGCTTCTTCCTCTTCTACTTTATAATCTCCAGTCATTCACTGCTTAAACAAGCACTTTAAACTTCCCGGCAGTCGACAGAGAAAATGCCCACATTCATGCCCATAAATAGAACGCCTTTCCTCAATCTTGCGGAGATCATCTCATCTTTCTGTTGCTGACTAGCACTGACCACAGATGCACATATTAGTCTTGCTGAATTTTAAAGGCAAGCTACCACGCTTTGTGGTAATTCTTTCCTCCATAACTAAAGCATCTGATCATAACCGTAGTAAACATGTTTTGCTCAGACTATCGATGACTTATGTTGTAAAAACCCAAAAAACCTGAAAGAACTTATGGAACCTCTTAGGGTGTACACTTAAGGCCGCTGCTTTGTGACTGGCACGCAAAGTGCCATGCGCTGTAAACATTTTCTTTTTTTTTTTGGCAAAAGTCACTACAGCCATGAGAAGTTTCCTGTCCAGACAAACCAGGCACAGATATGATAATGACCGCGCTAAGCCTGGTAATAAGGTAATTAAGCTCAGCAGAAGCGTCCAGTTTGCAGACAGCTGTTTAGTTTCTGGTTTTAGATCGCTTCATTACTGGCTCCAACCGCAACAAGGGAGTCAAGGGTTCCTGGAAGACTAAGCCACTGCTCTGATCCTCAACCGCTGAGGCAGCAATGAGGGAATCCCCCAGAATTCCAGATCCAGGAAATGAGTTTTTTTTTTTTTTAAACGTGCCTTCTTCGTTTTAGGCAGAACTGCACAGATTGCAGAAATGGGCAACAGAAAATGAAAAAAGAAAAACCTGCAATAAAATAAATAATAAATAAATAAGTACAACTTAGTGTTGTAAAAACATAAAAATATTAATTTCTCTTTTTAGACAAGAGGTTGCAAATAAGAATATTCACCCTTGAAATAACTTCTTTCACAAATAAAATTCTCACATCCAGTGCAATTACATGCACTTTGACAAAAAGAATCTACCAACATTTGAAAAAGTTTCTGTAACTTAAAATTATAGTTTTATTTTTATCTTTTTAACGGACAACCAAAGGCATGAATCATTTGAACGATTTTGTTTGGTTTTAAGTTTCTACCCTACGTTTGCATGTTCCCCATTTCCATGCACTTTCAGGCATTAAAATTTCAGTTGAAATATGACTTTACCTGACCGTAACTGCAGACTTGTTACACAGAAGCGACTTGGCCCCCTAATTACTGCTTTGCTGCATGTGTTGCGTTCCACAGAAACAAAAACATTTTATGACTCAGATGACAGTAACCAGCAAAATGCAGTAAAGACGTATAAAAGAATAAGGCACACATTTAGCTGCTCTGAATTAAGTGTGATGAAACAATGGTGAACTTTTTAAAAGTTTAATCTGTCTGTATTACACAAAGAGAATGTAGAAGAACTAGTTGAACTAGACAATTCAAGCTTTTTTTTTAAAGGAGTATTTCCCCTATATAATAACCTGTCAATTTAAATTTGAATTTAAAAATTGAAATATTTTAGATATCTCAGAAAATAAATTAAAATGTCCTATCTATCTATCTATCTATCTATCTATCTATCTATCTATCTATCTATCTATCTCTCTATCTATCTATCTATCTATCTATCTCTCTATCTATCTATCTCTCTATCTGTCTGTCTATATACTGTATCTATCTATCTATCTATCTATCTATCTCTCTATCTATCTATCTCTCTATCTGTCTGTCTATATACTGTATCTATCTATCTCTCTATCTCTCTATCTATCTATCTATCTATCTATCTATCTATCTATCTATCTATCTGTCTGTCTATCTATCTGTCTGTCTGTCTGTCTGTCTGTCTGTCTGTCTGTTTGTGCTATTTAAATTTATTTTCCAAGACATACATCGAAATATTTCTATATATGTCGAAATATATGAGGATGGATGTAGATACATATAGATAACTGTAGATAGAAAAATATTTTGAAAAACTTAGTCACTTTACAATGATCTAGATGACTTTTAGGTCATCTGTTTTTAAAAAATCTTCAAAGCGTTCACGGGAAACGACAGCTGGACAAGTTTTCTTTTTGTGTGAATCAGCAAAACAGCTCTACCATGATGCATGCTTTAATTTTCCTCCTCAACATCGCCCGTCCTGCACTTTTGCGTATGCAGAAACTATGTATTGCGCAGCACGAAGATCACGCAAATGTAGTCACCAGATACATGTCCTGACCTTCACAACCACTTAAAAACTCAAGACTTTTTGGACATTTTGTGCACGGTTCTCCTGAATAACCCCAGACTTCTTTAAAGCCTCTTATGGTGGAGATCTGTTTGCCTTGGAGCCGACCAAGTGAGTGAAGAAGAAAAAAAAGAGCTATCAAGGCCGTCATGTGGTGAGGAAATGCTTGAGCAGCCAAAGCTGGCCTTAAGCAACATCCAATAAGACCACATGGCACAGCACAACCGGCCTGGAGTGAACTCCACCAGTGAGATGAGGGGACGTGAGGTACAGGTGCAAGACCAGCTCAGCACTGCCCGGTTGCTGACAGGAAGCAGCAATGAGTGGGAGTGAGTGTGAGAGCTGCTGGTGGTCTATTTGATGGGGTTGGGTGGGGGGTTGTGTGTATGCAACTTCTTTTACCGTAATCTTGCCTGAGCGTCTGAGTGTGTGCGAATTTCAAAAAAAGATGGAAAAAGAGAGAGACTTTCGTAAAGGTTACAGACATCATTTGTCGTCGTCAGCAGGAAGATGAGTAAAGACGGTGGTGTGCAAATGTGTGTGTGTCTGTGTGTATACACACGGAGGGGGATCTACGGCCTTTTTCGCGTCAGCAAAAAAAAAAGCAGCAAAAACCAAAAACAGGAGTGACGCTAATGATCCTCCTGTGAAATAATGCCTCATTCTTACAACAATGTGTCAGGTTACACCACAGCGCCTGACACTGACAGAACTCTCCGGACACGGACTGACGGGAAGGGAGTCGTCAACGCTGTGTTTGTGCTTCCTGGTACATTTTTTTTATGTGCGTGTTCCAACAGGTTTTTCTGATAGGTTGCCTCCAAAAGGGGAAAATATGGAATGGAAACCTCAAAAATAAATAAGAAGGAAAATAAGAATCAGCGGAAAGGAAAGGAAAGGAAGGGGGTTCAAGTGGTTCACACTGTGCATGACTCAGTCAATACTCCTTTTTTTTCTAAAACCTGATAGGACGGTTCATAAATGTTTAAAAAACGCATGAAAAAAGGAGGAAACTAAAAATGAGCAGAAAGGAAAGGGGAAAGGAGAGAGTGTGGATCACACTGGGCAACACTTGTTCAACACTCACTTTTTCTGACGCTTGAAAGAACGGCACAAAAATGTGGAAAATGGCATGAAAAAATAAAAAGCGGGAAAAGAAGGAAAATAAGAATGAGCAGAAAGGAAAGAGGGCAGTGGGAGAAGTGTGGGTCACAGTGAGTAACCACAGGTGTCCGGCTGAGTGTCCTCCTCTCGGCACCTTACATCACTCTCTTCCAGTAAGGCACGCGTCTTGCCTCAGCTTCAGGCCTAAAATAGAACCGTTTGCTGGCATTCGCCGTGGCCAAGGATCCACATTTTCCCAGCGGAGAATCCCTTTGTCTAGACAACGTGTTTGCAGGGTTTTAATGCAAGGTTCAACATGCTACCTCTCGGTTAACATTCTAAAAAGACAAAGCGTCCTCATTTTAAACATTACATTTTTCTCTGTTTCTAAATAAAGCTTCAGCCCTGATTTGTTTGCGACTCCATCAAGCGCCAAGTTTAGCTCATTTTTAAACACTTGGGACTAGTTTCTTTAACACGGATTAAGCCTAAATTGCAGTACCAATGGAGATTCTCCACTAGATGTCAAAGCTGGTCTAGGCTTAGGCTTAATCACAGTCTGGGAAACTGGCTCCAGATCACGTATACTATTAAAAATCAATAGTTTATGCATTGGTACGGTCTTGCAAACAAGAGGCAGTAAAATCTTCAAACTGCCCGATTTCCACTATGGAGAATGTGAGAAGCTTCCACCTCTTACTGGAACTCAGCACAAAACTGTGATTTGTCATGTTGATTAGCAACACGCATAGACTTGAGAATCAATAGAGCTGGATATGATTCACAGCAATTCTTTATAGAAGAACTTTTATAATACTCTACAGGCTTCTGGAGCTTATTCCAAGAGGGGAAACCTTTGAATCTTAACAAAGGTGACATCAATCATGACAAGCCCTAAAGCATTGTTGACAAGGAAGTACATGCTCCTATCTCATCAAGGAAATAACAAAAGAAAGCACCTGGAGAGAAAAGTAGAGCAATCGGCATACGGCCAAATGTTTCCCGAAAATATCACGGGACTGGGACACATTTACCCAAACAACAATACGTTTTTTTGGTGAAGGAGAGAACAGGGCAGTTCTGTCCTTTAAATACAAAAAGTGTAAATAACTTGCACAATTAGAATACAGATCCTTGATCCAGACGAAACAAAAAAGTCAACGAATAAGTCTCTACCTTGGGAAGTGGACGTCCCAGGTCTGCATAAAACTTAGTCCAAAACTGCATGAGCGACATGAGTCCAGTGTCTCTCCGGGAAGAACAAGAAAACTCACAGCTGTTCACCCCGAAAAAGCAACAGATCCATCCATGCGCTGGCGAGAGAGAAGCCCGGTTGCCTCTCACGGCCGAAACATTCCCGAAGAGCGAGGGAACGAGTGAATGAGGGGGGAGAGAGAGCGAGAAAGAGACAGAGAGGCCGGCCAAGACAGCGCTTCCACCGCTCCGCTCCGCTCTCTCGCACACATTTACACACACATTCACTCACACATTCACGCACACAAACACACACACACACACACACACACAACAGGTAGAAGCAAGATTCACATAGGAGAGAGCTCTCTGCCCTCGCTATGGACTCTAGCCCTGCTAAAACTCCTCTTGTGCCAAAGGAGGAGTGACAGGTATTTGCCTCGAATGTTCAGTCATATTGATTGTGGTTTAGTTCCTCAATGCTGAAGGTGGTAGGGAGGGGAGGGGAGGCGAGAGGGGGAGGAGGGGAGGAGCTTTCAGGAAATGATGCTTTTGTTGGTAAGTGACTAGAGTTACTGGCAGTCAGGCCCTCTTTACTGTACATGGTGTAACTCAACCGCATTTATAGTGTAAACAGCGCAGCATGCAGGTTCTTCGCAGCGTTGTGCAGGCTGCAGGGCCTCAGCTCAACGTCGCCCAGATCATTATTTAAAGATTTTACCCTTAGGGCTCGCAGTTCTCCGGGCTGGGGGCGTTGTTGTTGTTTTCCGCTCCCTCTGCCCTTTGTGTTCAGCCACACTAAATGGAGAAGATGGGTTTCATTCATGGCTTATGAATGGGAAACAATTCGGACCATTTTTACGCAGCTCCGGTGGCAAGGGACGGGGGACGGGACAAGTTAAAGGGACCCTCTGCTATAGGGCGTGGGCTAGTGCGGCTAACGGTGAATGAAAGCTTATGGGAGACGGTTAGCCAGCTGTTAGCCACATTTCCCTCTTTTGGGTGAGGGCGTCCCTTTAACTGCAAAAGCGCAGTAGATGTCGACTGTGCAAACACTGCCCGCTGAATTTATTTATTGAATCTAACTGGGGAGCAAAAAATTGCAGGCTGAGAAGGGGGAAGCATGTTGGCCTGCAAAGTCCCCAGAATGAACTCGGTAAGAATCAATATCCAATTACATAAAGAATGACATTTTAAGGCTGTAAATGGCACGTATATGTGGTTTACTGTCTGGAACGCCTGCAGACATACATCTTTCTGCTTTGGCTTTCCCATAAGGGAGGGAGGGGTGTTGTACTTGGCAAAGCTGTAATTAAATGTTTATAGGATTTAATCATTTTAAAAGGACAAATAAAGGTAAATAAATAAGAAGTTCCAATCAAAATAAGTCCATCCAGTTTTTTTGTCCTTGTAGCAATTAAAAGTATATTACAGTTATACTTCCTTGTGCATACAGTTCACGCCCAAATCAAGTATTAAACATGGCACGATACCACTTTTTTATGTCTGATACGATATTGTAAATTTGGATATCTGCCGATATGATACAAATCTGATACAGTTCTCTGAATCTTTTTGTGACTGAGAATACATGACTAAGATTATTCTGTTATGCTCAAGGAAATAGCTGACTTAAATATTGTTTCTGTAACTGATACAATGTGCAATGTGCCATATGTATATGCTAAATTTTTAAATAATAAAATAACATAAAAAAAATTATTCCATCAATCGGTCCAATGCCACCGATATCCAATCCAGCTATTTGAGTCGTTAACGGACCGATATCTGATCCACGTATCGGATCGGTGTCATCGTTATCAAGTACTATCTGAGAAACACATTTCACCCTATTTTCTTTGTCAATTATAGGACTAAAATGTTAGGATTAGTAAAAGTGTACAAACGTGATACTCTAAAACAAAGTGCTTCTACAGCTACAGGAAATTAACCCTGACCCCCTTTCATCCAGAGTCAGCTGCTGACCAAAGGGTCCTGGTTGACCATCTATTATTCAGATGGTGAACTATTCTCAACACAACACACTCCTGGCAATGTGAGTGTCAGCTCATGTGTGAGATGCTTATGTTTTAACATAACAACAACTCTACATAATCACTATATATATATAACAGCTCTAACTGTTGGCGTGAGAGGAAATATCCAGTTCAGACAGAAACCTGGCCATCAGTTAAGGTCAAATAGCAAACACATGACATCACGACACGTACCTAAATACAGCTAAGAGTTCATGCATAGGACACAGGTAAATGTCATGTGCTAACTTTTCTGACCCTTCACAATGATTAGTTTATATATCAAACACTAAAAGACAAAGCAAAGATGATTTGGACAAATGTATAAATGTATTATTTTGATTATGCAGCAGTGCATTAAAAATTACATTAAAATGGTTACAACTAGTTGCAATTAGTTGGTGCAACTGAATTAGTGCAATGGGGCACATCAACGGCAGTAGTGCTCCACATCCACATTCTTATCAAGTGTTGAGTATAGGGATGCACCAGTCTGATACGTGGATCGGATATCGGTCTCATAACAACTCAAATAGCTGGAGTGGGTATCTGTGGCATTGAGTCGATCTGTAAATGGTAGGTATTTCTATGTTTGCATTGGATGTGTCACTGCGATAAAGCTGGTTTATTGTTCGACATTCATGGTAATTCCTACATATTGATATGACAATGAGCAGAACAAGCAACGCAACACACTACAACTCCATAGGCAAATATAATACTGCTTAATTTCCTTAGCAACAGCAGCTCCCGCTCCTAACGTCTTCCTGATGGTTTTAGGATTAGGGAAGGTCACAAAACTGTGTTTAACCAAATAATTACTGACATGTTATTTTAATAATAAATAATTTCACATAAACATATGGGTATGTAATTATACATTGTTTTAGTTAGAAAACAGTGTCTAAGTTGAGTATTCCCTTAAGCATAACAGAATAATCTCTAAAGTTGGATCGGTGCATCCCTAGTTGAGTTTATGACAAAATATTATAAACAACACACATGCTAAGCTACAGCATGAACAAGCTTGTACAAAGTGGACACAAAATGCAGTTTTCAAATGAAGATTTCAGGACTGAAAGCCTTACCTACCCCTACCTACCCCCTCCTTTGGTTAATAAATCACAATTAACCCGACTTAATTCATAATTAAGTTTAGTTTCACTAAACACACCCAGGAATGATTACTGTTCAGCGTGTTCAACCAAAACATTACTTAAATTAAACCTGTTTGGCAACATGGCTCAAAGGTCTCAAAAGAACCATGTCTGCAGTGCAGACAGAAAAGTATTAATGCAACGCAATAAACAACCACAGAGCCTTAGAAAGAGGGCAAAAATACGGACATCTTGTGTACTTTATCTTGCAATCTTAAAATGACTAATCAATTTGGAGTCCGGCATCGACAGTCCACTGATCAATGTCCACTAGAAGAGGCTGCCCGTGGCAACCAGTAGCCCATGACTCCTGTCCTGCGAGACAGAGTGGCGTCTCCAGCGCCGTCATAGTTGGGAATCCGCATGAAGCAGTCACCATTTAGCACTAATAGGATATCAGCAAGGATGATTCAACCACTGTAGACCTTTACTGCATTACTTTCAATTCCCTTAAACGCTTAAAGAAAGGGAGCGACGCTGACGATGTTGGGAACAATAAGGTTTGCATGTTTTTAAATTGGAGTGAGTTGCTTTGACTACAAACATGGCCTTCTAGAAGTAAAACAATTTACACAAACGCGTGCAAATCGGAAAACGCCTGAAACAGACTGTTCAAGTGAAGCCTTCTACAGAAGTCTGGCCTACGCTTAGGCTAAGCAGCAGCAACCTTCCTCTGAAATTCTCGTTTTTCGTTTAAGCTCGGTCGTGTTCCGTATTCAAATTGAACTTGCCCACATTTTAAGGTTAGCTATGAAGAAATCAGATCATGAAAGCACTCTCAGAGGTCTGGTGCTGCATGGCTGTGCTCTACTAAATTTCTCTACGTGAGTGAACGTAGTTGTGTGTGTGTGTGTGTGTGTGTAACATGCACAGACATTGAGGTCTCTAAGCTCTGCTCTTACTCTGTGGTTGCAGTGTGGTTTCACATTCTCATCTCTCTCTAGTTCAGGTAGGTTTTATTCTCTTCCTGTGCAGCTAGCCACTACTCAACATTACTACATTTCCCCATATCGTAGTCGTAACTGCTGGGGTTTGATGAGGAAAATAAACTCATCAAAAACATGTCAAAGTGTATAGATTCTTTTCAGGTGACTTCGAGTTGAGTTGGACCATGACTACGCTGCTCATGCTGCAGCCTCAACGCTTTGTCAGATTTGAAACAGCACTGAGATTTGCACCGGAGCTGAGCCCGACATGTCCACAAATTTTCACAACTCTAATGGCGAAATGAGTCAGGCTTCATCGTGAGACTGCACCCGAATAACCACACAGCCGCAAGCAAAAGCTGGGGGCCTGTGGTCGGTCTGCGCTGGAAAATGCTTCAGCTGTAGCTAATAAATGAGATTATTATAGCGCATGAGCACGTTTTATAGAGTACAAAAAGATAATAAATCCACAGTCGTTGGCCGATAAAGAAGGCGATGCTCTTGCTATGAACTGGTCCAAACCTTTTAAGGTCTCAGAATCAGACGTGAGAAGAGAACAACGCTCTTCAGATAAACATCCTGTGCAAAACAACACCTCGGGCTCTAAACAATATGAGGAAGTCCTGAGCTTCATATTGTCACGATTGAATGACAACACAAAAGCAGCAGCTTAGAAGAATAAATGCAAACTTTACATCAGCCATGCAAGGCTGAACAGAGCTGATCAGTGTATGTCCAAAATGAGTGTTTTGTGAGAAAGAGGTGATTGTGTTATCAGTCTGATACTCAACATTTTAGTCCAGTTTTTGTCACATTTTCAGAGTTAAGAAGTTAAGAACTTCACCAGACCAGAGAATTCTCAACCACAAATGTCAATCTGCTGGCAAATAAACACATCTCTTTGCTGGAAAAAATGTAGACAAACAAAAAGTCATCGCTATTAATCACTGTCATTACAATAAAAAATACAGCCATAAAATAGCACAATGTCAAAGTCATTTTGAAGACAACTAAAGCACCAGCCTAAAGCTTAATTCACAAGACCAAGCTAAATCCTTCACTGCAGACAACAGCAAGAACATCTCAACCACAGCAAGGCAACCAGAGAGAGAGAGAAAGAGAAAGACACAATGAACACATAGAAAGGAAGAGAGAATGAAGGGAACCCCAGTATCTTTAAGGGGAACCCTGTGAGTCAGTGAGTAGTGAGTTGAGGCCTACCTGAGGTAATACTCCATTAAAGGAGAACTCTGACTTCAACATTTAGCTCTATTGTTCAGTGTCACGCCGTGCTGACAGTAGCGACAAAAACGACAAAAATCGGTGCTGCCTATACCGGCTTATGCTCCCTCTAGTGTTCACACCCTGGTGATGGTAACGCTAGCCACTCAGGGGCAGGTTTTAAACATGCTTTTAGCCTCTTAACACGCTCCAAATGTTTATTCAGGCAGTCACATACCTTTGTTTACTCTCGTTGCTTCTGGTAAAGTCCACACTAGTCGACTGTCACTGATTTGCCGACACATTACTACTTGACAATCGACTTTACTGTGTGGACTTTACCGGAAGCAACAAGAGTAAACAAAGGTACAGTATGTGACTGCCAGAATAAACACTGTTTTATACTGTTCTTTCAAAACTACTGCAGTTACATATGCACTGTGTTGTCTCGTAAGGAACCGTTCACATTGCCCAGCACTTGTAATGACATTTTGGGCATGTTAAGAGGCTAAAAGCACGTTTAAAACCTGCCCCTGAGTGGTTTGCGTTACAGTCGTCAGGGTGCCAACACTAGAAGGAGCGCAAGTCGGTGTAGCAGCACCAACTTTTGTAGTTTTTGTCGCTTCTGACCGAAGTTGTCCTTTAACAGGAATGTTAATCAAAGTGGCAATGCAGTACATCAAATAATCATTGCAAAAAAAAGATAAAAACATATAAAAAGAACAGTGTTAAAATTTGGAGACAACTTCAGCACCGAACATCTTTAACGCCAAGCCAAGCAAAATCCTTCACTGCAGAGCTGCAGCAAAGTTGTTACAAGTGGCAATACCAAACAACATCTCAACCACAGCAACACAGCGAGAGAGAGAGAGAGAAAGAATGAGAAAAAAACAGACAAAAAGGGAAAAGAGAATGAAGGGAACCCCAATGAAGAAATGGACAATTCTCCAATAACACCAAAGTTAATCAAAATGCCATCACTATGAAATTATCTGATAATTCCAAAAAGAATAAAACCATTATAACCAGGACAATGGCAAAGTTCGGAAACAACAATAGCATCGAATTACACAATTAGACAGAAGAACAAGCCAAGAGAAAGAACATCTCATCACCTCAACACATCCAGAGAGAGAGAGAGAGAGAGAGAGAGAGAGAGAGAGAGAGAGAGAGAAAAAAAAAGAGAGAGAGGGAGAACCCCATGAAGAGGTGGGTGACGCACTTTAGAGCATCTTAAAGGAGAATCCTGAGTGGGTGAGTAATGAGTTGAAGCCTACCTGAGGTAAGTCTCCATTAACAGGACAGTTCATCAGGTCCACGTCTCCGAAGTAAGGCTGAGTGAAAACATCCATGTGGCTATCCAAGCTTCCGTTTGAGAGGTGCTGTCTGCCGGACAGGGAAAAAAAACGTGGCTTCGTTAGAAACGTTATAAAAATCAGCAGAGGAGATAAGGAACTTGCAGGCTGTAAGTACCTTCTGACAGGTCACACGATTCATGACTACGGTGCGTTTGTATAGTCAAACAGAAATGTGACGAGAGATAACACAGAAGCGATAAAAGGGGACGGAAGAAAACTTCTTAATGTTATATAATAGACTGCACCTGAACAGGTAAACCAGAAATAACAAATAACGAGAAGATCAGTAATATTTCCTTTTATATATTTATGCTTATTTATATTGAGTTCATTATTAAACTAAAACTTTATTTAATCCAAATGCCAGCTCTTACATGATCCTGACGTCTAACAACTCACAATTAATAACTACTCATTATTTTTGACACAAAAATATACTGTATCTAGCTTTTTAAAATAGGTAGAACAACTTAATATTAAAAAATGTTAACATTTATTTGTTGTTCTCCTTGATCAGTACCAGGTAAGGACCTACAATCCAGACTCTTTATTTTTTATTTTCATTTAATCTTATTTCCAATAAATAATCTTTGTTTACAAAACAAAAACAATAAACTCAAAACTTGTAAATCGAAATGAATAACTTTAAATAACTTTGCCTTTATCATTTTTACAATTGTAAAGTATAACCATATTATTAATAAACGTTACTGAATATTACATATAAAGAAATTTTACAAAGGAGTCCCACATGCTTACATTTAGTGTCATAAAGTGGTTGTAAGTGTTTCCACATGTACAAGTTTAAATTTAATACAGAAAAAGCCTTGAGTTGCCATCGGTGTCCTGCATTCTTCATCTCGTGACATGCATTAACTCACTAGCTGGCTTTGACAGTCTCATCATGTGACATTCACTTTCATTTCTCATTCTTCAGCCAATCCCAAGTGCGGGAAATCATTAGCTCAGAATGGAGGAAGTTCTGTTGCTCAAACACGTCAATCAGACACAAAAGAAAATGAAATATCCTGCACTACAAAACACTATGCGATGAGTGAATTCAAAACTACAGTAACCACTACAGTGGGCTTAGTTTCAGTATGACCACACACACACACTCACACTCTCACACACACACACACACACACAAAATGAGTAATAAATTTCTTAATAATAAATACTTCTGTACATAAAAATGAAATGAAAATGGGGAAAAATGAAAATGAGGTGTACTTTGATGACGTCAAACTCATGTATTTATGTGTTGGCATATGCTGGTGAAGTTATGAGTAGATTTTACACATCTAGCAAACCCTTACTCTCGCTCTCTCTCACACACACACACACACACACATCTTTGTATTACTATCTTTGTGAGGTCCTTCCATAGGCTCCCATGATGACTAAAGTACATAATTCTACACCTACACCTAATCCTAACCCTAACCTCAGCAACCAAAAGCACATCTTTTACCTCTCTTAGTTTCTCAAATAAAACAAGCACACTTTCTATAAAGTCAGTTCTCCTCATGGGGACCTCTCAAATGTCCCCACAAAGCCCCAAAAAAACAGATAAAAGTGATTTTAGGGGACAAAAGGTCCCCACAATGCGATAAATACATGTCCACACACACACACAGACACAGACACACACACACACAATGAAGAACACATTTCTTACTATTTTTGGGGAAAAGAAAAAGGGGAGAGAGAAGCACAAAATGAATAATAAAATTCTTATTCGAAAGACGAAAGAAAATATGGAAAAAAGAAAATGAGGTTTACATTGATGACAACAAGAAATAATAATTCTTTTTCTGAAAAGTACAGAAAGACATAAAATTAGAAATACATTTCATACTCATTTTGTTTTTCAAATTTTTCTGAAAAGGAAAGAAAATTTTATGACAACTTGACCGCACACATTTTTACACAGAAAATGTGGAAAAGAGAAAATGGGGTTTACATTTATGATGTGAAACTTATGTATAATGGATGTTGGGAGAAGACTTTACACTTCTAGAGAACCGTTAAACATAAACACACACGGCTCCCCCAACGCAAAATCTTTAGATTTGTAGATTTGTCCACGACATGAAGTGAAATATTATAGCCGCCTAAAATCCCTGTCGGTCTCTGAGGAGTTAGAAACTCGTTCCCCAAGGTGTTTGCCAGTCTCCTGGCTTGAGAAGTGTGTGGAAGGGACTGGAAAAACTCCCTCTTCTGACCAAACAGGGCACTGCAGCCTCGGCACCAAGCGCCAGCCGCATTCCTCTCTCACAATGTCAGACGCTCTGCTCTCTGGCTGCCCGTCTCTGGAATGGTGAGTCTTTCCCGGAATGTTCTGCCCCTGGACTATGTAACTCCCGCCCTTCACACACTCACACACACACACACACACACACACACTCCTACAGCTGCTCGGCCCAACGCGAGTCGCTTATCTCTTGCGATAAAGTCTGGAAATGACTCGACTTTAACAGAAACCATGGGGCTTCTTCAACTGAGCCAAAACTGTGAGAGAATGCAAAATGACTGTGTTATCCACACAAAATTTTTTTCCGTTAGTTCAACAATCGCAAAGCAATTTATATGAGCCGGAAATGTTGGAATACAACAAACAGTGATGTTTCTGGTCTGGTCTAACCCATTTTCTTTTATATTCAAGTTACTGAGCTAAAGCGTTTCCCCCCGTTGCTAATGGCAGCTCTTCCAGCCTCGCATGACCTTGACATCTGACAACTTATTAACAGTAACTACTCATAATTCTTACTTCTAGTCATTATTTTTGACACTAAAAAGTACTGTTAATAAGTAGAGGACTAACTTGACACTGCCAAGACAGTGACTTGATTTTTCTAATGGTGCCACACTGTGGTTGTTATTAAAAAAGACAGACAGTAATTTGTGGGATCAAGAACAGATAAGAACGCAACGCCAGACATTTCCTTTACTTCCAGTCCTTCTAACTAAATTAAAAAAACAAAAACATCAAATATAAAACTTTATCAACTTTAATAAATAACTTTAATAAATAACAACTATATTAAAGTTCCTGTATAATACACGTAAATAAATAAAAACATATAGCAGATATTTAGGCCCCGGATAAAAACATATTTTTTTAATGCGGTTGCAAATATCGTCCACACGTAAACGGAGGTCAAAGTTGAGATTTAAAACTGAGTTTTAGCGTCATAAGTGTGCGTCAGGGAAATGCGCTGACGTCAGGTGTGCGACGTTTGTTTATGTTGAAGACTCCACGTGTCAGAGCAGCGATTCTCGTCTCCCTTATTCAAGCTACTTGCACTTGGTTGCACCTGCTAACGTTTAAAAGTAACTCGACTTCCCTCTCCGTTTATACAAAGCACCCTCTATTCACCACTGTTTACAAAGCAACTGGATGTAATTAGTTCCAGGATTCTGATTGGCTGACATGGTTCTACGCAGCTCTTGACAGCATATTTATCTGGATTTGTGTGTACAGAGATATTTTTTTAAAAGCGCTCATACAAAGTATGTAGTTAATTTCGACCCAGCTCCTTGTGTATGGGGCCTTAGTGTCATGATGATATTACCTTTACACAAGTGTAAATTAAATAAGAAAACATGTTTTTTTTTTAATGATCGTCGCACAACAGTTTATATGATCCGGAAATGTTGGAACACAACAAACAGTGGAACTCATTCACTGATCTTCAGAAGAAATTTGTATAATTTCTACATTTGTATAATAATATTATTTGTTATTTAATACATTAACTCCTAAGAGACAATGGGTCTCGCGCACCAATTTTTCCTTAAGGTTGTTCGCTAAATTGTTGTTAAGAAAGTTCATAAAAAGTCGACGCCAGAGTTCAAATCCAAATTCCTATTGACTCTTTTTTAAACGCTTCACAGACATGTACAGATCTGGTTTAACAGGTTTTCATCTTCATCAACAACATCCTCATCGGAACATTCCCTCTCCCAAGCCCCCATCTCCCTACACAATGCTACACTGAGGTCAGGCCGTTGTGGACTCTCCTTTCTACCCAAACCACACTAAAGACGGATCTCTTGTGGAACTCCGTGTTTGGTTTTTCCGCCCTAGCACGTGGGCAGGCAGGATGTACCGCCGCGAGTGACGCTAGCACCAGCCACAAAATTGCAATGCATCCTAAAACTGAGACTGCAATTTTTTTGAACAATGTAACCTTTGCACACACATTTCCAGTTCACCCACTCCGTCCGTGTCAGTGTGTTCAAACAACTCGCCGCTCTAACGTCTATAAATAAATGTGGAGCAGTTTGGGTCAAGCCACGGTCAGTTTTCTCGCTGAGGATTTCACCTGAGCATGATCAGAACGCAAGGCCAAATGATGAAAGACTTTCATTATGAAGTCGGGTTCCTTGTCAGCAAACGCTACTCCTTTGGTGTGGGGGATGTTTCACAATGACTTCATCATGAACTAATTCTGGACAAACCTGGGACTGGTGCCTAACTATTTAGTATAACATGGGCTAAGGACTTGGTTGGTTTACAGCTGTTGTTGTCATAAAGAAAAGTACAGAAATGTTTATTAGTTAAAAGTTAAAGGGGAAAAATAATTTAACTTGTGCAGTAAAGACGGGACTGATCTGATACCTGGATCAGATATCGGTCCAATAACGGCTCAAATAGCTGGATCGGCTAACGGGGCGATCTATGGAGCTGAAGCGAGCACACATTTACAGTTCGTCTCCATAGATCGGCCCGATGTCACCGTTATCCAATCCAGCTATTCCAGCTGTTCGTTATGCATGGGAAGTGGCACTGCAATAAAGCTGGTTTATTGTTCAACATTCACATTAATTTGTACATATTGATATGAAAATAAGCAGAACAAGCAACACAACCCTAAAAGCAAATCACACCATTATACTGTTTAATTTCCTTAACAACACCAGCTCTCGCTCGTAATCTCTGTGTTCCTGATGGTTTTAGAGTCACAGGCTTAGGAACCGCCACAAAATTACAGAACTGTGTTCAAACAAATATTTTTGGTATGTTATTTTAATAATAAATAATTTAGCATGTACATACTGTATGGGTGTGTAATCATTACATTGTTTTAGTGAAAACATAATAAATTAGTGAATAACTGAATAATCTGTCTTGTATTCAGACATTTTTATAGCATTATTTTCTGTTTTCTATTTTAAAAAGACTAATTTAAAGAGACTGTATCGGATTTGAATCGAATCGGCAGATATCTAATGTTACAATATCAGTATCGTATCGGACATAAAAAAGTAATATCCTGCCATGTTTATGTTTGACAAACACACTGGACAAATATAATTCTCTATCCTGTTTCAGGATGCAAAAAGGATTTCTTCTTTCTCCACACACCCCTCCCTCTTCCTCCATCCCCATTCATCTCTGTGCTGTCTACATTTCTATCTCTATCTCTCTCTCTTCTCGTTTTCTCTTTCTCTTTGTATCTCTCTGCTTAACACAAGTTTAATCCTTTCTGTTTAACAGTAAAATTCCCAGGTTCATATGGAATTTAAAGTAAATCAAACTATTTTTAACGTGCATATCTAGCAACACATCTTAAAACAAACATGGCTTTTACTGCAAAACGTAATAGCAAATTCCTCCCAAAGAACTGTGCTACCGCATTGCTAAATGTGCTGCACCCAACTGCACCCAAACGCCCTCCTTACTAACGCAAGGCCGCGTGTCTCACTGCTTGTGTCAGCAAGAATATTTGTTCAACCACCAGGTATTCCTTTGCAGTATCGATTTCTGGCATGTTTCTTATGCAGATTTTAGGATTGCAACTGCAAAGTCATGTAATGACTGTCTTCCCAAATGGAACCATCTCTCACTACTCATCACCTCATAGCGTTTTTAATAACTGCAATGTAAAATTTATATGTAGTGTCACTTTACTGGAGAATCCTCCCTGTTTTACCCACTGAGGCAGAATTTAAATTTGGAAAGCAGGGCTGGCCAAAATGACCTCAAATCAATGTCACAATTGATTTTATTTTGATCATGATTAATGAATGGTTAGGTTGTTTTGGGGGTTTTTGTTTTGTTTTGTTCTGGAATATTCATCACTTTGTGATTTTAAAATAGCTGAAGGAAACGCACAGATGTAGTTTGCAGGGGCGGTGTCATGTGACAACACATGTGGTAGTAGGCTTGTAAGGGGACACTCCATGAACACACACTGTGGAAAGTATTATCTGAACTATTTTTTAACTATAACCCAATTTAAAAAATAATCAAAATCACCATCATGAGCAAGAGGTAGACGAGGGTGGCTGGTAGCTTAACGGTTAGGGAGCTGGCCCTGTGATTGGAAGGTCACTGGTTCAAGTCCCGGACCTGAAGTACTCGTAAGCAAGGTACCATCCACAAGAACAGCAAAAGCTGCTCGCTCACTTAATGGGTGGGTCAAATCAGAGTTCACAATTCTTTGTGGTGCACCGTGTGCTGTGCTGAACTGTGTTCCCAATGACAAATAATCACTCACTTAAATTCACTTTTCGAGGTTCAGATTGTATTTAATTTTCAATGAATTAATTAATTTCTCTGCCCTACTTGGAATGGTTTTAAATAACACTCTTTCCCACTACTTGTCAGAAAGTTCATCTACTCTGTTAATTATCTGTCATGCAAGTGCCCAAAAATAATAGGAAAATTTTGATCTACTTACTGGTTCCCAGGCTGCATAGGCCAGTGCAGGTTGTATACCTGCTGTGGTAGACTCCATGGAGAGCAGGAGTACATGGGGCTCTGAAAGAGGAAACACTTTTCAGACTGAGAACAAGCAACACAACCTGCAGAAATCTTCCATCAATCCTTCCTCAAGCAGTCCCAAAAAAGTGCAAAGGGCTGGGCAATACGACTGCATATCAATATAACGATTAATTGAATAGTTTAACTAACGTTAAAGCTAATTTTACTACTAAACATTTCAAACATGAACACAGAGGTAGTGCCGGACTGGACAGAGCAGAGTCACGTGACAACACACGCAGTAGTATGTTCACTACTGATATTCATATTATTTAGCATGAAAACACATTGAGAACAATAACAGATTTTTTCCTTTAAAAACGTATTAACAAATTTGTGCAAATAATTGAAATAACTGTCAGGGTCAAGATACAAAGAGGTTCTGAATACTGGTTTCAATTCAATTTTGATTAATTGCCCAGCCCTAATCTGATGTCCATTTCCACCAGTGCTGTCATAACACCACAAAATGAAAAGTAAAAACAGACAACACCCCAGTGTTCCATAAAAAACTCCATTATTTACCACACATGTCCTTGAGCAGGAAACACGTCCTGAAAATGGGGTCACACTGCAGGAGTTAACACACGTTTATTCTCAATGAAACGATAGACAGCAGAGTTATCAAGAACTGCTTAAGCCATGTGTCAGGATGACTGTGACACCGCAACAACGTCATCACACGCGCACAACAGCAGCGCCGATCTTACTGATAAGAACATGAGAAAGGTAGAAGAAGCAGGTTTGGTAAGCGTTGAGTCAAACGGGGAAAATAATAAGCTAACTTTACATACAATAAGCACTTAACAGAGCAGGTGGACAGCTGTGTGTCACAGGGACCAGCATACGTATCAAACAGCAACTTCACAGCAAGAACAAAGTCATTAACTGTCGTGAAATCAAATGATTCTAATGGCAGGGTTTGCTTCCTGGGTCAAGTCAGGTGGATTTGGGTTTGGTCTTGTTGACAGTCAAATGAACAAGTCTAAATAAGAAAATAATGTCTAAAATTAAAACAAAGAATTCTACTGGTCTCTATGTAAAATATTCTGTAACTCCAGTCCATCAAACTGCATACACAATTAAATGAAATGTGTTCATATAATTTATTTTATTAAAAACATAGATTGTTTTACTTAAGGAACAATATATGACACACTGTTGCAGTATTTAAAAATAGTGCTCTTCTTTACAAATTCGCAAAAAGTGAAGGAATTTAATTGGAAAAATTTAATTCCATTCTTCATTACCCTTTTTATGTACCACAGTATATTTAGGGCATATCTCAGGAATTATAGTGCAGGGTGATGGTTATTTGTTGAAGATCCTCCTTACTGCAGCGAGAAATGCAATTACAAAACAATGGCTTAAACCTGAACCCCTGGAAGTAAGCCTCTGGTTTAATATTATACAAGAAATTTTTAAATGGGAGAATTAATTTGTAAATTAAGGTTAAAAGAACAGCTTTTTAAGGAAAAAATGGCAAAAATTGAATAAACACATACATTTAAATGACATTGATAATGATTGTGCAGATTGTACAGATTTTGATTTAACATTCAAATTGTATTTTTCATTTACCCAAAAGCTATCTGTCCTTATTAATATATGTTTCCATTTGTTTTTTGTTTGGTTGTTGTTTATGCAAAGTGCACACTTCCATTGGATGGCTGGAATACTGTTTTCTTAACTTAAAGTCATTTATATTAAATACATTTTATTTGATAGTAAGACTGATACTGTATAAATAATAATAATCAAACAACGTGTTGACATATATTGTTTGGAAAAAAAGTTTAAAAAAGTAACAAATATATTTATGTTTATATTCTTATGATGAAATGTCTATGGTTACACTACTAGAAGCATCCTGTTTTCTTCTGTTGTGCAATCCGTATGACATTCCCTCCCTAATGGCACCAGGCCACGTTGCAACATTTCCAGTGAAAGCGATAGGAGTCACATTAAACCCGATGGTGCATGATTCCACGTTACCTCCACAGATGAGCCGGCCAAGAGCACCATCCCCGTATCCAGCTGAGCTCCCTCCCCCGGATGCGAGTAGTTCAGCCCGTCCATGGCCGAGGATGCAGAGAGCGAGGGCATCAGGGCAGAGTCGGGCACATGATGGCCAGCACCGCAAAGCATCACTGTCTTATACTCGCCATCGTCCTGAACACGGAAACATAAAAATACCCCACAGAGGTCAACTCCTGATAAGCAGAAGAAATTGCAGACAAACCTGGTTATTGTGGAGTATATGTTCAATTTGAGAAAATGTGGGAAGTACTGCACAGACTGAAAACAGTTATTGTCTGTGTGTACAGTAAAACCAGTGGAATGGGGGTGAAAAGGATGAAAAAAGGGTTAAAAGAGGAGTGTTTGAGAAAAGGGCTCCTAAACACACTGCCGCGCCAGTTATGTAACCAGGGTCCTGCATGCCAAGAGCAGAACACTGGAAATTAGTGCAAAAACAACATTTAAAAGTAGTGAGAATGTCTATTAGACTTCAAACCATCTTGCGCCTCTAATGCTGAATATCAGTTTGTTCTCACAATTATCTCCTCAGAGTGCATGTGACTTGTAAAAAGGACACGCTACTAAAGAACAATTTCAGTATTACTCATTTTGCATTGGCTGAAATGCCTGCTGAGAAAACAATTGCAAGTGTTAATGGAAAATGTAGAATCCAAAAAGTCATCATTTTTAAGAGACTGAGGTTCTAAGGGGAATTCCTTAATGTGCAGAAGCACTGATAATCTGGACACGTCTAATACTGAATATATTGTAATAAATATTATATATATATAGTTATTATTATTATTATTATTATTATTGTTGTTGTTATTATCATTATTAGTTATGTCTGCCATTCCTCTAAAGCCAAACTCGCCATAACCGCATAACAAACAGTTACGTGCTTTGTTTTCTCTTTTTCATAATCATATTTTATCACGTTGGACATTTGAAACAACATGCTGTATATTGTTGACAGAAGAATGCCTGCAGAATACAGCTTTAAAGAAGCATGTGATGCTGATTTAGATGCTGGAACTAAAAGAGAAACAAAAACTACATTTACAAAAAAATAAAGAATGTTTAATTTTGATAAAAGTAAAATGCGCACATATTACAATCATAATTTTCCATTTTCCATGTTTTCGTCACATGCAATAAACACAAAAGGTCAAAGCACTAATCAGGCCGTCCTCGTTGCTGAAAACACTTGTTTTTGTGGTCCTTGGATTTCCTGTCTGCAGTTAACACACTGCAGCAAGCACACGCATATTTTCCAAATTTGCCTTGCCAACCAATCAACAGACTTAAAGATTAACGATGTTACTGATCATTACTGGTGCTCGATATCACCTCACAGTATCATGAAGCATTATTTAACTTTAAATTTATTGATATTTCCTTGCAAATATTTGGAAGCAACAGTTTGTTATCAGAAAAAAGAGATAATTAATGAAATCATGAAGCACTACTAATAACCAGGGCTCACTCATACCATACTGACATCAGATATCTGGCCCATCTTGACTCTAATAACTAAACTGGGGGTCTGCAGCAATATAGCAGTTGATTTCATTTATTACGTTTGCATTTTGCATTTGTAACTTGCTATGTTTATATTCTGTTCTCATTTGACTAAAAAACTTTTTTAAAAATTGTAATTCCTGTTCATTTCGGAGATTTTTAAAATACTGCTGGTACACAATTACCAGAAACTAAATGTAAAACATTTAAAAATGTTTAATTAATCAACACAATGTTTAAGCAGTGATGCTGCATAAAAGAATAATGCCTGTGTGATTAGCGCTGAAACTGTATTGCTGGATCGATACTCAGTATCATCTGGTCCCTAAAAACCTGGTATAAAATTTGATCTGGGTCTACATCTAATCAGACTGAAAAGGTTGGACTGCTGACTTCCTAATTAATACAGTTCTGAAGAGTGTTCTATTAGGAATAAAGAGCCTCATTCACCAACCGTTCATAAGAAATTTGTTCTTAAAGGCCCCTTACGTTGTTTTCACAAAGGTTCCGACGTTCACCAATGTTTTTCTTATTTAAAATGTGTTCCTAGGTAAGAAGAGAATTTACAACAGTTACTTTAATTCACACGCTATAGTTGTATAACCTTTATTAGGGACCTTTAATAAAAAATGTATGAAAATATTGGTGAATGAAGCCCCAAGTTTCTTTGACAGCAAAACGAACCCTAATTAGCTGCTGCAAACCCAATAACCGTGAAATGAAAATTCTCATTTATTTACTCATCCGTCTAAAGCAGGAGCATGAGCCCAGAGGTGTTCCGGCCCTGTAAGTTCATTCCAGGACAGGCGTCTCCCTCCGTCCCATTAATCTTTCACTTACCTAAGGCTTTCCTGGGTGGCCTGACACCGAGTGTCCAAAGCAAAAAAGAGGGATTATTCCATGACCTGACTCGTGCGACTCCTGTCCTGACTAATTCACATGCTTCTCGTCTGAGCCTCTCTGATCTCCTGCCACCCAACACCTTCTGTCTTTAAAGCTTAGAAACACTGTAAATCTGTAAGTTACAGAGAAACCCCCTGTGACATACAGAAGTAAGAGTTGCGCATGAGCGAATTCCAAAAAAAGACAGACGTGTTTCTACCGTTTTCGGGGGGAAATGCTTCAGGTTCTAAAAGCTCGCATGCTGTCCTATTTTCAAATACGAACATAAGATGGGTATTTCCCCCCAATCTTTGGTTTTACTTGTTTTCCGTTCAAAACTAACCCCCAAACTCATACGCTGATGTGTCACAATAAGTGTGAGCTGGCAGGAGGAGCACATGGAAGTCATCCAGGGAGTGTGACTGTGGTAATCTCTTCTGTCACGGCTTAGAGCTCGTGAGAAGAAAAAAAACCTACCGTCTGCCATGTGGGAGAAAGCAGCTCTTGCGTAAAATCAAGTACATGAGCCAGGATGTTAAGCAAAACAACGGGGCGGGCATCAGGTCTTCACGTTTTCTTTACCAGAATTATTCAAAGCCAGTTTCTAGTAGAATCTTAGTATTTTAACCAAGAGGAATGTTCGCTGTTGGAACAACATGGAAAAGCCGACTATCATTTTTAACTTCAGTCCAAGTTTCTCTTCCTCTGTTTATCCCAATTGGTTCCGCATATGTGTTTGTTTTAACTATGGCCCAGCTAAAACGCATGACATATCTGACAGATGAAAACCCTTGATCTCAATTACAGCACCAGTACAGTGTGTGAGAGAGTTACAAACAAAGAAATATACAGTACATACTTTCACATAACTTAAAGCAGGAGTTATATGAGCCTAAAGGAGCGATATCAACCACAAGACCAAATCACAGCTATATCGGTGCTGTTCGGATCAATATGACAAATTAACAAATGAAGCAGGCACCTCGTTAAGTCTGTACATTCACAAATTAATTAAGAGTTTAAATATTTATGAGGTGAATAACAGTTCACAGGCTAGCAGTCTTATCCAAAATACTGCAAATTAATGAACCGCTTTAAGTCACTACCCATCTCACTGGGGGAAAGAAACGGAATATAAGTACTGCTCTGATGCAATGCAATGGGCAGCCACAGGCTTATAGTCTGTGGTTTGTAGTTAAAGTATAACTAGAGGGCAAACTGAGCATAAAATGTTTGTATTTTCCAACACAAACATTTAAACATTGAGTCAAGAAATAAGAGAAAATCAGTTAATATAAAAAAAATACAGTTTTAGCAAAAAACACACAATCTATGTTCCATGAAGAAAAATAATTGTATGCAATCATGAGTTATAAATTGATTAATACTCAGGTATGTCTGGGTGTGAAAGGTCAGCTTTATAAGAAGGAAACTCTGATATACTGTATGAGGATGTGTAACCTCCCTATTCATAAATTCAGTGGAACAAAGTTTAGGCTTAACAAAGAGCATTACTGTGCCTTCTGCACAAAAGTTCAACCTTTGTAACAGTAGTTTGACTTCTCAGCAGAATGTACTCCATTACTGATCATTTAATTTTGCAGTAAATTAACTAATGCACTGATATGTAATAAATATTTAATTAATGTGAGAAGAAAAGAAATAATATCTCCAATGTGCAATTTCACTATATTTTGGAAGATTGGAAGATTATGCAGATTGCCTGACTTCAAATTAAGGCTGGTCAAATAACCAAAAATTGGCATATGTATTTATTATGTATATGAATAAGTATTTTCCATAACAGAGTTCAATTACGGCTATTCAAAGTTTTGTTTTAAAGAATCGTGATAATGATTTGAAGTCATATCACCCACCTATCTCCAGTCGTATCCAGTCTAATGTGACTTAGTAACATTAGATTACCAATCAGTAGGGCTGCAACTAACGACTATTTTGATAGTCGACTAGTCATCGACTATTAAAACGATTAGTCGACTAATCGATTATAAATTGCATTATTATAAAATGGCTCCGATTTAGCTACCAGTTTTTACATTTAGTATGAGGTTATTTAAATTTTGTGGTAAATAATAAAGACAAGAAAGACAGTTCACTCAAAAGCATATTTTAATAAATAAGTTTCTTCTTTGCCTTATCTAGCCTTACGATGGCTCCTGGTTTTCTGATGGTACTGAGAAAATGGTAACATACCATTATAACATTTATGAGCGAGTGACAAAGGCGTTGGTTACTTTACCGTTGCGTGCTTATTAAACGTATAAGACCTAACTATTAAATTATAATTATAAGGTCGATAAACTATAACTTGCGTTTAACCGACCTGTCGCCATTCCTCTTCCTCCGACATCTTTTGTTTTTCTGTAGGAACTTTCTTAAGCCAATCACAAAACCAGGAGCCATCGGCCAATAGGAATCGCAGGCAGAAGCTGCCAAAACCCCGCCCCCAAACTGTCCAAACCCGCCCCTTTCAAACCACGCGCGTAGAAATCTCACTTGAGCAAAAAAGCTGCTCGTCGGTAATCTACTTTGTGCGCGAGGACATTTAACACATCGAGAGGAAAAAGACATTCGAGAGAGGAAAATACAGTTTGCGCGCAATATTATCACTTTTGTCGACAATGTCGAATAATTGTTGCACCCCTACCAATCGGAGGGCCAAACTGAATACTGACCGTTTATTCTTGCCATCTACCCTTAATGTTCCTCTCTTGGTGGTCTTTGCACTACCATACTTTTCAGGCTTTAAAGGCCAAGGCCTTGTTGTGGCCAAGCCGATCAGCGTGACGTCGCCTCTTATCTCCCGAAACCCAAACATGCTCCGTCAGAACCTGGAGTTGATTCAGTCTGCAGAGCTGATGTCTGATCATCTGGCGATTAGACGGCACCGCAGCGGTCGTGTTTTAAAATCAGCACACGCTGCCTAGATAAGCACTGTATTATGACAGGCTGGGATACTCAATATAATCCATAATAAAATGGGGAAACAGAATTATGATTGTTCCCATTAACGATGCGGAAAGCACAAGAAAGAGTTTTATGCACAAAGTAAGGAAAAGGCGTGATCTCAGAAGGCTTGTTATTTGTATGAGAGAATGCAGTCCTAGGATGTACTGTGGTCACTAACAAAGTTCTCAGAAGATAGCGTTAGTCGTTTTTTTTTCCCCCAATTCAATTCGATTCCACTTGTTCTTTACTGTAGATGCAGGCAATGTAATAATCTCTGTATCCTTGCTACTTGTTTAATGAATGTTGTTATACTTCTTTGTAACATTTGTTGTCTAATGAAACAATATTACTTTCTTTAGATTTAATGCCTTTTTTTCATCTGTGCCTATTAAACTGATGTCTGCTGTTTTTGTGGTTTCCTTTAGCTTGATTCCATTTACTGTGGATACTTATATGTGGTCCTGAGGTTGTGAGACGGCAGTAAAGAAGAGAAGCAAAAAAAATCTACCTCGGGAGCACTAAATGTGAAAATAAAAAACTGGATGTGATTGTTAAGCAGGAAATCACACATAATTCAGGGAAGCAGAAAAAGTGTATTTGTACTAGGGCTGGGCGATATGACCTCAAATCAATATCCATATCACCCGCAACCCCAGTTGGGATTAAGCAGTTCAGATAATGAATGAATGAATGAATGAATATCAATGTCATTTGAGCACTGTACCTTGATTAATACTTAATAACATTTCTTTTGTTTTTGTCCTCAGTTTACTGACAAGGTTTGCACTCTAAAAATGCTTAGCTATTAAAGCTACGTTTTTTTTAAACGGAAGAGGGTGTATATTTGTGATTTAAAAATAACAGAAGGAAGCACACACAGATGTAATCGCAGCCTGGACTGAACACAGCCACGTGACAAAACACACTGTCATATTATTTTAACCAGACAGTACTTAAACACACACTGGAAGAAGTATTAACAGAATTTTAAAACTAAAAAATAATCAACATGGGCAAGATTTCATTGATCAGCGGTGCTGAATGATTAATTGTCAATTAATTGTCCAGCTCTAATTGTACCCTCATAATCAATATTAAAAAGCTCAAATTAATTGCTTACTGAAACACTACAGGAGCTGAGCAGTCACCTACGACATTCAAAGTGTAGTGAGGAATCTTGGCAAACAGTGAGAGGCTGAAGAGAGCGAGGCCTAGACTATGGGAAAGCTGTGGGTGGACAAGGCTCTAACAAGTCAGATTTGGTTGGAATAATGATGACTTAGCATAGAAAAGTGTTCCATGTACATACACAGACAGAGTGCACAGTCTGTGACTTTCGACTATTCTCGACTATGGACTTTTGACGAAAACGAACGCTTTGCAACTCATTCACTGTGAAATCTTGAGATCAGGTGATGATGTGAAGTCCACTGCCACATTTTATACAGCTTGTTTCATGTTTTGAGTTCTCAGGCATGGGCTTATTTGGTCTTTTCTGTTACAAAAAAAGACTTGAAACTCCAAAATGTCAATGTTTTTTTACTCAAAAATATCAATGACTAAACACACAGCTCAGTATATTTTTAGAAATCAGAGTTTTTCACTTCCTCTGCTTAAAACTTTGCCACAGCCAAATTTCCAGCCTAACAACATTCATTCACCCGACATCTACATCCTTGACTCCTCACCCCCTAAACATTACAGATGCTAAACAGAACTGGTTTAGATGCTGTACTTCTCTAGAAAAGATTGACATGCAAAACATTGTCAGACATAGAGACAGGGCAGGTCTGCATAGTGTGACAAGTTTGCATATCTCTATGCTTTATGCTAACAGATTCACTGGAACAAGAGTGCAACTGACAGTTCCTCTTATAATTATGCTGCACATTTCATTTCATAAGTCAAGGTGACACTCATTCATTCATTCTCTGAACGGCTTAATCCCTATCGGGGTCATGGCGATCAGAGCCTATCCTGGGAACTATGGGCGCAAGGCGGGAGCCAACCCTGGGTAGGCGCCAACAGACTGCAGGGCGCACACACACACACTACTTTTGAATCCAGCGAACAAAAATAATATTAATATTTTCTTTCTGGGTTTGCTGGTTTTAAGTTTGTGTACATTCATGGCATTTAGCACATACTTTTATCACAACGACTTTCATTTCCTAATTACAAGGACAGTGCCTTTGGAGCAACTTGGGGGTTAAGGGTCTTGCTCAGGGACACAGTGATGGTAGTTCTGGAACAAGGATAGAGCTGGATTTGAACTTGTGAACCTTGCCCCAAACCTAGTGGGAGTATCCTATCACCACCACCGCCGCCAAGTTCTGTAACAACTGTTATCATTCAGTTCAAAATACATAGTAGCTACAGATTTTCATGATAAAATTAATTCACTGAAGTACTAATGTATTAATAAAATTAAAGTTAATTAAAGTGAGTGACTGTCATTGTGAACACACCACACAGTGCATCACATCACACATTTTATCAATGCAACATAATTATCACTGACACATAATTAGATGCAGATATATAAACCATGACACGTCACTGAAGCAATTCACCCACAACACCCTCAATAGTTCCCACAAGCTTCCATTTACTGCTAGCTCTACGCTCGGGTGGAGTATAAATGAAAGTAATCAATCTATTGACTTTGCAGACAGATGAGCAGAGAGCTCACAAGAAACAATACACTCTCTGAGTGACAGGTTAAAATGAAACCGGTTGATTTACAGACCTGGACTGTTCACACTGAGAGTTTACCACGTGGGTGTCAACACCAGGCTCACAGCCAGTCACTCCTTGAAAAGCATGTGCATGTTCATGTTTAATACATGAACCATTACCTAATGAAGCAAGGTTTCCAGGAACTGAAGGAACGGCCAAAGCCATCACACACTAACACGCACTGCATCCTTCTTCCAGAAAATATTTTACACTCTTATTGCTGGTAGGTCCAGTGAAGATGGAGGGGGGCGTGGTAAAGCATGCCATTCCAAAAGGATAAAGTGAAGAGTGGAAAAAGGCGAGTTAAACAGCAAGTGTTTTTGCCTGTTCTTTTAAAAATTAAACTGCAAAAAGAATCTCTCAAAGTTACTGGGAACTGTTCTGTAAAACACATCAAATAGAGTATTTCGTCACTAGATGCTGGCTGTGTTGTAACTGAATATTTTGGAAATGTGTCATTTATTACCAAGAATAAGTATAATTCAGTTTGTTCTAATAATTTCTTTATTCCAATTTATTACAATTTGTGTATTTTCCCTCTCTTTGTCACACAAAAAACAAGGTGAAAACTAAGCATGCATAAAATAGGTTGAGTTCTATGTTTTAAATGCAATAACTGATTCTGTTTTGCAACCCTCTCATAATCTAGCTTTGATATTTAGGATTTTGGTATTTGAGACACTCTGCCAATCCTGAACAGTAAATTATTTCAAGCAGTTGTTTTGTTTAAACGTTA
Source organism: Distichodus sexfasciatus (assembly GCA_032718565.1). Taxonomy (NCBI): domain Eukaryota; kingdom Metazoa; phylum Chordata; class Actinopteri; order Characiformes; family Distichodontidae; genus Distichodus; species Distichodus sexfasciatus. Next base: position 816,825 of record JAVGVS010000056.1, on the reverse strand, counting down.
TTTTGTTCTTTTTAAAATGAACTTCCTTAGTGAGCAGTGTAACTGTTGCTCAGTCCAAAGATGTGGGTGTTGATTTACAGATGTGAGGTCAAGTTGTTCCTGTACGTGTCCAAATTTATCCTGCTGCTACTAGAGACATGTCAAACATTGTACTAATTATTATTAAATTATTATTCCATATTTGAATTTATGCATTTCTGCCTTTTTTAATTAGTTAAAGCACATTTTGGTCCTTTAAGAAGCAGAGTGTTGTCCAGAAAAATGAGGTTTTGGACACTACTGAAGAAACACCTGTGTTTTATTTGGACTTTGGAGATTTTAGGACGGTATTAACATTGCTAGATAACAACAACAAATCAAAAGATAACAAACAAATCTAAAATCCTTTAAGATGGGATGTTGTGAAAATAGAGGATTCTCATCGGGTAGCATAAAATTTCAGTCTGTTAAGAGTCTGGGTTTTTGAAGGCACTGATGGACAAGAATTCAATAAAGCATGTGGATTAAACAAGTCAACAACCATCAATCTTATTCAGTGTGGAGAAAACAGCTGATTTATGAGGATGGTCTAAAAAGGCTGCATTGAGTATCATAAAGCTACTGTGAGCAGAGCTGCACAATTAATTGCATCAATCAATATTGCAATTAACTTACCACCACAGGCAAATAATGCAGCCCTGAGAGCACGAGGTCTGCTGAGGTAAAGTGAAATGCTCCTTGGTATAAACAGTGAGCGGGAAATTAGTGAACGAGAGTGCCATGAGCTTACAGACTGAGATCAGATGTTCCAAAAAGTCCAGAATGATGAATCCCACATGTCCACCTGTTTTTATGATTCACTCCCATTACTCAAAAAGAGCTGTGAATACACACTATCATGCAAACAGACATCAACTTCTGGAAAACACAATGGAAGCCACAACATACTGCTTACAGAACTCATCCCACTCAAACACACTTGTCCAGAGTGACTTAATTATGCATATCAAAAAATGTGAATTTCACAAGAAAGGTTTTGTTATTTAAAAAGGTAACCCTTCATATATGCTATATAAAGGTGAAATCTTACAAGTATTTGTTTTTTTGTTAGTGGGTATAGCTGCAGAAATCCAGTGTCTCAAATTATTAGAATATCTCATACTGAGTTTGACTAACTGCTATTGCTTTCAGTCGTAATTATCCACATTAAACCAAAGAAAGCTTGAAACAATTCACTTTACATGTAATGAATATAGCATATATGCAGTTTTACATTTATGAATTAAATAATGAAAATAAATATTTTTCATAATATTCTATTTTTTAGATGCACTAGTATATTTCTAATTATATAATTATAAATATACAAATTAAATAGTTATAGGGACAGACTCCCTGCAGCAACGGGACGTTAAGGGTTTTGCTCAGGGGCCCAATGGTGGTAGTTTTAGCAGAAGGATGAAGCTGAATTTAATCCTGTGACCTCTTGATGTGTTGGCAAGTTTCCTACCACAAGGCCACCACAGCCCACATGGTGCTTACTTCCAAATATGCTTGGTTGTGAACAATGGAGCAGAACAAAACTAGAAACTTAACTTGACAACACAAAATAAAGCTACTTCCCTTAAAAGTATTTAGGGGTAATTATCATCATTAATTAATAATCGTAAATAGATAGTTTTACGATACTATTTTGAGCCAGTCACATTGCTGGTGAAGCTCATTTCTAACACTTGAACTTTATAAATGAACAATAAAAGGACTTTAAAATGTATTTTACATTTACATATTTCTTTTAAACAAAAAAACTTCGGTCCCTCTTCTAAAACATAGCAAGTTCTCATACTGTTAATTCGGCTTCCCAGAAATCTCATTACAATGCAAACCACATGCATGATCTGCAGCAACACTGTGAACTGTGTTCCATTCAGCTCACTCGATGCTTCCTCATAGTAATAACATTGTCACCAACTGCTTGGTTCCTAATTTTATTCAAGTCACAGGTCCCTCTATAAACCTAAATTTTAATAACAATACTTCCCAATTTAAACGAACCTAGGAAATTATTTGGTCCAGTATAGAATGTGAAAGCAAAAAATTGGTGTGTACTGCGTATATGGAAGTTGTTGGACAGCTTGTGTGAGAGTTGGCATTCAATCAATATTACCTAGATCAACATTTTGAAATTTATAAAATTGTTTGTTAATTAAGGGATTGTTCAGGGTGAAAGATTCGCAATGACATTTTCATTTTCACTCTTTTACAGACTCTTTTGCCACACCATAACAAAGTGTCTAATAAGTGAATTAAATCCAATTAAGACAACCAGTGATTGCAGTGCACTGATCATTTTCTTAATCAACTTAGACTCTACCTGGATTGAGTGAATTTAGTCATCAACTTTATCATAAAACACACTTTTTTCGGCCATAGTTCTGCCAAAGTGTTTCAAAACAGCTGTTCTAAAGAAGCATGACTAGGATGACCAACCCAGAGGAAAAATAATGGAATCCCTGTCATCTTTGGAAGGCCAAATCCAAAACAGTCCTCTGTGTGTGTGTGTGTGTGTGCCCGAGAGTTTGTGGGTTTCCATGTTCCTTTAACACAACCCAAAGCTCTGAATCACAAGTTTCAGCCTTTTCCCCCTTCCACAAGCTGAGACATGTCCAGATCTTTTTATCTGCCTGCCTGTCTGACTGCTGCTACAAACTCTCTTGCTTTCTGTTTCACACAGACACCACAGTCATCATGAAAACAGTGTACCTGCATTGTGGATTAGACTTAATGTCACCAATAAAGTTTATCTCTTAGGTACTCTCCACTGTGTAATGAGAGGAAGGAAAAGTTTTGATAGCAAAATAACATAGGGCCTCATTCACCAACCGTTCTTATGATGACGTTTTCTTAAAAACCCACTTTTCACATATCAAGAATCTGACATTCACTAATTATTTCTTATTTCAGATTTGTTTCCAAGTAATAACAGAATATATAACAGCTAAAAATCGATCACACACTTTATTACATGCTTATTTCTGAGAAAAAAAAAAAAACATAAGCTGATTGTGTTTTCTTCAGTTCTGCGGTTAATGATATTAAACACTTTATAGTAGATTACCAAAAAAACAAGAAAATATTGGTAAATGAGGCCAATTCCCTCAGTAGTTTTGTGAGATGTTACAACTGTTTATAAAACGTTACTTTCCCAGTGTGGCTCATAACGAAGCAAACTTCAATCATTTCAGCTAAAATAAGAAGTCAACATTTACAAACATAACAGCTAAAACTATTTTCCAACTTTAATAACAGTATCGACCCTAACTTTTGAGAGTCTCTCCTGGCCGAACTAACCACACTTTGGAGTCCAAAATATAACTTTTTTTAACGACAAAACAGCATCTACGATCAGCTCGCGCTCTCCCCGTTGGTGTAACAATCACAAAGTTTCCCACAGTTTTCTTTCAGGAAGTAACTCACCTTTAACAACGTGTTCTGCCTTTTTTTCCTGACAACTCCCACTCTATTCCCGAACTCCCTGGATTAGGAATGGACAGGGTCGGGAAAGAGATAAATTCCCACTTGTTTCCACCAGAGTGTCTTCACTATTTTAGTTTAGTTTGGGACGTCGAAGCCATTTTGAAGCGAAAGTTGATACTTCCGCTGTTGTCAGACTCCAGCTCGCGCCCCGGCTAAGAGGAAGCGCAACATAACGGGGCGCGTCCCAAAAAAACACACGCATACTAGCACACTAAACACCACACTACTCTTCAATACTGTATAATAGTGCGGTCTCGTGCGGTTCAGAACACAGTCACATAATGTGGAATCCGAAAGAGGTTTAAAACTTCAGAAGTAAAAAAGACCTTCGTTTGAGGAACAGTGGCCTCATAAGGAATAGGAGGTGAATAAAACCTCTTTAAAAATAAATAATGACGAAAGAAATTACGAAGAGCGTATTATACACAACTTGCCCCAGGCTGACCAAGACTAAGGCGTGTGTTGGTCGCCATCTATAGGACTAAATTGAAATAGATCCCAGTTATTTCTTATTTATGTATCTCAAAAAATTAGAACATCGTGAAAAAGTGCAATATTTTTGTCACTCATTTCAGAAAGTGAAACTCATATATTATATAGATACATTACACATAGAGTGAAAAATTTCAAGCCTTTTTCTTGTAATTTTGATGATTATGATAATGAAAACCCAAAATTCAGTGTCTCAGAAAATTAGAATATTACATAAGATCAATTTAAAAAATGATATTTTAAACATAAATGTCAGGTTTCTGAAAGGTATGTTCATTTCTATGCACTCAATATTTGGTTGAGCCTCCTTCTGCATGAATTACTACATCAATGAAAGTGAAAGTGAGTGATTATTTGTCATTGTGAACACACCACAGCACAGCACAGCACACAGAGCACCACAACGAAATGTGACCTCTGCGTTTAACCCATCCGTGAAGGAGCAGTGGGCAGCTAACAAGCGCCCGGGGAGCAGTGCTTGGGAACGGTACCTTGCTCATGAGTACCTCAGTGATAACTTTACCGGTCCTGGATTCGTACCTGCGACCTTCTGATCACGGGGCGAACACCCTACCATTACCATTTTTTTCTTGTAATTTTGATGATTATGGCTCACAGATAATGAAAACCCAAAATTCAGTGTCTCAGAAAATTAGAATATTACATAAGATCAATTTAAAAAAGGATATTTTAAACATAAATGTCAGGCTTCTGAAAAGTATGTTCATTTCTATGCACTCAATACTTGGTTGAGCCTCCTTTTGCATGAATCACTGCATCAATGAAAGTGAGTGATTATTTGTCATTGTGAACACACCAGAGCACAGCACACAGTGCACCACAACGAAATGTGATCTCTGCATTTAACCCATCCGTGAAGGAGCAGTGGGCAGCTAACAAGTGCCCGGGGAGCAGTGCTTGGGGACAGTACCTTGCTCATGAGTACCTCAGTGGTAACTTTACCAGGCCTGGATTCAAACCTGCAACCTCCTGATCACGGGACGAACACCCTACCATTACACCACCAACTGCACGCCAGTGCGGCGTGGCATGGAAGTGATCAGCCTGTGGCACTGCTGAGGTGTAGTGGAAGCCCAGGTTGCTTTGATAGCGGCCTTCAGGTCATCTGCATTGTTGGGCCTGGTGTCTCTCATCTTCCTCTTGACAATACCCCATAGATTCTCTATGGGGTTCAGGTCAGGCGAGTTTGCTGGCCAATCAAGCACAGTAACACCATGGTCATTGAACCAGCTTTTGGTACCTTTGGCAGTGTGGGCAGGTGCCAAGTCCTGCTGGAAAATGAAATCGGCATCTCCATAAAGCTTGTCAGCAGAAGGAAGCATGAAGTGCCCTAAAATTTCCAGGTAGATGGCTACACTGACTGTGGACTTCAGAAAACACAGTGGGCCAACACCAGCAGATGACATGGCACCACAAATCATCACTGACCGTGGAAACTTCACACTGGAACTCAAGCAACGTGGATTCTGTGCCTCTCCACTCTTCCTCCAGACTCTGGGACCTTGATTTCCAAATGACACAGAAAATCTACTTTCATCTCAAAAGAGGACTTTGGACCACTGAGCAACAGTCCAGTTCTTTTTCTCCTCAGTCCAGGTAAGATGCTTCTGACATTGTCTCTGGTTCAGGAGTGGCTTGACACGAGGAATGTGACTTGTGTAGCCCATGTCTAGGATTCGTCTGTGCGTAGTGGCTCTTGATGCGCTGACTCCAGCCTCAGTCCACTCCTTGTGAAGCTCCCCCAAATTCGCTGAATTATTAGGTTTTCATTATCTGTAAGCCATAATCATCAAAATTACAAGAAATAAAGACTTGAGATATTTTACCTCATGTGTAATGAATCTATATATGAGTTTCATATGCTGGTAGAGAACTATTCTAAATTATCACAAGTTACAAAAACAACAAGCCTGTAATTTGGTTATATGTTCTTTTATCTAAATAAGGCAAACATGCATCACTGCCACTCTCATTTGATGGATTTTACTTGATTTTATTCAATTATATTCTTACAGTATAATTAATTTGTAGACAGTTTCCATATATGTGTGTATCTTCTGAGAATCTGTTTTCTGGGAGCCTCTTACATTTGCTCCTCTATTCCCCAGTTGTCCCTGGTACATTCCTAACCTAACCAGTCTCTTGCCTTTACATCCTGTCACCCTAAATCCACATATTACCAGATGCAGCTTTGCTTCTTCACCCATTTTCCGGGTAACGCATATCTCAGCAAGGCAAAATAGGCCCTTGTATTAGCCTTGGTGTCTCCAACACCATCCTTGAGGCCCCACAGGAGTAGATAAAAAGGTGCATTATTGGGTGCGAGAGAGAGAGTTTAATAAAAGTGTAATAAAACTTTGAAACTTCACAAACTCTCTGCCTCATCACTGACTCTTCATTCTCAAACCGAGAATCCAGCAGCTGGCGTCACGAACAGGATTGGCTCGAGGAACGGACAGGAGAAGAAATTCACATCGCAACAATCTGTGTGGCCGATAGGATCGACGCAGAGTTGACGAAGCAGTTGACCAAAAGACGAAAAAGAGAAGAGCGCTCTCCAAACGAGCTAAGACCATCCTCCTGTCTTTACTCAAACTGCCAAGTGTGAAAGCAAAGAAGAAAGAGTATCCTTCCTTCTCTAGAGCAATCTTGAAAAATCTTAAAAAGAGTCTGTGGTGAAGGTAAAACAAGTGTACAGTTATTTCTTCTTATGAAGTCCTGCTAAGATAACTTGGGACCCAACAATCTCCACTACAAATGCAGACTAATTCGGATTATGACAAAAGCAAATTGTGTAACTCGGCTCAAAAGCTTCTTTGACTAGTTATTTTCCTCCAGTTTGTCTAGACTAGTGTGTAGAACACAGTGCACATGCCATTATAATTTTAATTGTCCTCAAAAACACAAAGGTAAGTCTAAGTCTTCTGCTCTCAATAAGATGTTTAAATTGCTTAGTGTAAAAATGGTCTTTTCAGTTTGGGTTGTCTTTTTGTTCTGTAACGAGTCCTCTGGAAGTATCTTGGTAACAACATCATTCTGGTTTATTCCTTTATTTACAGCAGTACAAAGAGCTGCTCTGGATTGTTGGATTTGTTCTCTGGGTGGAGATGGTTCAGGCAATATGTGTTTTCTTATTTTCTCTGACATCTCTTGGTGTCCTTTACGCCATGAATACAGTTCCCATCTTCCATGAGTAAGCATCTATGTATTATATGTATATGTATATGTATATGTATATGTATGCTTTCCCTTAATGACAACTAACATAATCCCAGCTTGGTTGGTGTAGTCTCTGTATCACTCACTGTATTGACTGCAAGTCTGAAAATCAATGCAGTTATTTTTCACTTGAACATGTCTAAGAGGTTTAAATCAGGCAATTTAATTTATAGTCAGTTTTAGATTAGAGATTTTAATTCATAGTCTGTTTTTTTATTACGTTATCACTGTTTGCCATTTGAGGGCAGTATAAGCACTTGAATACTTACAACTTGGAGATTCTAACAATTTTAAAACTAACCAAAGCCTTTGAGCAGTTACACAATATGCGTTTCTCATAATGAATGTGTCCTAGAAGCATTTTTCGAGCTGCTGGTTCTATCAGTAAATTGTTATATAAAATCCAAGTTGAATTTTAGAAAATCTGTGACGATCCCTGGTTAAAACTGAATTTTGCAATCTCACCTGCTGTGGTGTTTTATATAAAATCAATGTTTTTCAATGCTGTCTTAAAATTCTCATATTTCATGTGATTATAAACTATATGCTGCTTACAATTTAACAGAGTATCTCATATCCAAGTGACCAAATGGGCTTGTCGTTATGACTTGGTAAACACATTAACCAGCTGTTGAACTGTCAGCCAGAAGGGAGCTGTAAGAGCTGTAATGTTAGCCATACTTGTAGTCTCTACATTTTATATAGTGAAGTTTGCTGAAAACAGATACTGAATCACTAATAAAAAATAATTCCTGAAGTCTAATACTTTAATTTCTAATACTGTATTTGTAACAAACATTTTCATGAGATCTAAAGTAGTTGTATTTAAAAGATTTTATCAAAACAACAAGCCTGAAAAATCACTCACAAATCACATGTAACATTGTGATATGCATATGTTCTTCTCAATGGGAGAACACCATGAAATAGAAAATCTAATACATTTCTGTAAGTGTCTGTTTGGATAACCAGTGTTTGATAATATTTTATTAATTTTTACAGTCCAATGGTCATTATGGAGACCGGACTAGCTGTTTTGGTGGCAGTATTCTTCATTCTCTACCTCGCTACCCGCTACAATCCACCAAAGGATCTTTTGTTCTATGGTATGTTTTGTAACTCTCAATAGCCAGCAATCCTTCTTTCCATCAATTACTTTTTCATCTGCACTCAGAATATCCTTAAGCCCCATACACCAGTTCGCTCCTTAAATATTTCATCTGGAGTTTATGCTGTCCTAGGAGAGATGTCTTACACCATCACAGAAGATGAAAACCCAGGCCGGCTTTATTTAGTAACGTGGGCCCGTAGATCATAGGCGTCTACATGAATCACTCTCATTGTTTATTCATTTAGGAAAGCAGATTATCCTGATCAGGATCAGTAGAAGCTGGAAGCCAAGCTGGCATTCCAGAGGAATGACTCAGAGTCAGAATGTGAGAGTTGGCGATGGCTTTCAAGCTGATTCTTTCTTTGCACCCCTTCTCCTTATTGAAATAAGAATAAGAATAATAAAAAAAACATTGTAAATGATTGTAGGGGCGGTGAGTAAATTCAGACAGCAGTGTCAGCAGGAACCGAGGGGTGAGCGATGGGGCTCAAAAGTCATCTGTTGTAGCACAAAACTTAACATTAATCCCCTGGCTGGATGGATGAATCGATAGCTCCTATCTCACCGGTTAGGTAGGAAAACTAAACCAAGCTCTCCTGGGGATTAGTGAGGACTATCTTGGGGAGAAAGAGTGTTTTTATCAGACAGTATATCTGTGCACAGCAGACCATCTCCCTTCCAGACATTGGGGTGCTTCTGTGTTCAGTTTCGTATCTGTATGACTCTGTGAGAGGCACTTTTGGGACGGCAGCATATGAGCCGTTTACAAGATTGGCTCTTGCAACCCAGGCATGAAATTGAGAACAGAGGAGATACCTGCACAAATCTGTTGTACAAACAGGGCCCTTATATTGTAGCCTGCACATTGACTTTTTTCAGTGTTGTTATTGCAGAAAAAGAGGTATCAGCTATGTAACAGTATGGAGTAAAGTATATAAACAATTTAGCAGTAAAATTAAAGGTATAACCCAGATACAATATTTAAGGATTAGGTTCGGCTCTAAGTCATCGGTTTCTTTTGGCCAAGATTTGGTTTGGAAAAATGTTTCTTTGTTAGCCCACGTCTAAAAGCCAGGATTGAAAAAACTCTTCAGACTAGTACATAAAACCAAGGCCCCAAAACGTATGCTGGAAGAAAAGTAATTTTCATCTGAGGTCTGGCAGATATCCTCTAAGAAAAACTGCTCCAAATTAGAAATGCTGAGTGAGAGCTAAAATCAGGCTCTGGCTTACGTTCTTTTTGCAAATGGATTTGGCACACATGTGCTTGCTAAATTTGTTCGTAAGAAGAAATTAGTTCTTAAAACCCACTTTTTCAGAAAGATTCCCCAGTGTTTTCTTATTTAAGATTTGTTCTTAGGTATGAACAGAATCTACAAATGGTGAAGAGCGCTCTCATGCTAACTTTATTGCATGTCTGTTTGTGCAAAACTTAATCTTACTGGGTTTTCTTCAATTCTACAGTTGTATAATATTAAACTGTAGAAATGGTGTAACTTTATTTAGATCAAATTTAAGAAAAAACTTAAAGGTCCGGCATTATACCCTTTTACCAACAAGTTAAAATAGGTCTATGAGCTCCATGTCTCTGAAGTAGTTTGTTGAAAATATCTCTCAGATTAGGCATTTTCACTTGCTTTTTACTCCTCTATTTCAGTCCCTTTCAGAACAGGCTGTTTCTCATTAGTATTCCTAAATGCAAATGAGCTGCTGCTGCCCACACACGTCCCACTCCGGAACTGGGGTGTAGTGTAGACAGCACGCAGAGAGTTTACCTCGTGAAAATAATCAACACGTCTGCTGCTAACAGACCATCCATACAGCCAAATATGTTCAACACAACACTCCACCGGTAGACTCCTTTACTGTGGTTCATACGCTAGCGCTTGCAAGAAAACATGGCGGATCAGGAAGCGCTAGCAGTTCTACCTGGTGGGCGGAGCTTCTCAGATAAGAGGGTGGAGTTATTCAAATGTGTCCTAATGTGATGTAGAAGTAGGGGAGAAATCTAAACGGCTCGTTTAAGCACACGATTTCTGACATTAGTAAATAATACTAACACAATTAACCATTTTTATCAACCTAACAGTGTGTTAGAGGCAGTACAGACCCAAATAGATGTCAAAATAACAGAAAAAGTGTAAAATATGGGACCTTTAAGAAAATATGGGCCTCATTCACTGATTCCTTCTGAACTTTTTTCTTACATTTTTTCTGAGGTCTTTGTCAGATTTTGAATACAAATTCACAGATTCTGTTTTATCCTAAAAACAAATCTAAAATGAAGAAAATATTCAGAAATGTTGGAATCTTTGTGAAAACTGTTTTAAGAGCAAATTTCTTCTTAAGAACAAATGTTCCTTCACTTCAACCAGCACCAATATTTGACTTCACCTGAATTAGGCCATGCAGCTGTCCTGTCCACACATTAGATAAGAGGGTGAAGTGTCAGGAGAGAATTAGAGATAGGGTGTGATTAGGATGGCAGATTAGAAAGGAGCCACAGGCTTCATACTTGTGACTTGCCTCCATCCTTTTCCTTTGGGTTTCCTCTCCCCTGTCGTTCATTATCATTCAACTTCTCTACTCATTAGGAAATGGCACACTGGTGATGTCTGAAGCTGTGAAGTGCCCTTTATACACAGCAGCCATTCTCAAATACACAAACACAACAACTAGACATTGTCTCTCCTAAAACGCTCAACGTAAAATAACATTGCGCATTGCAATAAACTCACTACTTTATTAAAGTGTGCCATCATTCCCTGAAAAAGGTTATTGTTTACACAAAAATGAAAACTTCAATCCTGAATTTTTTGAACATTCTTCCCTTTAGCGCCGTCCTACAGACAGTCTTCAATCACTGAAATTCCTAATTTCAAAAGGGACCTAAAAGCGGAGTGTAATCATATAGAGAACAGCTGCCTTTCCTGCGAAAGCGCCAGTTTCAAATAAAGTGAAATGACAGATAATTACTATCTGTAAAGCCAAGAGCTTTTCAAACTGTCATTTTTCTGAGTCAAATTCTGCTGCTGTTGGAATATAAGCCGTGATGACATGTTTCCCAGCCCAGTGTGTGTAATTACAGTCATGTGTCATTATTGCGATTTTGAACATTCACATGAATAGAGATTTTGTGAACTCTGCATCGCCAACATTCAATTGAAACTGACATCAATTTTAAAAAGGTATGTTTTTCATGCCAGTGTTTGCAGAGTTTTCCTTCACCTGTGTCATCGACCTCGTCAGTGCTTTGGAATATGATGGTTTCATCTCTGGGTACATGGACTTTTACCAAAAGCTGGTCAGTAATGTGGTCATTACTGAGAACTTGCTGGTAACACTCGTGACGTGTGTTCTCTGGCTCAATATTTTTGTTAATTTATTTGCTTATCAGCATTTAGTCTTTCACAGTCTTAATAGTGAATCATGTTTACATTCTAATATATGTTGTGTTTGTAAAACTACTTATGTTACTTATAAAGAAATACATTTAGAATTTCTGAACTGTGTGTGATGCTGACTCTACCCATCCTCCAGGGGGAGCCATATCTTGGGACACCTTATGCGATCATGATGTGCTACTGGGATGGGATTGCACACTTTATCATGTACCTTATGATGATACGCCGCATGTTCAACAGGTGGGAATCAAGGCACCTAACGTATGTATCTGCAATGAGACTGTATTAGAAGTGAACTTCCAGAAATATATATATATGTGTGTGTGTGTGTGTGTATATATATCCAGACTTAGTTTATACCTCGCTTAATGTAAAATTCATTATTTATGTAGTTTTTTTCCTGACCTCTGATTCTGTCTATGCAAACCACTTAAGCCACAGCTGAAACTTCAGCACCATGACTTCATAGCTGAGGAAGTTTATATTTATGGCATTTAGTAGACACTCTTTTAAGTATGAGTGAGTTAAGTGAGTACTTATTTGTCATTGTGAATGCACCATAGCAAAGCACATGGTGTACCACAACCCATCTGTGAAGGTGCAGTGGGCAGCTTTTTGGCAGTGCCCGGAGAGCAGTGTTTGGGGATGTACTTTGCTCATCAGTACCTCTGTGGTACCTTTACCGATCTGACACTTAAAGCAGCAACTTTCCGATCACAGGGCCAACTCCCTAACCATTACACTACCAACTGCTTGTTTTCCAAAGCAACTTACATTCCCTAATTACAACGACAGTCTCCCTGGAACAACTTGAGTTTAAAGGTTTAGGTTCTTCTGGCAACCCTCAATCTTATGGTCACCAACAGAGTATTTCAATTACTCAGATCAGTACACCACCAATTTATCAAATGTCCGGACTAAAAGTACATTAAACAGTCAAGAGTATTTATGGATGATTCTGAACCAGATAATGTAAACGTGTACATATTTGGTCCCTTTTCCAGGAAGCCTTATCGCTCTATGGGACTCTTTTGGGCTGGATCCCTGTTGGCTAACATGGTTGTATTTTTGACAGGGATAGTTGCTGGTGAGTCATCTGTAACTGCTTCATGATTACACTTAACTGTGTGAACAACGGGCCTCATTCACCCACATTTTATAGTTTTGTTAAATTTGTTCTTGAGAAAGTCAGTCTGTCAAGACATTGAAATAGTATAATATTTTACAAGTAAACAATCTTCACTGTTTAAGATTCTATAAGAAAAATATCAAATAAGAAAACATTGGTGAATATCAGAATTGTGGTGAATACTGCGTTACTGGGTTTTAAGAACAACGAGGACCATTGTTACTTGCAATTAAGATTGCATGAATGGGAACTACCATAAAGCTGATAAATCATAACTCTATTCTCAACACTACTTTTCCTGAATTACTTCCAATCTGATATGATGCTCAGACCCAACTGACATTCTGACCTGCAGGTAAATACGGCTTGGAGATCAATCCTGCCTTCTGGATCAACATGCCATTCTTACTGCTGCCTATATGGGGGGCTGTGCAACTGTTCCAGAGACCAAGGGAGACTCCTGTTGTAGGAGCATCTAAGGTGAGCTGGAACTATGTTTATTGACAGCGGCTAGACTTCTAATAATGACCAGTATTGTCATGTTAACTTTGCTGAAAACTGCAAGTTTTCTACAAGAGTCCACTCTTTGTAGGCTGAGCGTGAACAAAAGAAAGCTTTGATCTGGCGTCCTTTGGATTTCCTGTTTGTCTTCTATCTACTGGGTGCCATGGCCTTCACAGCTTTCAGAGGATTCGTGAGTTGTTTGAAAACATCTTTGTGGTTCTTCATTTCATAACACATTTAAAATTGTCATACTCAACTGGGGCAGTGGACTAAGAGACAGAAACCCTGTGTTGGCGATCCTAAAAGTGGGGTGTAATCTCAGGAACCACAATTAGGTATTTTCGGGGCCTTAAACAAGGCCCTTAACCCCAAGATGCTCCAGAGAAACTGTTGTTGTTAGAAAACAGAAGTTGCATTAAATTAGAATGTCTGCCAAATGCAATAGATGCCAATGTAAATTCTGTGTCGGAATATAAGAACTGACTAATTTACATAATAATCCTAATTTCTATGCTTATACTATTCCCTTTTGTGAAAATGACTATGATTAAAGGTTGACACTGCAGATCTTGTTTCTTTCTAGGCAGTGCTGGGCTGCCCCCAGGAAATCTTCACAACATATGTGACTCAGTATGAACCGTATCTGAAGGATCCTGTGGGTTTCCCCAAGGTTATGGTAAGAACAGATTGTGTTTTTCACTTTTCCTTTGTGGCCTAAACACAGATTTGCATTTCCTCTTTATATAACCCCAGCACTCGGTGCCTCTCAGCAGTTTTTAAACCGGAATGCTGCAGCGAGTGATCAGATTCATCATTACCACTCTTCATGACGGGGTGAAGACCCAGAGCAGCTTACCGTTCCCCCTTTAGCAGTCACCTAATACCACAATCTTTATGTTCACAACCAACCTTTGGTGTCAACTCTGTTTTGGTTTTGTTTGGCTGAGGATTTTAGCTGGGTCAACAGGTTATCGAGAATCCTTGTTCTGGGCTCCGGTCCAGGAATGATGGCAGGTTATCGATCAGGCAGCAGCCGAGCTGTGAGGAGTTGATAAGCTAATCTGCCCCCAGAGGCCAGACTGAAACACTAGACACGAGAGAGAGAGAGAGAGAGAGAGAGAGAGAGAGGATGGGAGAGAGAGAGAATATAGCATTAAAAATTTATCATAGACCAGCATAGTTTTTGGCTTGGCTCATCATGGTTATTGGTTTGTTTTTACTGGTTTGACGGTGGCCAATAGGGGTCTAAATCAAGTTACAATATTACAATTATTATGATACAATATTATATTGACTCAATGGACAACGATTCAATGTCTGCCGAGATCACAAAGTCTGCTATGATACTATTTTGATTCGATCCAATTCAAGAGCCAGCAATCAATATAAAACAGTATCATATGCTGATTTAACACTTTTACTCAGAATCATATAAAATTACAAAAATCACCTAAAATATCATGTTACATTATTATTCCTGAACTACAGTCCACAGTAGTCTGTGGTTTCACGCTTAATAAAATTTGTCCCGAAACCAGATGACTTCTCTGCGCTTGCGTGGCTGAGACGTTGCAATATGGACGTTAATACAGTTATTGGATGTTACAATATGTTTTTATGTCTGATCAATGTTTTTATTTTGGAACAATGCTATGGGCTTGTTGCTCACTGAATCGATGTATTGTTATACCCTTCCTAGCCTAGCTTAAAGGGGAACAATCGACACTGTTTGGGTAGGGTCTAGCGCTTGCCAAAATTTGAAGATGATATCATCATGAAGGATAAATTAAGGAAGCGCTTCAACATTGGACCTTTATATGAGAAACACCTTGAACACACACATAAGCTTTGTGTGTCAGTTCATGTGTAAAAAAATAGCAGAGAGAAAAACTAAATAAGATCTCAAATTTCACATGAAGTCAGTAACATCATACTATTGTTTACAGTCACCAGCAAGATGTTTTAAACTAGTTGTTCAGAACAGCAGTTGTAATCCACTGAGATGAATATGCAAAGGAACCGCTGCAACACTGGACCTTTATATGAGTGATGTCTTAAACAGACACTGCAACACACGCCAAAATAATATGTCACATTTCAGATGCTGGTTGTTTTTTATAGCTAAAAAGTGAATCTCAAACTTGCATTCAATGCTTGTGTAACAGTTTTCAGTCACCTGTAAGCTGTAGGTGTCAATTAGCATCTAAAAGAACAAAGCTGTTTGCTATGCTAGTTTGATGCTGACATCTACAGAGCCAGAGGGAAGAGTGGGGGAAAAACATACTTTTGCATGCACAAGACGGGTTTTGCTTGCTCATGAGATGTAACAGAGTCGCGTAAAGGAACGTCTTTTTTCCCACATAAATCAGCTTGAAGGTGTCAAAAACTCCTGAAGCATCCCAAA
This sequence comes from Distichodus sexfasciatus, assembly GCA_032718565.1. NCBI lineage: Eukaryota > Metazoa > Chordata > Actinopteri > Characiformes > Distichodontidae > Distichodus > Distichodus sexfasciatus. The sequence continues at coordinate 801,025 of JAVGVS010000056.1, read as the reverse complement.
CACAGCATGAGCCAATCAGGAGTAGACATAATTACACACACACACACACACACACGCAACCACATACGGTATATATAATTCTCTACACTTACTGATCTTTATTTCCAAGGACGTTCATGTCTGTGTGGGAGTTTGAGCTTGATTTGCCCTTCCACATCATTGCTGCTGATAAACCGGTGCAGACAGATGCCCAGGCGCAGCGCAGACATTCTCCACTGAGAACAGCAGGGAATATCTGATTGGCTCTCTCTTCTCTCCCCTCATTTATTAGGATTCATCAAGGCCACAGTCGAGTTTATAAGCAATTTTCCAAAGGTATATCTGGATCCCATTACTGCGGCACCGCGACTTTCATGCACCAGTAATTCACTTAGCAGAACGGTGCTGAAACTCGGCCCCATTGCTCCGTTCTCTTTCTATAGGTTTTTGCTACTTAATGCCGCTCAATGACAAATAATGACACGGGTTGGGGAGCAGGCGCTCGGCACTGTGATCGTGCGTGTGTGTGTTTGTATTTAATGCAGCCCGTCCTATCTGTATGCTGCAAGAGTTAGTGAACGGCAGGAGCCATGGTGCCCTTGAGGGTGAAGCTGAACTGTATTAATTTGAGATTGGAGCAACCAGAGCAGGGCAGGGCGTTACTGAAACTCACCTGTAGAGTTTTTTGTTCAGTGTCTGATGCTCTAATCTCTGCGTTAGGCCCTGCTGCTCCTGTTCCATGTCCTGCCTATGCTGGGCTCCTTTATATATGGCCTGATAACCCCCGGCTGCACCTGGATGCTGGACTGGACCGTGTTTGTTGCTGGTGCCATTATTCAGGTAAAGTAGTTCAAAGTCAGAGCCCGACCGATACATCGGTCAAACAATATTATTTGCTGTTTAGGTTAACCCAAACCGTTTGAGGAAACTAATTGCCTTAAATCTTTTCATTTTATAAATGTAAACAATTTAAGCAAAAATCTCTCAATTAACTACAAGTCTAAATCCATTTGGTCGTGTGAATTTAAAACTGTTAAGCATTTTGCACTCCTATGTATATATGTTACTTTAATATGTGACCCAATCTGCCGTAATGAGTTGGAAGTCGGCGTTCTATTTATTTAGATACGGGCCGATTATGTTGAAAAACATCACAAAAATATTGATTTTTCTTTTTTGGAGACCAGATTAATTTTGTAGACCTTTTCTTTCATATAAGACCAAAAATATTTTTGATGTTTGTCAACATAATCGGCCCGTATCTAAATAAATCGAACGCCGACTTCCGACTCATTACGGCAGATCGGGTCACATATAATTTGCTGTGTTTTGCTCAATTAATAGTAATGATTTTGACGTAATTATTTTTTAATATCAAATATTTACATTGGTATCTGCTTATAATTTTTATATCGACCAGGCTCTAGTGGAAATATCCTTACAAAATACATTTAAAAAAATCTAATAATGAGTCAATATTTTTTTCTGCATTTACTGTTAGTATTATAATACAAAAAATACAACAAGCCTTCTTAACTATGTTTTGCTACTTTGCTTTCTTAATTTGACTTGGACTGTGCATATGATCTAGTAGACTTTAAAAAAAGTTTTGTGTGCTCCAGTGAATGAGAGCATTCCACAAATGTAAATGTAAAAGGTACAAAAGGCTCTGCCTACATTCCTCACCCACAGCCAGCTAATGTATAGAAAGGACACCAGACAGAAAACAGGACTGACAAGGGTGTGAAAATTGCAGCCTTGCGTTTCATCTGGCCTGTCCATTATAACCTGCCATCTCCATCCATTGCAATGCGATGTAGCTCAGGAGCCATCGATGGAGTTTCCTGATCACGACGGTGTTAGAGAAAAGGGACCATCAAACATGACTATGATCAAAGCCCTGGTCTCTATGAGTTCATCTGGCTCCCCTCTCGTTCTCCGTATGGGGGCAGAGCTGTCGGGGGACTCAGCATTTCTAATCAAAGCGCTGCACAGAACAGGGTTGGGATACCGTAGCTGCTCCCTTATAAGTCCCTGCTGCAGATGCTTGGCTGTAGATACTAATGAATGTGGCTGTACCTCAAAGTGGAAGAGGACAACATCATATTTCAGTCCCTTCATCTCTGCCTTTGAGCTACAGTATTTGAGTGTGCCTCTGAATAAAAGCCCGGCTTCTGTAATTATTCTCTGAAAAACAAAAAGAAGAGAGAAAAAAACAACAACAAACAATTCTGATCAATAAAAAGTAGAAGTATGCCTATTTGTTACAATGCTGCTTCTCTTCGAATGTAAAAGCTGTGCAAATGAAACAAAAAACAAGAAACAATCTAATCATCATAATATGAGACAATTATTGTCCATGATATAGTGTAGTGGTTTGTGGTCAGTCTTAGAAATGTGAACAGCTGGCTTCAGCAAGTCATTATCAGTCAATTTTTCAATCTGCCTCTTGAATTAACAAGGATTGCCTCAAAGCCAATTATTGCTTCGAGGTGGATTTCAGACTGTGAGAATAAAACTCTGGACAGGACTGATGGGTTAGTGACCATTTTTTGTCTTTGGACAAAAAAGCAGGGGAGTGACATCCAAGTTCACCCGTTTAAAATCTCCTGTAGATGGAATAATAATTGAGTCCAAATGAAAACCTGACTGGATAATGACTTTCTGAAGCCAGATTTTTACACCTCTGTTGAGTTGGTATTCCTAGATTCGAACAGTATGGGTTCATGTAGGTGTTAAACTTTCATGCTGTAATAGTATAAGCCTTGTGTGGTCCTAAATTGAATATTCTCCCTGCAGAGCCAGTGGTGTCACGTCGGTGCCACTCTGCACCCGCGCACCGCCGAAGCGTTCCGTCCCCCGGAGTCTGCGCTGCTGGGTGTGATCCTCTTTAACCTGCTGTACGCCGCCGGGCCACTGCTCCTGGCCATCAGATGCACAGGGGATCCGGCCTACTTCCTTTCCACCGCACCTGCAGGTCAACTCAACCATGACAAGAAGTGGAATTAAACCAAGCGCATGCTGAACGGGCACAACGCAAAGACAAATTAACGTTTGCCACGGGTCACAGGAAGCTGAGCCTGGAAGACAAACTTTTTTGTTTTCCTGTCTTGATTTCCATTCTGACAACAAAACAATGTGTGTGATGCTGAGTGGGATCTCAATATGATGATTGCTCTAATTTTTTTATTAAATCATGCAATAGACTGTTTGAATCAGAGTACATTTTTAATTTTGTGTTATACTGTAATACTTCGTGCAGACTGTAACAAGAATGCACAATCCATCTTTACATCTTTTACTAATCATTCTCACAATTGAGAAATACTCCAGGTCTTTGGTATAAAATAGTTCTCAATGTACAACTCTCTGTGGATCATCATTTCTACTGAGACCAGCTCTGAATGTCATGAAAATCATTAAAGTGCAGTTTTATCTAGAAAACTTTAACAAGGCAACCTGAGTAGACTTCTATCTGTTTGGTTTGGCTGAACTGCACACAACACATGTTCAAGTCCATATTACAGAATTGTTCAAGCAAGTAATGTGGCTATTCCAAGCTTGACATTAGGCTATTTTTATTATTACTATGCAGATGGGGTTATTTTTATACACAAAGGTCATTTAGTGTGTTTACATGAATAAAAGAATAATGTAACATGACTAAGAAAGGCATAAAGAACATATAAAGTAAAGAAAAATAATAAAAGTATAAATATTTAGAATAATACTGTAAAAGCTTTTATGTTAATGCATATGGTACATAATATAGTATTTTCCCCCACAACCTGAACTGTTTGTTTTAAATATGCTTATGGATTCTCTCTTACTCAGCAGCTTTTTCGTGCTGACGTGACTCAATGCATTACTTGCTTGCACATGCAAACACTGAGAGACTTTCTAAATCAGTTCTGCCTTTTCCAAGCACTTTGGGGCATTGACGTGTGGGACTGGGAGCTGCTCCTGAAGCCTTCAGCTGCTGAGGAAGACTCATGACACACAAATTACCTCAGCACCACAGCAGCTGAGGTGACAGTTTCTAAACTAGCGTCTGAACTCAAAGCCTAGTTAATCTGGTCTGCCACACAGATTCCAATTTAGTTGTAGGAGTAATAAAATATGATAAAGTTTAGGAAATAAGGAAAAGGGGGAAAAAAACATATTTTGGAGAATGCGGGCATCGATCCCGCTACCTCTCGCATGCTAAGCGAGCGCTCTACCATTTGAGCTAATTCCCCACACAGGCGCAAGGGGGCAAGTATTGCTTACATCGTATTACTAAAAAGTTTACGTCAGGTTTACTTACTGTAATGCAAATACAGGTCCACAAAAACACGATTCCCCTATAAAGTCTGCTAAATGTTTGCCTAACTAGCAAATTAATACGTTAAAAACATCTTGAGTTCACTAGAATAACGTTACAGCTGACACTAGCATTTGCTTGACGTTAGCATTAAGGGAACATCAGGTCAAACTCTCGTTTACAGTCATATGATGATGAAAACCTGATATTGGGCATATGTTGGTGGAAAATAAAGATAAATGGGAATTTTCGGTGACCAAAGTACACAACACACAGGAGTGTCACAACAGCTCCTTCGTATAAGTTGGGTACGTCGCTTAACCAGTGCAGAGAAAGTCACGGGGCGTGTTCCATTCCGAGTGCAGCGGTCGGCCTCACTGAGCGAGCGTTTAACCGAAGGCGTTCTGTGTCAAAAGGTATGTGTTATCTTTCCATACACTATACAAATAAAATTGTCACAGATTAATTACAGACGAAAGATAGAATCTATCTTAGGAAAGACAGAATGAGCAGTTTAATGCACTTTCTGGGTTTTTTTTCTGAAATCTGGCCACTTGAAAGTAGAACGCGAAAATACGCTCCCTTCGTCTCGGAAACGAGCAAACCCTGTCCGTACTCCAACTTAGTAAAGACATATCCTTAAGGCTTTTAAAATATTAAGATAAGCTATATTAAGATACCATCCCGTTACGCAGCTTCATGAAGACAATCTGAAATATTACTAATAATATGTAAAAAATAAATTGCGAGCTTCATTCTAATGCAATTGATAAAAGTTTGCATTAAGAGGGAACGCGCAAAAGTATAAGCTACCAAGAGAATGGAACATAACCATTATGTAACTTTTATGGAGAAATATGATTATTTTAAAATATTAATCTACACAGCATTGATATACTTACTCATTAACCTACTCACTAATTAAACCTCTAAAATTCCACTAAGCAAATACAAATTACGTGAAAATCCTTTAATCTGCATTAAGATGGAACGCGTTAGGCAGTTAGAGTTCGCAGATGTTATTATCTTCTCCTGGGGATATCATTAATACTGTTTACATATTAATATAAACTACATGAATACAGTTACTCAGTGTAGTTACTGAGTATATGTACTCAGTGATGAAGCTGATAAAAGTTACTCACTAATGAACCATCTGAATTATTACTTAACATATGCAAATTAAGAGAAAGCAAACGTGTGGCTCAACTGGGTTTCACTGAATGAAATGGGGAGGAAACAAGCTTTCTTGCGTCCTGCCCAGCGGCGTTTTTCTCTACAGGAGAGCAGCGTGTGTGATGCGGGAGAGGGATGCGGTGCTGTGAGATGAGTCAGTGCGGGACGCGAGCGAACCGAAACTGCACCACACCGCGCATCTCACTGCGGTAAGAGGAATAAACGCGTCCGAAGCTCCATTAAAACCGCCAGCTTTCGTTACGATGGTGAGTTGACAGCGTCTGTGCACGTCGGTAAAACGGGCAGGTGTGTGTGTGTAGGTGTGTGTAACCCGTCTAACCTTCACAATGCGACAATGCGTCATGTAGTCGACGATCATGAAGCAGCAGCAGCGGGGCTACTGGGGGCTGCGTTTATCAGTCCATGTACTTTAGGTCAAAATCATCAATAGCTGTCATGTCTGTCCTGTGAAATGTGTTAAAGAATAAATGAAATATGCAAAAAGCTACATGCAAACATCTAACAAAATTTGCACCTTATTGGCATACAACTGAATTAGTAGGACTATCTATCTATCTATCTATCTATCTATCTATCTATCTATCTATCTGTCTGTCTGTCTGTCTGTCTGTCTGTCTGTCTGTCTGTCTGTCTGTCTGTCTCTCTCAAATCAGAAATGAGTTCTCTGCCACATCATAATACATAATTGAACTGAGTTGTATGGATCTAACAATGTAAAAATATGGAACGAAATAGACATATTTAAAGAGAATGCATGCAAGTGACATAATTTGTGTAAATGAACATATGTCATATTCATATAAAAACAACAATCATAGAGTAAACTTCCTGGCAGGTTATCATCGTTGCCCAATTAAAGGGACACCTGGTCAAATGTTCAGTTTGATGTGCTGATGTTGCAACAATTAAAAGCTAAAAACTGTTAAAATCTAAGGACTTTAGAGCGAGTGTGAACTCCACGTAAAAAGTTCCAAAAAGCTTTTATTATGTGTTAGCAAACATTAGCACCTCAAATAGGATTTTTGGCCAGGTTTCCAAATTTAAATTGAATGGACTAAGAGGACAACCTGGCAGGATTTTAGTTTCAGAAGCTGGACTTTCCAGCCGTGGTTATCAGTGCAATCTGGGTAATAAGACAAGAAAGAACAGGTGTTGTGTTGTCAAATTCATGTGGCTTTCACTTAATTGATGACACAAATTAGAATCCCTTAATCAAACTCTTCATCATTGTATTGAAGTGACTGAAAAACAACAAAATCAGTCCTTAAGTAAGCTTAAGAACCCATACTGTTTGACTTTTTGTGTTTGTGCAAAGCTTTCCGGAAAGTTCTGGTGTCTGGCCTCGCTTATCTGCTCAGTGGTGCTTTTCTCTCCTTGTGTGACCCCCTATCCCGCTGAGTCTGACAAGGGTAGAAAGAAAGTGGTTCATGTCCTGGGTAAGACTTTTTTAAATCTCTTATTTCTCCATCAGTACCTCTCGATCTGTCTTTGTTGGCTTGCACTGCATTTTCTCTCAGCTCATATATTATACGGCTCCTGAGGGATGTGACATAAACAGATCATTTTAGTTTTACTGCCTGTCCTTGTGTATCTAACATGCTTGTTGATTTTAAGGACTCAAGTCAAGTGGAGTATATGAGGTCTGTTTAGAACATCTCCGTGTTTATGAGCAGGGATTTTTGGCCTTGAAGGCCAGTACCCTCGGTACATAAACATGTTTAGGTGCCAAGAGGGTTGAGTATAGAATATTCTAGATGTGCAGTAGAGGGGTAACGATACATAAATTGACAATGATACATCGAGTCAATGATCAATGGAGTAGATCACTGAGCCCATAGTGTAGATCAAAAATGAGAACATAGATCAGACATCATACATACTGTATGGTATCTGATCCATGGTTTTAATTTAGATCAGCCATCAAACATATTGTAGCATCACTTTATATTGAAGGAGGAGGTCTATTTTCATTAAAAGACAAGATTGTTGTTTAAATGTCTAGTTGAGCTTAGGAATTAAATTGTCAAATGATATTTATGTAGTTTTTGGTGATTGGATATGAATGGAGGTGTTGTGTTAAATCAGCATGTGATATTGTCTCACATTTGTGGCTGGCTCCTGAAAATAATCAAAATCGTATCGTATTGTATTGTAATATTGCCAGACATTGCATCATCGTTCGCTGAGTGTCCTCTATCATGTGAGAGCCGCTTTTGTCAAAAAAGAGAGAGCTTGCGGCGGCTCGCTTGCCCTGCTGTCCACATCACAGTGTTGGTACACAGTGTTTTGGCACATGCAGATTACCTTGAATCGGGTCTGCAGTTACCATGACAGGGCTTTCAATTCATGTCCCTTTTCCCCAAACACATCTGCAGGTGCTTAGATGTCAGGAACTGAATTAATGTGGCTATCTGTTTAACGTTTGACTTGCGTTGGCGAGCATAAGTGGGTGACAAACATTTCAGACAGGCATTCAGTGGAGAGTTTTAATGACCAGATGGTCGGGCTTATTTTACTTCCTGTGATCCCTGCTGAAAAGCTGAGAACTGAGGCAAACTCAGGCTTTGTTAAGCTGCCCAGGGCAGTCTGCCTGAATGATGGAAATGCCTGGAGAGCATCTGCAAGAAATCCAACTCCTGGGGGTCTGATGCAGCCCGAAAATGCCTCTCTAAAAGAAAACGAGTCATGGCATATTTTGGGCCTAATTCTTGGCCAGACCTGGCTGGATAATATATGGCATATATTGCACAGTGTTGTATGTAATATTGCTAGTTATATTTCTGGTACGATAGCATCAATGGCTAGATGCAAGGAATTTAAGGGGGTAAATCTTAAGTTCAATCACAATATATTGATTAAATGGATTACAAAAAGCAACTCAAATTTTTAAAGCTTTTTAAATTTTTTAATTCCTGAGCTTACGTGAAAAAGATGAATCTTATCTTTTAATAAAATCAGACCTCCAACTGAATATTAAGTGGTGTTACAATATGTATGATGACTGATCTGAACTGATTTCACTTTGGATCAACGGGCTTGCTGATCAATGTAGATCGATGTATCGTTACACCTCTAAAGAAAGGTACATATAATACACTCTAAATGTGAACATTTTGACTTCTGTCCTCTTGGTCCCATCGTAGAGGACGACACCGGAGCTGTAATTGTGCAGACTGCCCCGGGTAAAGTTGTGACGCATCGGGGTGGCACCATCACGTTACCCTGCCGCTTCCACCACGAGCCCGAGAGCACCGACCCGGCCCGCATTCGCATCAAATGGACCAAGGTGTCCGACGCTTTCCAGTTCGAGGACGTGTTTGTGGCTTTGGGCCCCAAGGAGCGGGCGTTCGGCCCTTACAAGGGACGCGTAGCGCTGGAAGAAGCGGGCCCCGGCGATGCCTCCATAGTCATCCACAACATCACGCTCCAGGACTACGGCCGCTACGAGTGCGAGGTCACCAACGACATGGAGGACGACACGGGATTTGTCAATCTGGACCTCGAAGGTGCGTTCAAGACGGTGGTTCCTGTTCTCTTAGTTTCCTTTTCCTGTTCTCTTAGTTTATTTTCCTTGCTGCGGCTTCGAGACAATTTTGGTGTTGAATTCACAGGTGTGGTCTTCCCTTATTACCCTCGGCTCGGCCGCTACAAGCTGAACTACCACGAGGCGGAGGAGGCGTGTAAGCAGCAGGACGCCATCTTGGCCTCACACTCGCAGCTGCACAAGGCCTGGCTGGAGGGTCTGGACTGGTGCAACGCCGGCTGGTTGGAGGACGGTTCGGTGCAGTACCCCATCGCTCACCCCCGGGACCAGTGTGGCAAAAAGGACACGCCCGCCGGGGTGCGTAACTATGGTTACCGCCACAAGGAGGACGAGCGTTACGACGCCTTCTGCTTCACCTCCAAGCTCAACGGTGAGCATCACCCAGATCGGGATGAGAAGTGTATTGAGCGAAAAAGGCCTTATGAAGGGGCGTATTAGGGGTCCCAATCTGTTTATCATCAGTTTATTCGTTCATTTGTTCATTCAGACCTCCAAAAAACACTTTCAGTACATTGAAAATTCAATCCGTGATGTGAATTTGTTTTCGTTTTCTTATATTTGTTTTAATACAAAAGACAGCTTAGCAAAAACAATCACTCTATCATTTCTTTGTTCATACTTCACTTTAAAACCAAAAAACATTTTTTTTCTCCAATATTCATTTCCAAATCCAAAATGAAAGTCATTTTCCAATTCTCTCCACCCCACAAAAACAACAGAAAACACACACACATTCCATTTTTAAAAATCAATGGCATGACAAAAGACTGTTGAAAACAAGAAAATGAAAAGTAAGACTCACCCAGTGAACAAAACAAAGCTGTCCGTTCTCATGAGCAGTAAAAAAGAGTGAATATATACACAAAACAGTCACTTACGCCCAGTGATACCGACCCAAAATGGAATAGAGGTGTATTTTTAACATTTACATTTTTCCACTCTTTTATTAAGTGCAAAATGTAAACTCGGGGGCAGTTGGTGGCGTAATGGTTGGCTGTTTGCCCCGTTTGGTACCGTCCCCAGCACTGCATCCCCGGGTGTGCCCACGTCAACTGCCCGCTGCTATATGGATGGGTCAGATGGGTCACATTTGGTTGTGGTGCACTGTGTGCTGTTCTGTGGTGTGTTCACAGTGACTAATAATCACTCACTTTTACAAAAATGACTCATTATTTGTTTTTCATTCAGTTTTGGAAATGAATATTGAAAAAAAAAAAACGACTTTTTTTGACTTTGGGTTTTTGACTTTAATACAAAAACAAGTGAACTGATGCTGCATAGATTACCCCTCCCTGCTTCGGCTTTCATCCCCCACTTTTTAAGAGCTGTCACCATGCAGTGCCAACCGCAGCCAGGTCCAAGTTGCAGGCAGATGCTGATTAAAAAGCTTACAAGAATTTGGGGGTTCCAAACATTCTCCCCAACCCACACCGCCTCACTCAGCGCACGCTGACAGGATGATGCATCTGCTACAGCAGAATTCTCCAAATCAAATTTTGGAAGAAAATATGATTTATTACGGTGGCCGAGGGTTGCCGAGTCAGATGGTGACTGTGTAGGAGTAATGACTAAACACAGAACAGAGCCGAATTGATTTTGTCTTTTTTGGATGAAGTGTATGTGTGTGTATTTTTATATTTTCCACACACACACACACGCAGACTACTTATAGATCAATGGTGTACCATCAAATGCTGCGTCATGAAATTACAGCTCTCCTGTGGTCCCGGGCTAACAGGCTGTTTCATTACGTCCCCAAATGAGTTTTTACAAAGCACATTTTTGTTGTGAAACGCTCGCAGCTGGGCCAATTGTGACCTGATACTTTCGACACTGACCAGCTGGTGGACATTTATAGAATGCCCCTCTGGGAAATATAAGGTAATATTCCTCCAAACGGGCAGCAGACGTATAAACAAACAGAGCAGATAGCTGAGCAAAGAATATATATTTATTTACAGTGTATATACCAGGCACACGTACTGTATATGTATGATTTGTGACCATTTTAATTTTAAAATAAGTTATTTGATCATATTTATGGTCAAAATAAACAGCATACAAAATAAATTCTAATAAATGTTATATAAAACATGTTTTAGTATTAACAATATTATACATATTAAATATATAGAATATATAAAAACTGAATAATTGAATTCTTTAATAATATAAGCTAAACCTATATAATAATATAAATTATTATTAAATGCAAGAAGAAATGTAAGAAAGTAAACATTTAATGTACATGATAAAAGTATTAAAATCATATTACAGTATTAAAAGTCATATTTTAATTTATTTAGATTTATGAAGACCAGATTTATTTATATGAATTACTTTATTAAACTTCTTGAACATTTAAATTGTGTAAATATTAATGCGGAGTTTGGATGTTGGAAATTTGTCATACAAAGGAAATGTGTAAAGTTTGAAAAATGGATCCAAATATTTTTTTTCAGTGCATTTCCTTTTTGCTTCTCCAGAAACAGACTTTGCCTTATGCTGAATCATATAGAAAAACACGGCTACACAAAGAAAGAGGCCGGGTCTCCAGGAAAATACTGTTTCTCTTTTTCTCAACTTCAAGCCTTCACATAAAAGCACATTGTTGGCAGAATCAGGATCAGAATCCCCCATTTCTGAAACTCTTAGGTACAGCAAAGTCTGTTTCTGAAGAAGTGAAAAAATAAATTGAAGCATTTTGCAGTCCTTTTGATGGAGGACTCTCACTGCACTCGGCTGCGGGTGTGTGTTTTCTCAGGGCTCCGCATTGCTGTATATGATTGGAAATTCCACTCACATTTTAGGTTGTGCTCAGTCTGGCAAGAAGGGGAATGAAGAGCTAATGTCTCAGTCTTTTTTGAGAACAACACATTATTGGGTTTTCAAATGTGACGGATGAACACATTAAAGATGCTGTTTAATGAAAGAAATGCGTTGCCCATGTGTTTAGAGTTGAAATAGTTGCTTTTGAGAATTCCAATTTGAAACTTCCCTAGGAAAAATAGCAAAAGTTAAAAAAAAAAAAAAAAATCAACATTTTAATAGCCTTAAATCTGCCATGAAAATACTAATTTGCTGTATATTTATGTGAACAGAGAAATCGTCACACAGCAGCATAAAACCTGGACATACAGGGCTGGGCAATTAATCAATGTGTCTGTGTGGATTTCAAGTCAGCTGTACTTCAACAAGTTTGGAAGCGCGTTTTCGCTGGTGTGGTAAAAAAGTATTATAATTTAAGTCAAAATAATGACTTAGTATCTCAAAATAACGACTTAATCTCTCGAAATTCAGACTTAGTTCATTCAAAAATAATGACATAGTGTCTCAAAAATAATTACATGACGTTTTAAGAATCCTAGGATTTATTTTATATGCAGTCACTGTAGTGCATATTTATTTAAACATAATCAAAAAATTCATCTAAAACTTAAAATGGTCACAAATAAAAAAATGTGTGTAACGGTAACTGTATGCGATTCATTTTATTTTCCGTCTACTGTACTAGTGTGTGTGTGTGTGTTCATGTATTTAGTGCATTGTGGGGACCTTTTTGTCCTCCCCCCCAAAAAAATGTTGGGCTTTGTGGAGACATTTGAAAGGTCCCCATGAAGAAAAATGACTTTATAGAAAACGTGCTTGTTTTATTTGAGGAACTGAAAGAGGTAAAAGATGTGCTTTTGGTTACCGAGGTTAAGGTTAGGGTTAGGATTAGGTGTAGGTGTAAAATTATATACATCTTGTCATTATGGGAGTCTCAGAAAGATAGTAACACAAAGATGTGTGTGTGTGTGTGTGTTTTTTTTTTCAGGTCAAGTGTACTTCCTTAAGCGTTTTAAGAAGGTGAATTACCTCGAAGCTGCTAAGGCTTGTCAGCGCGACGGTTCGGCGGTGGCTAAAGTTGGGCAGCTTTACGCTGCCTGGAAGTTCCAGCTGCTGGACCGGTGTGAGGCGGGCTGGGTGGAGGACGGCAGCATCCGCTACCCCATCGTCAACCCTCGATCCCGCTGCGGCGGCTCCGACCCCGGCGTCCGGAACCTCGGCTTTCCCGACAAAAAGTTCCGCCTCTATGGCGTCTACTGCTTCCGTAAGAATGCTGGCATCTCTGAAGCAGAAAGCGGAACCTCAACCGCCACCGCTCTGATTTCTCCCGCACCGAAATCATCCATCAATGGCACTAGGAGTGTCTAAGCAGCGCTTTGCTAGCGTCGCGGCTTCCGCAGCTTTTGCTAGAACCACCGCGGGACGATGTGGACCGGCTAATAAACCTGCAGCTCGCCTAGCGCAGTTATCATGCCTACGTTACTCCTTTAACTTTGATTGAAATGAGGTAATGAAGGGGGTTAGGACTATGCATATTAGAATAGCGCCGCTCGTTTGCAGTGTTGGGGAGGAGCTAGCTAAAAACAAGCTACTGTGTTCAGTAGCTTACCAATTAGGAAAGCAGCTTTTTCAGTAGTTACATTTTTCTTTACAAATATCAAGGTACATGACAAAATGCTGCATTGTTTGAAAAATATATCATTTCTCTCTCTTTACAAAGACGGTTTTTCTGCACAGGTGTTTCCGATTGGTGTTCAATTGGCATCTGATTAGGGATGTTGAAATGAATCACATAATCAATGCATCGCGACGATTCTGCATCAGTGCAGTGGCAGACCATAATCTATTATATCATCATGACATTGCTTGGTGATTTTCTGCCAGCAGCATGAAAAATCTAGTTTAAAAGAACATCCTCGGAGTAACTTTGGCTGCCTGATCTGGAGTACGTTTCCCGAAAGCAAAATTGGTAACTACGTTAACAATACGTTAGCAACTATGCTTTTGGGAAACACACCCCTGCATTGTGACGCGTCAGGATATTGCATGGAATCGTTGACATCATAATAATCGTAATGGAATTGAATTGTGAGACCAGTGAAGGTTCACACCTCTATCTGAAAGTGTAATACTTAGCTGCTGCCTCACAGTGCTCTCTTGCCAGCTGCGAAATGAAGTTGGAGGGCAAAGGCGAAGATGAAAGCAAGAATTCACGACTGTGAAATTAAAGTTAGTTAGTTACTGTTTCTCTGTAGCTCGTAGTGTAGCAAAACTGCTATATTAAAACTGTAGCTTCTTCTGCAGCTTATCTACTTTTAATCACAAGTAGCTTGTAACTTGAAATGCTGGTGTTGAAAAGTAGCCTTCCCAAACACTGCTCATTAGCTGCTTTCTTTAGCATAAAAAGAATATGTAGATCGAATTTGGGTTTTGTTTCTTCTTTTTTTGTTGTTGTCGTGAGGCAAACCGTTTTAGTGACAGTGCGGGTAATTAGCTTGTGAGCCGAACAGAATTTAGCTCCCTCATTAATGAGTGCAGCTCATTAAGCGAAGCCCTCGTCCGCTGGCCTGACAATGATGAGCTTGGCACAGCTTGGCACGGCATGAACCACGCTAGTAGCACCTCTCAGTGAGGTTTTTTTTCTTTTTCTCAGCTATGTTCCTCCGTTAGGTTGTTAGTAGCGAAATGTTACAATGCACAATGACCAGTTGTAGACGATAGCACCTTTAACAAACATAATTTAGACTCTTATGACATCTTTGAAGCAATAACTTGCTGAGCATGTTGACATAGGCCTGTTCCAACGAGGCAATAAACCGGCTCGTAATGCTGCTGCTTTACTACCTCTCTAATAGTTGAAAATTGCACTATTCGTTCAACTGTGATGTGGCACAACGTTATCTTCGGTGATGCATTTTAGATTAAAGTTATTGAACTCATTGTGTTTTGTCTCCTTGTGTTACTTTCAGATTAAGAGACTACAGAGACGGGGAAAAACATTTCAGAAACTGCATCAAAGGCTGATACATTTTCTAGGAAATTTAACGTTCTCTTGGTCTATTTATTCCCAGAAAAATCTTGTAGTGTTTAGATTGTCTGAAAAACTCTAGAGAAAGTCTTTTTTTTTGCAGGGCTAAAAACTTCAACAGCAACATCACCATATCTGCTGCACGGATCCTAATGAGACCTCCCAAGTTTCAAAGAACAGAGGCGAGGATTCATTAACCGCCGTGAGATTAAAACCCTTCAATTAATGCGATGCCATTTTCTCTTCAAGCTAATACTTCCTAATATGGCACGTCCTAATCGGGCTTGATTGATATTTTATCAAGTGGTTTCCATTTTCACAAGTTGAAAAGCTTTGCCAGTAGCATTTGGCTCATCTCATTTTAAATAATAAAATGTTTAAAAAAAAAACAAAAAACTGAGCCTCAATGACCAATATTATCTTGAGTTTCTCAAATATGAAAATTATTGGTGAATGTCAGAATCATTGGTGAATGTTAAGACAAATTTCATCTTAAGAACAATTGATGAAGGAGGTTCAGTGTTGACAAGAAGTCACTCCTATTTTCAACAGGAACAAAGCAAACCAGGGAGAAAAGGGCCAACATGACATGGTTCTCTTGAGAATGTAGTTTATTCCAATTTTGTCT
Source organism: Distichodus sexfasciatus (assembly GCA_032718565.1). Taxonomy (NCBI): domain Eukaryota; kingdom Metazoa; phylum Chordata; class Actinopteri; order Characiformes; family Distichodontidae; genus Distichodus; species Distichodus sexfasciatus. The sequence continues at coordinate 785,517 of JAVGVS010000056.1, read as the reverse complement.
GGCTATTTTTTTTTTCTTTCCTCAGCATAAAGTGAAATTAGGTGACCCTGGAACAATTGAGTAGACCCCAAGGGTAAATAGAGTTGAATCAGAATGTAAGGGCCTCCATATGTGCTTCATTTCTCAACATCTGACAGGCAGGATGAAAAAAAACAACCATGGGGCACAATAAGATTTACAGAGTCATATGGAAAAAAGAAAAGAATCTCTAACAAAGACAAAAATTAAGCCACGAACATAACATTTCATGGTGTTTAGTTAAAGAGGGATGCTGAAAAAACGTTAGAACATGTTAGAGGAAATAATAAATTACCAATACACATACATAATTCTGCTCATAATAGAAGATCAACAAAGAGCATCCACTTGTAGATTAATAAATCCATCTCTTTATGCACTACTGGAGAATAATTATGCCTGTATACATAATAAATTAGAAACAGTCAAAGAAGAAAATAATTGACTAAATTGTTTAAAGAAAAAAAGAAATCCCCTCAAGCGGAAGCAAGGCGTCAGAGGTAATTTGAAGCGTTAAGCATCTAAGAGAACGGTTTTGTAGATAATGAATTTGTGCGTACACAAACCCACTTTGAGATCCTTTCCAACAGAGAGGCTTCAGACTCTATTTGTTCGCTCGGCTTTCTCGTTGAGACAAAGTCCTGCTGCGTTGTTGCAATAGGAGGCTGTCACCAGTGCACCACAGCGTTTACATTCTGAGATTGAGGTGGCGGGAGAAAAGCAGGAGGTTAATCAAACCTCTCAGATTCTCTGCAGGTCCAAGGTGGTCACTCAGACCAGGAAGCGTGAGGATGCTAGATAACCTCGGGTCAAATCCCTGAGGACAAAAGCGTATATATATGTTGTATACTACTCTGTTAAATTTTGTAAGCAAAAGCTTTAACCTTCAGTCCATTTGAAGAGCCTTTGCAAATCCAGGGCAACTCGATTGGCCTATGGTTCGAACCGCAGATGGCAATAATGAAAGTGTAATGTGATTTGTGGAGTCTGTGTACACCGAAACCATCATGTGCCATGAAGGATAGGATTTGGCCCAGGGCTATTCAATTACAAATTCAGTTGGGGTAGATTTTCAAACCAAGATATTTAGCTGAGCCAGGCATTTTTAGTGGCCTGTAAGCAGCAGGTAATGACCAATTTTAAACCAACACAAATTAAGATATTGAAAGACAAGTCGTGGTTATTCATTGCTTGCTTTTTTAAATTGTGGGGGAAAAGCCAAAGGAATGACATTGAAAATTAAAATGCAAGAAATTTTCACTATGTTAGAAGTAGGACTGGGAGTGATCATGTGCTAATCCAATTAAACTGCAAATTTACATGTATTTTTTTAAATGCAGATTATTCATATGAACAAGTTTGACCCAAACTTTAAAACGTGCTTTTCTATAAGTGGGGGAGTTTGGGAGAAGATATTTGGGAATATTAGAACATGCTATGTCAATATGCAAACTGCATTACCCTAACCCTAAGCCTTTGATTGAATACAATGTGATGCCTGTGACTGAGTTTTGGAATTCAAGCTGATCCTCAACTGTGGCAAAAAAAATAGAAAAAGGCTGTGGTGACGTCTGTTGCCTGTTCTCAACTTTTACTACATGTGGACATGTTGGATGTATTGGACTTAAAGAAGGAAATTTCTATTAACATCCCAATTGTGGAGTTACTGAACGGCCAAAAGCAGAATCAAATGTAAACGTTATCCAGGGCATAAAAGGAGGATGTTCTCAGGATGTTTTTTAAAGTTCCAGATGTGAACATTATATAGAGTGGGATGTTCAGGAGTTTACTGAAGGACCACACACCAACGTTACCTGTTAATATATCTGCCAAACACTCTTATCCACTACTCTTATTAATAGCTTGCATTTCTTTATTACAGGGATAGTCTCCCTGGAGTAAGTTGTGGTTAAGGGCCTTGCTCAGGGGCCCAGTGGTGGTATTTCCAGCAGGAGGACAGAACCTACAAGTATTTGCTCCCTAGCAGGGTATCTACCACTAGACCACCACTAGACCACCTCTATCCACCACCTCTAAGTTTTAACCAATGAATATGTTAAAAATAATGTATTCCATTAGAGCCTAATCTTGCACACACCATGTGCTTCCAACAGTGTTAACCTTTAAATCATTTGAAGAGCAGTTGCAATCCAGAACATGACTCTTGTGCTTCCAAAAGTCCTCTGGCTCGGACCACAGATGCAAGTGCAACGTGATTTGTGCAGCCTGGGCGTATCAGAGCTGTTATGTGCCATGAAGGTTAGGCATTAGCCTGGCAGATCCGTCCCCTGGGGGCCACACAGAGCACCATGCTTGGAACCAGACCAGCAGCGAGTAAACGGTCGGCTCTGCAGCCGGCGAGGCGTGAAAATCCTGTTGTACACAAGATACACCAAAGCTGCTTAATGAAGGAAGATTTCCGGATCATCAACCTTGTATCCGTGACTGGCTGTGTACACACAACAGAATTATATAAATATTTAGAAATTGTTTATGGTCAATACAGACAATATTGTATGTTGAAGAGATTCTTTCCAATAAATGTTTTAATCAAATTACATATTTCTGTTGACTAATGTATTGCCCATACACCAACATATTTTATATTAGTATTATTAGTATATTTTATTTTTTAAGTCTTTAAAATTAAATTACCTGCACATTGCATTTATTTGCAGTTGATTTTAAAGATGTCCTCATATTGTAACGGTGTTCAGTTCCATTTTATGTATTTCCCCAAAGATTTTAATGTAATGATCAATACATTTATCTGTTAAGGGCATTTGCTTGTTCTAATTCTTACAACATAATGCATAAATTCATATAGAAAAATAAAAGCAATATAATTAATTTGAACATATTTGAAAAATACACAGGAAATATGATAGCTGGGTATATAACTATGGGATATTACATATAATATTTTAAAATATACATTGTATTTCCATTGATATACTTAATATATGTTAGGAATGCATGTTATGTGAATATATTGCATACAACATTTAAATATATTGTTTTTTTCAACAACATACATTGCAATATACTGTTAAATATTTTATATGTACGTAAGTAAGAATACAGTCCGTGGCAACCTGTAATGGCAACAGTAGATGGACATGCTTAATTTATCTGTTTGCAGTTTTTCTTTTTTGGCCAGCTCTGCGTGTCACACTACTTTAAAAGCTATTATCGGTCGAGGACTTGCCATCTGCACAAACATCATTATCCTGCTAAATGCAGTTGCACTTGCGGAGATTAGCAGACCTGCTCAATTCATCAGAGTTTGCGGTGGAATGATAAATGGGCTTAAGAATGGGAATTAACCTTTGGACGTCTCTCACTCACATGGTGTTTATGAAGCGAGTGCGTAATCTCGTTCCACAGCCGAGGAGAAACTCCTCGCCAGTTTGTATGTGGTGGGATCCGGCCAGAACAACCAGAAACAAAAACATGACAGCAGTTATTTTTTTAATGTGACACGGCTGCCACATTTTTGGAGTACAGCCGTCTGTTGGCTGGTGAAAGGCTATTTACAGTTTAACAACCTCCGATCTGGAACGTCTTGGTTCTCTGTGACTTAAATATATCTGACACCTATGCAATGTCGAGGAGTTGCTTGCCGAAATTAGTAATACTAATAACATCTACTTTTTCAGGAGCCTGTCAGCTGCGAAACTACTTTAAAATCCTGTAGCTTTACACCATGACAAAAATATTTCTGTTTTTCCTCTCTTTATATAGCTGGGCTAACTGGCACTTCTGATTGGTGCTGAACTGTCAAAAGTTCATGGCATCACAGCGTGATCTCGGCAGATGAGCGATGGAGTCGAACGATGGAGTCCACATTGGCCAAGATAGAAGCAAGAATCTCTGGCCATATTTATTAAAATGTATTTTCTGAAAGTTGAACGTAGCTTTCTAAGGCCCTATCTACACGGGCATTCTAATCTTGGATAAATCAACGCACTCTGAACACGTTTTTGTTGCGTTCTGTAGCTGCGCTTGATTGACCTCCGTGAAGCCTCACATTGGCATTCGTTTGACACTGTTTAACGCCAACCTGCAGCCCAATTTGTAATGTCATGTGTTTACCTGTGGAGGCAGTGATCAGGCTGTCCAAAGTGTTTACCTGGGCGAGGAAATAAAAAAATTAAAAAATATATAAGCTATATACAAAAATAAAGGAAATAAAAAATATGTTCTGTGGCACATGAAGGAAATTACTCTCTGTGCTGTACAGTTGGTTTGACGTAATGACGTCACATGGGAGTATATGAGAGTAATGTTTTTTTTGTGTTTTTTTTTTAACTTAGTTTACCAGAAAAGCAAATTAAATTTTCACCAAATGCCTTTATTCATGGTAAAGACTATTTGCAAAGCAGCTTTGCGTGTTCATTTTCTGTTTTCCTACATGTACACGTCACTCAGATGTTCATGAGGAAAATTTAACTTGCCAATATTTTTAGTATTATTTCCCATAGGGTAGTTTACTCTCATATGCCCCTGAACGAATCATGGGTATGACTTAAGTATTTTATTCAGTAAGTAAGTAAATAATTTAGATTGTTGAACGTAATATCAGCATAACTAGCATTATGAGTCTTTACAGCTGCTTTAAAGAGTAAATGTTATTTCCTGACCCTTACACTTCCAGGGCTTTCTTCAGGTTTAGAAAAGTGGTTAAGACATTTATGAAGTCTATAAATATGAATACATTGGGAGCCGGAGCCTGACATGACAAGATAAAGGATTGCTATTCACATATACATGAATTATTCACGTGCAGCGCATCTTTCTGAGGCTCTGTCGTGATAAAAATGTGCAGGTTAACTGATGGTAGCTAATGCGGATTAAAAGATCTGAATTTTAAGTGAGAGACTAATTTGCTATACAGTTGAGTTGACAAATCACTTCTGACTCAATCAAATATACACGTTTATATACACACTCCCCAAAGCTTTGTTCATACACAAGAAAACATTCACATTAGCATTCACAAACTCTTTGGTTTTGGTTTTTTACTTGCAGATATGAAGGGAGTGACTCTGATGTTGAAAATGGCATCCAATGCCAACAAGTCTTGGTTAAGGCTGAATCCCATTTCACTTCTTAAGCTGGGAATACACTGTGCGATTTTTTCACTCGCGTTATTCAGCTCCTGCTTAAACTGTACGAGTGAATCGCAGGGGTCAAAAGCTCGCAGCTCACGATTCATGTTCTCACACTATACGGCCCTATGTTCTGATGCGACCTGACTGCTCACACTGTACGACACGACACGTCGGACTCTTGTATCCGGAACTGCAACGTGAACAGAAGAAGAAGAAGAACCCGGAAGTGGGGAGACGCTCACCTGAGAATTTGAGAATGCTCACCAAAGAGAATGCATGCGCAGGGTGAGAGGTTGAGTTAAATCGGCTCGTGGCACTGCTTCAACAGTGCGATACCCTCACGAGGGGCGACCAGGATTTCAAACAGGTTTGATTTTCTTGCGACCATACGATTGCTGATCGGGAGCTGGTCGTGAGGTGTTAATCGCTTCTAGTTACCCTATGTATACTATACGATGCACGACACATGATTAAGCCGAAACTCGGGCCGATCCCCAAAATAGTCGCACGAGTGAAAAATCGTCTCAAAATGGGCCAAAAATCGCACAGTGTAAACCCGCCATTAGCCTTACCCCTCTGTTTTGCGCGTTCATGTGTAGGGAGCAGGGTGACGCAATAGCAACATGGCTGTGAGAAAGAGACACACATGTACGTCATTTCTCCGTTAATAAACCGTTGGTAAAATCTCAGTTTTGCCGTGGACTTGGACGAAAAGGACTGAGGATTTTATTTCAAGCCCAACCAACGTTTTAGATGCCAACTCAGGCATTTTGTGGTGTTTATTAATTTGTGTCTTAATAACCCAGAATCCCTTTAACTTACAGAAACCACACACACGCCGTCAGAATCACAAGACCCGAACTTACCGGACATTATATTCATTCCTCTGTATGTGGAAGTATTTCAGAATAATTCCGTGCACAAAAACTGAAGTAAAGGCATAAAAACGGAATTAAATTATACTCGACATAGTCACATGATTTAGCACTCGCGACTCTCATATGGAACGCCATCAAGCACAAAATGTGGTTCTCTTCCGGAGAGGCCCAAAGCAGCTCATTTTATAGGCCAAATGCGTCCAAATCGGCTCAAAATGGCCCAAAACTTTAGTATTTCTTCATTTTCAAATGATCAGCAATTTTTTTTTTCCATTTTATAATGTTAGCGAGTGGGGAAAAATAAATCTAGAAAATGCATTATTTGCTGTCAGATAGTTTTATTTTGTTTTGTTTTTATTTTAGTTTTATTTTGTATCCAGATAGATACCAAATGGAAAAGTTTTCCCCCGGCACTAACCTCATTTTTTCTCACAGTTCTAAGCCATAGCGTGTCTCGTCATAATAAAAACTCAACCAATACAGCAGCGAGTCTGGTTTTGAGCAGTGTTCCTCCATGGTGGTTTGTTGATTTTAACATATGATGTGAGCAGTTCGGATAACTGCTTCCAGTGAAGCGATTTTCTCATTATAGATATGTAAGAGAGAAACATCACATAAACATGTTGCTTAGGCACAGAGTGTTCCACTTATTTGTCATGTCTTGTAAAACGTGCATTGTTCCGGTCTCGGTCTCGACTGATTCTCGCCCTGCCCTGGTCTCAGTCACGTCTCGGTCTCAGCCCTTCAGAGTCTTGGTCTTGTCTCGGTCTCAACACACTCTGATCTCGGTCAGGACTTGGTCTCGGTTTAGGTCGTCTTGATCTCAACTCTAGTCTACGGTTTGCTGCAGACAAATGCAAAAAATGGCAACAGCCCACATGTTAGAACATCCAGCAAAAACACGTCCCGTCTGCCTACGTAAATTTGACTGGACACTAATAATGATGTATCACTTTCTTGAAGGGGTGTCCCATTTCGTAGGGGTAGATTTCAACCCTTGCCCCTTGCCACTCCATGACAAGGGCCACAGACCAAGGGGTAGGGCTAAGGGATAGGGCCAAAGGGTGAAATGGGAATTCACTCACGGTTTAGTTTAAAATAAAGCTATAAAGTTAATATATACTTCATTTCATGAAACTACTAAAACACACATCAAACATGCAAGAGTAGTATTGTTCCGATCAAATGTCTTTAATCGATTGTTTCTTAGGTAAAGAGTATAATACAATGACGGGACTAGAATTCATAAGAACACCTATAAATACTGATCAATACATGTGGACCGCATTCACACAGCCTGACTTTACATCAAAGTTGCCCATGTAAGAGCAATGTAAAGAAGAAACTACACGGAAGTGAAAGAAGACATAAGGTAGAATGTCTTGAAAAGTTTTCAGTGCTTTGCTGAAATGCATCGTCTCCAAAGTGTAGGATTAGAGAGTGAAGCTGTGTGATTGAGGTCCGTGATTCTAAGCAACAAACACATCAAGAATTCATTAGAAAATCAAATAAAAAAGGCAAGAAGAAAATTAATCCTACAGATTATGTACATCACAGAGTTAGGGAGTGGTGTTCTAACAGTTGAGAAGGGGGTTGTTGTGACCCAACGTTCATTACAAATTCATATGTCAAAGTTGTGGCTGGAATAACAACTCAGTTGTCTTTTCCGAGGTCCTCCAAGATGTCAAAACTTTGCTGTAGAAGTGAAAAACAAAGATGATGCGTATTGGGAATAAAAGAGATCAATTTAAATTCAGCCAGATCGCCTTATTTAAAAATTAATAGGACAAAGAGGAGAAGGATTTATGGCAGCGGTCATTTGGGTCTACAGCGAACACAAAGAGTCCCATAAATTCGAAAACTAACCCATTTAATCCCTGAAAAACAAAATTACAATTGGGGTTTTGATTGATACATGAACCACAAACACCACCTGTCTCATTGTTTTTCTAAAATTCTGTCACATTCTGCATGCAAAACTCGTTTGCATTCTGCCAAGAGCTGGACTCAATTTCTACTGGCAGGATTATCAGCCAAAGGCTGAGTCTTCCTTTGGGGAAAAGGGGGAGGTGAAGAAGCAAAGGTAGTAAAAGTGAAAAAAGCAATTTTTAAAAAAAGCACAGGAGTAGCAGAGGTTCGTGCTAAGTGTGCTAACCAGCTGTGTCATCCTTTTGCCACTGGGGGCCAAAACTGAATTCCTTGTTATGCTAATCCTGCTTTTTCCCAAAAAAGTCCAATCTGAAACATTTCCCCAGGACATAGCGCAAAGATAATTCCACGCGAATGCGATATGCGCCGTGCGTCGCTCATACCAATATGGTCAGGGAGAAACGATGGATGCTCGATGCTAACACTCCATCTAAACGAAATAGAGGTCACTGTTTTTCCCTCAGCTCCCAGCTTACTTCGCCCTGCTTTTCAAACTAAAACAACAATGTAAATAGAGAAGGGGCAAGGTTAACGTCTTACAACATACGTTGCTAAAAGGAATTTTCCCCACTGAAGACACACTTTTTAGCAAACAAAGCCAATGCTAGTTCTAGCAAAGGTGGCCAAAGGTACCGTTTATGTGCTATATGTTTTGTACTTTATCAGAAAAAAAACTATGAGCCTTATTCACCAAACTTGTTCTAAGAAAGTTAAGACGCTTAAACAGAACAATCGTATATGACCAAAACTGAAGGAAACCCAGAAAGCTAATGTTTTACACAAACAGTCACACAAATCTCCGTAAGAGTACTTTTCACTGTTTGTTGGTTCTGTTTTTATAAACTACATGTAAGAAAACATTGGCAAATGTCAGAACGTTTGTTAAAACTGCATTAATCGTTCTTAAGAACAAATTTATTTTTAAGAACCGTTGGTGAATGAGGCACAATCCTATCTGGCGGCAAACATGCGAAACAGATGCTGCCTAAATGGGGCTACGCTCCAGAAACCTAGCTAGCTGGGCCGAACGCGTGGAGCTGTTCCCCGGAAACCTCTGGGATTTTGCCTGCTCGACGGCAATTAGTCAGAAGAGTTGTCCCAGGAATGCCCCAGCTGCCTCTTAGAGCTCTCAAGAACCCTTGCCAATGAACAGCTGTGAACAACCTCAGTTTAGTGACTAATTTTCATAATTAAGAGTGGCTATTAGGCCACGGCATTGTTAGCTGCCTGACTCGCCTTTTTAGCATCCACATTAGGCTGAAAAAAATGTTGGCGTCGAAGTACATTTGTAGTTTACATGGGTAAAGTTGGGTTATAGTGTTTATAAATGACAGTGATACTCAGAGTCGTCATAATACTTAAGTAACTGAACTCCACTGAGTATTAATTAAACTGCTCTGAATTAGGGCTGAGAATTATCGATTTTAGCTAATGTCAGTCTAAATTTTTTTAATTCATTCATTACTCAAACCGCTTAATTCCAAATGGGGCCGCGGGAGGACCGGAGTCTATCCCCTCTCATTCACACCTTACGGTCCAATTAAGAGTCACCAATTAACCTATATTGCATGCTTTTGGACTGTGGGAGGAAACCGGAGCACCCGGTGGAAACCCACGCGAATACAGGAAGAGCATGCAAACTCCACACAGAAAGGCCCTATGGCCAACCCGGCTCGAACCCAGGACCTTGTCGCTGTGAGGCGGCAGCTCTAACCACTGCGCCACCGTGCCACCCATATTAAATTTTTTACCTGAAAAAATGGGAAGAAGTAGGCCTGGATTTAAGATATTGACAAGAACTGCAATAACCCGGATCTCCTCAATGAACTGAAATTTTTACGGTGTCTCTACAACAAGAACTGTGGAAGGAGTTAACTAGACAAAAAGTTGCAAGAAGCACACGAAGAAGAAATAATGAAGAGAACAAGGTGATGGCTGGTACCGAATCCCCTTGATTAGTACCAAGCAGTCCCAATGAAAGTCATTTACTTTTCACTCCCTAACATTTCTACTGATGAGTCATTGCTTGTTACGTTTTGCGCTCTACGTTGGTCTGCAGGCACAGATTTTGATATCGCTTCTCGCAGGCATTTATGTAACTGGCAGCACAAATCCTTAAATCCTATTATTCTCTGCCAAAATAGGTGAGGACTTTTGCTATAGTCTGGTCCTTCTAAGCACTTAACTTTAGGATTTTGAGTATTGCTTTTGAGTAGGACAGAAGGATTGAGTAAGACTTTGAACTTGGCTAACCAAAGTGGTTTTAACATGACTTCTCTTTTAGTACTTTTAGTACTTTTTACTAAAAGTAGCATTTTTACGCAAGTAGTCAGATTTTTATTGGAGGTTATAAAGTTCTTCTTTAAGAACTCTTTACTTTCCGGTAGACACCACTAGCAACATCCATTAAAATTTTAACACTCACTCTGCAGCCTTGAAATCTCCATGTAATATGTAGTTTGATTTCTGCTAAGGGTGTTACTTGTATTAGTATTAGAGACAGTCGTAATGTAAATGATCCTCAAACGTTCTTTATCCTTGAACAAACTCCCGGTTCAAAAGAGACTGTCGACTAATACCCATGTCAGAGGGAGATGCCCTTCACTTGCCCCTTTGTAAAAGTCTTTAATGCCATCAATTCCAAGCGAAGAACACAAGGTCGCGGAGACAACCTCCACATTAATTAAGCACGCCGGAGGAAAAAAAGAGAAGATAAATTGTTCGGATATTGAAAGTATTGGCGTTCCCTGTCGCCCTCGACACGTCCTCGTCACTGACGTGGCGGATAAAGGCGACAAGACGAGGACTTTGAGAGCGAGAGCTGAAGGGGGGGAGAGAATGTGTGGAAGGGAAGGTGTAATCTCTGGGGGAATTGAGAGAGGGACGGAGCGAGATAAGCCTGAGAAGTGTCGGTATTAGAGCGAGCCGCTATAATAGACACGCTCTGCCCTTTTTGTGCCAAGGAAGAGAAAAAAGGGGGCGAGGTGCTGCAGTCCCTGTTCCAGTCAGTGCTCGCAAGACCTTTTTGGAAAGCAGGACATGCACCTGGGTGAAGAAAAAAAAAGAGGCAAAAATCCTCCAAACCACACAGAGCCCAGAACACATTTCATAAAAAAACAGCAAATGTTGGGCCGAGTGAGTGTTTGTTTCATGTTAAGCTTCTCCAGGCGACGTTACCTTGGTGACCTTAAGTTCAGCTCATGTTGGATGTGAGGCACCTCTGCCGCTTGAGTTTTTCACCCAAAAGAATTTTTGCCTTTTTGACATTTATTGGGGGCAGTTGGTATCATTTGCCTTGTGAACGTAAGGTCGCCATTTTGAAGCCTGAAACGGTTACCAATGAGGTATGAATGAGCAAGGTACCGCTCCCTGGGTGCTGCCCACTGCTCTTTCACAGATGGGTCAAATGCCGAGGTCACCTTTTTGGGGTGGTGGTTTAGTGGTTAGGGCACTTGCCTCTGGATCGAGAGGTCATGGGTCCGAATCCTGCCTCCAGCACTGCTATCACTGGGTTCCTGAGCAAGACCCTTAACCCCAAGCTGCTCTCAGGGAAGCTGCGCTGTAAATGCAAAGGTGCGATACCAGCTGGATCAGTTTTCCCTCTCCCTTTCCTTGTATCATCTTTTTATTAACTGTTTGGAACAATGGCGGAAGCTTACCAGGGGAATGTGTCATTAAACACAAAAAACAGGCCTTTCGCTTTGGTGTACAGTACTGTACAAAAGTTGTAGGCAGGTGTGAAAAAATGTTGTAAACAAAAAATGCTTTCAAAAATGGAAGTGTTAATCATTTATTTTCATCAATCAACAAAATGCAGTGAATGAAGAAAAGAGAAATCTAAATCAAATCAATATTTGGTGTGACCACCCTTTGCCTCCAAAACAGCATCAGTTCTTCTAGGTACACTTGCACACAGTTTTTGAAGGAACTCGGCTGGTAGGTTGTTCCAAACATCTTGGAGAACTAACCACAGATCTATAATCCTATAATCCTACAAAATAATATAATGACTAACAAATAATATAATGACTATAATCCTACAAGAATCTGACTTTGCAAGTGTACCTAGAAAATTGATGCTGGTTGAAGGCAAAAAGGTAGTAACACCAAATATTGATTTGATTTAGATTTACCTATCTTTTGTTCGCTCACTTTGCATTTTGTAAATTGATAAAAATAAACGATCATTATTTATATTTCTGAAAGCATTCTTTATTTACAGCATTTTTTTACACCTGCCTAAAACTTTGCACAGTACTGTATATGGGTGGAGCAGAATTAAGAAGCAAAGTTGCAAAAATGAAGGTTTTGTATACTCATGAGGAAGTCACACAAAAGTGAGGTGCGCTCACGAGAAAGTAAGAAAGCATGATGTGCTTGAAAACATCTGGCGCTCAGGTGAAAACATCTCATGTTCCTCAAGAAAGTTAAGATGTTATTGCACGTGCATGAGATCTTCCTGTTTTCATGTGAGAACGAGATGTTTCTACGTGAGCACAACATTAAAACCAGAAACATCTAGTGTGCATGTGATGCTTTCTTGTGCACACACTTTTCCAAACCATCAAACCCTTCACTGCATTAAAAAGTAAACGTAAAACAATACACTTGGGTATCTACTTTATCTAGGTTTTCAGTGTTAATTGCAACGTTTATCTGAAATCATTCATTCATTTATTATCCATAACGATTAATCCCAACTGGGGTCTCAGTGGGGACTGGAGCCTATCCCGAGAACTACAGGCGCAAGGTGGGAACCAACCCTGGGCAGGCGCCAAACACACCACAGGGCGCACACACTCACATTCACACCTTACGGGGCCAATTTGGATTCGCCAGTGAACCTATACTGCATGCTTTCGGACTGTGGGGAGAAACCCACGCGAACACGGGGAGAGCATGCAAACTCCACACAGAAAGGCCCTACGGCCGACGGGAGATCGAACCCCGGACCTTCTCTCTGTGAGGCGGCAGAGCTAACCACTGCGCCACCGTGCTGCCCTTGTCTGAAATCTTATTTACCAAATGTAATCGTGGCTACACCATGGCTCTGTCACCACTAAAAAGTGGGAGTTTCAATGGCGTGGAGAAATTAAGGTAAGATCCTCAACCCCAAGCCCAGGTTGTGTTAGGGAGACCGTCCTTGTAATTAGGAAATTTACACTGCTTTAGATCAAATTAAAATGAATGAAAATCAATCCACATTTGCAGTGGGTTTGTGTGTTAATACTCAATATGCCAATACTGCTAGTACTGAACGCCAGTAAGCACCTGGTCTTCTTGATGGTAACTCCTCAAAGTTACTGCAGAAATGGTAAAGTATATTTTTGATGTGATTTATTGTGATTTAAAGGTAAACACAGTGAAATAAAGGCATTTTGGTATTTAAAAAAATATCCCAAAAGTTACGACACTGAACATCAACTACAATGTCAGCCGTCACATGAAGTGTTTTGCTTATTAAATGCTGAGGTTTGTGAAATGATTTTGGTGAAATTAAACTGGAATGGGAACGTTCCACACATTGTTAAATTAAGTGGGGAATTGTGAGGGAAAAGATTGATTTTTTGGGCCAAACTGTTCATATATTTATCTACTCCATCTCTGAAGAGAATATGAAACAGAAGAAAAACAAGTTAGTTGTAACTCAGTCCCATATTTTACCTCTGTGGTAAGTGACTTTAAACACCAAGACAAACGTAACGCTAAGCAAAATCAAAATGAGCACCACTCCTCTCAATGAAAACACACTGACCTATTCAGAATTACCATGTAAGTTAAGATAATGCCTTACAAATAACTAAACGAAGTCGACGAAGGTCAAGAAACACCCCCAGAACGTAACAGTAAAACATATGGGGGTGGGGGTGGGGGTTTATTCCGTGACCGCTCTAAATTTTTGATCCTGCATTTCGAAATGAAAACCCTGTACTGTATTTACACCTTTATAACAAGCTGTTTATGCAAAGTACAGTACGTGTACCAAAGGGAGTTCACAACACTCGCTTTGTCTAGGCTCAGCGGCAGATGCGCCAAAAAAAAAGAGCAGGGCAGAGAGAGGGAGACCGACAAAAGAATGAAAATGCTTATAGTCCGTGTGAAGGGGGGAGGAAGGGGACACAATGTTAGGAATGGAGCAGGAGCAAGGACAACTTGATTTGGAAATAGAAGCAAAGGGGTTTTTTTGGTTAGAAATGGCCGTGTCCCTCCTGTCTGCCCCGATGCCCCCCTGAGCCGTGCTTCTTGTGCCTTCTATGCTCGTGATGAGACTTGTGGTGATGGCGTCGGTAGCGGTGGGACCTCCGAGCTGCAAGAAAGAAGTAAAAAGGGTAAAAATGTGAGAAGAGTCATCCTCAAAAGGACATCTGGATGTGAAAGTGGTTATTCTGAGAAGAGTTAAACCAGGGGTCTGCAACCTGCGGCTCTTTCATCTGTCTGCCATGGCTCAACACGTGGCTCCCTGTATTTATAATGTAAATAAATAATGGTGTTGTGACGTATTTTAGTCAAGCAGTTCATAAGTTTAAAATGGTTTAAATTGATGTGATAATAATAAGATATTTACATTATTTAGAGATTTGTGTTATTAAATGTAAGAGTTATTGGAAATGACTGTTATGCCGTCAAGTTAAAATGTATTTAATTAGCTTGATTCATACAGACCTTTATTTTGAAGTTAAGAAAAAGGGAAGTAATATGATTTCGCGGGCGTGTGCGCTCTGGGTTTTGCAAAAATGCGATGGACGAGTTTTTTTTCTTCTTCGCCTGGTTTTCTTTTAACGTAATTTCAAGTCAGTAAATGTTCTCTGATTGGAAGGTTTTGTGTGGTCATTATTTGAAGCTTCCGCTATACAACAAATGGCTATTATATTTCATTTTGATGCAATTTTTACACAATGAGATACCTCTTATTTTGGAGATCAAGGTAATTTTGTAACATGAACAAGTTTTGTCGGTGTAAATATGCATCACTGGTCATCTGTATTAATTCTTAAGTACAACAAGGTAGTCCTTTTATACATACAGTAGCATAGCTATCAAACCAAATACTCTCTGTTATTCACATTTTTAGGGGTAAGATATTGGTGGGAAAACGGCCAAAATGGCTCTTTTCTGACTCCTCTGACTCCATCTTGCAGCTGCCAAAAATGCACTGTGACGCAATAAGCGCTGTGGCCTATCAGATGCCGCTTCTGCCAATTCACCAATCAGACCAGTCAGAAACACCTGCTAGTTGAAAAAAGCGAGAAAGTCCCGGGTTCAAGCCTCGGATTGGGCGCAAGGTGTAAATGGGAGTGTGAATGTGTGAGTGTGTGTGCCCACTGGTTGGTCCCCACCTCGCGCCCGTGGTTGCCAGGTTAAGCGGTTCGGATAATGAATGAATGAATGAAAGTAATTAGCTTAGTAGCGTTGCTAATTTTATCCCCCCAACACCTGAGTTCTCTTGAGATGAGTTCAGGACGGTCACTCACACTTTGTGCAGATGATTTTGGGACGATCCCACTTCCCATTGGCCCGGCATTTGGCAGTGGGGACGTGGCGCTGGAGAAAGCCGTCAGCACACTGGTAACGCACCACCGAGTGGATGTCGTAGTGGGAACGCTTGCGACCAATCAGGAAGGCGTTGTCTACTTGGGGAGGTGCACCGCATAGCACTGCAGGGGCAAGACAGAGAAATGATTCTTAAAAAATCCATACAATATAAATGGGATTCAATAACGGAACCGTGGAGTATATATTGTTTATATACCGCAGTGGTGACATGGACCAGTATATTAAAGTGTAATAGTGTGTATGTCTATCAACTCTGCTGTGTTTTCCTACAGTACATTGGCCGAGAGAGGACAATGCAAAAAATAAATGCACTGCAAAGCAATAAAACATATACATCGAGTTCAGAACCCACTGAAATTACCAAGACGTTACACAAATTCAGACATGACAACACATGCACCACGTTATTTTGAACTGCATTGGGCTCTCTCAGCCTGGAATTCACGATGTTACAATCACAACTATTAATGCAAAATCCCAGCAAATTCATTACTACTGTTTTTTTTCCGACCGATTACCGCAATTTTTCTGCAATTTTTGACCAATCATTGATGTTTCCCGCCAAACGCTGAGCCATACGTCAGCAAACTCATGTCCTTGTTACGTTAAGAAGACGCAGGAAACGTGTGACAAAAACGCCTCACATTTACCTTCAAAAGTAACTAAATGATTAATGGTTAATAAAAATAAGTGTTTTTGTTTCCTTCATTTTAATTAATTGCTAAAGAGTCATTATAAAGGGGGACAAAATTGCAATTTTTTTACACAACTTTGACCTGCTCCCACAACTTTATTACAACAAAACATCTAAAAACACCCACAAAATCCTGGAGGGACGGGCAGTTTTACTTCACCGCTCAAACTGAATGCATTATCTGTAATAGCTGGCTACGATGACGAGGAAAAGATAATGTATGCAAGGTCACAGAATTTTAAACATTTAATCAGGCAGTGAAGGCCAAATTTAAAACTACAATATGAAATTATGAAAAAAAGAAAAAATTCTTGCTAAAAGGTCAAAATGGGTCTATTTGTGCACGTGTATGGGTAGAAATACCTAAAAATAAGCAGGCTGACATTTCATCTTCTAATATCATACCCATTTGATTGCACTGTGGTCATTTTAAGAAAGAAAATCTTGTAAAATGGTAATAAACCAGATTTAAATATTGTTTATATACAATTATTCCTATAAACCAAGACGCAACATCAGAGAGTACAGTTATGAAAGTGGATGAACATATATTTTACCAAGTTTCCATCAAGCGACTCTCCAAATGAAAGATTTTGAAACATTAAAGCCATTCCCGCAGTGGTCCAGGTTCCACAAGGACTCATTGCACTTCTCATCCCTTTCCATAGATGGCAGTCTTGATGTTTTCACCGCGGCTCTCTCGTTCCTCTGCAAGTCCACATCCAGCTGAGTCTTATTTGTTTGAAAGTTGCCACAAGGAACTCATTTGCGGATGGGGCTGCTTTGTTGTCTGCGACTCTGCTTATTTTTGATCCCCTCGTGGCACAAACAGCTGTTATCTGAACGTCATCTTCCAGTCCACTCCAAGCCAAACACTTAAAAAACCGAAGCCAGATCAAGGACTGGAGTTGTACCTGTTCCGAACTTCAAACAACTACGGATTTCAGAGTTTCCCTCTGCGATTAACCTCTGTTTATTGACCCCATCAGCAAAGTCGGACCACCAACCTCATACACGAGACAAGACTGGAACGAGTTTTTTTGGAATTGCAGCCCAGAGCAGGCCAAGGTTATCTATTGTAAAGACTAATCAGACGCCATGAAAGAGGAAATTGATCTCGATTGTCTCATGCCAGTTGCTTTTGACATGTCACCCTAAAGCTCCTTGTGGCTGTCGAGCTTCCATGACCTCTTTGTGCGAACGCAAAGAGACCTGGGCTCCCCTGCGGAGGGGCGAGCGGCCAAATGCCATCCCTAAAAAAAAAGCCTGAACGCTGCACAGAACACAAAAGAGCAGATCGATATCGGCCAAAGAAGCTAGCATCAGCCAAAGATAGTCGAGATGCATCCCTCGCTTCCTCCCAACACCACTGCTATTACTGTGGAATAAAATCAGATTTCTTTTGTGGCTTTGACTGTAGATCAAGATTTGAAACCGGAGTCAATTTCACACTTGAAAGTCTGAATATTGTGACGGAACTGACGGGAAAAATAATGTGCCGCTATCAAGCTGTGATATCAAACGATCAATGCTTGCAGATTCAGGAAAGACATGAGAAAGTCTTACTCTGTCTCTGTTTTACTGGCAAAGTCTGTAATGGGATTTACTATTACAGTCACAGGTACAAGATTTTTTACCTGATTCAGCATGTGCTGAGGGACTTTCCAGGAGGGCTTCCAAATGCAAGTTTTACTATAGTTGGTGGTGTAACGGTTGGGCGTTCACCCCGTGATCAGAAGGTTGCCGCCCAAGGTGCTGCCCATGCTAGCTGCCCACTGCTTCTTCACGGATGGGTCAAATGCAGAGGTCACATTTGGTTGTGGTGCTGTGTGTGCTGTGCTGTGCTGTGTTCGCAATGACAATCACTCACTTTCACAGAAGGACCCCAGGGCCGACCCGAGGATCGATCCCGGAACTGTAAGGCGACAGCACTAACCCCCGCGCCACTGTGCCACCCCCAATATTTTTTCATATATTACAATCCTTATTGTCAGACCCTACTTCTACATATCTGAGAAGCAAACCGTTCCTATCTATACAAGAGTCTTGTGTTTGTACTTCGCTTCCAAAATTAGTATAACCACTGCTGGCCACAGCCTCAAAATAAATAAATCAGGATGGGAAATAAATGTGGATGCAGTGTGAGATAAAGGAAACTCTTCCTTTAGTATTTCTGCTGTACATAATTGTATAAAAAGCATCTGTAAAGCAATGATTAAATTGCTTTGGGTTACATCACTGCCGATAAGAAAAGCATGTTGCGTAATCATATTAAACGGCTTCTCTCTCACCGCACACAACAGGCAGAAACTTAATCTAAATTTCAAATTATACACTTGCCCTATCACTGCAGTCCCTTTAGATAAAAGTGAGTTTATCTGCATGACACTGCAGCTAATTCCAGACCTTTAGATGATTTAAAATATGCAAAACATATTGAAATAATTTAGTAATAATGCAAAAATAAGGCAATGCTTGTCCTCGTTTTAGAAGATGACCTAAAAGACACAGAAGCTCTCTTTTCTTTTGCTGTATAGCCACAAGTCATGGGAAAAAGGACTAAACGTGTGCCCTTTTTCTGCTTGTTTCTTGGTGTTATGAAAGGAAACTATCATGCGGTTAAGTGATACATGAGGTTTTCTGCAAAATGGGGGGAAAAGTTTTTTAAAAACACTGACTTCTTTCCCTTTAAACTTGCGGAAAGAGGCTGCAGAGTGACTGGAGGCGTGCAGAGTGAAGGACAGTGTAATTGGCTACAGGAGACACAGAGACAGGTGGTAGAGGAGATGGCAAATCTGTCTTAGCTGGCTCAAAGCGATGCCCCCGTTACCTCCACTATCCAGCAAGCAGGAAAAAAGATGAAAACACTTGTATTTTATTCCATATAGGCATCTGTGCATATGCAGTGTAGAAGCGTAGGGTTTAGACGTGCAGGAGAATTTTCATGTTACAAAGCAGAGGTCGACAGAGAAATCACTAGGGGTGTGATACATCGATACATCAGTCTACACTGATTCAGTAATGAATGAGTCCGTAACATCAATCCAAAATGAAAACATAGACCAGACGTTATATATTGCACTTGATGTTAAACAAAAGGCCTCTTTTGCATTGAAAGATAACATTTAAAATATTAGCTGTTTTTAATTTTTTTTGTATTAGTTCACAAATATTAGCTGTTTTTCCGATGTGATAAGAATGAACGCGACTGTGTTAAATAAGCACATGATATTATCTTGCATCAAACTGAAACACTATCGTAGCAGACTTGTGACATCGACAGACCACAAATTGTTCTCCTTCGAACTTGAATTGTATTTCTGAAACAAAAACAATTTTAGCCCGATGTTATTTCATTGCCAACAAACTGATAACGATGCTTATAACGGCTGATAAATTACAATCAAAAATAATTTTTCATTTTAATGAGAGACGGAAGATGGATTGATTAACTGTGCTATGAGTGCTGTCATTCTAGAGTTTGTCCACCACAGGGTGCAAATGAGTCCACTCTTGACTTTTCAGACCTCCAGGATTCTGTGACACTGTGTTCGCAACTATTAACGCAAATTCAGCCAATTCCCGCAAATTCTTCACTACTGTGCAATTTTGACCGCAATTATTGACCAATCGTTGTTGTTTCCCGCAAAAGGTTGAGTCATACGTCAGCAAACTCACTTCCTCGTTACATTTAGAAGACGCAGGAAACGTGTGTGATAAAAACACCTCATATTTACCTTCAAAAACAATGGTTTATAAAAACAATAAGTATCGTTCCCTTCATTTTTATTAATTGTTAAAGAACTTTCATCACAACTTTTTTGAAAAGCTGCCGTAAAATCACAAATTATAGGGTTCAACAATCTCAAAAAAGGCCTGCGGAATCCTGGAGGGACTGACTTTTATGTTTTTATCAGTCAATAGTATATCTTATTAAGATTTATCTGCACTGTGTGGTATCTAAGTGAGGACGTTTAACCACGCATCTAGCTTTAGGGCAAATTTGTGTATGTTTTCTTTTTCTGGGTGAGTTGGGAGAAGAAACATAAGCTGACACTTCCTCATCAAATTTGAAAAATCTCTTACTATCTGCACTAATATCAGCCTTAAAAATCCTATATCAGTCATGCTCTATTACAAAGTGACAACTTCATATTTCACTGTGTCACTACCTCAATCAGTCTAGACTTTGACGCTTTCAGAGACAGCTGCCAACCTGCGCCGAGGCATGCTGGGACATGCTAATCACAGCAAGGAAGTGATTTCTCGATTCGTCCTTGATTGGAACGTATCGTCGCACTGCTTTTTCAACCAACCTGTGATTGGACCTCCAACCTCTGCCAAGAAAGTGTCTGATAAGGCCTTATCTAGCAGACATTAGCAGCGCTTATGAGAGAAATGCAATTTTTTTAAAAAGAGAAAAAAAAAATCACGTCTCTGATTAAACGCTTCGCTGCAGGTTGTGGCAAAATGGACGTTACATTACGAAGGGGAGTCAGTCGTTTGAATAACACTGTAAAAAAATATGTGATCAACTGGTCATGTGAAAATACTTAAAACAACAATTTCAACAAACCTTTATTGGTTTTCAGAGTTACAACTTAGGTTTTAGTCCGTTCTCAGATGTGACATTTTGTAGAGGCCTGATAAACTTAAAACTGTAAGTTGTAGCTACAGCTATGTTTAAGAAATAGTGTCTTAATACACCACACAGATGAAAAAAACCTCCACTTCAGTTGAATTGTATAATCAACTCATTATTATACGTATATAAGTCCCATTTTAGCATTGTACTGCTCACTCTGAAATCTCTGGTTGGTGTTTCTGTTAGAACATTAGATTCTGGTTTGTATCTGATTTACTGAAAAGATTCAAATTATATGCTATTTTGATTTTGCTAATTTCAATATAGTTTCTTTATGTTATATCAGGGGTTTTCAACCGGTGGTCCATAGCCCCCTGTTCCGTGGTCTGTGGCGGCAATGCAGGGGGTCTGTGAGACAGTTTCACTACTGAAATCACTTTGCAAAATTATTTCATTATATTTATTTTTCAAAACATCTTTACGAATAATGAATTGAATGCAAATATTTAAAAAATAACTGGAAAAAACCCTCCTCCCCCACTGTCCACTCACATACACAGGCACAGAGTGGGCCGCAGACTACTGCTTAGTCTGAATGGTGGTCCCTGGGACAGAACAAGTTGAAGCCCCTGTGTTACAGTATATTAACACACCCCTTCTTACACATAAGTATGAAAACTCATCAAATTGAGTTGAAATCACTGTTGAAATACGGTGACTTACTGATCAAATCATTTTTATAGTGTAGAACCTTACATTCTACATGAACGTTATCTCTGATTGATCTGAAAGGTTACTGGAAAGAACCTCATTTTATTGCTACTTCAGTTTTTCAATCCATATGCCACATTAACACGTTCACTCTCAAACAAAATTAAAATGGCATGTTATTTTTTAAGTAAATGAAAGCATGTGAACATGACTTATTGATATAATCGTTTTTCACAGCAGCACTCCAGAGAAGCTCCGGACTCTCGAGAGAATTTTGCCCGAGGTGCCGGAACAATTCCCAAATCCCCTACAACCCAACGAGACCCTGAGGGCCCGGCCGGGGCAGTTACACTGGAGAGTTCTGCCCTCGCCGTCTGCTTCATATGCAAATTGGAAGACAAAGTGAGCATAAGCGCCCCTCAGAGAAGCACACCAGACCGGTCTCATCGAGGAGGAGGATCATAAGCTCCTTATAATGAGGAATTGAAAAACTGCTCTTCTGACACGCCTCCATCACATCTCCACTCAGACGCAGCCGACAACACAGACACAGGCCATTCCAAACAGTCATGGTGTAGTTAATCAACATTTCTACCAAATTATAAATATACGGAGCTGCACACTATCCACATTATCCAAAGCTTTTAGATTTTTCAGCTTAAACTGTGCTTATCAGCTTTGCAAAGAAAATTAAGCTAAGCAGGAGTGATGTTTGTAGTTAATTTTCATTTTTTATTTGTTAGCAAAATTCAGCAGAGAGAGCAGAAAACAGGTATTACCATGAACAGTAAAATGTGAACACTTTCTAACATTTTCAACAAGAGAGACAGGAGGAGGAGGAGGAGGAAGATCATAAGCTATTTGTGATATAATGAGGTTTTGAAAATCTGCCCTCCTGACAATTCTGGCCAGACTGACTGCTATCCGAAGTAATGATAATGCAGACACGTTGTAATTAATTTAAAAATTCTACCGTGTTAACATTGGCAAACTCTGTATGAATGTGGCTGGACGCTATCCAAGGTTTTTTCCCAATTTTTTTAAAATTATCACCAGCTTAAGTTGAGTTTAAGTCCCCTACAAGCTGGGTTTGGTGAAACATCACCTTTCAAAGTGAGTGATTATTTGCCATTGTGAACACACCACATCACACAGTGCACCACAACGACATGTGACCTCTGCATTTGACCCATCCATGACATGGGCAGCACCCGGGGGGCAGTGCTTGGGGACGGTACCTTGCTCATGAGTACCTCTGTGGTAGCTTTACCGGTCTGGGATTCGAACCGGCGACCTTTAGATCACGGTTATGCCACCACCTGCCACGAATCTAAAGCTATCAAAGCTGTCATGACTGTAGAGACATTTGTAGCTTAATTTTAGATTTAATTTCTTAGCAAACTCTCAAAAATTCGGCAGACAGAACTGAAAACAGATACTGTCACGATCAATAAAATGTGAAGGTTTTCTAAGTTTGTTTTAAACCAGGGATCTTCTTATCAGACACACACATAGAAATATTGAAAATATATGATAATATAATATATATTCCCTAATTAATCTATAATATACTATAATGCATAATAAATAAATAAAATAATAAAAGTATATTTCATATTGGAAGAGGAGGATCATAAGCTACTTTGTGATGTAATGATTTGATACTTCATGAAGTAATGAGGCTTTTAAAAACTGCCCTCCTGAAAAGCCTCCATCACATCTTTATTTCTGTCCAGACTGACTTCTATCTGAAGAGACGCGACAGATGCGACGGGGCAGAAGCCGAGATCGCTCTTTTCAACCACTTCAAGGCAGACTGGCTGATGATGAAGTGATATGATGAGGAAGATATAGGATATGATTGATATTTCGTGCATGAAATTTCTTATGGAGATGACGTTAATATTAAGTGACGAGACTCTCGCGGACTTGTTTGTTGTTATATAAATCACCATTTAAAGGTTCAACTTCAGTTCTTAAGATGACATTTGTCTTTAAACCCAATTAACCAGCTTTCACCAAGATTATGACGTTCCCCACTGCGTTTACACAAACGTTATGGCTTGTGTCTGCGTAAACCATAAGCTTATTGAGGTTTCTTCAACTGCACAGTTAATGATTATACTATTATAATTTTACTGTTACTAGTGTATTATTGAAGTGTTTAAAGAACAAATTTAAGAGACCCATTCTTCACACAGTTCTTCAGCAACACTATAACCAGTTATTGATGAGACAAGACGAGGCAGATATAGGACATAATTGATATTTTGTGCATGATACTTTGTGCAGGTCAGTTATAGAGATAAGATTAATATTAAATGACAACACTCTTGTGGCTTTGTATTTACTGCGGGTGAGTGTTTGGCGAAGTCTCATGTTCTTTCCAGCTTTCTCTTTAAATTAGCTTTTACCTGCAGGTCACGTGTCAATATGAGCTGCCGTGATGAATGATGGCAGGGGAATAAAACATAGATCTAGATAGCCATCAGAATGAAAATAAAAGTTGGCATGAGCTTAATGGAAAACAGGACCAAAAAATCATGTTGTTCTGGAGTGAACACGCTATTTTCAATTTTAGATAACCAGCAAATCGATGGGTTTCTTGTTTACTTTACTAGGTGTGTGTGTGCCGCTTTCGGGATTGGTTGTCCCTGTAGTCAAGTGCTGTGGACTGAACTATGGACCATGGAAGGCATGTAAAAATATTAATCTGACCCATCGGCTTCCTAAACATACTCTCAACACACAAACACACAGCTCCACCACCTCATCTTCAACATGACCTGAAATCACTCTTACAATCATCACAATATTACAGCTAATACATTATAAAGATAAACTGACGGCAGTTTCCCCACTCTAATAATCATCTTAGATTTTTCTGGCAATTCATTATTAAGTAGAACTTAAAAAAGAACATTATGATCCATTCTTCAACAACACTTCTAACTGGATATTAATTAAACTTCTAAACCCTGAGTTTAAACATTTCCTCCACGTTTTTCCTTTCTGCGCTGTGTATGTTGTCGTTCATGGTATTTTAGGGGTGTAACAATTCCTCAATATGCATTCATTATCTGAACCGCTTAATCCCTGTCGGGGTCGCGGGGACCGGAGCCTATCCTGCAAACTGTGGCTGCAAGGCGCCAACACACCGGAGGGCACAACCACACCTTACGGGGCCAATTTAGAGTCGCCAATTAACCCATACTGCATGCTTTTTGGACTGTGGGAGGAAACCCGCTGCCCCCAGCGGAAACCCACGCAAACACGGGGAGAGCATGCAGACTACACACAGAGAGGCCCTACAGCTGACCAGGGGATCGAACCCAGGACCTTCTCTCGGTGAGGCGGCAGCGCTAACCACTGCACTACTTTGCCGCCCCATATGATACATCAATTCGATGATAAATGAGGCCTCAGCTTTGGTTCAAAATGAAAACGCTGATCGTATTCTAATCATATCATCACCAAGCAAGCAAGCAAGGCACTTTATATTGAACAGGAGGTCTATTTTAATTAAAAGAGAAGATTGTTTCTCATTTAAATGTATCGTTGGAATAAAAATGTGAGATATTTTAGTTGCTTTCCATGATTTGACATATGGATGTGTTAAAGCAGCACAAGATATTGTCTCATGTTGATCGCTGAGTTCGGAACTAAACTGAATCAAAATCGGATCATAGCAGACGTTGTGATACCAGCAGACATCAAATCGTTGACCACTGAACCAATATAATACCATATTGTGATGAACCCTGTGCTTTACATCCCTAGACGACACCTACACATGACATCACAGTTATGGATAAGCAAAAGTAAGCTGGGCTGCATCAACGTTGCTCTTGCTCTCTCACTCTCTCACACGCACACACTCACACACCTGTGCCTTTCTTGCAGATGTAGGGCAGGTTGTAGTTGCAGGGCACGTCGTTCCATTTGCCATTCTCGTGGGCGATCATCACCACGCAGTCCTCTCCGCCCGCGAAGAAATTATCCGGCTGATTCTCTCTCCAGTTCTCATATTGCTGCAGGAAAGAGGCAGATATTTCAAACCCCAAACCCAATCCCGTGGCTTTGTCGCCTGTTTGCCACATCGGCCACGTATCCAATGCATTATGAATTCACTTCTAGATACACGAAATTGCTTTTAGATCCCAAATGTAAACACAGAGGTAAAAGTTTTGTTTTAATAGCTTGAGAAAGTTGCGAAAGTGTACACTTCTTTTTTTTCAGGGGGTTAATCCATAAGAGAAAATGCTGCAGTCTCTGGGATCTGCAATCCTTTGTTCTGCTAAGAAGCAATTAAACAGCACAAGGACAGGGAAAAAGGGCCATTATACCCCATATTTTTCTGTCAGGCATCTCAGCTGTGGAGTCTTGTGCCAGAGGCGACCGTCTCAAAAGTTTCCAACATCTTTTAAATTAAGTGTTTGTTGTGGAACTTTCTGACTTTCATTGCACTATTTCTGATTACAGGCAAGCAAGTGAATATAGGCAATTAGGACAAGATTACACTTCATTTGCTTGTTTGACTTTTATCGTCATTGCCATTGTCAGTTTAACTTTTTGGAAGCAATTCAGCTGATAGTTTGAAAAGGCAGTAACTTGAAATTAGTTACAAATATCTAGAAGTGGGCTCCACAATCTGCAAAGAGGTTTATCATGTACTGATAATGAGGAATTGCAAACAATTGTGTCTTTAAGCCTAAGACTAGAACAAACACTATGACAAGTAAATGTAGATGAATTACTGATGGAACTGTAGTAAATGTCAATGCCAAACCTTTAGAACAAGCATCCAAACGTTATTTTGGAGCAGTAAAATGCACGAGATCTCAAATTCTACAATACTCAGGATCAGCTCATTTCTGTACTGGAATGTCCAATATTGCAATTATGTTAATGTTGGATATTAAAAAGTACACTTATATTGTATGTGTGTGTATATATATAT